>OX333081.1:4699439-5899439 GCA_946863875.1 Alloplasta piceator | reverse complement strand
TCGTGTGAACCGCAAATCTCAATGTTGCCGCTGCCAAATCACCGACGGACCATCGACGGTCTGTCAATACTCGACTCACAGTGTCCAACTAAAATTTTAATTGAAAAAAAAAACATCAACTTTATGAATATTTTTTATAAATAAATAAATTCCATTAACCATTAACATTTAATGGTTAGTGAAAATAAGAGTTAATGGAGTTAATTAACCATTAAATGTTAAGAGTCAAGAGTTAATTAACCATTAACCATTAACATTTAATGGTTAGTGAAAATAAGAGTTACTGGAGTTAATTAACCATTAAATGTGAAGAGTTAAGAGTTAATTGACCATTAAATGTTAATGGTTAATGCAAATTATTTCCATCATGCATCATGCCATTAAAAAAGTAATGATTCATGGATTAGTTTTCATTAAAAATTTCCCAACCCTGCTCCTCAGTCGTTGAAAGTCGAATTACTGTCTATTCGCTAATCAATTAATTAATCATTTACCAAGAATGTGTCACAATCATAATTGATAATATGAATATTCAACATAAATCAAAACAATTGTGGATTTAAGCTCTTAATTTAATTTAAGCTCTTTTTTGACTCCACAAAAGTGGGCGTACCTCCTTAATCGAAAAATAATTGAAAATAATTGAATTTTTAATTGTCTTATAATCTTGAATTACCTTGGACAAACTCGCATTACCGGAAGTGTAATAAATCAGTCTAGGTACACCGGCTAACGAAGCAGCCAGCCATTGTATTACAAGTTTTAATTGAGGATCCCCTTTCAAACGTGATCCACAGCCCCAATTTCCGGTTGCGACTGGGAGTAGGCCACCTCCTTGAGGACTGCTGTCACCGGGCAACTTTATCATTGAACAGAAATTAAATTATTATCCTAAAGTTAAACCTCTATCACATATTTATTAGGATGTGTGAAAAAAAATCGGACTTCCGTAGCTTCAGATTGTAAGATAGCGAAAATTGCTTGTTCAAGTGTTTTATTTAGCCCTTGATTTAATTTTCGAAATTTTTTTTTATTCCGTTAATTTGGATTCATTCCAAAAATGATAAATCTTTTTTTTTTCAACACACCCTGATATTTTTTGAACTTTTCAAGCCCTTGCGACATGTGAAAGCACATACAGCGAGTGTGTTATAAATAATTATAGAAAATCGGCGCAGGCGATACGAGAAGAAAAACCATAAGCTTGAAAAATCGTGAGTTATTTTGACAGAGGTTGAAAATGAAAGAATGGACATTCCTGAATATTGGAAGATAGAACGAGAGACAGAAGAATTTCGCGTTAGTCGGTGATGGTATATTTTCGCATAATAGTTAATCGGAAGAATTAATTGGATTGTTAGGTTGCAACAATTTGCCATCAGGTTATTGTAGATTTTTCATCCCAAAGCGATTTATCGACTGGATCTTGAAAGGTTGCACTCATTGATGACATTTTTTGCGATTTTTTTAAAACCCCTCATAAGCGTAATTTTGGGTGCCCTTCTTTGTGATTGAAACGACTATTTTCCAAAAACCAACAATCGGAGAGGATTAATTCAAAATTTATTTCAATCCACATTTCGTGGCACCTTGTTGACGCTCGATGAATTTATTTCAATCCGAGAATCCTGTTCACTGTTTCCCTTGAATGAATCGGTCAATTTACAATTTTCCAATTTTTTATCAGTTCCAGAAATCTCGATGAACGGCGCCGTCGGTAGACACAATGTCGTTTCCTCGTCGACCAGTGTCTGAAGTACCTCGGACGTGAACGTGATTGCCCAAAGTTTTCGACGCTGTGAATTTTTGTCTTCCTTTTCGAACATACGATCGTCCCCGGTAGCATCTTTGTAAGTCATTTCTTCATCATTTTCCCATACCTGTGTATCGTTTTTATTTTGTTTTGTTCCAAGACCAATTACTCATGTGACGCAATTTTTTTCGTTTCGTTGACAAAGATATTATCCTAGGAAATTAGATTGCGAGACGCCAAAATAACCTCAAATCAGAAATTGTCAAAACGTTTTTTCCAGATAGCTAATTACTTCTTGGGTCTTTTAAAATAAATAGAGCAGCATTTCCTTTGTTCCACTCCGCTGTATCTACCCGCCAAATTTCATTGAATTCTGTTCAACCGTTTTCGAGAAAACTTTGTTCTTTTTCACGAGGTGGAGCAATCAGCTGATTCGACTCTAATGGCGCCACGGTGCGCTCGAGTCTCGCGAGCGCCTCCCAGCGTTAGAAAATTGCATTAAACTCTACGCTCTCTTCATGATCATTCTCGCAAATTGCGATCATTTCATTATCGATAATGTAAATATTTTTTTTCTGAATTCTCGAACTCTGTCTCTCGTTCAATCTTTTCGAATTCATTCGAGAACACGGGAATCAATAAAAATGGGGAAAAAATTGGACACTCACTGACTGCTGTCGTTTGTTTCTCTGTCTCGCCAATTCGAGACTCAGACTTCGCACAGCGAGCGCAAGTTTGTGCTTTTGATGAACGTCATTTGGACCCATCAATGGCTGAGGCTCACCCTCTTGAACCGGAACACCGGCGAATGATTCGCTGAGCGCTCGTCTCAGCAAAGACCCGGCAAATTGCACGACCGCTCTGTCACGCGCGTCCATTTCTCTGTTCTCGTCCGACGCTATCGGATCTTCGAGCCACTTTGACAATTGCTCGTAGACTTCCTCGAGTTCGGAGCAAAAATCTGATAATCATAAAAAAGGAATATGAATTATTTTTGCATACGAAATGGGCCCTCTACTAAAATCACCACTTTTTCCCCTATGAATACAAAGATATTTATATTTTCCCTCAAATTTCCCCAAAATGGCGCTTTCTTTTGGATCAACGCGATTGGGACTAACAAAAAATTCTCACCCGAACTGTATTCTGTGCTGAAACTGTATTTACTGCTGGCATTCGTGTCTCTCCTTTGAAGACCCGTCGGTTGAGTTTGTCGAAATCTTCCCAACCATCTTTGCTCAGCCTCCAACGACTCTTTGAGAAAATCTTCGTCCACTGTTTCGTCACGCAAAACGAATCCTCTCGAGCCACCTCTTTTCACTCTGATCGAAAAAAAAAACACAATTTTCCGTCATAAGCGGAGTTTCGAAAATAGTAATGTAAAAGTAATGCCATAACCCATTACTTTAAACAATGTGTATTGGACAAGTTTTTCATTACAAATTACAAGAGTAACGTGTAATGAATGAATGTTCCATTACAAATTAACATAGTAATGTGTAATGGATGCGTGTTCCATTACAAATAAAAAAGTAATGTGTAATGCATGCATGTTTCATTACAAGTAATAAAAGTAATGTGTAATGGTTGCATGTGCCATTATAAATAAAATAACGTGTAATGAATGAGTGCTCCATTACAAATTACAATTGAAAAAAAAGTAATTTGTAGTGGAGAATTTTCCATTACAAATTATTGTTTCTACAACATTTTGGAGCAGGCACTATTTTGCTCAAAGGTAGGTCTAATAATTTTTCAATGAAAATAATTTGTGTGTATCAAGTTTTTGTTAACTTTACTATCGTAGTGTTAGATGTATGAACAGTGATTTTTTGGAGTAATTTTTACTCCATTCTTGAATTGTAATTTTTACAACAATGGAGTAAAATTACTCCAAAACATCACAGTTCATACATTTACCACTACAATAGTAAAGTTAACAAAAACTTGATACACACCAACTATTTTCATTGAAAAATTAATAGGCTTACCTCTGAGCAAAATAGTACCTGCTCCAAATTATAGAAACACACTGATTTGTAATGGAACATTCTCCATTACCAATTACTCTTTTTTTCAATTGTAATTTGTAATGGAGCACTCATCCATTACACATTACTTTTTCATTTGTAATGGCAAACGCATCCATTACACATTACTTTATTTGTAATGGAACACGCATTCATTACACATTACTCTTGTATTTTGTAATGCAGTGTAATGGGTAATGAATGCAGTAATGCATTATCAAAATAATGCATTATTTACAACTCCGACCCTGAGTTCATTCATTAAGTCTTTATCGAGAATTCATTTTCATAACTCCGCCATTTTGTAATATTTTCGAATTTTTTTTTTTTGAATTTTCCTGGTGCTTAAACTCCGCAGAAACATATTCTTCGTTGGTTCAAGTAGGTCGATTAATTTTTTCGCAATCCCTACTTCGATCAATTAAATATCAAAGTCGGTTATCAGTCCCATGACCTTTCAATGGTAAATATTTTTTTAACCAAAGGGAGTAACGAAAAAAAAAATAACCAAATGGTTCACGAGAATCCTCGGATATCGAGCTATAATTTGGCCGTAATGGAATTTGCCTTGATCGATAATACGGACTTGATGTCTTGGTCCCCAACGTGACTTCCGGTTACGCTGATTCCAACGGCGTAACTACTCTCGCCGGAGGAATTCTCCGACGAGCGTGATCCGGTCGCGGTGCTTTCTCGATGAAGAGCCTCTTTCAATCGCTGAGCAAAGGTTCCCCTTCCCTCCGGGGTATCCAATTGCGTGCTGTAGCGTCGAGTTAACTTTTGTTCCTCATCGTCTGCAATTTAGTCACGTGAAAAATCAAACATTCATTTCGCCAATCCGATTGCATTATTCGACGAATGAGAATAATTGATCGATCGATGACCAATTGATCATTATTCAATGATCGATATTTTCTATTCCATTATTTATTTAATTAATTGATAATTAATTCTTTAATTAATTACTTAATTAATTGATAATTAATTATTTAATTAATTACTTAATTAATTGATAATTAATTACCTGCTGGTTCGTCGTCCATCGTTTCTTTAGCGCTGTGAAAACTTTCCGTGCTCTGACTATTGCAACTGCTGTAAACGGACATTTGACCGAGAGATTTTCGTGTAACTGGCAATACCTCGCCACTCGAGCCCAAAACTATAAATCGACTTCGTCGATTTGCGGTGCTCGAACTTTTTACAATTTTCGGTGGACTCTGCGATCTTATTGATCTTCCGTTTGGTCTCGTACGAATCTCGTTCGGCGAATCGCTTTCAGTGTCTTTTGACAAAACTGAAAAAAAATTGAAAATCAATTTTTCATGGTTGTACAAAAAAATCTTTCGAATTGTATTGCAAATTTTTTTGTTTTTATCAACCTCGATCGCCATTTGTTTTTGAGGATATGACTTTTTCCTCGGTCTCGATTTCGGGGGATGCGCTACTGAAGCTTTCCCCGATCGGTGATAGTCTCCTTGTCGCAGGACAACCGTCAGGATCCGAATCCGATTTTGCCGAATCAGCTGGACTTCCTGGTAGTCGTCTCTGGCGAAAGCTTAACAGTGATTTGTTCATTTCTCGCAATACGTTGTCCTCCTCGAATTGTGTCAATGGCAGCTTCGAGTAATCCTCGGGATCCATGTAGCAAACCGTTATCTATTGTTTTTTTTAAATGTTATTTATTATTATTTATTTATTATTTATTAGTTATTATTCAACGAACAATTTTGCTTTTGAAATTTTACTTCAAAGTGAAATTCCATCGAATACTGAACAGAGTTGTAAATAATGCATTACTTTGATAATGCATTACTGTATTTATTACCCATTACACTGCATAATGTAAAATAGATAAGTGTACCATTACAAAATACAAAAGGCAATGTAATGAATGCGTGTTCCATTACAATAAAAAAAAGTAATGTGTAATGGATGCATGTGCCATTACAAATAAAAAAAGTAATGTGTAATGGATGCGTGCTCCATTACAAATAAAAAAGTAATTTGCAGTGGAGAATATTCTATAATATTGGACAATTTTTCTATTTGTAATGGAATATTCTCCACCGCAAATTACTTTTGTTTTAAATTGTAATTTGTAATAGAACGTGCATACATTACATATTACTTTGTTATTTGTAATGGAACACGCATCCATTACACATTACTGTTTATTTGTAATGGAACACGCATCCATTAAATATTACTTTTTTTATTTGTAATGGCACACGCATCCATTACACATTACTTTTTTTATTTGTAATGGAAAACTTGTCCAATACACATTGTTTAAAGTAATGGGTAATGCATTACTTGTACATTACTATTTTGACAACTCTCTGATACTGAAGTGTTATTTCAAATTGTAATTGTACACTACTGGAAAAAATGAAGGGATCAAAAAAATTTCTGTAATTTTTAGTGGTTTTTAACAATGGTGTATGTAATAAACATGATCGTTTAATTTTTTTCAAAAATTTGATTGCTTGAGACAAAAAAACCGCTCAAAATGCTTCTTTTTAGACCTCGATACGATCTCTTTTCACTGAGATACAGCATTGTTAAAAACTACAAAAAATTGAGGACATTTTTTTTATCCCTCAATTTTTTCCAGTAGTGTATTATCGGCTGAATTTTCATTTCAAATTGAAAGTTTGTTTTCAGTTGAAATTTCATTCAAAATTGCAATAGGAATTCCTAAAATTTTATTTACATTGCGAATTGCGCTTGAAATTGAAATTTTATTTTGAATTTTAATTGAATTGGCTGAAGATTTATTTCAAATTGAAATTTCACTTCAATTTGGAGATTAACTTTCAAGTGTATTTGTACATTTCTGGTTGAAGTTCAATTTTATATTGAAGCTTGCATTGAAAATTTACATCGAATTGAAGATTCATTTCAATTTTTTCAATTTTACTTCGCATAGTCTTGATGTTGTAGGAAAGTAATTCTCACGGGATTTGGTTCCGGTATGCTTTCGTAAATTGCTTTGTGCTTTGGATCGTTTATTCGAGAAACATGTCGTGCTCCCTCCACTATAAGTACTTCGTTGTCTTCCAAGGCCTCGACTGACAATATCGCCGTTAAAATTTCCGGGTGCGTTGCTATCTGCAAAGCCAAAGGATTTTCGAAATTAACGATTTTTGCCATAGATCAAAAAACAAAATTATCATTTATTCATTTATATCTGAAGAAAATAATTTTTCAATTTTCACTACAATATTTTCTCGCGAATAATTGAAGTGTCTTAAGATCGAAGATCTTTTTCTGGCAATTTTGACAAAACTTTTCAATTTTCATCAAATTCGTCCACGTTTATCAAAATTTTTGCAAATTTTATTCAATTTCCTTCAGAAGAAAAAAAGCATTCGTAGTCTCGTAGCGACCAATTTCAAATTTCGTACTGAAATAATTACTGTAGAGTTTCAGTATAACTTCAATTTTGAAACTTTTTCAAAATATTTGTAAACGCTTTAATTTTTGTAATTTTGCGGCCATTAAATTTTTTTGCACAAATGTACCAAATGACAACAATAATTGATCTTGAGTTGAGAAACAATCGCTCGTAGAGTTTGTAAAATTTAGAAATTTTTGGAAATGAAAAAATCGTGCAAATTCGAAATTTGCATGATTTTTTTTTTTTTTTACTTTTGAATATACTTACTTACATGTACAGTTTCTTGTGTGAGATGGTCCTCGAGTACACCGCCACCAAATCGTGAGCTTGCAAAACAAACGTGAAGAAATCGTGATTCCGATTCAATTCTGTCGATTCGTCCACCGTGACGAATTGTCAATGGACAAAGCGGTGTACTGCTTTCCAGCCAATCCTCGATCGTAAGCCATTGCTTCGAGGTCATGACCTGCAAATTAGGAAAAAAAAAATAATAAAGTATTAATATTTAATTAATATTATATTAATATTATATTAATATTATATTAATATTATATTAATGTTACATTAATATTATATTATCATTAATTAATTAAATATTAATTAATATTAATTTAAAAAATTTAAAAATCATTAATTTCGTAAAAATTACAAAAATATTTTTGACGGTATATTTTTTCGAAAGAAAGAGTTTTCACCTGGCGGGAAACGATCATACGACCATCGAGGGCAGATTCCGTTTCGAGAAAATCGAAATAGTGGAGAATACTCCGTAATTTTGCTTTTTGACTGTTTCTGAAAAGAAAATAGATGGTTAATACTAAACAAAAATCCTAAATAATAACATTAAATCGATCCCTCATTTTTTTTAATGATCGTTTCTTATAATGGTCATTTTTGAATTTCAAGATTTCCGATTTTTTTTATTCACTCCTTGTTTTATAAAAATTTTGCCACTTTTTTATTTTTCTTTGAAATAAAAATCTCAAGATCCTGCATTTTTTATCGTTTGAATTCAAATTTTCACATGTCTGATTTTGAAATAAAAAAAACGAATTTGAATCTCCAAATATCACGTTCCTTGTTTCAATATAAATTTCGAGATTTCTGATTTTTTATAATTTTGAAAAAATTCGAGATAATTTTATATTTTCAATAAAATCGACATGACCTCCAATTTTGTTTCCCATCCAAAATGGAACCGTTAAAAGTTTAATATCACTTCTTCGTGGGTAGTGAAAAATGAAAATTTAGCAGAATAAATTAAAGCAAAAAATCCATCTATTTGAAATTCGTATCTGGACATTTTCTCTTCTTCCGCGCTATTTGCTGAAGAAGAAAAATATTTAAAAAAAATCGATGTTATGATGTACAACCCACGCTTTCACCTCGCAGGGTCGACGTTGAAAGGTCAAGCGGAGTGAAAAGGTCAAGTACTGTTATTTCCTCCTCTTTCTCTTTCTCTCGTTCGTAGTAATCTCTTTTAATGTGTGTCACGTCGAGGAAAAAAAAATCGATGATGAAAATGCGAGGTGGAATAGGGAAAATGATTCTGGATGGAAAAACAACAGTTTCCCCGAAGAGACAAGTGTTCTTGCAATTCTTTTCGAAAGGTCGAGAGTCAAGAGGGAAATTGAAAAGAAAATGTACGCCACGTTTTTCCGTGTGGACGTTTCAAGGACGTAATTACGCGCTTCGCGACTACGTTTGAATTTCATGTGCACTTTTTTTTCTCTTTGCGTGTGCCAGAGCTCGTAATATCTTTTATATCGACCTTGAGTTTTACAGCTCAAAGTTGGCAGAAAGATATTTCAATATATATATATATAGATTTATATATAATAAAGCAGTTTAGAAAAAGTCCTATTTTTAGATTTTACTGCTAATCAAAAATCGAGTACTTTCTTTCGGATAAGAATCTTTCATTATATTTTTTTTACTTTCTGCAAGATATTAAAATTTTCCAAAATTTAAATAAACTCTTTGATGTGTTTATCTTTCATAACAACATTTTCCGCCAAACTTCATTAAGGTTCATTTCTTTGGATTATTTGGCCATTTATTGAGAAGGAAAATTATAAATGCTTAAAAAATCCATGCCAATATTTTAATTATTAACAAATTGTTATTAAATTCTATTAAAAAATGGACTGCATCACTAAAATGGTTTTTTCCGAATTTGAAAAGAATTGCTTGACGGATTTTATTTAAAAAATTCTTCTTGGTCTTGATGGAAAAAAAAGTAAAGAAGCCATTTACAAATTTCAAATTTTCACTATTTAAAAATAAAAAATACAAAGCTTTGTGAATTTATTAAATTTTCATTTGTCAGGTTTTCTTCTGTTTTCCTGAATTATTATTCGAATATTTGTTGGCATACTCACAAGTGTAGATGTTTGAAGAAATTTGTGAAATTGAAGTCACCGAGAGTCGGATGAGTTTTCAATGTCCTTTTTGGATAGGTTGAGAAAAAAGCATTGGCGAGTAGCGATGAGGTGAATCCATAACTGTATTCAACACAGTCACCTATTTTTTCGTATTTTTTCCCCCATCCAACAGGAAGAAACAAAATATTATAATATTACAACCTCAAATTGATAACCTTGAAAATAGCGTTTTGGCGCGAAATTTGAAATGAAAATAATACAATCATTTCTTATTAATTTGTAACGCATTTTTGAGCAAAAGTCAATTAGTCGAAACACAATTATGAATATTATGAATGTTTTGAAACATGTTTTTTTTTTTAAATTGCTCATTGGTAAAATTGAAATATTAACCTTGTTGCTGAAGACTAAAATAAAGGCCCTGAGGAGGTTTCGTTGATCTAAGAGCTCTAGCCCGGTCCACCATTAGAGGGATAGTTTTTGTGAAGAATTTGTCCCTCTCATTCTGTCCAAGATCGTCGTCGATGAATTTACCAAGACCAACGAAGAGATCCGGATCTTGTACATCTTCCTCAGGATCTAGGCTTATGCTTAAAAATTAAAAAAAAAGAGAACATTTAATTTAATCGTGGTGGAAAAAAAATCTTAAAACTAATTTAAATGTTGAATGAGGAAAAAAAAATTCATAGAGAAAAAAATGTTTAAAAAAAATTTAGCTAATGATTGTATTAAAAAAATGGGAAAAAATAACTTTGAAAGTTAAAGCAATTGCGGATGTAAAAAGTTTCCAAAATTTAATTCAACTTTTTTATTACGAAAAACATAAATAAAAAAAATTTAATTTAATGATTTTATTTAAAAAAAATGGGACAAGAAAATTTTGAAAATTAAAGCAATTGTGGGTGTAAAAAGTTTTCAAAATTTAATTCAATTTGTGTATTAAAAATCTTCCTCAGGATGCTTTAAAAAAAAAAGAGAACATTTAATTTAATCGTGGTGGTAAAGAATCCTTAAAATTAATTTAATTGTTGAATAAAAAAATATATTATACATAAAATTCACAGAGAAAAAAATGTTAAAAAAAAAATTAATTTAATGATTGTATGAAAAAAAATGAGAAAAGAAAACTTGGAAATTTAAAGCAATTGCGGGTGTAAAAGGTTTCCAAAATTTAATTCAACTTTTGTATTAAGAAAAAGAATTCAAAAAAATGTAATACGACCATTATATAAAAAAAAAAAATGGGGAAAGAAGAAGCAATTGCGAATGTTAAAAGTTTCCAAAATTTAATTCAATTGTTGCATTTAAAGAAAAATTCAGAGAAAAAAAACGTCTTGAAAAATGAATTTAATGGTCGGGTAAAAAAAATTGTGATACAAAAAAAATTAAGAAAATTTAATCCGATTTTGGTGTTGATATTTTTAAAAAATTTCATCAAATTGTCATGTGAGAAAAGAAAAAATTGCGAAATAAAATAAGAAATATTGGAGGGAGGAATAAATTTTGAAATTTTCGATTGATCGCCGTGTGAAAAATTACGATCGATAAAAATTCTTTGACGCTTTATTGTTTAATGGTAAATAACGATATTTTTATAGCGTGAAGTTGTAGAAAAGTAATACGAGTCTCTGGGCGATTGGGCGAGAGGAGAAAGAAAGATAGAAACCTCCAAAAATAAAGTGCCTCGGCTTTCGTCTTGGCACGTATATATATATACGGGTTATTCCATATCAAATGACCCGACTCATCACTACACATTCGCATTTGGTTCCCGATTTTTTAAACGATTCTACTGACTCTAATAAGAAACATTTTTAAACAATTTTTGCAGCAGTCATTATTATTATTATTAAATAATAATTTATTTATTATTACTAATAATATTCAACAATAATAATGAGATTCTATATAAATACTAATTATTTTTTTTCAACGAAAAATAACGCTTCGATTAAAATAAATATAGGAAAAATATCGCACTATCTGAATTTCAGAAAAAAATTCTATCGCGGCGTTTTTTATTGCAAAAAATTTCAATGCGCATTAGGGAACATTTTTTTAATATTCTGACTTTGTCGCGGGATGAACCTAGAAAAAAAAATTATCATCGATATTCAAGATGGCGGGAATCGAATGTCGGTCCATTCGACATGGAATGCCTCGTGTATATTCAAGAACGAGTGCAAGAAAGACAGGTAGACAGTCAGAGGGACATTTCTATCAGATTTAGCGAGCAAGCTTGTACAAAGTAAAATAACCATGTGAGATCAGCCTCTCAATATAGTAACTGTTATAGTGGTTAAGATCGTTAGACAGTCACGCTTTTGCTTTTGGCTTGCGAAAAACGAAACTGCGCGAGACGTATTTTCAAGATTGAGAACCAACGAGGTTCACGGATTTTTCTAAAAATCGTATCGTTCGTAATTTGTCACTTTGTAATTTTCGTTCGACCATTTTGTTGCAGTGATTATTAATTTTGAATTTTTTTTGAAAATTCAATATTTGAAATTGCGAAAATTTTCAATTTTCATTGAAAACTCATAATCCTGTTATTTTTGGTCGGCCATTTTGTTCTTATCATTTTGATTTTTTAATTTTCTCATCAAGACTTCGATATCATAAATATTAAAAAATTCCAAGTATCAACTTTCACTTCAGTTCGTTCAAATGATTTGAATTCGGCCATTTTGTTGTTATCATCTTGAATTTTGAATTTTGAAATTTGAATGAAATAAAAAAAATAAAAATTATTACTTTAGGAATTGAATTTTAGTGATCTCAAAGATAATCAAATTTCATATTTCTTTCAAACAAACTTTTCCATTCATGGTCAGCCATTTTTAAGCCGCCATGTTGGATTTTTTATTTTTCCTGCTTCAGTCGCCACATTGGAAATCTCAAGAAGTTTCTAGACATCATTTTGATTAAAAATTCCGTAACTTTTTTCCCATTGATCTATTTTCCATTTCACTACAATTTTATACCAATAACAAAGATTTAAAAAATAGGAAAATTCTTGTGAACATCAATTTTCAAATTTTTTTAAAAATTTTATGCTGCATAAATTTTTATCTATATTTGGGAAATTGTTCAATCTGTTTTTCAACTCGATATAGCAACGATACGAAAATACTCACTTGCACATGTCATGGAGTCTCTGCATTGCACCGAGAAGGTCGTTTGTATTTCTCGAGGCTCCGGCGCGGTCCAGCTGTTTAACGACAGCGGGCCACCACGGTAAATCGCACGGTAACATTACAAGAGCCATCGCAAAGATATTTCCCAAACAACTTCAATGCCCGTGAAAATGCGATACTTTCGACGCGATCACTGATAATAACCACGAAAATAATTAAAATTATCAATAATATTAATAATAATTGATTATTGATGATTGATAATTGATAATTGATTATTGATAATGGATTATCGCTTATTTATTATTTATTATTGATTATTGATAATGAACAATTGATAATTGATATAATAATTAATTATATAGTAATAATATAAATCAATTATAATTAAACCAATTTTTTTGTGCAAGCCTAGAATTTTGGAAAAAATTCATTGAAAGCCCAACTCTCCCTCTCAATAAATTTAGAACAGAGTAAACTCTGCTAAAATCATTAAAAATTATTGATCAATTACCAAATCTACTCAAATTACAATCAAACAAATGATTGTTTTTGCAAGCCTCGAATTTCGGAAAAAAAATCGTATCCTATTTACACGCAAACAACGTATACTGAATTTTTCAAATAATCCAAAAATTTCTAAATTTAAAACCTTTGATGGATCGTTCCCAAATTCAAATCGAATAATTTTGGTCATTATATTAATGGTGTGAAAAAATGTAGTACGATATACTGGATATTAATGAAAAATCCAAAATATTAATAAAAAATAAAAAATATTAATAAAAAAGGCAAAATTGTACAAAATTTTAATATTCTGATACATTTTTGACAAATTTAATAGGGAATAATCTCCAAGAGTGAGAGGAAATTCGAAGCTTCGAGTTCACTAATTATATTACAACATCTTTATTTCCCTATTAAACGATAAGTAACCCGGTGGAAGCTTTGCCAAAATGTCCTAATTGCAATATACTTTCGAGCCAATTACGACTGATATCAGGATTTTGAATTTCGCGTGAGAACATTGCTCTCCGTTACGCGACGACGTCGAAGAATTTTCTGGATACGACCAAAAGGGATCAACGATCGGAATTTCCGGCCGCGTGATTTTCTAGCATATAGCAAAAAATCTTCGAAGTAACTAAATTAAAGATAATTTTTCTACAAAAATGAGAATCGTTGATAGGGAGTCTGATTTTCCTAGATCTTTTTTCTCCGAAACATTAAGGCTTGCCAAAAAAAATACTCTGTAATTTCAGTATATATTTTTCTTGACTATTCAATAACTTTTTATTATTTAATAATTTATTATTATTATTTTTTATTTAGAACAGAGAAACTGTCTATTGAAAGGAAGAGTTGGATTTTAGGTGATTTTTTTCCAAAATTGGGTTGCAAAAAAAATAATTGATTTGATTGTAATTTGAGTTTATTAACTAATCAATAATTTTTAATTATTTTGGCAGAGTTTCTCTGCTCTGGATTTATCGAGAGAGCGAGAAATAGATTGTTAAGGAATTTCTCCAAAATTCGAGGCTTGCAAAAAAAAACTGATGTGAATTGTACACTGGGAAAAACAAATGTTGGAATCAACTAAATCTGTCATTCAATACGTCCAAACGAATATTTAGTTGATTCCGACATTTTTTTTCTCAGTGTAATTTGAGTATATTTATTGACTGATCACTAATCGTTAATGATTTTGGCAGAGTTTCTCTGTTGTAAATTTATCGACGGAGAGAGTTAGATTTTCGGGGAAATCTTATGAAAATTTGTCATTTTTTGAAAAATTCAGCATTCGTTATAACTTTATCAATAATCACGATATTCCCCGAAATTTTTTTACACGATTAATACAATGATTAAAATCGTCCGCCATTGAATTTGGCAAAAATCCAGAGAACGTTAAAGATTTACAAAGTTTTGAATTTTTTTCAAAATTTGGCACACCGTGTAACTTTTAATATTCGAAAATCGATTTTTTTAAATGAATTTAATGACAGAGATTATTCCCTATTGAATTTGTAAAAAAATCTTACGAGCGATTGACATTTTCGAACATTTTTGAATTTTTTGAAAAATTCAGCATACGTTATAACTTCATCAATATTCACGATATTCCACGAACATTTTCTGCACGATTAATACAACGATTGAAATCGTTCGCCATTGAATTTGGCAAAAATCCACAAAACGTTAAAGATTTATAAAGTTTTGAATTATTTTCAAAATTTGGCAATGATTAAAATCGTTCACCATTGAATTTGGCAAAAATCAACAAAACGTTAAAGATTTATAAAGTTTTGAATTTTTTCAAAATTTGGCACACCGTGTAACTTTTAATATTTAAAAATCGATTTTTTAAAAATGAATTCAATGACAGAGATTATTCCCTATTGAATTTGGGAAAAATCTTTAGAGAGGTTAAAATTTTCGAAAATTTTTGAATTTTTTGAAAAATTCAGCATACGTTTCCTACTATACTACTATATGACCCGATAACGAACGCATGACGACGAATGACGCGGCTGTCCGACACAGCCCTCCGTCGCACGTGCACGTTTTATAATTAGTATCCGCCGTTTCGTCGTCATCGAAGATCGTCTTCGTCATCGTCAGCTTTCACCCGGAAGGAGAACGCGCGGGGCTTTTAACCGGGAGCTTTCCCGGACAACGATCACCCTTTATTATGTAATCTTTTGATGCGTGTTATCCGATACACGATATTTTATCTCGCCTCTATCATTGATTTTCTCGTAGGAGGCAATTTCCCGGTGAAAAATCATTTTCCAGATAAAAAATTCCAATCCAGATGGATCTTTGGATGAAAACTGTTTTTCGCCGGATTTTCCCAATGAAAAAGCCTTCCGTCACCCGCATTTCCACACGGAAAATCGTTTTCATACTTAAAACTGATTTTCCACGTGAAAAATTGTTTTCCCGAGCGCATTTTCACAACATTCGCTTTTCGATCTGGATTTCCACGCGGAAAATCATGTGTCCATTTCCACGTGGAAAATCATACTTCTATTTGCATTTTCACGTGCAAAATCAATTTTCCATTCCTATTACCAAGTGGAAAATTATTTTTCCATCCGATTTTTCACGTGGAAAATTATTTTCTCATCTGGATTTGCTCGGACAAAATTATTCATTCATATAAATGATATCTCATGGAGATTTCCACGTGAAAAACTATTTTCCAGTCAAATAATTGCAATGAAAAATCTCTCATCGTTCTACGTGGAAAACATTTTCCGCCTGAGTATTTAAGTGGAAAATAATTTTCCTAACTGCATTTCCAAATTACAAAATTATTTTTTATATGAATTTTCCTGATTTCGCCTGATTTTTCTCAATTTCCCATCGATCCTTCGTAACCACTTGAATCTCCACTTTGAATTTTCCACCTTTGTTTTTTTAATTTTCCGGCATTTTCGCTCACCTATTACAGAGCACAATGTGACGTCCAAGATCACTCGCAGCGTTAACTTTACCCGTGAGATTCACATTTTCGTACTGGGATTAGTCCCGGTTAGCACGCGAATTTTCCGATCCTTTGAAAACCACCAGCTGGTCCAACCTTTTCCCGAGTCGATACTCCACGAAGTGAACGCTTTCTCTGATGACGCCTCTGTCCGCTTCCGCTGCTACATCTGGGGTCGTTGATTCGTACCGGGTTGAAAGCCGCATTATTCGCAAACAACCCCTTTTCCCACCTTTTCCGACTGTGAGGACTAATTTTCCCAAGATTTTCCTATCGACCTTCAAGCCACTATTTTCCACCTTCCGACGACCCCATTGCCCCTCTTACCCTCCATTATCGAATTTTCTCGCGCCCCTTTCATCGACCATCCCTCTCTTTCATCCCTCAATTATCTGCAATTTTCTTTTATTCCCCTTCTGAGGAAAATTCCCGATTTTTCCGCGCTTTTCCACTTTTTCACATTTCCACCCTTTTCACGACGCACTCTTTCAACGTGATTCCACCGATGTCTCTTCCTCGTTCGTTCAACGAAACGACTATAGAGAAACGTAGAGAGTTTGGACTCTTACGAGAATACAACGTCTATTTTAAGAGGGCCAAACGGCGCCGGCGCCATTGAACGAACCCCTCTGTAGTAGGTTTTTTTTAAGGGGATAGCAACGTTCGTGCTTGACTTTAAGGGACAAAAAAGGGCTTGACCTTCCGTGACCTTTAGTCGTGGAAATTTTGAGGATCGAGGGAATTTTCTTCAAAGGAAAAATTTTGCCGGAAAATTCGATGCACTTTTTGGAAAATTATTTTTAGAGCCTTGAGACATCTCCTTTAATATCCACGACCAACTTAGATTCGTGACTGACAATCGAGTACGTAGAGTTTCCACTTGACTGCGGTCGATAAAACGAAAAGCACCTCCGAAATAAGAGCTCCCTTCCATATTGTGCGTCGAGGGCCAAAAAACGAATTATCTGTTTCTCCCATTTTCGATAGTTGTCAAAAAAAATGCTTGGCTTGGGATCGCTGACTACGGAAGTTTAACAATAAAGCTGAAGAAAATAGTTTTTTGAATTTTTCAAATTTCGTAAATTCTCGAAATTTTTTGTGGAATCGTTATAGTGGGCGGAAAATTTTGAGTAGAAAAAAAAATTACACCTATTTTAGTGGAGAAATTCAACTTCGGCCAAAATGCGAAAAAAAAATTTAATTTATTTTTTTCAAATCCTGTATCAATGTATCTTGTCCCCCTGAACACGAATCTACCAATAGTTTTCTCAAAAAATCCAAATTTTCATGAATTTTCATCAAAAACATTTTTGCTCAATTTTAGCTTCATTCTCAAAAACCTCAAATTTGTAAAAATCGATGGTCGAACTTTAAAAATCTACCAAAAATCGAAACATGATCGAAATCGGATGAACCAAGCGGCATTTTGAAGCTTCAACGATCCCGAAGAGAATGAGCTCAAGTTCAAGTCGATATCTAGTCTAGAAAATAAATTAAAGTAATTTTAGTGAATAGATTAAATTTTGGCCGAGATGCAAAAAAAAAAAAATTTAATTAATTTTTTTTCAAACCTTATATCGATGTATTTTGTCCCCCTGAACATGAATCTACCAATAATTTTCCCAAAAAAACAAAATTTCCATGAATTTTCATCAAAAACATTTTTGCTCAATTTTAGCTTCATTCTCAAAAACCTCAAAATCACGAAATTTCAAGCACTCATAACTTTCGATCGGTTTGACCGATTCTAAAATTTCTTTTTCGTATTTAAAGGCTGTCACTAAACTTAGAAAATGCCGTTTGATTCATTCCGATAACTCGATTTTTGGAGAAATGAGAGCACTTTGAAAATGGCCGAAAAAAATGGAAAGGGGTATGCCTTAAAAAATTTGCAAAAATCGATGGCCGAACTTTAAAAATCTACCAAAAATCGAAACATGATCGAAATTGGATGAACCAAGCGGCATTTTGAAGCTTCAACGATCCCAAAGAGAATGAGCTCAAGTTCAAGTCGATATCTAGACTAGAAAATAAATTACAGTCATTTTAGTGAACCGATTGAATTTTGGCCAAAATGCGAAAAAAACAATTTGTTTAATTTTATTTTTTTAAACCATATATCGATGTATTTTGTCCCCCTGAACATGAATCTACCAATAGATTTCCCAAAAAATGAAATTTTTTATGAATTTTCATCAAAAACATTTTTGCTCAATTCTTCAAAAACCTCAAAATCGTAAAATTTCAAGCGCTCGTAACTTTCCGTCGGTTTGACCAATTCTGAAATTTCTTTTTCGTACTTAAAGGCTGCCACTAAACTTAGAGAATGGCGTTTGGTTCATCCCGATAACTTAGTTTTTGTAGAAATGAGAGCACTTTGAAAATCACCGAAAAAAATTTGTATTTAAAAGTTTAAAAAATTAGCAAAAATCGATGGTCGAACTTTAAAAATCTGTCAAAAATCGAAAAATTATTGGAATTGGATGAACCAAGCGTGATTTCGAAGCTTAAATGATTACGAAGAGAATGAGCTCACATCCAAGCCGCAATTCTATCTAGAAAATAAATTACAGCCAATTTAGTGAACCGATTCAATTTTGAACAAAATGAATTAGCAACAAAATTTTTTTCTTTTTTTTTCGAGTCTTATATGGATGTATTTTTTCCCTCTGAATACGAATCTACCAATAATTTTCCCGAAAAATCAAAATTTCCATGAATTTTCACAACTTTATTTTATTTTCAAAAATTTGCCTATAACTTCGAAAATATTTGTCGGATTGACGTGAAATTTTCTATGCATATACTTGAATATATGTCCATTACAAAAATGAAATTTCAAAAACTCCTGACTACGTTTAACCCTTTGATGTGGTTTCATACGTCATGATTATTTACCTTGTTTGTCGGGATAGATCGTTAATTTATTAGCATCAAAGGATTTGTTACGTAATACAAATCTGTACAATATGCTTTAATTGATGATTGCGAAACGTTCAATCTCTCACAAATCATGTTAAGAAGCTCATGACAAATACGAAATATTACGAAATATTCATTACGAAATATTTCCATCAGAGGCCAAACAATATTCCTTTGTCCTGATTTTTTTTCCCTTTGAATGCGCATCCAATTAATTAATATTGACACATCTAAATTAATAAAATTGATTAAAAAATAATTTAAACAATACATTTTTTAAATAATTTTCGAAAATTGGAAAATCCTTAAAAACCCTTCGATTCATCGAGCTCTCTTCAGACTCCTCGACCTTTTCAACCCTTTTTTTCCACTCAACCCTTGCATCTCTTTTCCATCGCCTTGATTCTTCCAACCCAACTTTTTAACCTAAACAAATTCAAAAAATTCAAATATTTCCCTTAGATTTTTCTCTTCCTTCCATTCCAAATCAAGAATCGACATCAAAGGGTTTTAAATCATCCCTCAATTTTTTTTCATTCAAAGATGAGGGCTGAAAAACTCGAATCTGAGCACTTTGTTATTCTGCTCGAGTTTTCACTTCAGGGGTTGAATTTATTCATTTTCTCGAAATCCTTTTCATCTGCACGTATGTCGATCAATTATTCCTTTTTGGGTTGAAAGATTTTTGGTCAGAGGTAACTCTGCGCGGATGTAATGGCGGATTTCGAGGGTTAGGACGCGAGGGGTTGGGGGTTGGATTAAACCAGTAGCAGGTGCTTCGTGAATTTCCATATGACGTGTTATTACTTGTGCGCAGCGCAGCATGAAATGTTATCTCAGTGTATAATGCGAAACAATAAGCGACGGGAGAGATTCCTATATTTCAGAAAATATCTATATATATATATATATCTATATACAGAGCCCGTATATGCTTATATGTATATGTAAATGAGGCATTCCACGTCAAGTCGGCCACTCCATTTTTTGAAATCACCAAAAATCGCATACAATTTTTTATAAAGTAGTTCCAACTGTCAAGAAAATTCGTGATTTTTTTCAGTTTTTTATGTTACATATTTTAGCCGGAAAAAAATACAAAAAATTGTCTTGATCCATTCCGTAACTCAAAAATTATTCATCGTACGAAAAAAAAAGTACGACATGAAATTTAGGATTTTCAACGTACTTTTTTCACTGAAATTTTTTACAAACTCCTCCAAAAGCTATGCCATTTTCGAAGCAAATGTTTTGATTTTTTTTTTTCAGAATTGACATCTTCGATTTGTCTGTAATTTTAACAGTTCTTTACTTGATATATTTACAGACTACAAAAAAATTGACTCAGTGGAGAATCCATTCCTTCCCATGCGTTTTTCATCTCAAACGAATGCACAAATTTATCTGTGCATTAACAGGGTTGAGACTATACATAGTTATTTTCTAAAGCCCGCATTTTTTTTTATTTTTTGTACTTTTTCAATTTTTATTTTTTTAAATATCTTTTTGTACATTTTAATAAACTTCATCAATGGACCCATGTACACCGATAGAGTCTATTCAAATTAGAGTCAAAGGCTACTCGCGTTTCTCGATTGCAAAAAAGAATGAATTTACTCCTCTTTGGATACACCGACGTTTCTATGGCCAATGATTACTTTTTTAGTTCGATCTGGGCATGATTTTTGCGAATGAAGCAAACGATACTGCTTTGTTCCTGGAATCGCCTTCGCAGTATCAAAACGAGATTATTTTATTATTTTTCCCTGTCTACGATTAATAATGATAAAATATCAATATAATGGATTCTAAATAATTCAAAATAATGGATTCTCCACTACGCCAATTTTTTTATAGTCCGTAAATATATCAAGTCAAAAACTGTTTGAACTACGGACGAATCGAAGATGTTGATTCTGCGGAAAAAAACATCAAAAAATTATTTTCTCCGAAAATGGCATATAGAGCTTTCGGAGGAGTTTGTAAAAAATTTCAGTGAAAAGCTCGTTGAAAATCATAAATTTAATGTTGTACTTTTTTTTTCGTACGATGAATAATTTACGAGTTACAAAATGGGACGAACAAATTTTTTTTGTATTTTTTTCCGGCTAAAAAATGTGATTTAAAAATCTGAAAAAAATCACGAATTTTCTTGATAGTTGGAACTACTTTCTAAAAATTTGTATGCGATTTTTGGTGATTTCAAAAAATGGGGTGGCCGACTTGACGTGGAATGCCTCATGTATCTATCAAACCTGACAGATCTTCGTCTGCCAGAGCACATGACTAATGCGAATATGATAACGCTCGAATAATTGTCTTATACACACATCCGTTAATCCATTTATATGATAAAAATATTTTGCTGCTGCATTCAACACTGAGAAAACTGTTTATTTGAAGTAAAGAAATATATTTAGTTCGCACTTTTACTTAAATATTCCTTAACTGTTGAAAAATTTGTCAGTCGTTAAGAAATATTTTATTTTTGTCAAAATAATTTATTAACTGTTAAAACATATTCATTTCATTTATTAACCGTTAACAAATAGTTGATCTCACCATATTTAACTTTACATTTGTTAACAGTTAACAAATCCTGGTACATTTTTTTCTCAGTGAAGAATTGAGCAACCTCTCATAATTTTTTTTTTATTCCGATCATTTTTTACAGCAATTCATGATAAATCATGAGCAAGCATTGACACAAAAATTTAACAGGTTTGGGGCAGTTTTGTTTGTTAGGGGAAAAGTACGTGAATCTCGATGAGGAATGCAATTAAAAAAAAAACATGTTTTTTTAACCCCTCTAATATATATGTATCATATATATATATATCTATATAGTCTCTCAGTGAGTTGTTGGTGAATATTTTGGCAACCGGAAATTGGGCGCGAAATGCATAACAAACATCAACGAGAGAGGACAATCTGACGCATAATGTATGTTTCAATGTGGTGAAAATTCGCTTTTGGAACATTGGAAAATCGGGGAAGGGGAGGTAGGCTTAACGACGGAAGCGTTTTCAGTCACGTATCTCGTGGAACGTTTGTTTGTACAGTAAGGTGTTTGCCTTTTAATGAGAGGCAGAGCGAGAGAGAGAGAGAGAGAGAGAGAGAGAGAGAGAGAGAGGAAGAGAGAGAGAGAGAGGGAGAGAGAGGTTATACAACAAAACTGCACGCTTTGTCATAGGGCACGTGCAACTACTGACCCGATTTACACTCATTGATCAATTTCCTTTCACGACAGTAAATACATTGGTTGTAACGGCAGAGCAGACAATATCCGGTACCAAAATTTTTCACCCATTTCCTTATCAATAGAAACAAACCTCGGTAAATTCATTTAGCCGGTATTCTGTTCGAGAGTCATAGATTTGGAACGTTTTGTCGAACGTTAAAAAAAAACAATATATTTTTACAATTTTTTTGTTTACAACATATTTATTAATATTTTGACAATAAACAAAAAAATAACAAACAAAATCCAAGAGCACCAAATGAAAATTAAATAAGTTAAGTTAGGGCCAAGAAAAGGGGTGTGTGAAATTGAAAAAAAGATTCTTAATTAATAAATACCCTTTTGCACAATTTTGGCCGCATTTAAAAAAAAACCTCAAAATAGCGAAATTCCAAACGCTCATAATTTTACTTCGGTTTGACCGATTCCAAAATTCCTTTTTCGGACTTCAAGGCTGTCACTGAACTTAGAAAATGGCGTTTGGTTTATTCCGATAACTTAATTTTTGTAGAAATGAGAGCAATCTGAAAATCGTCGAAAAAAATGGAAAGGAAAATGCAAAAATTTGCATACATTGTTTTGAAGCTTAAACGATCCTGAAGAGAATAAGACCAGAGCGGAGTCGAATTTTTATTTAGAAAAAAAGTTACGGTTATTTTAATGTTCAATTCTGGCCGAGATGCAAAAAAAAATTTTTTAATTTATTTTTTTCAAACCGTATATCGATGTATTTTGTCCCCCTGAACACGAATCCACTAATAGTTATTTCAAAAAATCAAAACTTGCATGAATTTTTATCAAAAACATTTTTGCTCGATTTTAGCCCCTTTTTGAGAAACCTCAAAATCGCGAAATTTCAAGCGGTCATAACTTTCGATCGGTTTCACCGATTCGAAAATTCTTTTTTCGTACTTAAAGGCTGTCACTAAACTTAGAGAATGGCGTTTGGTTCATTCCGATAACTTAATTTTTGTACAAATGAGAGCACTTTGAAAATCATCGAAAAAAATGGAAAGGGGTATGTATGCAAAAATTTGCAAAAATCGATGGTCGAACTTTAAAAATCTGCCAAAAATCGAAATATGATCGGAATCGGATGAACCAAGCGGCATTTTGAAGCTTCAACGATCCCAAAGAGAATGAGCTCAAGTTCAAGTCGATATCTAGACTAGAAAATAAATTACAGTCATTTTAGTGAACCGATTGAATTTTGGCCAAAATGCGAAAAAAACAATTTGTTTAATTTTATTTTTTTAAACCATATATCGATGTATTTTGTCCCTCTGAACATGAATCTACCAATAGATTTCCCAAAAAATGAAAATTTTCATGAATTTTCATCAAAAACATTTTTGCTCAATTCTCAAAAACCTAAAAATCGTGAAATTTCAAGCGCTCGTAACTTTCCGTCGGTTTGACCAATTCTGAAATTTCTTTTTCGTACTTAAAGGCTGCTACTAAACTTAGAGAATGGCGTTTGGTTCATTCTGATAGCTTGATTTTTGTAGAAATGAGAGCACTTTGAAAATCGTCAAAAAAAATGGAAAGGGGTATGTATGCAAAAATTTGCAAAAATCGATGGTCGAAGTTTAAAAATCTGCCAAAAATCGAAATATGATCGGAATCGGATGAACCAAGCGGCATTTTGAAGCTTCAACGATCCCAAAGAGAATGAGCTCAAGTTCAAGTCGATATCTAGACTAGAAAATAAATTACAGTCATTTTAGTGAACCGATTGAATTTTGGCCAAAATGCGAAAAAAACAATTTGTTTAATTTTATTTTTTTAAACCATATATCGATGTATTTTGTCCCTCTGAACATGAATCTACCAATAGATTTCCCAAAAAATGAAATTTTTTATGAATTTTCATCAAAAACATTTTTGCTCAATTCTCAAAAACCTCAAAATCGTGAAATTTCAAGCGCTCGTAACTTTCCGTCGGTTTGACCAATTCTGAAATTTCTTTTTCGTACTTAAAGGCTGCCACTAAACTTAGAGAATGGCGTTTGGTTCATCCCGATAACTTAGTTTTTGTAGAAATGAGAGCACTTTGAAAATCGTCAAAAAAAATGGAAAGGGGTATGTATGCAAAAATTTGCAAAAATCGATGGCCGAAGTTTAAAAATCTGCCAAAAATCGAAATATGATCGGAATCGGATGAACCAAGCGAGGTTTTGAAGCTTAAACGATTACGAAGAGAATGAGCTCATGTCCAAGCCTTAATTCTATCTAGAAAATAAATTACAGCCATTTTAGTGAACCAATTAAATTTTGGCCAAAATGAAAAAAAAAAAAAAATTCTTTCGGGCCTTATATCGATGTATTTTTCCCCCCTAAACACGAATCTAATAATAGTTTCCTAAAAAATCAAAATGAATTTTCATCAAAAACCTTTGGACTCAACTTAAGGTTTTATTTTGCGATAGAGATGTATTTTTGGAAGAGAAATAAGAGGTAGAACGGTAAATGCGCCAGTTTCACTGCATATTGATGGAAGAAATTATATTTTGAGCCGTATTAAAAAAGTACTTTCCTCTCGAGGGGATCATTTTACCCCATATGGGGATCGTTTTGTCCATACATATGTACAAATCAATCCTTTTGTAGCAGTTTCAAGAATTCTCAAAAACTTTATGTAGTTAAAATTCAAGAACTAGTTAGTAAAAGTATTGAACAACTATAATATCACTATATATTGATGGAAGAAACTATATTCTTGATCCTCCATATCGAAGAAGCATTTTTCCCTTAAGAGGATCATCTTCGACGTCTTTTCACTATTTATTCCGAATTTCGAACTGAAGATTCACTCGAGATTTTCCTCTCATACTTGTTTAATTTTCCTTCTTGAATTCTATATGGATCCGATTGCGTACGACCCCGAATCCTCTTATCTCCGCGAACCAGAGCATTCACGATGGATGGCATCGGAATCCTAGTTATATATCATCGAATTGGTGATAAAAATGAAATTCGATGATCCGACTAATGCCTCGGATATTCCATTATTATCCTCGAATTGTCGCTTCCGTATTATCGTACGTTTCATACGAGAAAGTCGATTTTCACCATTTGCCCACCAAGCTGGATAAAGTACACGTGTTCTCAATGATTTTTCGTTCAATATGCACCCCCTCCCTTCGGAACACACCTCCTTGTGTCCCCTTCCCTCGCGGATTTGTATTAATATTCGATTTCCCAGTGACAAATCGAACGTATATCCCTCAAAACTCAAAACCTCATCAGACTTTTGATCATTTAGGTACAAAGAGTTCTCTCCCTCGACAGAATGATCCTTCGATTCGCGCCCTTCGATCTCCATAAGCGCGAGCCAAAAACTTTTGGCATTAGTCGTGGCTTTCTCCCATTCCTTAAAGTTTCTCCGCGTGACTGATGAGTATGGAGAAAGGCTTTGAATTTGCATTTTGGCGGGCTAATCCGCGTGGGGTGAGGAAACATAAAGAGAATTCTCGGTGAGACTGATCGATCGTATCGATTCCGGCGCCAAATTGTATCGTTCAATCTTGGGGAAAAAAAAGTTAGAAGAAGTGCATCGAAATTAGGCTTTCTTGACCCGTTTAATTCCTCATCCATTTAACCTTCGTCAACATCAAGATCGTTTTTCACTCTAAATTATCTTAGAAAGTAAACCTTCCAGTCCCTGTAGTTAATGGCATCGGGATAAAAATATGAAAAAATATTGACCGCTCCTTACTGTCGATTTTTTTGGCAATGTTCAAAATCGCTCTAGCGCCGCCAAAATTGAAGATAACGGGATGATCCTTGCGCCATTCCCTTCGTCATCACGTGCTCTATCGACTAGAAAAAAGAAACTCCCGATCGAGCATCAAGAAAATGCCAAGCAGCAGAAAACAAGTTTGATTTCTCGACGAATCGACATTTGGTTCGTTCACCAAAATTGTCATAACTCGATCAACTTTTGGAATTTTTACTCAATCTTTGCTGCAGATTGAAGTTTAAACTCAGGCCTATGGAACTGTGCGATAAAAACCTTTTATTTTTTATTTCACGCTCGAGCAGAGCTCTTAATGTACTTCTACGTTTGGCGGAACATTGCGTGGATTGTGTCTTCAAAATCGCTCTAGCGCCGCCAAAATTGAAGACATCGGGATGATCCTTGCGCCATTCCCTTCGTCATCACGTGCTCTATCGACTAGAAAAAAGAAACTCCCGATCGAACATTAAGAAAATGCCAAGCAGCAGAAAACAAATTCGATTTTCAACGAATCGACATTTGGTTCGTTCACTAAAGTTGTCATAACTCGGTCAATTTTTGGAATTTTTACTCAATCTTTGTTGCAAATTGAAGTTAAAACCCAGGCCTATGGAACTGTGCGATAAAAACCTTTTTTTTTAATTGTAAACTCGAGCAGAGCTCTTAATGTAAGTTTGCCATTGTGTGGATTTAAATGTTGATATCAGCTTGAATATGAAAATAATATTTGGTATAATGAGGGTGCCTTATCGATGGGTGCAGGATCAATTTATGATTGTATCAACAACGGCATTGATTACATTTACTTAAGCATCGAAGATCGAGCAAAGGCTCTGGCCCAGCTTCCATTATCCATTTGTTGGTTGAGAGAAGAGGTTCAGTTTTGGCCCTTGATCGTCTCCTTTGATGAAACTCGAATCTCCATCAGCATCGCTGCCACACTCGATCGTGGGGTAGTGAACTTTAAACGAGGATATCTTGCGTAACTCGCGAACTCAAGCAGCAAAGGCTGAAGGATAATATAAGAGAGGGGGGGGGGAGATTCGAGATTAAAGGCGTGGCAAAGGATCCTGAAGATCGCTATCGAGACACAAGATCTTGTGGGTTTATCAAAGATTCGAGAAATTTCTGATAGCGCCCAAATAGGTAACTTTATGGTTGTAGTTAACCCCGAAGGTTCGTGCAATAAGATCGATCCTCATTTTGACTATGTCTTCGTGACTCAAAGAGGGCAGGAAAGGAAATGTTAAGGGGGAGCTTGAAAAAGTGTTTTGGTTCAATATCCCGATGATTAAGTCAATGAAGACACGATTTTTCTGTTTCAGAAATGATTTTCTACTGAACTTTTACGGATATTTGAATTGTAAAAAATTGGGTTTAAACCGAAAAGTCATCAATATCTCCCCAATGAAAATAAAGTATAGCCAAAATCCAACGAAATGTAGTGGACGAACAGGAAGAAAAGGGGACATTTCCGAGCATCTAGTTCTAGAACTATAGATACTAATGCGATGATAGCTCTCTCACGCTCGATCAAACTGCGAAACTTTACGGTGGCGAAAGCGTCGTCGGGTTTCCTTATTAACTTATTGCCTCGCGAATCTTCGCAACTTCCCGTTGAACTGACATTAATTATCGCGCGTTTAGCCGGAGGCTTTGACTACAATCTTGACAAACTTTTCTAAGACCCATTTCCGAAGAGTATAAATAAATTCGTTGAGCGAAAAAAAAACCCATTTCTTTTTCGTCACTTTCATCAAACACGTTCACTAAAATTGATGTAACTTTTTTCCCCTATCGAATTGCGACTCCATTTTGGTCCCATTCTCTTCGAAATTGTTGCAGCTTTGGAATGCAGTTTCGTTCATTCGATTACGATGATTTTTCAGTTTTTTTATCGACTTTTTAATTTCGAGCTCGGATTCGTAAAATCAAACATGTTCACTAAAATTGATGTAACTTTTTTTCCCTATCGAATTGCGACTCCATTTTGGGCCTATTCTCTTTGGAATCGTTGGAGCTTTGGAATGCCGTTTCGTTCATTGGATTACAATGATTTTTCAGTCTTTTATCGACTTTTTAATTTGGAGCTTGGATTCGTAAGATGAAACATGTCCATCGAAATTGATGCAATTGTTTCCCTCTATCGAATTGCGACTCCATTTTGATCCCATTCTCTTCGGGATCGTTGCAGCTTTGGAATGCCGTTTCGTTCATTCGATTACGATGATTTTTCAGTCTTTTATCGACTTTTTAATTTGGAACTCGGATTCGTAAAATCAAACATGTTGACTAAAATTGATGTAACTTTTTTCCCCTATCGAATTGCGACTCCATTTTGATCCTATTCTCTTCGGAATCGTTTGAGCTTTGGAATGCCATTTCGTTCATTGGATTACGATGATTTTTCAGTCTTTTATCGACTTTTTAATTGGGAGCTCGGATTCGTAAAATTTTCTTTCTCACACATTTCGCATTCTTTTCGCCACTTTTCAAAGTCATCGCACCGTTTTTTTTCTCCAAGTCTGATTATTAATCTGTTTTATTTAAAATTTGTTTCTTTTTGCCAAAACAGAGAATTATTGTCAATTGAAATTTTGCGTTTTTTTTTTAAATTCCTTCGCAATAAAATTGCTGTGACAGCGTAGAAAAAAAAATATACTTCATTTTTTTAATTATCTGATTATTCGATATTGCGGGGATTTCTCTGCTTCTCCCGATAATATCGCGAACGAACTCACGGATTTGATTTTTTTTTCCGTACAAAGACATTTATTCGTGTACAATGAAAAAGAAACTAACTCGATCGGAGGTGTGCGCTAATAGGATTTTGGCAGCGTGTACGCGTCATGGTTGTTAACTGTTGAAACGAATAATAGCGAGGAAGGTAGGAACAAAAAATAAAAAGAAAGTCAATAAAGGGGAGGAGAAAAAAACAACCAGATAGCGGACATCCGCGATGCCGCCGGTCCGTTGTTCGCCAAAATACTCGCGTGCAAGGCGTTGAATCTGCATTCAGGCGCGCCTCACGCTTACGCTTACGCGTTCGTTCTCGATAATTCTAGTCACGAATTTTGTGTCTTTTTTTCGTATTTGCCTCGCGAGCGGATGAAAGCTTCTCGTTTCGTTTGATTCATCCGTATCATTCTGCACGGTCAAGTTTCGAGCATTTTTTGGTACCCTTCAAAATAAAAAAAAACACGAAATTAGTGTTTTAAAATTAATTATGAATTAATTATAAATTAATTTTTAAATTAATTATAAATTGATTATAAATTAATTTAAACGCGAATTTCCCTAAATAAATAAATGAATGGAGAGTATTTTACAAATATTATCAAAAATGCAATCTGTCCGCTACATTTATTTTTTCTGGCATGAATATAAGGCTATTTTCAAAAATTCGAGCCTGATTAAAATTTTTTTTTTCTGGAAAATATTTTAAACGGAGAAAATTGAAAAATTTGTCCTCGTACGAATAGTGCAATCACGAAAATGTCTTGCTTCGTTATTACGAAATGATTAATCCCTTGATGGACGTTGAATTGCTCGGAATCGCATCACCCTTGATTATACTCAGTGATGAAACTTTTTGAGAAACCGTGTCCGTTACTTTTTTCCTTTTATTTTATCATTTTCATTGCTGTTATACACGAGAAATAAAAATAAAATAGTTACGCGAGCCAGCGAGGGAAATAAGAGAGGAAAAGGCAAAACGAAGTGAACGTGAGAGGCAAATTCACCCTCAAGGCAAGAACTGCCTCTACCTCCGCCCAAGACCAGGGTTTTTTGCGCGTTGTATATATGTCATTCACAGGATAACAAAAGAGAGACAAAAGACCGCGGAGTTCGAATGAGGAGGAACAAAAAAAAAATATAATACTAAAAGCATTTGCCCGGAGTCGAAAATTAGCGATTTTTCGAGAATTTTTTTTGAAAAGATATTTTAATTTATCAACGCAAACATTTATGTACATATTTTTGTAACTTTTAACTTTATTTTGAAATTTTTCTTTTCAATTTTTCCATTTTCAAAAAATTCGAATACTTTGTATTGGAGTACTCTGTACACGAGCACTTTATATTAGAGTACTCTGTGCTCGAGTACTTTGTATCAAAGTATTCTGTACTCGAGTATTTCGTATGAGAGTACTCTGTGCTCGAGTACTTTGTATTAAAGTATTCTGTATTCGAGTATTTCGTATGAGAGTATTCGGTACTCAAGTACTTTTTATCAGGCTAATCTGTTCTCGAGTATTTTTTATCGGAGTACTTTGAACTCGATTACTTTATATTGAAGCACACCATCGCTAATTACATTGTATTTGAGTTTTTTGTGCACGAATACTTGACCTCGAACTCGAGTACTTTGTAATAGAGTACTTCTCGAGAACTATTGGAATAATGAAATAATTTTTTATTATTCAAAAAATTTGAACAAATATTTTGCGACCCTCAATGTTTTTGTCAAATCTCTCTACTGCGAATATAAGGAAACAAATTTTGAATAAAGAGAAAACAACGAAATAAGGTAAAAACGTGGAAAAAAATGAACCCTCGTATTACATTGTTCATTTTCTCGTTTCGCATCGTCCGTGCAAAACTTGGTACACCGGTCCGAGTTATAATGCGTTTGTGAGGGAAAAATTATGGAGGTTGGTAAACTGACGGAAATTAGTATATACGAGCGATAAATCAGTGGTGGAGGAGTCTGAAGGAAATAAGAAGCTCGGATACCCGCTGCTCGGATGTACAGCTTGAGAAAAGTATAAGCGAAGCGAACAGTCGGGTTGCAACAAAAAAAAACCATTCGACGGGTAATTAAAAAATGTTTCTGGGAATATTTTAAAACCTTCGAGGATGCATCGCGAGGAAAAATGTTAAAGCAAATTGCATTATTCTCCTTTAATTCTTCTCTTCTACTCCGATCATTTCTTTCTTGTTTTCAAATAGTCCATTTTATTACTATTTTATTTATTTGTATTGAATGCAAATTTATTGGATTTTTTTTATTGACGTATTATTTCGAGAACTCATGTTCGGGGTCGGATTTGACCCCAGACTGTTCTGAGATCATTTTTCAATAATCCATTACGTTCTCGGTAAATTTTTGGATTCAAAATAGGGTTATGGCTGATTTTCTAAATTTTTTGGTCTTCAGATGGATTTAACAATAATTAAACTCAATAGTTCAATTCAATGGTTAATAATTCAACCCTAACTTTGTTATATTGATTCCACTACAATAAAAAGCATGAGGGCCATATTCACCCCAGTCATGCATTAAGAGGTACGATTTGGATATTTATGAACTTCTGACAAGGGAAAGGGCGTAATTACCGTGAATTTCAATGTGTCATAGAAAGGCCGCTCCCCTTAAGGTTAGCACGTAACACTCGGACGTAATATGTAATTGTACAATTTTTTTAATGGCTCGTTGTAGTTGAGCTTTTCCATGTATCTTTCCGTCTCTCTCCTTTGTTCCACGAGGGAATTAAGATTGATCCTTTATCCCAGTTTTGTAGACTACACAAAACGAGGACAGAGAGAGAGAGAGAGGCCAGATGCATCGTTACTCATGCGGTCGTTGTTCATTCCGTCATTGAAGCCGGCGGTAACCAGTGGGCAAACTATATAGCACACCATCATCTCTCTCTACTGTTGGGGCATTTGGGCCTAATAAGCCCAACCGCGGTGCGGTGACTGTGCCGGCCGGACAAACCCAGCATCAGCCCGCGCGTTTACGATCGAATAGATTGAATGAACGAGTTAAGGTTTCATTACGGGAAGAGGCTTCGGTATGGCTGTCTCTGCTTATATATATATGTCGATGGATCGCGGCCGAATGTTCCTCGATGCACACAGCACGAGAATGATATTGTGGAACCACATTCGTCTATTTCTTTTTGTCTTCTTCAATGTTCCTTTTCATATGCAAGCACATTGGTAAAGATGCATTGCGACCATATTTGCAAAAAAAACTTCCACGCCAAGAGAGAGTATTTTCCCGAAATTTCATACTAATTCCGATCAGCCCCGACAAAACGCAGCGTCACTCCATCCGTGCCATTCTTGTGCATGTCCCTTCCAAATTTCGTTCAATTCCGCCCAGCCATTGTTGAGAAATCTCGATTACAAATCGCGAGGTTGGACATCAACATAACCTCAAAAAGCACTGTTTCGCTCGTTTCTCATGCAAAAATACGCCTAAATTGATGGCGAAAAATCCCACCAACGCACAATTTCTTTCGCTATATTGTCAGAAGATCCACAGTGCCCAGACCCCTTTTGAAATGGTGTAAAAATGTATAAATTCAATCGTTGAGAGTCTCAACGTTGTATTTTCCCGAAATTTCATACTAATTCCGATCAGCCTGGACAAAACGCAGCGTCACTCCATCCGTGCCATTCTCGTGCATGTCCCTTCCAAATTTCGTTCAATTCCGCCCAGCCATTGTTGAGAAATCTCAATAACAAATCGCGAGGTGGGGATCAACATAACCTCAAAAAGCACTGTTTTGCTCGTTTCTCGTGCAAAAATACGCCTAAATTGATCGCGAAAAATCCCTCCAACGCACAATTTATTTCGCTACATTGTCAGAAGGTCTACAGTGCCCAGAACCCCTCTTGAAATGGTGTAAAAATGTATAAATTCAATCGTCGAGAGTCTTAACATTTTATATGAGGGTGATATCATCGTTTAGCTTCAATTTTCGGCTTGCTTGGAGATGACAGGCCTACGAGGGTGTCAGTAGCTTCGTATGTATCGTCGAAGCGCGCGATTTCGTGACGACTACCGCGTCGTCGCGACGGACCGTTGAACGACGACGACTTCGACGACGACGACGTCGTCGACGACGCGCACGCGGTACGAGCTCGTCGCTCTCTCGCGATAGAGACTCGAGTAGAGGCCAGATCAGAGTGGCGAGCGAAGCAGATCAGTAGAGTACTAGGAGTAGACCAAGTGGACCATAAAAAATATATATGTATACATAAATACATATATTGGTCCATATAGTCAAATTAAGCGAGAGAATCAACGGCGACGAGCATTATAACGCCAGAGTGCTTTACAACTCCGTCGCGTTTGCATCCTTCGTATTGTGACGTCGTTTTTTCTTTTCTGACCGAGCAAAGACTGAAAAGGGATCGCAAATATCGATCCAGGATCAATTATATGGATCTTAGCGAGTTTTTCAAAATCTGTGCACATTTTTCGTCCGATAAGCGCGATCGTGAAATCAACGACCAGAACAAAGAGTGAAGATTAAAGAAAATTAAGGGGATGAAAAAACACTGATCAGAAGATAACGGCGGAGGAAAATAAAGAGCGGGAATCCTTTTTTTTTTCTTTGAATTTATATCGTCCTATTATTGGATTTTCTCATATAAATATATACTCCAAGATCTCCAGTGAGATTTTTTCTGGAGCAACTGACTCATTTCCGTTGAGATAAGGGAAAAGTGTTCGATCAGCCGTAAACTTAAGGGAAACGAAAGATAGCGGAGAAGGGAGATCGCAATTTTGGACAAGACACGTGTAAGAAAAAGGGCACCGAAGGAAATTTCCTATTAACCGAAAGCGTATGAATTATTCATCTCGACTCGGCATTTTATCCGAACATTGTTGAATTCACTGAATATTTAAGAGCGCGGACGTTAAACGTTGAAACAAAGAGGAAAACAGAAGAGGCGAAATGAGAGAAAATTTGACGATAAGGATCATAACGAAGTTTCGTGATAATCATTTTGAAATATTGTCCCGGGAGAGCTCTTAAGGGGTGAGAAAAAAAATTGAGTCGGAAGAAAGACGAGAAAACATTGAAACCGGAAGTTGTCGAGATTTTCGAATTCTGTTTTTTTTTCGACACTGGGAACATCAAAAGTGCGCAGCGATGAAAAATCTACGAGGACACGAGTGAGATCACGGTGAAACTGATCGGAAATCCGTCCAAGTCGATCCTATCGAGAGCAAATCGATCCTCGATAAATAATGATCCTTTAACTAAAAAAAAAAGTGATTTTAAATTATCCGACTGCGAATTTCTTTCAAATTTTTAATTGTATTTACATCGAAATAATTGACATTGCAAACTGACCAATATTTTGAAATAATAATAATAATAATATCTGGGACTAAAACGTCCTGCTTAAACTGCCATTTTGATTTTGGACATATCGATCCAGGCAATTATAATTCTGCGATTAAGGTCGATAGATCTTTTTTTTTAATTGAAAAAAAAGAATTGTCAAAGTGGAAAATTTTTGTTTTTGTTTCTTGCGAAGTGAAAAGTGGATCAATCCGTTTTATAACTCGAACCGGAATTCACCCGATTTCATTTTTCTTTTTTTAAATTCTGAGAGGAAAATAAAAGGGCAACTGGTATTACGTATCACATAGGTGGGGTTTTCACGAGCATTAGGATAGAGCCAGAGGCCCCCTCCACCTTTTTCCCCGCGACATAATGATTACGACAAAGTGGCTCACTTTTGTGATGTTGATTATGTTCGGTGACACGTGGGCGGACAATTCAGTGGACTCTTCGGACTACTCGTTGTTCAATTGTCCTGAACTAAAGTCACAAGAATCCCTCGATCTTGACGGGGTAAGTCCAATTGTCGATTTTTCCAGATCCAAAGAAAAAGGCTTCTCATTGTGTTATGATTTCAGCGGCAAAAAAAAATTGCCATAAAAAAATCGAAATTTTTGTCTCATTCGAAAAGTATTTAGGATGGTGCAGGAAAATATTTGGATCGATGAGAAAATAATAAGGCGAGAAATCGTCGATTTTTCGTGATCCAAAAAACCTTGCTTTTTATTATTTTGAGCAGCGAAACAAAAAATTCGTATAGAAAATTCAAAATTGCTGTATTATTTGAAATTTCTCTAGTATGGTGTGAGAAAATATTCAGAAGAATAAGAAAAATTTAAGGGTAGAAAAAAAAATTGTAAATCTTTTGTGTTCCCAAAAAACTTTGCGCTCTTTTATTATTTTGAGGGGCGAAAAAAAATTCGCATTAAGAATTCAAAATTGTTAAATCATTCCAAATATCTTTAGGATAATGTAGGAAAATATTCAGATTGATGAAAAAATTTTAAGGGGAGAACAAAATTGTCGATCTTTCGTGATTCGAAAAAAGCTGTGCTTTTTATTATTATTCTAAGCGGCGAAAAAAAATTCGCATAAAAAAATCAAAATTGCTTAATCATTCAAAATGTGTCTAGGATGATGCAGGAAAATATTTTGATAGATGAGAAAATTTTAATTCGAGAAAAAATCTTCGATTTTTCGTGATCCAAAGAAACAACCCTGCTTTTTATTATTTTAAGCAGCAAAAAAAAACTTGCATCGACAATTAAAAATTGCTGCATTATTTAAAATATCTCTAGGATGGTGTAAGAAAATATTGAGAAGAATAAGAAAATTTTAAGGGTAGAACAAAATTGTAGATATTTGGGATCCTAAAAAACTTTGTGCTTTTTATTATTTTAAGCGGCGAAAAAAAAATCGAATCTAAAATTCAAAATTGCTGAATCATTCCAAGTATCTTTAGGATAATGTAGGAAAATATTCGGATGAAGAAAAAAATTTTAAGGGGAGAAAAAATCGTAGATTTTTCGTGATCTGAAAAAAGGCTGTGTTTTTTATTATTTTTAGCTGCGAAAAAAAATTCCATAAAAAATCCAAAATTGCAGTAACATCCAATATGTTTCTAGGATAATGTAGCACAATATTCAGATTGATCAGAAAATTTTAAGGGGAAAAAAAATTGTCGTTTTTTCGTCATCCGCAAAAATGCTCTGCTTTAATTATGTGGAGGGGCAACAAAAATCGCATAAAAAATTGAAAAGCGCTGAATCATTAAAAATGTATTCAGGTTGATGTAGGAAAATATTTAAATCGATGAGAAAATTTTACGGTGAGAAAAAAAATTAAATCAATTGTATAATCGCAGAATTTTTTTAGTATTTCGATACTAAATATTTTTTTAGATTTTTGTAAAAATAATGCACAATAAGAATGCATAATAATGCATCATAATGTAATTTTTTATATTTTGAAAAATAATCTTCTCTCAATTTTTTTTTTTCAAGTAGCAGCTTCATGAAAAGATCGGGTTTTGAGGAACGTTTCAGGGGGAATTTTTTTTGCTGCTTTTTTTTAATCCAAAGAAAATTCGAAATTGCGGTATGATGAATAATGTCTCTGGGATGGTGTAAAAAAATATTCAAATGTATGATAAAATTTTGAGGGGAGAAAATAAAAGTCAAAGCAATTGCTGGAAAAAAATAATTACAAAATTTTATTTTATCGTTTCGAGCTGAATATTTTATTTTCATTTACTATTTACGCTTTTGGAAAAGTTTTTTTTTTCAAGCGGTAGCTCAAATGAAATGATCAATGCTTGCGAAACATTTCTGCGGGAGTTTATCTTGTACGTTCTTCCGGGGGTTAAAAAATTAAATAAAATGTCTACTGGAGGAAATAACGAGACAGAAAGAGAGATGTTAATGAAGCTGGAATCTTGGCTCGACTATCATCTTAACACAATTTTCATTCGTGTCCTGAACGATATTACATTCCACAGGTTGTGGTCCATATTATTTTAATACACTCTGGATATTCGCACGAAATTAAAAATTACTCGAACGATTCGCAGTAATAATTACACTTTCCAGCGCTTACTCGGCCAAATTTCTCATTGCGAGTTGAAAAATGTCGAGATCGAGCCAAGAATTTTCTTACGTTATGAAATTCCTCAAATTTCTTCTCGCGTTGACAAATCGTCGCGCAATTGTCGGAATGACCTTTGCGAAAAAAAAGTTTCGTTTCCCGCGTCGCTTAGAAAGATTTATTACGTTTCTACTCTTTCACATTATGACCAACCTTAAAAACAGAATTTTCTTCTCGAAGGAATTTTTGCACGAAAGAAATTCAATTAACAAAATTTGCAATCATTTGGACATTTAATTACCAGAAAAAAATCCTTAAATTCTCCTTCTCAATCTTTTTTAAAAATAATATTAAACGAACGTCAAAAAACCAATCAATTAACCAAATAAAAAATTAATTACATTTTTACTTTCATTTTTATTTTTTCTCAAGTTGTTTAACAAAGTTTTAAATAATTTTAAATAGATGTTATAAAATGTACTGATATATAAATGTATTTTTTTTTTAAATCGAATTAACACAAAATTGGGACTTTTGATATAATTTTCATTTTCAATTTCCCTTTGCATGTTTAATAAATTTTTTAGTAATATTAAATGAACGTCATAAAATATACTAACTGATTCTTAACAATGGTTAACAACATTAATATATTGATTTTTTGTAAAGTGGATTTGATACAAAATAGGAATTTTTCATTTTTATTATGTTCAACTACCCTTTAGTTCCTTAACAAAATTCTAAATAACATTAAGGGCAATAAAAAATCTTAATAAATTAAAAATTTTAATAAATTAAAAAATTTATATATGAGAAAAAAAACATTTTTAAATCAAAATTCAAAAATTTATATTTTTGAAACAAAAAAACACCATCTTAAAAATGTTACGATCTTTTAAGATCAGTACAAGGTATCATATAAAAAAAGTTGAACCAAAAATTTAATGTTGATCGTGGATTTACACGATTTTAAAAAATTCATATTTTTGAAAAAACAAAAAACACCTCCCTTAAATTTTTAGGATCTTTTAAGATCAGTACAAGGTATTATATAAAACAAAATGGAATAAAAAATTTGATACGGAACTTGGATTTTCACGATTTTTGAAAATTCAAAATTCTGCAAATTCATCATTTTTCAAATTTTTTTTAAGGTTTTTTTTTTTTCGTGGACGAAAAAACTAATTCAGACGAACTCTTTCAGACGAATTCAGAACGATTTTTCGTAACTATAATAGTTTTCGAGATATTTGAAAAATAAACTTGAAAGTATTGAAAAATTGTGAAATTTTAAATTTTGAATAACTTATGAAAAAAAAAAAATCAATTTTTTTCCTTTGGTAGAACTCCGTTTTATTGAAAACAAAAACTTCTGACCAAATTTTATCGAAATTGAGAGGGGTCGATTCCAACTCTTGGTCGATTTGACATGGAATGACCCATATATTTTTGCAACTTGTTCCTTTATTTTGAAATTTTTTCTTTGAAAAAAATCATGGTTTTTAAAGAAATTTGAAAAAAATCTGAGTTTTGAAAATCGTGACTGCGTATAAGCCCTTAAATTAAAGTTTTAAAAAAATAATTGATTTTAACTAATGGTTTATAAGATTTTTGTATTTTATTTTGAGAAAAGTCGATTCAACACAAAATAGGGATTTTTTAAATGATGTTTAGGAGAAAAAAAACGATTCTGCCGGGCGAACAAATGATTTAGCTCTGTTTTTATAGAGGGTCATTCGAGTAAAATCGAAACAAGTGAGTAACCGTGGAATTGGAGCGCACGTAGGATAAGTTCGCTATATTCAATTCCCATTCGTGGGTATTCGTATAAATTTAGGGTACTTGGTGGAAAAATCCACGAGCATCGAACCGTTTTATACCTCACTCGGCTCCACTTCTTTTTTCCTCCACCCACATATAAATCCTCGCATCTTTCAACAGCTCTCTTTCTTTCCCTCTTTACCTCTCTATCCATCTCTCTCTTTCCCTCTTTCGCAGCGATAGAACTTTTTACGGTTGAATACACCTGAGCTTTTCCTCGAGCTTTTCGAAGCTCGTGTAGCAAAATTCTCCCGAGCCTCACCCCCTCCCCCCTCCCCCTTTGACCCCTCCCAAACTGAGGCGTAATGGTGCACTACTCAATCGTAAAGACTCGTCGATCCTTAAGGTACGTGATTCCAATCCTTCTTCGACTTGTAGGATTTTCATACGAGCATCCAAACAAAGACTCTGCGGCGAACATAATTGAATCTCTATTCTTAAATCAATCAAAAGATCTTTCCCTCATTTCTTTCTTTATTTTATATTTTCTTCCCTACTTTTATTTCCTCTACGCTCCTCCATCTTGTGAAGAAAGGTTTTTTTATCGACGTGATAAAAAATTCGACAAACCTTTTTCCCCAAGGCTTTCGACTTTTATTACCATTATTTTACTGACTATTATTTTTCAATAATTAAATCTCAATTTTGTCAAATACCAAAAGTTCTTTATCATGGTGGAAGCTCTGTGATGAAGAAAAAAAATGTCGCATTTTTCGTGTTGAAGTAACTAAAAAGGAAATTTTCCATTTTGTATTTTGTTTACCTTTTTTTAATTTTATAAGTGATATCTTTGAATAATAGTGAAAATAATGTATTCTTCTTTATTTTTTTAATTTTCTTTTTTTTTTTTTAATTTTGCGCTTCTATTAATTTTCTTGTTTTTGTTAATAATTTTCTTCCCCATGATAAGAAATTCTCATAACTGATGGTTTTTCAAAATTGAATTCCAATCCAAAATTGCTGAATCATTCCAAATAAATCATCCAAAAATCATCCAAAATATTTGGATAGATAAGAAAATTTTAAGGCGAGAAATCGTCGATTTTTCGTGATCCAAAAAAACCCTGCTTTTTATTATTTTAAGCGGCGAAAAAAAATTGGCATGAAAAATTCAAAATTGCTGAATCATTTAAAATATCTAAGATAATGTAGGAAAATATTCGGATGAAGGAAACAAATTTAAGGGGGAAAAAAGATCTGAAAAAAAGGCTGTGCTTTTTAAAAAATTGAGCCGCGAAAAAAAAATCCATAAAAAATTCAAAATTGCAGTAACATTTGAAATGTTTCCAGGATAGTGTAGGAAAATATTCAAATCGATGAGCAAATCTTAAGGGGAGAAAAAGAATTGTCGATCTCTTGTCATCCGAAAAAAAGCTCTGCTTTTCATTACTTGAAGGGGCAAAAAATCGAATAAAAAATTCAAAACCGCTGAATCATTCAAAATGTTTTTAGCGTGGTGTAGGATTGAGTCTCAATTCAAAAATATTGTCAATTGCAAAGATTATTAATCCAAAATCTGAATCCTTATGAAAGGATAAAAAAGTTCTTATGAAAGGACTTCATAAGGACCAAAGTCCTTGGGAAAGGATAAAAAAAAGCAGACTTCAAAGAAATAGAAAATTGTGAAGAAAGTTTATTTTTCATACTACAGGGCAAAAGTATATTTTCTTATTTTTCATCGATCAGTTGACCACGTTTGAAAAATAATATTGACAAAAGGTGTTTCTCTTGCTTCCATCGTTCTGTATTTGGGGAATGTCGTAAGTTATTTGTTTCCTGGATGCTATATCGATGATGGAGAAGGGGGGAAAATATTGTTGTCGTGTAATATTCGACGATGGAATTCCCAACGTCGTACAGTGGATCCTCGTCAATTTCAATGATATTCCCTTCGCCATTTCCCATCAAGATTCCTTCCGCCTTTCTTCGTACGTCCTGGTGTGTTACAACCTCGCGGATAAAATCGTTTTTCCACACTGGGAATAACACTGAGTGGCGTCGAAAAAGCTCTTCCGAGCTTTCTGCGATTGCGAGAGAGAGAGAGAGAGAGAGAGAGAGAGAGAGAGAGAGAGAGAGAGAGAGAGAGAGAGAGAGAGAGAGAGAGAGAGGAGAGAGAGAGAGAGAGAGAGAGAGAGAGAGAGAGAGAGAGAGAGAGAGAGAGAGAGAGAGAGAGAGAGAGAGAGAGAGAGAGAGAGAGAGAGAGAGAGAGAGAGAGAGAGAGAGAGAGAGAGAGAGAGAGAGAGAGAGAGAGAGAGAGAGAGAGAGAGAGAGAGAGAGAGAGAGAGAGAGCGAGGAGAGAGACAGAGAGAGAGAGAGAGAGAGAGAGAGCGAGCGAGGAGAGAGAGAGAGAGAGAGAGGGAGAGAGAGAGAGGAGAGAAAAAGAGTTGGCTGCGATATTCGAGACGTCGGTTGTGCCTACGTGACGTAAATATGAAATTCACGGTGAACGACGAGGATATTCGAGAGAGAAACTGGTGCAGACGATGGCTGGTACGGACGGCATAATATTGAAAAATAAGCCAGGCACTCGATTTCAAAAAAAAAAAAATAATTAAAAATAAACAAAAAAATCTGTTGAGGAATCGTTCGCGTCTAGTCGGGTCTTGCCAATTTAGTCAAATTTGAATTGATACATGAAAACTTTTTTTTCGTCTCCTCAAAGAAAAAGCTCCGTTTTTCATGAAAAACATTTTTTTTTCGAAATTTTTACTCATCATTGTTAAAAAAAATTCTCTGTGACTAATGTGGAAATTCCAAAAATTCGAAATCTCGCAAATTTTGTCACGATTTGTGTGAAAAATCTTAAGAGTGTTAATTTTCCCAGTGGAATTTTCTTTCCGGAGTTCTTTGAGCTCTGGATTTCCCGGAATTTCAGCGACAGATTTTTCACAGATTTTCCAAAGACTTTTTATTGCAATCTTTATCGCAATTTGTATAAATACTTCCAAAGGATTTAGGAAAAATAGCTCCGGAAAATTGGCCCTCGGAAAAATTGGTCGCCGGAAAATTGGCCTCTGGAAAATTGGCCTCTATTATCGATTAAAACATCTATTGAACTGTTCCATTCGAATAGAAACAACTTTTTTATGTTGTGCAAGTTGTGTAAGTAAGCCAATTTTCCAGGGCCAATTTTCCGAGGGCTATTTTTCCTGTTACCGTTAATTTTATATTACTTTGTTTTCAACGGTAGAGAAGTCAACCCAACGTTCTTTCTCCTCTGGTTTTTTCGGATTTTAGTAAAAGATTTTCCATAGATTTTTCACAGATTTTCCCCAGTTTTTCCTTCCACTTCCATCGTAATTAGAGTAAATAATTTCCAAGGAGTGTGACTTATGTGACTTTGTCTTCGTCGACAGATAAGTCAATATTTTTCCGACTTTCTTTGAGCTCTGATTTTTCCTAGAATTTTCACGACATATTTTTCACAGGTTTTCCAGAGATTTCTCGCTGCAATTTTCGTCGTGCTTTGCGTAAATAATTCCAAAGGAGCGTAAAATTTAATAATAATAAGTCAACATAGATTTCTTGACATTTTCCGAGCTCCGGTTTTTCCCGGAAAATTTGAGTCCGGCCACAGATTTTCCACCGTTCCAATTAGTGAAAAACCAGCTGTAGGAAAGCACTCCAGTCAGCTTATGCTGTCGGATTAGCATGGACTTTTACCTCGTTTGTAATGTTTCTGGGAGCTTTTTTTTCGTTAGACATATTTTTATCCATCATTTTTCTCACGTCTGTTTCTCGGTACATTTTTTTTCACTTCCAACGTATATTAGCATAAGTCATGTTTAAAATCCATGCACGAAGGGGCGGAAGGGTGGAAAAGCTTAGTGGTGTCGAGTTATGGGCAAGCTGTTGCGAGAGAAAACACTGTCTGAGGGAGAGCGAGAAAGAGAGAGAGAGAGAGAGAGAGAGAGAGAGAGAGAGAGAGAGGGATGAAGGAAAAGCAGAGAGTGAGATGGAATGTAAACGTGAGAGAGCTTCCAAAGCTCGAGATCCAACGATCCACATGGAAACAGTGTTAGCGATTTATGGAGGAAGATCAGCTTGGCTCGAGATTTACGAGCCTCATCGGTTGAAATTTTCCCTCTTTTCTCTTCTCTCTCTCTCTCTCTTTTTCTCTCCACTCTCTCTCTCTTTCCTAACGTGTCACTTTTTTGTGCCAGATTTTTTTCAACCCCTTTGCCACCATCAACCCCCTTTGTGCATTGAAAATGGTGGAGAAAAATGTATGGAAAAATCGTCACTGCTTCATACGCTTTTGCCTCGATTCACTTTGAGCTCTCAGAGCTCTCGAAATTTTTTTTCGCAGAAATATCCGACCAAAAACCGAATTTTTCAATTATGCGTGAAAAATTAGTGAAAAAAAATTATAAATTCATTAATCACCCTCTTTTGGAATTTTCCAGCTGCCGAGCGAAAAGAGAAACATCCAAATTTTGATTCAAGTGAATGTAAAAAAAAAAGTGCAAATTGAATTTGCATTTTACGTGACATTCGCAAAGCTTTCGTTATGGAGGCAAATTCAAAGAGCAATTTCATTTTTTCATTGACGAATTTTCAAATGAAAATAAATATTTTATCGACACTAATTGTAGGAAAATGTTTTTTTTTTAATTAGCACGTCTTTGTTACATTTATAATATTCCATTTTATAATATTTGAAATCCTCGAGCGATAGTTTAAAAATTCTGGAATAATAGCATTTATGCAACAAAATTGTACTCATGAGAAATTTATGACTGGGAATTATTAATTATTAAAATTAATTAGAAATGCTAAATTATCATTACTAATTATTTATAGGAAAATTAATGGGAAAACAATGAAAGTTTAACCCATCAAGAACTTTTGTGTTGAAAATTTTCAATTCTAATCAATTCAACACCAATAATAATAATAATAATAATAATAATAATAATAATAATAATATAAAATATGCTCATAGCATTTTATTGAAATAAACAATGATTATAGACCTTCCAAATAATTATGGGTTGTAATAAAAATTTGGCCTTGATAGCTGCAAAATTACGGAAGTTAGAACGTTTCCAAGCATTTTCATTTTTTATTCAAAATTTTTCAATATAATTTTCCAACATTTTATGACATTTTAAATATCCTGACATTCAAATCTCAAAAAAAAAATACATTATATTTTTTTTCGAAAAATAAATATAAATAAATCAATTAAAATATAATAATAATATAATATATCGAAAAATATTTGTATACCAAAAATTAATTTTTCTACCCATTTTCCTCATTAACTTCCAAATCAAATTTTCTTACATAATTTTATTGGACCTTTGTTGTTGGAAAATTTTCTATTTCCAAGAAAAGCAAGTGGGAAATGTTTATTATTAAAAAAAAGGTTTGATCCTGATCTGATCTGTGTCGAGTTTAATTTTCTTTTATTCCTTTTAATTCTTTCCATTTAATTCCTTCGCAACATTAACTGGGGCAAGAAAGGTGAGATTTAAAAGAACGAAAAAAGGATCTAATCGAAAAAAAAACAAAATGACGAGAGAGAATGGGAGAAAAACAGACGAAAAAGTAGAAAGAGTTCGATCAAGAGAAATTTTATCAAAATCCTTCGTTTATAGGGTATGATCGACGACCTTGTGCCCTCCTCGAGTTAGAGGACGAGGTCGAAGCTTCATGGTGGAAATTGAGGTGAGGGCCAACTAGTCTCTCTCTCTCCCTCTCCCTTCTCCTATTTTTTCTCTCTCCTTTCTGGGTACACGCGCTCCTCCTTCTCTCGTCCTTTTTCCCCATGAAGAGGACGCGAGAGCAAGGACGAAACACTTTTCCGAGAAGAGTACTCCTTCGAGTCCAATGTTTTCGACCCCTTCACCCATTTTTCTCCTTTTTTGCCGTTTTTTCCGCCCTTAAAGAGCAAAATGCACGATCCCCCGAGCTTTAGCAAACGCCATAGCTACCACTTATCTCGCCTTCTTATCTTCGTAGCACTGATTTTTTATTTATTTTTCTTCATCCTTTCATCGAAACGAAAATGATAAAAAATATTGCTACGCGAATTCCTGTGATTTTCTTCAAAATAAAAGCGATAGGATTTTTTTGCATTTTCGTTGTAAATTCACAATTTTAAAATATTTTGCACTAGATTTTCAGCTTTATAAAAAAAGTATATTTGACATTCAATTGAATAATGTAACATTGAATAAAATATTTCATGTTATTCTTTATTTTTAAAAATTTATTTTTATCTTTTCATCGAAATGAAAATTATTAAAAATATTGCTATACGCGAATTTCCTGCAATTTTCTTCAATATCAAAGTGATAGATTTTTTTTTGCATTCACGTTGTAGATTCGCAATTCAAAAATATTCTGCACCAGATGTTCAGTATTGTCAATTTAAACAAAATATTTAACATTAAATTCGATTCAATCTCTTCCTCATTTACAACGCGACGATTTATTGAAAATGATTAAAAAATGATTTTTTAAAAATAATTGAAAAATTAAAATTGAATTTCTGGTCGATTAAAAATTATCACAAATATATTTCACAGTGCGAAATTCTTTTGAATTGAAATACTCAAAAAACTATAATAATGGAGTCGTGATTTAATCCTCCAAATGCCTTTTATACGTCCGGAATATTTTTGGTCCGCAACGTTATCGTTAAATACGACGTATAAACGGGAATAAAACTGATTTCATAAATATATATATATATGCATCAAATAAATTACTCGCACGGTAAATTGAAAAGTGCATTTCCCCTTAATACCCCATCGGTCCATAAATCCCTACGAATTTAAGGAAAGAGAAAACGACGCAATATATCGAGGAAAAAGTTCCACGTCTTCCAGGATTGAATTTTTGTTACTGCCAAGCCCGCATTTTTCTGAAAACATATTTTCCGATATTCACTCCGCCCCTATTATCGGTACATCCTGTTACAATAAAAATAAAAAGAAAAAAAAATAGAAAAACAGAAGGGAACTCGAAAATAAAAAAATTTAGGGAAAGAGCGAAACGTCGAATATCTGAAAAATAATAATTATCGAGAGATAATAATTATAAAAAATGCAGAGAGAAAAAAAAGAAACAGAAGTATTGAAAAAAAAAAAAAAAAAACAATTGTCGAATTTACATTTGCTCTTTTTTCTGAAAATTTGCAAGATATCTCAAAATTTATTTGAATTCATTTTTAATAGACTTCTTTAATTCAGAATGAAAATTATTTAATTATTTTTGAATGAAAATTTCACTTTACAAAAAAAGTCTGTTAAAAATGAATTCAAACAATTTTCGAGATTTCATTCAAATGTTGAGAAAAATGAGTAAATTGAATTTTGAGAATTTTTAATTTTCTTTCAATCAAATGTGACGAAAATCGTAAAAAAAATAAACTCATTGGAGTTGTAGAAGTTGAGTTGGGTAAGCACGAAGACTGAATAATAAATTTAAAAAAACCCACGTGGGCGATAAAAATATGTACATGGAGAATTGCTTGGGAGTCCTTTGAAAGCGAGGGCGGGGGAGGGGAGGGGGGGAGTTACAGGAGGTATCTTTTGAAGTTTTCGTGCGTCATGGAAATCCTTTGGGAACTTTCGTCCTCATCATCGTGTCAGTTGAGTATTCCTGCGACCCCGCCTACTCGTAGTCCTCGTCGTCGACGTCATTCCGCACTTATTCGTCCTAGTTTTACTCAACATCCTTTACCTACGTCATTCTCCTATTTCCCGTTCCACTTGAGATGGAAAATAAAAATAACGAGACTTAAAAAACATGTCCCTTTCCTCAACGAGAATTTATCGAAATGGATTTTTACAAAAAAAAAACCCAATGGCAGCGGCCAGGTCAAAAGGTAGATTTTGCTATTGCCCTACTGGTCGAAATTTTTGGCCGAAATTAAATTTAAAAAAATCAATTCAATAAACTCAATAAACTAAACAAACGAACTAACTTCTAACTAACTAACTAACTAACTAACTAACTAACTAACTACCTACCTAACTAACTACTAACTAACTACTAACTAACTACCTAACTAACTAACTACATAAACTAAACAATTCGATAAAACTCAATCAATCGATTTAGTTGATTAACAATCCGCCTAAATTAACTTTCGAAACATTTAACAAAAATAATACATACATAAATAGGAAAATTCAACGAAAAATGGGATTGTAAGAAAAATTTGTCAACGTTTTCTCGCATTTCTTTCGAACGGTCAGCGAATAACGTTATATCATGACATAGAAATGAACGAAGCGCAAAATGGAGAAAGATAAAGACGGGGAATTCACGAGTAATCGGAGTATCGGTGAAATAGAGAACCAACCCAGAGGCGGCGAATGAAAAGATAATGGATAAAAAAAATAAAAAAAATGGATTCGAAAGCTTGTGAGCGGATTGCCGGGAAAAAAGAGACGAGCAAATGGAGAAGCTTTGACGATAGTAACCGGATAAATGGAACGAAAATTCAAGCATTTCGCCTATCGGAAATTTTTCGATTGACGTTGTTCTTGTTTAGTTTTAGTGACATCAATAAAAAAATCAATATTTGGTTATTAGTGACTGTCGTCAGTTAGAATTTTAACCACGACTTATGGGTGCCAAATTTTGGTGACAATTTAACTTTCAGTTACAACTTTTAGATGCAACTTCTGGTTACAACGTTTAGTTACTGTTCTTAGTTACAACTTTTAGCTACATTTTTTAGATACAACTTTTAAACACCACTTTTAGATACAATTTCAACTTTTGCCTCCAGCTTTTAGCCACAATTTTTCTCTGCAATATAAAGATACAATTTTTGGTTACAATTTTTAGATACAAAATTTTTCAGTCACAAAATTTAATTTCAGCTTTGAGTTACAGCGGTATAATCACGATATTTATTCAGGATTTCTTCTAATTTTTAGCTGAAAACAGTTAGTTAATGTACAACAAATTTCAGAGATATCTCATAGTTCTAACATTTAGCTAACATAGTTAAACGTAGTTAAAGTTAAGTTAGTTAAGCATAACTTTCGCATAGTTAAAAACTATGAGTTGTATAACTATTAGTGACTAACTATTAGTAGTCGAAGTTAAGTCAGTCAAGCATAAGTTTAGCGTACTTAAAAACTATGAGTTGTAACTACTAGAGGCTAACTAACAGTAGTCAAAATTAAGTTAGTTAAGCATAGTTAAGCACAAGTTTAGCATAGTTAAAAACTATAAGTTGTAACTATTAGTGACTAACATTAGTGAAAACCTGTAACATTGAGTTAGAGTCTTAAAACCGTAAGTGATGAGTATTTACATAATTTACGTTGGAGTTGTGATAAAAAAAGAAGATAATTGTTGCAAAACAATTTTGAACCATTTAACAGATCGGCGCAGAGGGCTATTACCTAATGCAATGAAGATGGCTCAGAGTGTATCATGTCTGAGCTGTGGGGCGAAACGAGTGAACTCGATATATACATATATATGGGGCATTCCACGTCAAATCACGCGGTCATCGGTCTGACCCCCTCGGATTTTCATGTCCAATGAATTGTTGATTCCATTTGGACCAAAATATGACCTCAAATTTTTAGACATTTTTATTTCATTTTTTAGGGGCTGCTTTTTTAATGATTATTTTTTAGTATAATTATTTTAGTCATTATTTTTGGCCCATTATCGAACTCTGACGAAAATATTTGTTTTGGGCCCTAGTTTCTGTGAAAAAAATTTCATTAATTCGAAAAAGGCCCCTCTTTGTGTTTTCTCACAATTTAATGATTTTCTAGCTCGGGCAAGCCCTAAAAAATGAAATAAAAATTTCTAAAAAATTTGAGGTCATATTTTGGACCAAACGAAACCCACAATTCAGTGGGCATCAAAGTCCGAGGGGCTCAGGCCGATGGCCGCGAGATTTGACGTGGAATGCCCCATATAACATGCAGCATTGAAACTCCTTGTAGCTAAAAGCATTTTCTCATACCGCTAAGCGCGGCCGAGCTTCAGGGCGAGTCATCGTGGAGAGAGGGCGCGTTGTTCGTCTAGCCTCGAGCTTTTAGTCCTTGGGTTTCCGTACAATTGGCACGACGCGTGTGCCGGACGCGGTTTACGGATCCCAACTTTTCCCCCGTATGGGTTACGTCTGCGACAATCACTATACGTCTCCCTCCACCCTCCCCCTCTCTTTCTCTTGGCATAGTTTAACCTGACAGGACGCGATAGGACTTTTCCTCATGTATGAGGAAACGCCGGAAGTCCTGTCGTCGAATTAATCCCACGCTCTTCGCGCCAGCAGCGTCCAAAATTTGCAACCTCTCATCCTAAATTCAAGAACCACAATATTACATTTAATAATTAAATCAAAGCCCCATTACCGCAAAGCAGGTCAGTTAAAAATTTAGGGAACGATAATTTGCGTGGTTATTAAAGATAAATCAATATATTTTTGATTGGGAACTTTCAATTAAATCATTTTTAATTAATTAAAAATCTACTCGAATGAGGAAAAAATTCGGAAAATCAACAAAAGTCACTTTTTTCAACGAATTTTTTTATCTTTGCTTTTAATCAGTCCATTGACAACATTTTTATAGGGTTTTTGAAAAAACAAACATTGGAATGGTAAAAAAAAAAAATTCTATCTGAGCCACTGAAAAAATTGGGGGTTTAAAGAGACTCGTTTTTAAATCACCGAATATTAAGAAAATATTTAAAAGATTATCATCCCAATACTTTGTTTGAAAACTACATTTATTTAGGGTTATAAAAATGAACAATATTGAAATATTAAAAAGTCGAACGAAAAGCGTCATAAAAAATTGTATCTCCGGTATATTTTTATTTTTATTTAATATGGAATTGCTCGTATGCGTTTAAATGACTTCTGATATTTAGCTTTTGAAAATTGTAAAATATAATCCCTTTGAAGTTTAATTCCGTGAATTTAATTTCTGGCTGATAAATCGCCTTCTTTCTCTCGTTGTTTCTCTCTCACTTTGCCTCATTCAAATAAAAATGTAAAATTTGCTTTTCCACCCGTCAAAACGAACGAAAAAGCTGGAGAATAACTATCGCACAACGTGTTGCTCCATGGACAAACATACAATGGGATGCGTCACAATACAAAATGCAGAGGAATAAAAAAAACCAACTTATTGATAACCGTAAAATCATATTGTGCGATTGAATAGAGTCGTCTGATGAATTGTGAATGTTGCAATCACGCGAAATCTCATTGCACAGAGCATTTTATACGGATTCAGAAATTTTTTTGCTCCAAATTTGAGGGCGATATCGCGATTTCGAAAAATCTCTCCAGACGCCTTGAAAAAATTTTCATTCACTATATGGAGAAATTTTTTATAAAATTTGTACGAAGAGACAACAATATTATCCCTCATATTAAATTTTTCAAACAATTATGCATAAAAAATTTACCACAAATAAAATTTTATATTTTAAATATATTTTAATATATTCTTTATTCAATTTATTTGATAATACAATATGAAATAATTTATTCAAAATATTTTGTATTCAAAAAATATTATAAACATATTTAAGATATATTCTTCGCTAAAATATATTTAATATATTTGGAGATATATTTTTTTTCGTCTGCATTTCATAAATTTTGTTTTCGTGGAAAAGTAAAAAATGTTCGATTGACCCTTCATAATGTATCATTATTTTTACCATACATTTTCTCGATCCAAATTTCCAACAAATTAAATTTTAATTTAATAAACTTAATAAATTGAAAAAAAAAATTAATTATTTCTCGCATCCCTTCAAACTCACAAAAGTCCGAATATTTTTCAGGATATCATGTTGAAGTGCTTTTTCCTCCACGAAGAAGCAAGAACGAGGTTTCTGTTTTTAATGAATAAATAATTGAGGCACGAATGAATAATTTTGTAGGGTAGAAAATAATTTCCAAAAAATTTTCACGAGAGATGAAGCGTGTTCTCGCGCAATATGGCAAAAAATTTGATTAATCTGACGAAGAATGCATCGCAAATGATGTCTGAAACTGAAACTTACGTAAAAGTGGTGAGAAGCTCCAAAAGCTCGAGCGTTGAACGCCAGACACGTAATGCCAGGCTCGATATGAAATGTACACACATCATACATATATCCATGTATATTAGGGTGGTCCTTGTTTAGAGCTCCAACGAATTTTTTATCAGGCGCCCCCCAAATCGACTCTAAATGTTTCAAAAACGATACCCTAATTTTTTTAATTTTTATCTTTTTTACCCCTCCCAAAAAGAGGGTAGATTTACCCAATTGACACACGTGTGCAATTCGTCTAGATTGACCCGTATGATAATACGAATTTTTCCTTAAACAATAGCATCAATGAACAATACAAACTTGCAGTTACAGATTTTAAAAAAAATTATTACCCTTGGAATAAAATTATCCTGAGAATTTGGCCGAACACGTGTATTTCAAATGGGGAAATCTACCCTGTTTTCGGGAGGGGTTAGAGTCTGGTTTAAAATCTGAAAAAATTAGGGTATTGTTTTTGAATTATTTGGAGTCGATTTGGGAGGCGTCTGATAAAAAATTCGTCCGAGCTCCAAATAAGGACCACATTAATGTATGTGCATAAATATTATTCACGCATGTGCCGCATATTCTGAAGACGTGATTCATGCTATTTCTGTGCGGAGAATAGAGCTTTCTTTACCTCCCTTCCTCTCTTCTACCGAGCACAATACTCGATATGCCTTGGGATGCATATTTATGCAATATGGTGAAATATGCATGGGGGAAAATGGGACACCTTTGAAATCACCTACAAATACATTTAAAGCCTAAAACGAGGACGTGGGATCCAAAAGTACCCCATATCTGAAATTTCCCCCAAAGACAAGCACGTAATTCGTCCATTTCTGAATTCCATTGTTCATACTTAAAAAATCTGTGCCTCAGAATCTGGAAAGTTTGATAATCCATTCGTTTTTTGATTGCAAATTTATTCATCAATTATTTGCATTGCTATTTGTGCCATAAAGAAGATTGGATTTTCTCGCCAATTGTGAGCAACAATTAAAAAAATGATCTGCAAAAGATGGGAATTTTGATATTGAGTGTATTATTTAGGTACTTCCATATATTTCAACAAAAAAAATCGAAAATTTTTTTTGGAAAAAGCAAAATGCAACTGAATATGTCCCCTTTGAAATGCCGCTAGTTGAAATATCTTCATTTTTAAAAGAGCAGTGAAACTTTTTGTACGGCGTGGAATCAGGGCGAGTGTTTCCAAACTTTTGGAAGGCAGTGTATAATATATTACGTATGCTTTTTCATCACTGTTTCATTTTGCCCCACCTGAATCGACTCATGCATCTGCGTCTATCTACAATACGAATCTTGTGTATTTCTGCGAACGCACGTTCCACGAAGACGCGATGAATAATCCGCCATCAGCCGAATGAACACGCCGAGTAAATATCCCAGATGGGATTAACATCGGAGTATTAACCAAATGTCTGCTTTATCAAAGAATGTTTGCACGCAAGCAAACATGTCTGAGTGAAAATTTGACAGGTACCCAGTGCGATGTCAGCTCACCAGTGTTGATTTTACGTCCGGGTCTTGTAATCAAAAGCATTGTCCCAGACTCTCGATGTCCCAAAATCCATTTTTAGGTTAAGTGGGCTTTGGGTTTTTAGCATGAGAGGACAGATGCAGATTATGCATCCCAGTCTTCTAACCGCAAACATTGTCCTGAATCCATGCTGATCGGGTTCAAAACCCATTATTGCGGGAGGTGAGGTCACCTCCCCCAATAATTTACTACACTTATGGAACCAAATTTTAACCTATTTGTGCTCAAATCTTGTGCATCCATATTGGACACCCTCAGCATTTAGTGTTTTGGCGTAAGAACTTACGAAGGAATCTGCCACCAATTGAACGTACAAAACGAGTAACTAGTCCAACCCAAACGAATGCCTACCTATCAAAGGACTTTTCCATGTGAAGATTTTTAAAGTGACCAATCTGATTGAAGCTCTCGGTTGTAGATTCTAGATCCCACTCTTCGTACCAGAAACAATATCCTGGATCTATGCTGATCCTGTCCAAAACCTATTATTGGGGATGGTTAGCTAACATCAATTTTACAGATATGGAATCGGAACCCTCCCTGTATGGACTCCAATTTTGGGCAAATCTGCAATCAACCCTCGCTTTTCGAATATCTAGGAAGAAACCTGCAAGTCGTTTCATGATCTCTGGTATCGAGAGCAGGGCTGAGAATGGTAGGAAAGGAGCAGGTTCGTTGAGCTTTCAAGATTTTCTCAGTGGTAAAATCGTCTCGCCATCTAGGGATTCCATCATGGAACATAATGGACCACTTGACGGCAAAGCTGTTTGCCACAAAAGAGATCACAGGTTTTTCCCTACAATAGTCGAACAGGAAAGTGGTGCACTTTTTCTCGGTGAATTTATTGTCCCTCGAATGGTTTGCCAAAAGCTCTTGACATGATTTTCTCGTTGTAGGAAAAACATGCAAGCTTTGTGTGCTGAAAAGTATGCAGCCTCATATTGAACCTGTGGAAAAATCACATTTTCCATTTGTGGAGTGATATCGAAAAACGAAAAATTCTCTAAAATCCAAAATGAGCGATTCTTACAAAATCAAGTACCAATACCAAACATATTTTTGCTGATGAATAGCTGGTAAATTATTTCTCTCATGAGAAAAATTGATCGGGTGGGAATCAAATTATGATTCACATTCGACATCGCATCAAATTGTAAAATCGATGCTCAAATCTAATTGATCTGAACAATAACACTGCACAGGAGCTTAAACTCCCGAAGCCAATTGATTAACAACTCGAACAGAGAGATTCTGCAGGATGGAAAAATGATTGAGAGACGTGTAAAAAAGTAGCTAACGCAGCCAATGAAATTAACGTTTCCAAGTTGCTGAATTCCGCTCTTTATTTCTTACCCTTGGAATGAACGAACGTTCGGTTCTATTGGAATCACGAAACCCTGTCTGACAGGGTCAGGAACGTGACTACTAGAAGCGCTGGCATATCGTCGGTAATTGAAAAAGATTTACTCCCATTACTCACCAACGAGTTTTAGTATTCCAATCACATTTCGCAAAAGGGAAACTACGATTTTTCCTGGCAAGAGGATCCTTCGGCACCTCGTTCAAAATTTATTAGCCTCAACGCGCTGAATGGACTAGCAATAACTAACTCTCCAAGTAGAAATCCCTAATTCGTCGAAACAAAACCCTTGAATGTAATTGTCCTTTCAATTGAGATGGTTACAGCGGTTTGGTCAATTCATTCCTGAAGATCTCAATGAAAAGGCCACTCGTATTTTTCTGTCCTACTTTTGAATTACGTCCAACTCTGACGAGGTTCGATTCAAGGAGGATTTAACGTGATACGAAGTTCCCAAAGACCAAAGTTAAGTTCCTATCTGACAAGTGCTTCTCTGGGCATGATACGTCGGGCAAAGAGCAAGTTCCAAGTCTGCCCGAGGGTTCTTGTCACCTTCAATGTAACGCTCAAACCGCCTCAAAAGATCTCAAGCGAGTGAAGCATGAATCCACTCTGGCTTTCAACGGTACCTAACCCCACAATTTTCATTCACTGTTTTTAACCCTCAGGACTTGTACTCGAGAGGTTAGAACCAACCGAACTTGGCGCTGGGAGAGCAAAAGTACCGCAATGAACAAACAAACTTTGGACACGACATGTATAAAATAACTTTTGTTTATCACAAAAACAATATAGTTTAAGGTATTCTGGTCTAGAGAAGCATTTTGAGCCTTTTGTCGAGCTTGATTTAAAAAAAAAATAATATTTTTACCATTCTTTTCTTTACAACATATTTACTAATATTTTGACAATAAACAAAAAAAAATTTCCAATATTTTTCATTAAATAAAAAAATGAAAAATGGCGTTTGAATAGCAACCGCAACGATAATATTACCATTACAGAATATCGGAGAATGCAACTGTATATTTTTCGAACAAGACTGTAATATATTAAGCTGGAGATTAAAAAACTTTTGTAGAAACTCCGCGGGCAGCTTAGGACTCTATTTAAACACGTCTGACGGAATACGAAACGAGACTACTTGAGAGTCGATATATACGTTGTACGATGAAGAAGCGATGAAAAAGCAACTTATCGATCACTGTTTCAAGTTTCTCCTCCATTCTCCAAACATTTTGTTGCTTAAACTTTTAATATATACTTTTCATATCACGACTAGTTGAGAAACTTAACGGCTTTGTATTCAATTTAGATCCCAGCAGCTTTTTAGCATTCCGTATTAAAACGGAACCAGCCATAGTTTCAAAACTCGCTTGATATTTCCTCTGATAACGGAAAACGAATCCAAGATGTTTTATTCTCACATCAAAATGATGCTGCGAAACGGTAACTTTGCGGCAGGATTTACGGTTCGAGCAAACTCATCTTTCTCGAAAATCGATACTTTAATCTGTTGAGCGTGTCGTAGAGGATCGGGTGAACCTGAAGGCGCTATAATGCGAAGGGTCAGGGGAAACTGCGATACAGTCGCATGACTGGAGTGCTGGTAAATTGCGCGTTGGCGCTATGTACAAGGGAAGGGATGGTATTTCGACCCCTCTCGATGACCTCGTCACGGAAAACCATTTCGTCAATGTGTACGTGAGAATTTCCATCGCCGCGTGCGTTCATACGGACGGGGTTATCGAGCTGTGCGCTTTTATATACGAGGCCATGCGTGTTGGGTTTAACCCAGCTTGAAGGGGTTGTTGGCCCTTTCTGTGATCGTCTCAAACCCCATTAAATTCCGCTGATACATCCGTGATAACGAGGCTGAAGATAATTATCAGGAATGAGACAGGACTCGCGCGGAGAGGCCTTAATTTTTTGGATACCATTGTCCGGAACGTTGGGAAGGGACGTTTTCCCCACCCCAAACTAGCCAACTCCTCAATCCAAAGAATTGAGTTGGTGATCGGACAATTAGCACGAAACAACTCAATGATAACATAGAAGGGTTAGGTAAGCCTTGCGGGGATGATATAGACCTGGGAAGTCGTTGCCAATTCCCAACGAGGCGTCACCAACGAAAACGTCGCGACGACGACGCTGGGTAATTCATAATCTTAATAATCGTGGGGTTGGCACGAGTATTACGTGTTTGCCTACCGGCGAAAGGGCCCTGAGGGTGGAATGAGGACCTTGGCGGAACACGGAGCTTTCGGAGGATGCTAGAGATCACCTTGGTCGTGACGGTGTCTGCCGAGCGCCTTTTCGGAATCCCGGCACGTCTGAATAATGGCGCTAACGAGGGGTGAGAAGTTGAAACGAAAATTCTAACGTCGGTTATGGAAGCGACTTTGGAGCAGACACCAAGAGCCGCGTGGTAACCCAAGGCGAACGTGAGAAAGGATCACGGGAAGAAAGGAGTCTTGGTGAGGACACGTTGGCCGAGAGCGAAACAAACAGAGGCTCCAAAGAGACAAAGCTAGGAAAATGAAAGGGCTTAAATGAAAAGGACAAAAAGGGTTTAAAGGTTGAAAGACATTGGGGAAGTTTGGGGATGCCCATATTTTGGAGATTCGGGAGATCTCTACAGATTTTTGAGGTCATCGTTCTTATCCGCCCGACTTCACCCTGCACCCAGTTCTCATATCGTTTTGTAGCTTTCGACGATGCTTACGTGGACGCAAATTTCGTACCAGCCATTGCTGCTTGACTGGGCTAATTCTCCTCTAATCCTACGTATCTGAAACTGGGTCACGAAATTTGTCTTCATCGTCTAAAAAAAAGCTTCACGAGGCACACTTGTTCCGCCATTAAAACTGGCTTATCCCTTTCCTGACATGAACTCCAGACGTTCGGGTAGAGTTCCATTGGGAAATATTGAAAAAGTATTGAAATAGTTTGGGGAACAATTTCAATTTCCACCAAGTCTCTCGGCATTACCTTCCGCTGACCCGTAGTAAAAAACTCCATTGAATCGCCAATGGCAACCAATGGTCCTCATACGACTCCATTGGACAATGAATGGGGACCCATTGAGATTTCCGCATTTGTCAATGGCGTACAGGGCTGACCATTGATCAGTGAATGGGTATCCATTGAACATCAAATGCGGATGAATCGAATGATCATCATTACTCAATGATGCTCATTGGAAAGCCAATGCGGATGAATCGAACGATCATCATTACTCAATGATGCTCATTGGAAAGTCAATGCGGACGAATCGAATGATCATCATTACTCAATGATGCTCATTGGAAAGCCAATGCGGATGTATCGAGCGATCAGCATTGCCCAATGGTGTCCATGAGATGGTAAATGCTGATGAACGAAGTGATCCGCTTTACCCAATGATGTCCATTGGAAAGTCAATGCGGATAAACTGAAAGATCAGCATTTCCCACAGATGTTCATTGGAACCCAAATGCGGCTAACGATGAAATGATCAGCATTTACCAAGGATACCCATTGAATAATAAGTAACTACGAATTATACAATGATCAACATTTATCAATAATGTCACTTCATTGATGACTGATCGAATGATGAGCAGCATTCGTTAACGATGTTGCAATCCATATTCGAGGTTCAATGCTGAACAATTGAACCCATCGATCGATGAGAATTTTTCCGAATGCGATATTTCTCAAACGGCGGTGAATTAATAAAGTCAAGTAAGAGTAGATGTCGCTGATTCTCATGTATGAACCAAATATTTTCTTCAATTGTAATAAATGCTGATGATTATATCGATGGTCAATTAATATTAGCATAAGCTCGGAAATTATTCGAAAGTAATTTTAAAAAAATGTATTATAAACTGCTCATCAAGTACGCGTACGTTTGGGATAAATGATTTTTAAAACCGTTTATTTTTAACATATACACATAATTTTATCAGTCCTTCTCAACCCGATTTGTGAGAGGAGAAATGTATATACTTTCATTATCAATCGTCATCTGAATACACTTACAATCTATTTTCTCAATTCTGAGCTTCAATAATTTCTATTAAATGTAATAATATATATCGCGTTACAGCTGCCATAAGGGCGTATCGAATTTTTTTTTTTCAGGAATCGACGTAATTATGACCAAAAAGTATAGAACCGATGAAAAAAAAATTTTATAAGCTCTTGCTCAAGCCGCAATTCTATCTAGAAAATATTTTTGTTTTTCGGGCCTCATATCGATGTATTTTTGCCCCCTAAACACGAATCTATCAATAGTTTTTTCAAAAAATCAAAATTTTCATGAATTTCGATAAAAAACTGTTTTGCTCAATTTTGGGCCTATTTTCAAAAACCTGAAAATAGCGAAATTTCAAGTGCTCATAACTTCACTTTGGTTCAACCGATTTCAAAATTTGTTTTTCGTACGCAAAGCTTGTGACCAAACTTAGAGAATGCCGTTAAGTTCATCCCGATAACTAATTTTTTGTAGAAATGAGAGCAGTTTGAAAATCGCCGAAAAAATGGAAAGGGGTATACCTTAAAAAATTTACAAAAATCTATTGTTGAACTTTAAAAATCTGCCAAAAATCGAAAAACGGTCGTAATGGGATGAACCAAACGGGATTTTGAAGCGTGAACGATTACGAAGAGAATGAGCTCATGCTCAAGCCGCAATTCTATCTAGAAAATAAATTGCAGCCATTTTAGTGAACCGATTGAATTTTGGCCAAAATGCAAAAAAAAAAAAAAAATTATTTTTGTTTTTCGGGCCTCATATCGATGTATTTTTGCCCCCTAAACACGAATCTATCAATAGTTTTTTCAAAAAATCAAAATTTTCATGAATTTCGATAAAAAAACTGTTTTGCTTAATTTTGGGCCTATTTTAAAAAACCTGAAAATAGCGAAATTTCAAGTGCTCATAACTTCACTTTGGTTCAACCGATTTCAAAATTTGTTTTTCGTACGCAAAGCTTGTGACCAAACTTAGAGAATGCCGTTAAGTCCATCCCGATAACTAATTTTTTGTAGAAATGAGAGCAGTTTGAAAATCGCCGAAAAAAATGGAAAGGGGTATACCTTAAAAAATTTACAAAAATCTATTGTTGAACTTTAAAAATCTGCCAAAAATCGAAAAACGGTCGTAATGGGATGAACCAAACGGGATTTTGAAGCGTGAACGATTACGAAGAGAATGAGCTCATGCTCAAGCCGCAATTCTATCTAGAAAATAAATTGCAGCCATTTTAGTGAACCGATTGAATTTTGGCCAAAATGCAAAAAAAAAAAAAAAATTATTTTTGTTTTTCGGGCCTCATATCGATGTATTTTTGCCCCCTAAACACGAATCTATCAATACTTTTTTCAAAAAATCAAAATTTTCATTAATTTCGATAAAAAACTGTTTTGCTCAATTTTGGGCCTATTTTCAAAAACCTGAAAATAGCGAAATTTCAAGTCAACGTAATTATGACCGAAACGTATAGAACCGATGAAAAAAAAATTTTCCCAATTTTTTTTTTGTGGGCAATGGGGAATGAGTGGCGAACAGCAATGGAGATTCTTTCGTATAGTAAAAACTCCATTCATCGCCATTGAAAAATCCTCATTCATTCCCCATTGCCAAAATAACCAATGGGGATGAATGCCGAATTGCCTAAGGGGATTGTCTCCATTGAATCCCCATTAGATAATCCCCATTCCGTTTCAAATGGGGAATTCAATGGCGAAAATCCCCTTAGGCAATTCGGCATTCATCTCCGTTGGTTATTTTGGCAAAGGGGAATGAATGGGGATTTTTCAATGGCGACGAATGGAGTTTTTTACTACGGGGAGACCATCTCAAGCGATATCGTTTCTCAATGTCCCCAAAATTTGGAGAAACCACACCTTCGCCTAGCTTCTTCCACCTGCATGAAAACAAAAAGTGTACGGCTACGCCGAGGAAACTGAGATACATCAGCCCCGATGACGGCATAGCCACAGGTGTCCTCCATCGTAAACCTCTGCTTTTCAAATGTTTGAAAAACTGCGTTCGTCCTGTGTCGTTGGCACGAGGTACACAAAATGCCACACGTTAAAGTGGCTTTTCATCGTCGAACGATTTGCCACCGAAACTTGGAAGAAGCATCTTCACGCCGAGGCAAACTCCCGTGAACAATGATCAAAAGTGCGGTTGGATACAAAATATAATAATGTCTCCCTGTTTCCATAACGCTGTCTTTCTTCCTGCCAACTTGGTGAATCGCTTCCTCCTCTCTGCTCTTCAAGCCTCCTCCTTTTCACCTCTGGCTTTATATACACCCGCAGGCAGGCACTCGTCCACTTTGAGCTTCCGGGATTGTCTACGGCCATACCCCGTTCTACCCTCGTACAACAATCAGCCTCCCTATACTACCCTCATGGCCTCCGCCCCACCCCGTTCCTCCAACGTCTACGCGCCGTTTGTGTGACTCGTTGTAACTGAAAACTTAGCGAAGCTTTCATTGCTTCCCGTTCCAAAATTCCCCGTCACTGTTGTACCGAGTTTCAAATGCAAATCCTCGCGTTCTCTCTATGGCTGTTCTCGTAATCCTCGAGTCTGGAACTCTCTCTTATTTCGTCGTGTTTACGTCTCCTCCCTCGTGTTTTTCTTTCTCTTTTCCGGGAGGAATTCTCAACTGTCTTCATGAAAATCTGTTTACGCCATTCGCCTCGAGCTTTCGAGAGAAAGCGCTGGCGCAATATAAAAATACTAGCCCCGGAGTGAAGCAACGGAATTACTTGGACATCCGGGACACATTTTAATGACTCAGAATTGCTTCCACGAGCGTACGAAACACCGGAGCCCATGTTGTTCCGGTTTGGAACGTCGGAACGATAAAACTACCTGGTATGAACACCCAAAACCTAAACCCTTGCAGTAAAATTGAAACATAAAAAGTACTATCGATCTGTTGCTCTCTCATATTTTATCCAGCAACAGACAAGTGTTGCAGCTGTCGTTTTTACGCTCCTTCTTTTATCGGGATATTGTATAACTGGTAACGGTCACATTGGATCAGGAGGGGTGGTGTTCGCCAGCTGTTGGAACGATTCCAAGTCCGCCAGACCAGAGGGATTGTGTGTGAGCCCATCGAGCTGATTCCTCCCGACACCAGGCCGGAAAATACTCCAACAGACAGTGGGGGTTGGTATAATCCGTTATATTTCAATGTGCTATGAAGGCCCAGACGAACTCCAAGGGACCAGAGCTTGGAATTAACATCCCACAACTTCGAAGAAATCGTACAGGTGACGGAGCCAATTCCTTCGACTACACCCCAAGACAATTTTAGCTGCTATCACCAATACACATTTGACCTAGGATCAATGTAAACAATCACGTACTCCCCTTCGTTAATTCGTCACAAAGACGCTGCGAACTAATCCCAGGCGTTGAAATACGTGTTCACCGGTGTATGAGTTAACCCTGTAACGTCCTCTCGTAAGTGTGGGATTCTTTTGCGTCGAAGTAGACGTTCGTGTAACGCGAAGCCCCAGGCACGATGAAAACTTACCCCCAACTTCCGTTTGATCGAGCATGAATGTGTCTTGTTGCTTTTTTCTATCCCTGCCACGGGTTTTCAACCAGGCGAGGCAGCAGAATGCGGGGCTGAAGCCATTTTCCAAAGTAGTTTCGAGAGGTTGACTCTGGATGTAGAGAGAGCGAGAGGGACTTTTTCAACGAGACGTTCTCGCTTCCGCCACCACCAATCTTTTCACCTTCCTGAGCAACTTCCACCCTCGTGAACTCTTCGCATCGAGGTTAACTTGGCGTTTTTTTTTGTTCCTTCTGCCATGCGATACCCAACTTCGATTGGCGCTCTCAGGAAACTTATGGAACGTAGCGAGACTGAAAAAAAACTGCATGTCATCAGCGAATGATTTCTGAGACGATTATGTTCAACGAATTCATCGCCAATTATCGAACGTTACGACGAGAGTCTAGTGACCTCATCGTTATTCCATCGTGAACCAATTGAACCAACTCTTTGGAAACTTGCAGCGGTATATTTCGCATCAACGATGACACGAGCAGCGACGAGGCTCAAACTTCGAGTACGGGTGTCAATTTGTCGGACGTTTAATCCTACCGACATCACTCAATCATGATTATCAGAATATTCATTTAGCATGATTTTGTGGTTTAGTTTTGGCTTAGCATTGATTGCTCGTCACCTCTAATCCAGTGGAATAATTAAGTGACAGAGTGGAGTTGGTATTTAGATGAGAATCGACGCTTTCAAGCGGATTAAAGTTGTGGTCTGAAGTCCAAAGCTTTAGATTCACATTGCGAGAGCAAACTTTATTTAACCTTTGGGTTTTTTTACATTTAAAGTTTTGTTTGACTGTGAGCATTCGTTAACTTCGAAAAGGTCTGTTGTAGTTGAGGGTCAAAATCGACGATTCCAAGTGGATTGAACTTTAGGTTGGAGTCCTAAGCTCAGAGAGTATATTTATCGGGGACTCTGAATATGAACAAAATTTACTTCGAAATTATTACGTCGGATATATTATTTGTAGGATACACCTGATCATTGGACGCAGATAAGGTCATTAGGGATTACGACGTACGTGACATGCCAGCAGGATTGTGGGGAAAGTTACTCGCGGTCAAATCCCTCTTCACCTCTCTCTCTCCCTCTCTTGCCCTATTCCCCATAACTCTGTCTCTCTATTCCATAACCCTCGTAGTTGCGGAATATCAACAGCAGACCAGTGGCCTCTACGGAGCGATAACGAAGGATCGATATTCCTGAATCTCGCGGTGTCACGTCGTAGCCGACAGACTTTAGTCCAACACGAAACTTCCGGCAACTGTACCGTCAAAAGGATTTAGCTCAATGATGTTTGCGTCATTCCCCGCTCCCTCTTTTCCTCTCTCCCTCCCTTAATTTATGCCCAGGATCGAAGAAACAAACTTGTTCGCAAATTGAATCGCTGCAAAGTGACAACGAGGATAATCTGAGGAAGCAAATTCATTCTCGATGGTCGCAGCAGTCATTATTTTTGCAATTTTTTTTTCTCACAGAGATATATTCGGATAAGATGGAAATCAGGATGGAAAAGATAGAAAAAGTTCGACGCAATTTCTCGCATTGATCCAGTGTCGGAAGAAGAAAAGAAGAAAACGAGCGTGGGCGTTCTTTTTATCATACGAGGGTTTGGGTTTGTGTGGGTTTGTGTTCGTGTTCCCAATGACTTCATCTCAGCGTGATAACGCAGGAAATCAGGCTTCCATCGAAATACCGAGAAAACGTTTTTTTCTCTCTCCTCTCTATCTCGTTTTCTCTTTACGTCGATGTAACTCCACGCGGGCGCCATTTTGAGATTTCAACATCAGATTAAGGAAAGAACACCCCTAAATTCCTGGGGTTGATTTCCCTGTTTCAGCGTTTCACAAATGGCACGTAGGCAAAGACAAAAGTATCTTGACCCAACTTTCAAGGTCATCGTCCTTATCGGCTTAACGTATTACAAAGTGGGTTGAGGGCAGATGACCCCCTAAGTGTTAAAATTAAAAAAAAATCTTCAATATTTGACAATTGTCAGCAAATTATTCGTGAATCTCCAATTTGTGTTTTTTTTTCGTATTATTATTTTTTTTTAAATTGAATTCTTAGTTTCGGAAATTGTTAATTCTCTTATATAGTGACTAGGATTTAAAACATAAGTTTTATAGCTCAATTTGACAAACCTTTAAATTGGGTGCGAGGAGAAAAGATTTATAATGGTTCCCCCGACTTTTTGAATGTTTTTTTTCACCGTAAATTTGGATTAACTCACTATAATATCGTGTTGAAATTGTCTTGCCAATAGCAGACTTCGTGATTTTCCGGTTCGTCGAAGTTACGTAGAAAATCCGAACTAACATCGTGGCTTCAGCCATAATCTCTGTCTCTCTCTCTCTCTCTCTCTCTCTCTCTCTCTCTCTCTCTCTCTCTCTCTCTCTCTCTCTCTCTCTCTCTCTCTCTCTCTCTCTCTCTCTCTCTGTGGGATTCTCGTTTCACGTAATCTGGAACAGGAGCCCCTCGAAATTCCACGGGAAAAGCATCGAGTGGTAAAATACACGATCGCGTTTTCTGGATATTAGACAATTTGAATTCAGACAGGCATTAAATTATCACTTTGAAATTTGCTCTCATGGCTGCTCTATTTAATTTCTTTCAATTGTGTCACACCCTCGAAGTAAAAAAAAAGAATTTAACTAGGACAAAAATATCGTAAAAAAACTTATGTTATCAATTTTCCTATGAAAATGTTAATTTAATGTTAATTGCAAATTTAGTACGATTAATAAATTGGAATTTATCATGTTTCTGCTTAAAAGAAGGAGTGCTAGAAACATATTATTTTTCCCCTTAATTCTTAACAGTGGTTTGCCCGCAAATTTTCAGTTTTCTGGGTTGGACAATAACTATTTCGAAAATCGATGGAAATTTGAAAATAATTGTATTTTGAAGAAACTTATTATTTTTTGCTTTAATAAAGTAGAGATGTAAGTTTGAGTTTTTATTTTCATTCAATTGAAGAATTAAGGACAGTCCCTGAATTTTTTGTTCACAGTATGCGCTGAAATTGTTTATAAAATTATTTTTTTATAAAATTTATAATAACTGAATCGATTCGTAACAGCTTTCACGTGAATTCCGTCTATCATGGGCTAGACAGGATATAATATCCTCGTGGGAGCAATAAGTACTTAGGGGGATCATCATTATCGATCGATTTTTATTATCCGCTGACCGCATTATTATCCGCCATAATGGGCACGTTAAAATTGCAACTCTATTGAAACTTTCCTTCGCGTTCGTTCCTCGCAACACAGATATACTTCGTCGAGTTTAAAGGATTTTTTTCCTTCGTAAGTCTCCTATTTTTATGGTTAGTTACGTGCTACAAAGTTGTGGGCTCAGCTTCTTTCGTTACATCTACGAACAACTCTGCTTTACTATGTGAGCCAAAATTGCATAACTCATGGAACATTAAGTACAGGTTGAGTACAGGTTCATCGAATTCTGTTCAGGAGTTGAGTACAGATTCATGGAACGTCACCTACAACTTTGGTACAAGTTGAAGGAACGTTGAGTACAAGTTCATGGAAAATTGAGTACAATCGAGTTTATTTAATCTTAAATACAAGCTGAACAATGTTTATGGAATCTTGAGTACAAATTTAGTACAAGTTTAATGAAAGTTGAGTACAAGTATAGTGAGTACAAGCTTATGCAACGTCATCTATAATTTTGGTACAAGTTGAGTACAAGTTCATGGAACATTAAGTACAGGTTGAGTACAGGTTCATCGAATTCTGTTTAAGAGTTGAGTACAGATTCATGGAACGTCACCTACAACTTTGGTACAAGTTGAAGGAACGTTGAGTACAAGTTCATGGAAAATTGAATACAATTGAGTTTATTCAATCTTGAATACAAGCTGAATAAAGATTCATGGAATCTTGAGTACAAGTTTAGTACAAGTTTAATGGAAGTTGAGTACAAGTATAGTGAGTACAAGCTTATGGAGCGTCGCCTACAAGTTGAGTACAGCTTAAGTACAAGTTCATGGAACATTATCTACATGTTGAGTGCAGGTTGAGCACAGGTTCATCGAATTCTCTTTAGAAGCTGAGTACAGATTCGTGGAATGTTTAAGCACAAGTTGAGTTAACGAAACATTGATAATAAGTTAAATACAAGTTCAAAGAAGGTTGGATACAAGTTGAGTACGAAATTCAGTGAAAGTTCAATTCAAATTCCTTAAATGTTTAGCATTAATTGGATACAAGAAGACTTATCAAGTTACCTTTAACTTATCGTCAGTTTGTGCTTTACAGTCCTCAACTTGTACTCAACTTTGGTTGTCACTAAAACTCGAGAACCAAACGACGTAGAAAGTTTTCGTAAATACCGAAAATTTTTGTTTTAACGTCGGGAATACGTGGTTGACGGGATAAATGTTTTATCGCTGAATTACCCTGTATATGTAAAAGCTTTATCCAAAAGTGAGTTATGCAATGGCTCATGGTGTATGTTACACCAAAGCCACAGTGCTCGTTTCGCTGGTCTGACCGTTTTATCCCGGCCGATTACACCTCGTTATTTTCCACGTCCAAAGCTCGTTGCTCCATCGTCCGCGAAACCCGTTATTTCACCGTTTCCAAAAAGTATAAAAAAGACAAAGAACGAAAATTTTTACGTACAACGCGTATGCGCGAAATTTCTCTCATCTCTCGCGAATGCGAGCTTTCTGACGATTGTTGGTATGCACGAGACTACTCGGATGAAAAAGAAGCGAGTGGCCGGTGGGTTTACGCAAATATGTTTGCACGTGAAATAGCAAACGTTGCTGAATACCAAGCCAGAAGCGTTTTGTTTGCCACAGTGGAGTAGAAAATTCAAACAATGATGATTGTTTGAAGAAAAAAAAAATATTTTCTCTTCTCTCTATCTTTGTGATGTCAGCTCGTTCGTAACGAAAACTTGATGGTTTTGGCCGTAGCTGTTTTCTCGAAACTGTTATTGGTGAAGGAAATAATTCGTTGGACGTTCATTATTTTTACGAATTAAATATCCGCTTCCGCACAAAAAGTTTCACTGCTCTTTTAAAAATAGAGATATTTCAATTCAACAAGCGGCGTTTCGAAGAGGACATATTCAGCTTCATTTCGCTTTTTCGAAAAAAAAAATTCGATTTTTTTTGAACCCGGTACGTTCTTTGAAACATGGTCGTTTTTTGGATTTTTTTTTGTGTTGAAACTTTGCCGCGAGACCCATGGAATTTTTTTAAAATTGTTTTTTGCATGAAAAGCTTGTGGGGGGGAGTGTAAGCTTCAATTTCGTTTTTTATAAAGTTTCGTACGATTTTTTTTTCGCAAAAATATTTAGATTTTTGGAAAAAAACGATCATGTTTATATAATGAAGCGTAACTCTAAAACTACTGGGTTTTCGTGAAATCACTAAGAGGATAAAAAGTTGCTTACAATTATTTTGGATTCAATGGAATTTTTTCAGAATTTTTTTTGAAATTTTTTTTTTTTTGAAATTTTTTCCTGTTAACGAGATAATTTTTTATCTTAAACAATAGGGTCTGTTAACTCATCTCCACGGGTTTTCCGATAAAAAAACTATCCGGATGAGATTTTTCGATTAAAACGCCGTGTAGATGAGGTAACAGACTGTTTAAGATAAAAAAATATCTCGTCGACAGGAAAAAATCTCAAAAAAAAATTTTGAAAAAAAATTCTGAAAAAATTTGATTAAATCCAGAATAATTGTATGAAACTTTTGACCCTCTTAGTAATTTCTCTACAACCCAGTAGTTTTAGAGTTAAGCTACATTTTATAAATATGGTCGTTTTTTTGCGAAAAATTGAATATTTTTGGGAAAAAAAATCGTACGAAACTTAAAAAAAAAACAAAATTGAAGTTTACACTCCCCTCCACAAGTTTTTCACGCGAAAAACAATTTAAAAAAATTTCCATGGGTCGTGCGCCAAAATTTCAACGCCAAAAAAAAAACAAAAAACGACCATGTTTCAAAAAACGTACCGGGTTCAAAAAAAATCGAAAATTTTTTTTCAGAAAAACGAAATGAAGCTGAATGTCCCCTTTGAAATGCCGCTTTCAAGAGAGCAGTGAAATTTTTTGTGAAATTTTTTTACATTACGAAAATAAAATTAAAAAAAAAAACCATTTCGTATAACCCCTTAATCAATTTCATCAATTTCGATCGTTTACCTGGAATGATGGAATCCTCTGTTATTTCGATTGTAACCGATTTTGGTGGTTGGAAAACGAACAGATTGATCGTCCCCAAATTGAAATAATAAAAACAATTTAAAAAAAAAACCCTCGCTCTTAATCACAGTTACATAGTCGAGCGAATTTTCCTCTCGTACGATCAAACCAACCGTGACCGCGAGTATTCGCACGAATTACCGGATAAACGGAGAGGAATTGAAAAAAATAGCCCAGCGAAATTCGACGATTGGAGGGAGGAGATAAAGAATTTGAAAAAACAAAAAAAAATCCGCACCAGCAAAGCGGAAAATGGGAGATAAATTTCCATCGCAAAAACAAAAGTGTCGACGAAATTGTTGGTAGAATGGATATATATATACATACATATGTATTAGGGTGGTCCTTATTTCGGACTCTATTTAAAATTCTCATAATAGAAAAATCATTTAAACAAAAAAGGCTTGTTACAATAGAAGAAATAAAAATTGAGAGTCCATTTTTGCTTTACCAAAATATCTGAAAAAAATCATGAATCGATTTCAAGAAGTTAGAGACGAGTTGGTCGATTTTCCTTGGAATAGCCCATACATGTTTGTCGTGACAATGTATATAACATCCGGTATGCGTATATTTAATCTCACGAATCCATATATTCACAAACGAAGCTTGGGAATGGAAAATAACCGGCTGTTTCAATGGCCAGCATCGAGATAATAATTTCAACGACACCTGCTGGTCCGAAAATTCACAAGGGACGATATATATCGTGATTTTTTTTTCTATCGGAATGACGGGAAAATTCCATCGTGACCAGGGATGTTATTGGTTAACTACGATTTGTTGTAGAAAGAATGCAAAACGAACCGTGAAAAAAATGTTGTTTCAACAATATTGACGTGAATTTCAATTGTTGTTTTCTCCTGATTTTTTAATAATTTTTTTTATTTAATGATTATGATGATTTTTTAATATTTATTCTGCCACACGATAAACGAAATTGTTGAGAAAAATCATCGTGAAAAAATTTACCACGTTTCTCAAATAATATAAATATAATATTAAATTTAAATATGATATTTAATTATTCATACTTAAGAAAATATTAAAGGTACATACTTGGAAATGTGACCTTTAATATTTTCTTAAGTATGAATAATTAAATATCGTATTTAAATTTAATATTATATGTATATTATTTATATTATATTATATTTAATATATTATAATCATATATAACATATAATTATATTAATAAATAATATATTAATATATTGATAAATTTACATTATATTTATTATATTGTATTTATTTATGTTTTATTTTAAGGATAAATATTTTATAAGTAGCTTCAATATTTTCTTCGTAAAAAAAATATTTCCAAACGCTGTGAATGTAAACGTTTTTCTCAATCATTTTCTATTCTGGGCATGTTATATTCTAAAAAAAAATCCTCAAAATTCCAAAAAGAAATTTTTCAAAAATTCAGCAGGATCATCTTTCATTTTGCGAATTTTACATTTCATAAAAAATCCTCAACATTCCAGAAACAGATTTATCCAAAATTTAAGAAAAGCATATTTCATTCTGCGGATTTTAGATCCTATAAAAAATTCTCAAATTTCCAAAAACAGATTTTTCAAAAATTTAGGTCAGTAAGCCATTAGGAAAAATTTAGGAAATCGAGGGCTGAAAAAATTATCAATTTTTGAATTTTTTTTTTGCAGACCTAACTAATTATGAAAGGATTATTGTTATTATATTAAGTATACATTCAACTTATTCCAAAGCAATTTTTATTGAAAAATCATAAAAATTAACAGATATTATCTTAACAACAACAACAAGAAAATTCCTCTCTAGATTAAAATTTTACCTGGATATTTTTCAAAATATATCCTTCAAATAAATTGCAGGCATTTTTTTTTTTTAATTTTTCCTCAGTTTTGGCCTCTTAAACGAGGAATAAACTTCGAATGTGTTCCAAAATTACTTTGTCAAAATTTCGACGAAAAAAAAACCTTATCGAAAGTTACTTTTATTTCGAAATTTTATAAATCTTTCGGATCGTGAAATTTTTTTTTTTCAATTTATATACATCGGACGAAATGTTTCTCGTGATAAAACGAACAAAAATAAAAGCGAGAGCGATGTGTACGAAAGCGGGAAGCTCGTAAGCCATTCGAATTGCTCCTCGGACTCGTGGTATTCCGAGATAAGGGTTGCAAAAAAAAACGAAAAAAAAATTCGAATAGCCAGGACGGTAAATTCAGATTGTCCTTGCTGGTGGCAAACAGTCTCTCGACTGAATTTTTTTTCCCTTCTCTCGCACTCGACTTGCTTTCGTACAAAAAAAAGGACCAACATGAACTGGAGCATCGATTTGAATATAAAAAAGGACTGAGAAGAAGAAGAGACGAGAAAAAACGGAAGAAGAATGGAGAAGTAAAAAAGTGGCATTTTGTCGTAAAGATAAAATATACGAGAGAGGGCTTATTGCATTTACTGACGAACTTTGTTTTTTTTTCTTCCCAGCTATGGAATTTATTAAGGGGATGAGTCACTGAAAAGTCGTTGTACTTTCGTTAACTTTTTGATCGCTCACTCTTGACTTATTAAATCATTCGATCTTGGGAAAGTGTACTTTTCCACTGATTTTTAATTTCGCTCAACGATTCTGAATTTCAAATATTTCCCACGATTCAATTTGTTTCGCCATTTTCAATGCGATATAAATATTTATTGATATTTTCCAACAATTTTCCAATTCTAGTTTCCTTTTTTATCAACATTTTTTTTCAAGTCCTTCTTTGGAATTTTTATTCATGGTCATTTTATGCCAATTTTTTTTCACCATTATTTTTATGCCAAGTCCCATTTTTTTTAAATTTTAATTGTTTTAAAAATTCTCCGGAAACCTATTTAAAAAATTCATCTTATTGAGGGAAGTTTGGAATTAAATGCCAATTAGTGATTTTTTTTTACTTCTTAGAAAAAAAAAGTTCCCAGAGAACGAATATATAGGAATATTTTTTATCGTGTGTGGAAATAGCAGTGAGAAAAAAAAACGAAATGAGGGCACTCACAATGCGTTGCTTAATAAACGAAAATTTTTTTCGTAAATCCCAAGAGATGGTGGAAGGAGAAGGACAAGGGTGAAAGGGAAAATGCCAAAGTTTTTCGCAAAATTTATATCGTGGAGCGAAGAGAGAACGATAGGGAGGATTTTTTTTTGCAATGAAATTAAATAAAACGTTGCCACCGACCTGAATAATTTTTTTTTTCACTCAACGACAGCTTTCAGAATAATTATACATACGAAAAAAAAAATGCAGTCGAATAATGACAATTTCCTTTACTGAAATTGTCCATAATTTAATCCTGACTCTGTAGTTGAAAATTTATATAAATATAATTCTTTTTGCATGCTTATATTTTTTTAAGCAATTATTATTTTAAACACACATGTAAAAAACATTATTTTTTTTTTCTTAAATGAATTTATTCGATGATTGAATGAAATATTTAGAATATTAATTTTATTTTAAATTAATTTTTTTCAGATTTAAAAAATCAGTCTCTATTTTTTTATAACAAAAAAAAGCCATTATTATAAAATGGGAAACAAATTTTCAAAATTACAAGCAACCAATATTTATTATTTTATTTCATTTGTCGTTCGAATTTAATTTCACGTTCAAATTTAAAAATCGATATTTAATTACAGCAGAATTTCGTTTATTTGGACTAATATGCCAAGAGCATATATATGGGGCATTCCATACCAAATCGAACGGAGTGTGATCCTTGACCTCGCTGATTTCGTTTACGATTTTTAATATGATTCTTCCAACTCAAAATAGCATTCAGAATTTTTTTCAGGTTTTTAAAATCAAATTTGAGTACGTTATCATTTTTTGAACTTTTTTTTTGAAAACCTCGAAGGCCGTAATTTAAAAATCTGAAAAAATTCTCAAAAATCCGGTGTCAAAAATGAACATTTTTGACCCAAAATTCATGATGTCCAGACTTTCGCTTCCATCTTGATTTTAGATTTTTATGAAGAAAACGTAAAAAAAATAGATGCAGAAATTAACCAACTATTTATGGAAATTGTTGGTTTTTCATTCATCAAAAATTTTCATTTTTGACACCGGATTTTTGAGAATTTTTTCAGATTTTTAAATTACGGCCCTCGATGTTTTCGAAGAAAATGTTCAAAAAATCATAACGTACTCAAATTTGGTTTAAAAAATATGAAAAAAATTCTGAATGCTATTTTGAGTTGGAAAAATCATATGAAAAATCATAAACACGAAATCAGCGAGGTCGAGGGTCACACTCAGGCCGACTTGGTATGGAATGCCCCATATACCTTGAATAAATGGAATCTCGGATAATATGAAAAGTATTGTGTTTCATTACAGAACGAAAAGCTTTGTTTTCATTATTTAGCAACGTTCCTGCTGACGTTCGCCTTCTCTAATATTCGCAATTATCGGTAAATTTGCTATTATTATTACGAAGTACAATATTTCGAGCAAACGTTGGATAAACAAATAAAATTTTGAAAAAATGTTGATGCAATAAAATTCCAAAATTATATTAAATGCATATAATAATTTAATATCATCTGAAACGAAACATTTAATTAAAGTTGATTTAAAAAAAAAACAATTTTATCATTCGGGAAATATTTTCGAAAATGTTAAGAAATGTCAAATATGTTTTTAATATTTGCAATTAACGATGAAAACCCTATTATTATTCATTGGATGAGAAATAATGTTTCTGGTGATCGTACGATGAATGGATTATATTTTTGAACAATTTAATACAATTTAATGACGAAATTATCGAAATTACAGGGTGGAAATTTATTTCTTGAGCAAATATGTCAAACGAAAATTGTATCTCTCGTGAAAGGATTGACCAAGAGCTATGTACATTTCGCCCAGGGGAGGTCGGGGAACCCTCGGAAATTGCCATTCGGTTTATAGTAGATGGGGGGGGGGGGATTTTCGCGAGTGGTCAGAGGAAATTGATAAATCGACGGTCATCGAATCGATGCGCGCGGTCACCGGGCATGAATAAAGCTCAAACAAAATATATATATTCCATCCTTCCAACCTTTAACCAATTTTTGTCCTTCATGCATCATAACGCCATCGTGTGAAAAGGATTGATTGCTTCGTATCACGAAAAAAAAAGGATCCCGAAAAAATTTTGTACATTAATCACTAAGCTGCGATATTATGTGACAGGATTTGAACGATCTATGACGAAAATGTACAATAAATATATTCGGCGAGGGATGATTTTCATCGTACATCAAAGGGGTCAAAAAATTATGTGCTAGAAAAATATTTTTAACGAATGATTTATAGCAAAAATATAAACTTTCTACAAAAGCTGCAAATCAGAAAATTACACGCTGCTCTCTCATCTCTTTCTATTTCACAAGGTATTAATATATATGGGGCATTCCACGCCAAATCGACCACTTTTGACCCCGACCCCTTTCAATTTGGCTGAAACTTTTTTTATCTTTTTTTACTCTGAAGAAGATATTTTTCAGAATTTTTTCAAATTTTTTTACCCAACCATCAAAAAGTTGTGAATTTAAAAAAAAACATTGCTATTTATTTTTCAAATGTCCATAACTTTTTCAAAAATTGACTTATCAGGATGTTTTTTTTCAAATTTTTTTTATTAAATCTCCTTCTCAGAAAAATATTTTGGAAAATTATTCAGACCGATCTTTATCGTTTTTCTTTTATTTTCGGAAAAAACGAAAATTTCTCGATGATTGTCATTTTTCATTTTTTTTTTCAATTTTTCATTAGAAACTTTGGAATTTGCTGCAAGTTCTCCGAAATTTCCAGAACGGGATAATTTTTTTAAATATTTTTCTGAAAAGTACATTTAAAAACAAAAATTTTGAAAAAAAAAACGTCCCGATAAGTCAATTTTTGAAAAAGTTATGGACATTTGAAAAATAGCCATTTTTTTTAATTCAAAACTTTTTGACGGTTGGGTGAAAATTTTTGAAAAAATTCTGAAAAATGTTTTTGTCAGGGTAGAAAAAGATAAAAAAAGTTTCAGCCAAATCGAAAAGGATCGGGGTCAAAAGTGGTCGATTTGGCGTGGAACGCCCAATATGTATTAATTGTCAACTTTTGAAATTCCAAAAAAAATAAAATATTTGACAGAAGCAGAGCTTCTTTCACGAGGGGGGAAAAAACAGTCACAAATTATTTGATAAATATGATTAAGTATTAACATTTTTTAATAATCTTTTTTTCCAGTCGTGGAATTTTTTTTTCCACTGCTGGTGCAATTTTCTATGCTTTATTCAGTGCAATTCGTAAAGCTGGCAGTGCGGAATGACGTTTGAAATATTGTCGAAAGTTTGTATATATTGCGATCTTGCCACTCATCCGGGCGCACAAAGTCGACTTGACGTTATATATTATGGAACATAATTTTCTACGCCGTCGACGTTTTCGCGCGAGTGTATATTTGTATGTGTTGCCAATTGAAAGTAACGAATTGTCGGATGTGTTGAGGGTAGGGAAATTTTTTCGACGCCAAAATATAGGATTCTCTCGCGAAAGGGCAAATTTATTACAACGTGCGTTTAATATCCCCGGAATTTAACAAACATTCTCCGCCCTCGCACTCTTTCAACGCGTAATCTATCCAAACTCTTTATTTTCCTCCCAATATTTTTTTTCAATAAAATAAAGCACATAATAAAGAGTGCTTCTTCACCACTTTTGGTCTAACCACGAATTTGGCATCAGAATCGAGCTTGACACTCGGAACATTCTCAAAATCGCGAATCAGAAAAACAGACCGAAATTTACGATATAATGCATTTTAAAGTAAACTCAAAACAGGAAATCCCCTTCCCGTAAGACACTAATCTCAGGTTTCTCACTATTGATATTTATGTTTTTTTTCGGTATTCTTGAAAGGTATTTGAAAAAAGTACTCAAGAAAGTATATATTGAAAAACAATTCACACATTTTTGGACTCGCACTTCGATAAGCTTTCATTTGATACCCAACACGATGACCTTGGGAAAAAGTAAATTTTTTCCACCCCTGTCACGACCCAAAACCACCCCTTAAAATCGAAATTAAACTATTTGTACTTTACGAACATTAAAAATTAATATAATGTATTTTAAACGGCATAACGATCTAGCGCCCATTTTTCATTTTTACAATATGCCTGAGCCAGATTATTGCCAGATTATTCTCCCAATATTTTTTTTCAATAAAATAAAGCACATAATAAAGCATAATTGAAAAACAAAAAATTTTCAATATGCAATCCAGGTAGTTTAACGCAATTTTTTTTTATTTAAAAAAACCAGCTGGAAAATGTTGCATATAAGAATTTTTTGTCAATTTCAAAATTTTTGAAATTTTCAAATTTGTAATTCCACGTAATTTTTTATGTTTGTTCGCAGATAATGGGCAAGTGGTACGTCGTGGAGGTATTGTATCACAAAACCGAGCCAACGAGCCCAACGAACACCGCGCGAGTCGTTATCGACACTTGTCCGGTGATAAAGCTCAAGTCCGACGACAGAGGTCAACTGAGACTTCTCTGGAAGGAGACCAAGGGCGACATCGAGTATACTTTTAGAGTTCCGGATCCGACGAGGGCACCGGGACTCTGGCACTCGACTGCTCAACAAAATGGTATGAAAATTTTACCAAAAAAAAACAAGTCCCCAAGTCCCAAGTCATTTTTCACATTTTTTTTTCAAGTCGTCTTTCATGTTTAAGCTTTCACTGAATATGCTTCATGATTATCCAAACCTGCGACAACTTTTTCCCGATTGGACTTGCTCAACAAAATGGTACGAAAACTTTCCCAAAAAAAACAAGTCCTCAAGTCCCAACTTATTTTTCACAATTTTTTTCAAGTCGCCTTTCATGCTTAAGCTTTCACTGAATATCTTTTATGATTATCCATATCCAAGGACTTTTTCCCGATTTGCCTTGCTCAACAAAATGGTACGGAAACTTTCCCAAAAAAACAAGTCCCAAGTCATTTTTCACAATTTTTTTTTCAAGTCGTCTTTCATCTTTGAGCTTTCACTGAATATCTTTTATGATTATCCATGTCCAAGGACTTTTTTCCCGATTGGACTTGCACAACAAAATGGTACGACATTTTTTGCAAAAAAACTTTTCTAAGTCCTATTATCGATTGTTATTTTGCAAGTCCTATTTTACCTTTCCGTTTCCTCGAGCGGTTTCATTACTCTCTTACAAGTCCTATTCATAGATGTCATCTGCTAAGTATTTTTAAGTCGTTATTTTCTATTAGTTCTCCCAAGTCTATTTTTACAATAGCTTTTGTCCAAGTCCTTATTTATTGAAGTTTTTCTCGCAGATTTTTTTCGATGCATTTTTTTCCTATTTCATTGCCGTTTTTTTTCAAGTCCTTCTTCACACGATTTTTTTTTCTCTGCAAGTCCTTATGTGCAGTCATTTTTTCAGAGTCCTTTCTCACACAGGTTTTTTCCAGCTAAATCGTTTTTTGAACTCCAATTTTTTTATTCTTTTTCTAAATCCTCTTTTACAACCTTTTCTTCACAAGTCTTTCTTTATAAGTCCCATTTCCTCCTTTCCAAAAGCTAATTGATCGCTGACTTTTACCAAGTCTCATTCTACGATCACTATTTTCCAAGTCTTATATTACGATCCTTTCGAGGAGGAAAGAATCGTTAAGTCCTAACCCTCAAGTCCTTAAAGCCCTAAATCCTAAGTCCTTAAAATCCTAAGTCCCATATGGTATTTTTTATTTCAGCTTTTTTACCACTGCTACTAAGTCTCTAATTAGCATCATTTTTTTCAAGTCCTTTTTTTGCCATCACTTTCTTACCACTTTCTCCGTTACATTTCTCCAATGCCGATAGTGTCAACTCCATTCCAAGTCAGAATCTGCTTTTTCTCACCTCTGAGACTTCCGGTGAGAAATCGTTGAAAGGAGAAGATAAAAAGTCCTTGATCTATCTCAAGCCCTGCAAGAACCGCATATCCGTTACGATATATTCCCTTCCGTTTTTACTATCACACGTGACAATTTTACAATATCGTATGACAGAGCAAAACTTGACCATTTCTTCAAGCTCTCAGCGTAGCTCGATCGACTCTTTTCTCCAGCGTGGATGAGCACCACTTTTAATTTTTTTTTCTTCACAAAGTAGAATTTCCGCAAGCTTCATTGGAGCGTTAAAGGAAATAAGGGTTAAAAGTATTTTTACACCGGTCTCACGAGGTGAGGGCGTTTTCATACCTACCACGGCAGATGGGTGAGTTACAGGGACTTTTCCCTCGGTGGATCCTTCTTATGGCGACTGCTGCTGATGGCATAAAGCACGCGTCGAAAACTTTGCGTTTCCTTATATACACTCGCGGTCAAAAGTTTGGAAACACCAGTCAATATTTCTTGCCGCACTAGAAGTTGCATAACTTCGTCAAAAAACAAGATAATCGATTTTTGAAAAAAGGGTTTTCACGGGAAGGGATTCAGCTTTATTTTGTTTTTTAAAAATATTTTTTATTATTTTTTTTCGATCCAGTACGCATTTTTTTACGTGACCGTTTTTTTGCCCTTTTTTCGACCATCGCGAATTGGGCGCATAACTTGAGGACATTTTTGTTTGTCTTTTTTACCTACGGTACATTTGAAAGGGTCAGCAAACGCTCCTTTTTTTTTTTTTTAATTTTCGTACGATTTTTTCTCGCAAATTTATTTCACTTTTGCCAAAAAAAAGGACAATTTTTGAAAGATGCAACGTAACTCAAAAACTATGGAGTTTAAGAGAAAATGTCAAGTATGAAAAAAGTAGCGTGCGTATACACGGAATCGCCTGGAATTATTTCAGAATTTTTCTATGACATTTTTTTTTTTACTATTCTTGCTCGAAACAGCTGATTATGAAATTTTTAAGAAACAAAAATGAAGCGTCTGCTCTCCCTTTCAAATGTACCGTAGATTAAAAAAAAACAAAAAAAATGTCCTCAAGTTATGCGCCTAATTCGCGATGGTCGAAAAAGGCCAAAAAACGGTGGCGTACAAAAATGCGGACCGGATGGAAAAAAAAATCCTAAAAAATATTTTTAAAAAAAGGAAAATAAAGCTGAATTCCTTCCCGTCAAAACGCTTTTTTTAAAATTCGATTATCTTCATTTTTGACGAAGTTATGCGACTTCTAGCGCGGCAAGAAATATTGAGTGGTGTTTCCAAACTTTTGAGCGGGAGTGTATATATGTATATATACGTTAAGGCACACTATAATCGAGGACTTGGAACAGTAAGGGCACAATTTTCATAAATTTAAACATTGAGTCTCGCGACTTGCGACCCTTTGCTCGAAAAATCTTTCTATATATATATATATATATATATATATATATATATATATATATATATATATATGATTGAATGTGCTTGGCTAGTACCTGTGAAACTCATATATAACGTGGCACACGCGTCGTGGAAGCTCGAACTCGGGACGAAGAAAGTTATACGAACTTCCAGGCCCACGAGAGGAGCAAATTGGATTAACGATCGCGCCCAAATGAGAATATTCGAGTGCTTCTTCACCACTTTTGGTCTAACCACGAATTTGGCATCAGAATCGAGCTTGACACTCGGAACATTCTCAAAATCGCGAATCAGAAAAACAGACCGAAATTTACGATATAATGCATTTTAAAGTAAACTCAAAACAGGAAATCCCCTTCCCGTAAGACACTAATCTCAGGTTTCTCACTATTGATATTTATGTTTTTTTTCGGTATTCTTGAAACTCAAGAAAGTATATATTGAAAAACAATTCACACATTTTTGGACTCGCACTTCGATAAGCTTTCATTTGATACCCAACACGATGACCTTGGGAAAAAGTAAATTTTTTCCACCCCTGTCACGACCCAAAACCACCCCTTAAAATCGAAATTAAACTATTTGTACTTTACGAACATTAAAAATTAATATAATGTATTTTAAACGGCATAACGATCTAGCGCCCATTTTTCATTTTTACAATATGCCTGAGCCAGATTTATAAAACTACCCCTTGTGACAGAATCTACCCCCAATTGTCAGACACTCAAGAGAGAATACCTCCAAAAAAAACGGCGCAATCCAAATAATACCGTTTGTCTATACTCTCATAAAAATCTGTGAATAATGTTATTTTTAGAGTAGAAATTAATAAACTACCCCCAACAATTCTGCTTTTCAAAAAATTTGCTCTTTTGGGAATAAAAATAATAGGGGTTGTTTTTTCGCACAAAGAGTAGTCTAATTAAATGCTTCTTCGAATTTGTGTTATTTATTCTTTATTCATGACCTTTCTTTATTATTTCCAAGCGAAATTGTTGCAGCAAAAAATTTCAAGATTAGCAATTCAGGAGCACAAGAAGAGTCTGTCGAGAAAAAAAACTCTTTTCCCTTATCAATTTCAAGTTTGATCGAATTTACCGTGTAAGATTGTAAAGTTATTATTCGTTAACGTAGACAAGATAGTATGGGAAAAGAGAAAAAAAGATTATTTTTTTTTAGTCTGCTGTAGAGTTTTGACAAAATTGTGTAAACGAGGAAGCATGTGCGAACAACGATAAGAGGGAGTGTTATAAATTCTTACGTGGTCCACAAAGAGACAGAATGGGATGTAAAGAGGGATGAAAAGCTGATCCAACAAGTTTTCAACTTTTTCGATGTAAATTTCCCACACAATGAAACTTTGTCCCAGGATCCTTCAGGCCGCCATTTTTTTTCAAAATATTGTCCATCGATAATCGATAATATTACATTTATGGATTGGTCCCATCAAAAACATCACCAAGTCGATTCAATGTCCAAAGAAGTAATCGCATTGATTTTTATCATTCTTCTCGAAGCTCTTACCAATTTAGTTTCAGCAGAGGCGAAATTTAATTAACGAAAGTCTCGAAGGTTCGCTGGATTATCGAAATATATATAAAAACCCACAATTTTCGACGAGTTCCCACATTCTTGGACTTGGCGCGAGCGTGGAATCGAATTAGTGACTCCATGAGTCGATTATGGACAGGTTTAGCCTCCACCCCTCTTCCATTATTCCTCCCCTTAAATTTTCACGTGAGGGGTCAGAATGGAAGTTCCTAAACGCTGATAAACTTCTGCCGGGACAAATTGGATCAACGATCTTACGGGAATCACGATATTGTTGTTGCGAAGGTTGAAGTAGCCCTGATATGGATTCAAGAAACTCAATTTATATCACCAAATCAACAACCATTTCTTTATGGAAAAAATAAGTCTCTCAAACCGCGAGGAAAATGTTTGGGTTTGTTGAATAGTTTCTCCGGAAGCACCTGAATCGAATCCAACCCCACAACCAAAAATATTCTTCGCTGATTTCCATCAGTTTTTGCCCGTTCGAATTCCCATCACGAATGGAGTGAATCTGAAGATTTGTGGGGGTCTTTGGTACCTTGATTTTCCAAGCATTGGTAAAACTCAATGGTTTGGGTTGGTTGAATAATTTCTTCGGAAGCACCTGAATCGAATTCAACCCCACAACCAAAAATATTCTTCGCTGATTTCCATCAGTTTTTGCCCGTTCGAATTCCCATCACGAATGGAGAGAATTTGAAGATTTGTGGGGGTCTTTGGTACCTTGATTTTCCAAGCATTGGGAAAACTTAATGGTTTGGGTTGGTTGAATAATTTCTTCGGAAGCATCTGAATCGAATTCAACCCCACAACCAAAAATATTCTTCGCTGATTTCCATCAGTTTTTGCCCGTTCGAATTCCCATTACGAATGGAGTGAATCTGAAGATTTGTGGGGGTCTTTGGTACCTTGATTTTCCAAGCATTGGGAAAACTTAATGGTTTGGGTTGGTTGAATAATTTCTTCGGAAGCATCTGAATCGAATTCAACCCCACAACCAAAAATATTCTTCGCTGATTTCCATCAGTTTTTGCCCGTTCGAATTCCCATTACGAATGGAGTGAATCTGAAGATTTGTGGGGGTCTTTGGTACCTTGATTTTCCAAGCATTGGGAAAACTTAATGGTTTGGGTTGGTTGAATAATTTCTTCGGAAGCATCTGAATCGAATTCAACCCCACAACCAAAAATATTCTTCGCTGATTTCCATCAGTTTTTGCCCGATCGAATTCCCATCACGAATGGAGTGAATCTGAAGATTTGTGGGGGTCTTTAGTACCTTGATTTTCCAAACATTGGGAAAACTTAATGGTTCCCCCATCAAACTTACCCTGAAGTGTTTAAAATTATAGCGTTGCGCAATTAAGGTCTCTGGGAGGTTTAAGAAGGTACTTCAACGAGGCTTTAGAGCTTATACAAATTACGAGCGGTCTCGAGGCAAAAGGAACGAGTGAAAATGGCGATTCCGCGAGAAGACAAGAGAAAAAGAATCGCAATTTTATTCTGAGACATGGCCAGCGCCATCGATCAAATGCGAGAACCCACTACTCTGATAAAGAGTTGTAAAAATGTAAAAATAATGCATCACCCATCACTTTAAACAATGTGTATTGGATAAGTTTGCCATTACAAATTACAAAAGTAACGTGTAACGAATGAATATTCCATTACAAATGTAAATAGTAATGTGTAATGGATGCATTTGCCATTACAAATAAAAAAAAAACGTGTAACGAATGAGTGCTCCATTACAAATTACAATTGAAAAAAAGTAATTTGTAGTGGAGAATATTCCATTATAAATTAGTGAGTTTCTACCGCAATTGGGAGCAGGTACTATTTTGTTCAAAGTCTATTAATTTTTCAATGCAAATAATTTGTGTGTATCAAGTTTTTGTTAACTTTACTATCGTAGTGGTAAATGTAAAAATTGCGATTTAAGAAAAACTTATAGGTATCAGTGTATATTAACTTAATATACACTGACACCTATTAACAGTGATTTTTTGGAGTAATTTTTACTCCATTGTTGTAAAAATTACAATTCAAAAATGGAGTAAAAATTACTCCAAACAATCACTGTTCATACATTTATCACTACGATAGAAAAGTTAACAAAAACTTGATACACAGAAATTATTTTCAATGAAAAATTTACCTATGACTTACCTTTCAGCAAAATAGTACCTGCTCCAAATTGTCGCAGAAACACACTAGTTTGTAATCGAGCATTCATCCATTACATATTACTTTTTTTATCTGTAATGGCACACGCATCCATTACACATTACTTTTTTTATTTGTAATGGCACATACATCCATTACACATTACTTTCTTATTTGTAATGGCACATGCATCCATTACACATTACTATTTTCCTTTGAAATGGAACATTCGTTCATTACACGTTACTTTTGTAATTTATAATGAAAAACTTATCTAATACACATTGTTTAAAGTAATGGGTAATGCATTACTTTTCCATTACCATTACTTTACAAATTACTATTACTTTTTTAAATTGTAGTTTTCAATGGAGCAATCATCCAGTACACATTACTTTTTTTATTTGTAATGGCAAATGCATCTATTAGAAATTATTTTTTTAATTTGCAATGGACTTCATTACACGTTCCTTTTGTAATTTGTAATGGAAAACTCATCCAATACACATTGTTTAAAGTAATCGGTAATGCATTACTTTTACATTACTATTACTTTACTATTATTATTACTTTTTAAATTGTAATTTGTAATGGAGCAATCATCCGTTACACATGAATTTTTTTTATTTGTAATGGTCTTCTTTAAAGTCTTCAGTCTTCAAAGTTTTGAACACTGAACAAATTTGATGTCTCCCTGTCAATCAAACTGTCATCAAACCACAGAATCTTGAGAATCATTTTCTAAAGCAATCGAGGATTTTTAGTGTCTCAGGACAATACTCCAGCGAGGCTTTCCTGCTTGTATAAACTTCCACTGGTCTCAGCATGAAGAGTACGAACGAAAAAAACGATACCACCAGAGAACATGGGAAAGAGGAATCGAAATTTTATTCTGAGCTTCGTGTAACCACGGCTCTGACAATACACTTATCGGTATTCGATAAATCGTAAAAAAACGAAACTTCAAAGCTTTGTCCAGAGGAAATATGACGATAACAATCGGGCAACCATCAAGGCTTTTCATCGCTATTCGATCGTACTATTCTGCAATGTACCTTAGCTTGAGCCACTCTGTAGGATTCCAACGTCGTATTTTATCATCGAATTTGTGACGCGACACTTTAATGGCAATTGTGTGCATAGTGCACATCGTCGTAAGGCGAGCTGTAAACAAGAAAAAGTGCCCTGACAAGGATTGATCGACTTTCCATATTTCAAGCGAAAGGTCCTGGATCGATGTACCCAATCCTAACGTCGAATTCTTCAACGTTTTCCAGCCGCTTCGCTATTGGCTGACATCGATTGTTCCTCTCTCTCTCTCTCTCTGGAAAATGGATTAAAAGGATGAAAGGTCTTTTTTAATTATAATCCAGAGGTGGGCGAAGTAAAGAAGAGTAGCCGGAAGACTTAAAAGTTGCGGGGAGGAATATGGAATTGAAGAGAAGAGGGCAAAGTCCTCGATGTGGAACACAGGAAGTCATTTCGATAATTGAAATCCCTCGCTGTCTCTTCGCCTAACGATCTTACGAATCCCTGGGCTTTTACCATCTGCTCTTCGTCGTTTTCCATTCTCCAACCATCGTCGATTTTACGTCCCTTCTTTCTCAACGTCGTCGTACGAAACTACCCCTCCTAATTCCGGAGGTGCGACTCCTTTCAAAACCCTTTATTCTCAGTCACGCAATCGTCGCATCCAATTATAGTATCACTTTGGCGTGGCCATTCGAATTATACGTTTCGGTTCTCTTTGGCAAAATTGTAATTAGCTCGGAATGCGACGAAATACGTCGCCAAAGCATTTCTCTTCGTTGTCGTATTTTTTGCTTCCATTTATTCAACCACCGAAAAATCCTGATAATCAGAGACTGGAGAACAATGGAATTTCGTGCAGAGTCCTGAGAAACTTTTACTTCTCATTATAATTTTTTTTCCATTTTTTTTCCTTCTCTTTGGACTGATTATTTACCAGCTTAAAATTAACGTGAAGAGTTCCTATTTTTTTAAATAGGAGATGAGTTTTGGAATTTTTATTTTTTTTGTTGGTGATGAGGTTAACATGGATTTTGGAAACAATCGCTTATGGAGTTTACATTTAATGAATTTTTTTATTGGAAAATTCAGCAGTGATGAAACTCTTTTTTTAAACATCATAAGCTAATTTCGAAAAACGTGTCTTAAGGTGTTGAGAATTTGAAAATAAAAAAGAGTCCTTACGAATGCTGTAACCATTACAATTTTGTAACAATGAATCTTAAAATTTGCTGAAACAGCAAAAGTAACAAAGATGATTTTGTTATTCAATTTAAAAAGAATTTTAGAAGAGTTTAGAGGAAGAAAAAAAATTTAGAGAGATCTTATAAGAAGGAAGAAATAACTTTCGAAGGATTCTTGTAAACACGCTGAATTTTGTAATTTTACAGCAACGGTTTCAGACTATTAATAATCACGTTTAAAACCTACAATTATTGAGTAGAAACGAAATAGAAAAATTCCTCCAAATTAGAATTTTGACACTGCTTCCGATCTTTTTTTCCATGCAGCATAATTAACATCCTGCGAAAGTTAATTGAGAAAGAGAAGCTCCTGAAGTAAGACTTGGGAACACTAAAAAAAAAAAGTAGTGCGAAAAAAACGTGCAAATCCAATTTTCATGATTATTTAAATTGAAGGAAAACGAGGCCCGCAATTATATTGATTTAAGGGGTGTCACCATTCTAGGATTTTGGAAAAATTGATTTTTAGGGCTTAAACGATACTTCAGGGTCATAAAAACAATATCAACTCGTTCATATAGCAAAAAAAAAAAATGTTAAATGGTTCAATTTTCAGTTTTGCCGCAGCGGCTCGAAAGTTTAGAAAACAGCCTCCCAACCACATTTTTTAATTTGATGTGAACTGTTTATTCAAATAAACAATTCACTGCTTATTCATCTGCCAAAAATCGATTGATTTTTTCAAAAGTTCCATTTCCACAAAATTCGATTTTGAAAAAGAGGCGACTAGATTGGCTCTGTCGCCGCCAATTTGTATCGCACTGATAGTACACATTTTTTTTCATACTGTACCAAAACTAGCGCTGTTTTTTGACCTTTGGAATTTTTGCTTTGTTTCCCCGCATAAATAATAAAAATGCTCGGATTATCAGATCTATATTCAAAAAAAAAAAACAATTACTCACCCGAAGCATTATCAATGGTTCTTTGACGAGCGAATGAATGAAAAAAGGAAAATACTGACCCATAGGTAAAAGCATCCATTGATATTTGAAAAAGAGAGCCGGATAATGAAATTCGTGGATCACTTCCGGCTGCTGATTCCATCCTGGACGAAATGTTCCATTCGAAATCAGTGAAACATGGAAAAACCTGCAGCCCTTTTTCATCGGTTCCCCACAAACTGCTGCAGCCATGTTCATTAAAAATAGAGGGCGAAATGGTCAAAGTCCAAATATCTCATCCGCTGAAGTTTGCCTGGACCGAGGGAGCCAAACATCCAGTTGCCAAAACAAGTCCTCCAAGCTCTAAAATGGGAAAGTGGGTTCACCTCAGGTGCGAACCTTTGGATGTACGAAATTTTGCCATTAAACGACCGGGGAGTTATTTCCCGGAGTGGAATATCCAGCTTTGACGTGAAGGGTTTCGCTGAAGAGAGCTTTCACGCACGATAGAATGTTACGGCTTGTCATGAATGTGAGATTGTCCTGGCGAATGGGACGAAACGCCGGTTCCTGCACACGAGGAAGGGCCAAATTTGATGGAACTTTGGAATCGTTTTGTTGTTTCGAGAAATAAACACGCATGGAGGTTGTTAACATTCAGCAGGGAAAGCTGACACGTGACCAAACTAAGCTTTAAATGGCCTTGGCCAATGGGATTGAAGTTACCAAGCGTTAAAACCGTGGTCATTCGTGTCGTTGGACTTGTAACGACCGCGATGAACATTTAGCCGCTGCATAGCCAACGATTCCTAATGACCCAATGACCGTTCTATCCTGACGATGCTACCCCCTTAATTACGGCATTTAAGTGTTTAAACGCAGTCAGGAGGTCCAAAAAGAATTTTCAAAAGTTTTAATGGTTGAATCATCCGTCTAATCTAGCATTCGATCGAAGGAACAAGCAAAATATCTATTTTTATATAAATGGTGGCTTCTAAAAAAAATTTCGATTTTTTATGAAAATTTTTGCCTTAAATTATTTATAAAGTGGAAAATATTTATCGGTAAAGAAAACCTTCGATTAAATACTAAACAATACATTTATAAAACCCCTTTAACAAAATACATTTGGCCATTACACCGGTAATCTAGATTAGGCATGTCCATCTGGACAGAGATTAGGATATTTACACACCATCTGAGAATCCATCATCCAATAACCTCCCCAACGATCCTCGATCATTGTTCATTATTATTCATTGTTCACACAAGCCAACTCGATGCCGAATGCCCTCGGGCAATGGATCATCCCATTCCCAACTGGACGTGCCCGTCTGGTCTCGTTATTTCCACAAATTCATTAGTTCTGCAATATCATTGGCACTAATTGACACTGATCCGTTATTAATGGTCATCGGAATACCCTCGGGCAATCCGATCACCCTTAATATTACCGAAGACCTCGGAACTGCCGTTTTACCCCATTCCTGCCCATTCCCACCCAAACGTGAATGAAAACAGGAAAAACCTTCAGCGTTTTGCATATAACGTTAATCGCAACTAACGATGTTGCCAATTATCGCAATTGAATGAAACGACCCTTAAAAAACTTGCATCAGTAGATATATCAAGCCGTTTTACTCCAAGGTCACTCCAAGGTCAGTCCTAAATCGGACAACATCATCTCTCGAAACTTTTGGAACATTCAATGTCAGCTTTATGCAAGAATTTCAAGGTCATTCCACAATTGTTCATTTCCTTCCTAGAATAATAAATCAATTTAAAAAAAAAACAGAAGTTGAAGAACAAAAAATCGAACAAACAATAAAATAGCATAGTGGATACCAAAATTCCAAAATTAGAAGATAACAGAACATTAAAAAGTGCTCTCGTATTCAATGAGTCATCAAACTTCACAGATGTCATCACAGTAGTGACCTTGAACTGGTCCAGAATCGGCCTAGTTGTATCTGCATGAAATTAATTCGTCTCCGCTCATCTATTTATGTCTTTTTGCAGGCACTCCTGCTCAAACCGTATTGTCAATTTTTTGGTATCACAGAAGTGACCTTGAAGTGGTCCAGAAGGTCACGAGGTCTTCAAGGTCTTCAAGGTCACTCCTGTGATCCCGACAAATTGGGCATAAGGTTGCACAATTCGTTGGTATTGCAGAAGTGACCTTGAAGTGGTCCAGAAAGTCGCTAGGTCTTCAAGCTCTTGAAGGTCACTCCTGTGATCCCGACAAATTGGGCATAAGGTTGCACAATTTGTTGGTATTGCAGAAGTGACCTTGAAGTGGTCCAGAAGGTCACTATGTCTTCAAGGTCACTCCTGTGATCCTGAAAAATTGGGCATAAGCTTGCACTTGGGCATCTACTTCCGTGAAATTCATTCACCTTCCCTGATCTACTTGTGCCTTTCTTTTTACAGGCACTTTGACGCTTAAGCCGTATGCTCAATTTGCCGGTATGGTTCACGTGATGAAGGCAGTCGGTAATCACATGGTATTGACCTTCTGCGCCGGACAACCGGACAATCAGTTGTTCTCGGTGTTGATGTCACGTGAGCACATACTTCAGAGAAGCAACATCAAGGGCGTTCACAACCTTCTGGGTCGTCGTCACTTGAACATCGTCAAGGTTCACGAAACCTGCGCCAAGGGCGGAACCATCGTCAATAACGTCAATATACTTGCGATCAGTGTCTGTTGGCTCCTTTCCCTTAGGCTTGCATTAACCTCCTGGCAATAATGAATTCCCTTGATCATCGATTACAGGACACTTTTCGATCAACTTTCGATTGGCGATCCAAATGGAACTTCTTCAAGGTTCCTACCTATTTATTGGGCTAAATTGAGTTACTCTCCCACAGAGTCATTGTCATCAATTTTTTTCACATCAAGTACCGACCCCTTGATCCAAATCCACCCTAGCTCACGCTAATTTACCCCTTTCCAGGTGAACAAATAATTTTGGACCTGCCCTAACTCCGTTAACTTGACTGAAGCCCAATAAATCAATCGCCATTAAGGCCACAAATATTTAGAAAAGGAATTGCCCAGTTCCAGCATTGATTGGACTCGGTTCCAGTCTTTTGAACCTCTCGCGAAAACGACAGACTCGAAACTGTGTCATTCACGACTGGAAGTAGCTAAACTGACAACCAAACGAAACTTTTTTTTTAACTTTTGTTTTGCATCCAAACTTTTGGTGTTTTTTCGGCCACGCAAAGTTAAAAGTATTGCTGGAATAGACATCATCGCTGGGGGTGATAAACGTGAATACAACACCACCCTGAGGAATACTCCTCTCTCTCTCTCTCTTTCTGTCTCCAACTTCCAGAATCACTCTGGCTGTTACCAGGCGTTGAAATTTCGAAACTTTCCAACGCGAATGTGAATTAATGCCCAACTATATATTCTCCGGGACACGGGAAAGGGGTGAGACAAAGAGAGGGAGTTTATTTGCGTTCCAAGTAGTTTCCTTGCTCTCATTGTAATCCAGCTTATATATATATATATATACCAAAGAATCATTCCAAATACATATTTTCACGTTCCTGTTCAACCAAAACCCAAATATTTCCACGTCCATCTCCCATAAAATCCTGGTGAATATTCTCACTATTTTTCCAACCCAAACCCAAATACATATTTTTATGTCCAACCCTTAACCCTTATTCTTATGAAAAACGATTTTTTTTTTCATTTTCCTGATTATCCAATTTCTTCACATTGGCAGAATCAATCGCCGCGATGAATAATTGACGAGGGAAATTTTAAGTGACACGATCGCAAAATTGTGCGTGTATATTATCGATTAAATGTCGACGATCAGAGATCGATTAATGATAAATCAATGATAAATTATTCGAACGAATCGAGGAGAATGGTACTTGTACGATAGTCATGCCCGTTAGAAAATTAAGATTATTCCGACCCTTAATGACGATAGTTGTACGTTAACAAGTCAATATATATATACAGGGTCTCCCAGGAGTGAAAGTCAATACCTTGAGGGTAGATTCGTGACGTAATATCGAGTAGAAAAGTCCTTTGCTATTTTTTGGTATTTTGAACCCCTGAATTATTATTAATTGTTTTTAATCAGCCAAAGGGATGCGCCCATTGCCTGATCCAACGGGATCATGGCTCATCTCAATGGGCCCATCTCATTGGCTGATTAAAAGAATAAATAACAATTCAGGGGTCCAAAATATCAAAAAATGGCAAAGGACTTTTCTACTCGATATTGCGTCACGAATCTACCCTCAAGATGACCTTGACCTTGACCTTCACGCCTGCGATACCCTGTATTTATATTCACGTATATGTTGTGACGAAATTATTTCAATTAATAATTCCCAGTGACAGATCGTCGACTAAGTCATAAGCGATGGAGTCCCATGGAAAATAATACAAAATGAGTAAGATTAAGAAAAGAAAAAAGAAAAAAAACGTCCGCGCGTGTGACGAGCGAGTTATGTTTGAATTGCTCTGAAATCTTTATTTATTTGCAGAATGCTCGATATTAAATAATTATTATAAATATATATATATATGGTTATGCGAATAACGAGATGAACGACAGAATGCACTCAACAATTATGTTAAAAAAATATTATGAACAATAATAAAGGTTGAGTGCGAATTTTCTCTACGTTAAAATTCTTGCTCCTTTCAATATTTTTCAGGCTTTTTTTGGCTCCAATTCAACAATCCGATATGATAAAGGTCAAAGGGGTACATTATAAGGTGAGTTGAATCGCAATATTTTTTTGAGTTAAATTATAAAAAATATTTTTTAATTATAATAAAATCAATCAAAAACTAAATAATTAATATAGCCTATTAAAAAATATGAATAATCCGCATCTCCGTAAAATGATGAGTACAGATATTTTTCGTTCATTTTTTAGTTATGTTTCATTTTGTACAATATCAAAAAAATTAAAATTTATAATAATTGATATTACGATCTGAGTCTTCTTTTTCCAGCATCAAATGAGCATTTCGACAACATTTTTTTCGCAATGTTTTTCCCCAACGATTTTCTTTCTTGAATAAGAAAAAAAACGAACCTCAAATTCATTATCATTAAATTATGAATATATCTTAATAAAAAATATTACAAAATATTAATTAATTAAAAATTAAATGATTAAAATAATATTAAAAAATATGAATAATGCATAATGCATAATGCACAATGCATAATGCATTAATTATGCATAGTGCATAATTAATAATAATTAATAATGCATAATGCACACCTCCGGAAAATAATGAGAACGGATATTTTTTCTTTTTTTTTTTTTTTAATATTAAAAAAATGAAATTGCTTTTAAATAATTGATATTACGTTCCGAGTTTATTCTTCTCAACATGAAATGAGCATTTCAGACATATTTTTCGAAATACGTTTTTAAACCATTTTTTTTCTAAATTAAAAAAAAGGCTGAATGCATTTTCTGAAGAAAAATGTCGTTCGTTTGCGTATGAACGTGTGCCAGCAGATTTCCGTTAAGCATGAATCAACGATATATATATATATATATATATATAGGTATACCCTTAAGAAGAAGGATGGAGACTGCGAGGGAACGATAATTAAGGTTAATTGTACGATTAACCTTTTTTCCCCCTCCCCCTCTTCGTCACATTGACCAAGAGCCATAAGCGCGCAGTTTGTAAGTTTCCAAGGCAAATTTCTTTCTGGTTTATCATCTCTCTCCACTCCATTCTCGAGTCTTCCTTTTCCTGTGTATTTTTTTTCGTACCTTATTATTCCTTTTTGTAATTTTTTTTTTCATACGTCTTATCTGAAGCTTTTCGGATCCCACGCTTTCCTCTCTCTCTCTCTCTCTCTCTTTCCATTGTTGGAATTTTTTTTCCTCTCTTTTCTTTCATTCTCATACACGTCTGCGATTCTTCGTCGGAGCTTTTTGAGAGGACCTCGGATAGACCGTCACGGTCAAAGAAAAGCGTACACAAAAGAATTTCTCCGAGTTTCACCAGAATCATCCGAGTCGATTTTTCGTCAAAGTTCTTCGGCCAAACAATGCCTCTCACAATCTCATCTCACGTGTTTGTGTTTCTTTTTCTACCATTTTTTTTAGATCAAACTAAAAATCACTTTTTCAAGATATTCTTTGGAAATCTCATTTTTTTTCATCCAAGCCATTTGTGTCTTCGATCGAAAGTGTTTTTCTCGTAAATAAAAGTACAAAGTGCAATGAAATTGAATTTGACGATTGTGGAAATCAATTCGAAGTTGATTTTGCAGATCAAGAAAATAATCTAATTCTATTCACTTTATAATGAAAAATAATCGATATTAATGAGGAGAATCATTTTTTAATATTTACTGGAACAATAATAAAAATTTATTTTTCAAATATAATTATGTTTTGAAAAAATCGGTCTTTCACAATAAGTTTTTTAAATCATCGATTTGTAATTTATGGGAAAACTTCAAAAAAGGTCTCGAACGTTTTTTTATGCCGTTTCGCCGGAAGTTAACGCAAAATGATTTAACAGGCGGCATTTTAAAGGGAAAGAATTCGGCTTCATAATTCATTTTCTGTATTTTTAATTATTTTTACAATTTGTTTTTCGATTTGGACTCTATTTTGAAAACATCTGTTTTTCGCCTTTTTCCCCTCTCTTCAGGTGCCTCCATCTTCTAGAGCAATTTTTTTAAATACATTTTTACGATTAGATTCATAAAGAGGAAAGTTTGAGCTTCAATTTCCTTTTTGTAAAAACTTTGAGCAATTTTTTTTTTCCAAAGTTATTCTGTTTTTCATAAAAATAGAGAAAATTTGAAAAATTCCGTATAACACGAAAACAAAGAGGATTCATGAAAAACTTCAAGATAGCAAAAAGTTGCGTCTGTTTTCGTTGAGTTCAGAGGAATTTTTTCAATTTTTTTTTCAAATTTTTTTTTCTTTATTTTCTGGGTCGGAAAATGTCGACGTAAAAAAAATTGGAAAAAAATTTGAAAAAAATTCCAATGTGTTAAAAATTGTAAAATAAAGTATTTTCTTCTCTTGAAATTTTATCAATAATCCCATAGTTCTCGAGTTATGATAATTAAATGATCCGAGCTCCAACCCAAAAAATTTTAGAAAACAAAATCTGAAAAAATTCCTCTGAACTCAGCGAAAACAGACGCAATTTTTTGCTATCCCAAAACTTTTTATGAATAAAAAGGTGAACTATGAAAATAATTTAAACTTTTTATGAAGAAAAAGGCGAAAAACAGTTGTTTTCAAAATAGGGTCCAAATCGAAAAAAAAATTATAAAAATAATTAAAAATACAGAAAATGAAGCCGAGTTCTTCCTCTTTTAAATGCCGCTTGTTAAATTAGTCTACGTTAACTTCCGGCGAAATAGCATAAAAAAACGTCCGAGACTTTTTTTTGAAGTTTTGCCCATAGATTTAATAGTCCAATTCAATAGTCATTTAGATGGGATCACTATCAGTAGCCTAGATAGGTATTTATGCGAATTTTACACAGCCATAATGTACCGAGGTTTATGCGGAGACATTATTGTCAACGTTATATCCTCTTCGCGATACAATAGAGATTGGCACTAAAGCTCGCTTGGAAAATAACGCTTCATTGGTCCGCGCGGAAATTGCTCAGGATTTTCGCGCGCGGGGGAGTGTCACATCATGCGAATTTTCCATGGATCGTCACCTCTATTTGTGTGTTTACTCCTAACCTAACCTTCGCCATTTTATATTATCATTGTTCGCGCGATACAGGCACTTTTTTAATCGATTTATACCCGCACGTTTTGCACGAAAAACAATATATTGATTAAAAAAGAACATTTTCAAAATATAATTTTCGCTTTTATCTAATTTTTATTTAATTTAATTAATTGAATTTTTGTTTAATTTTCATTTCATCATTATAAAAAATCGTGCAGTGTGTGTCCAGGAAAAAGTAGCCAGAGGTCAAGCTCTCATTGAATTTAAAGTAAAAGAATTTTTGGACATATTTGGACATGTCCAGAGCCCTCATTTCCCTCCTGACGACTGTTTGAAAAACTAGAATAGGCTTTAAACTCAGAGACAGTTTGTTTCGTACAATCAGGGTTGCGAAATTTTTAATGAAAAAGTAATGCATTAACGATTACTTTTTTAATGGCTAATGCAAATAATTTCCATTAACCACCAACATTTAATGATTGAGGGAAATGATTTCATTAACTATTAACCATTAACCATTAACCATTAAATTTTAATGGTTAATGAAAATGCAAATGCATTAAAAAAAAGTGATGCATTATTTGCAACCCTGCCCATTACAATGTAGTGTGTAATAGAAAAAATTTCCATTACCCATTGCAATGTAATGTGTAATGGACAAAACTTTGATTGGAATTTTGGGAATGGAAAAATATAGATGAATGAATTATTGCAATTTTGCATTACATTTTATTTATTGAGGACTTAGATTTTCAGGTACCTTAAATTCTAAAAAGCATCTTTATTATAATTCTAAAAAGCATCCATGTTATTATTGCAATGTAATGTGTAATGGACAAATTTTTGATTGCAATTTTGGGAATGGAAAAATGTAGATGAATAAATTATTGCAATTTTGCATTACATTTTATTGACTTAGGACTTAGAATTATAATATAGATGCTTTCTAGAATTTAACGTACCTGAAAATCTAAGTCCTAAGTCAATAAAATGTAATGCAAAATTGCAATAATTCATTCATCTATATTTTTCCATTCTCAAAATTGCAATCAAAGTTTTGTCCATTTGCACATTACATTGCAATGGGTAATGGAAATTTTTTCTATTACACACTACATTGTAATGGGCGGGGTTGCAAATAATGCATTACTTTTTTTAAGGCATTTACATTTTCATTAACCATTAACATTTAATGGTTATTGGAAATAATTTCCATGAAAATAATTTCCATTTACCATTAAATTTTAATGGTTAATGGAAATTTAATGATTAATGAAAATGCAAATGCCTTAAAAAAAGGAATGCATTATTTGCAACCCTGCGTACAATATATGTATTTTGTCTCAAATTGTGACGCAAAGAGAGACCATGACAAAACACGTCTACGTCTCAAATTGGATAAATGCGAAAATACACCCACCGGATTAATGATCATGGGCAATGAAAATCAAACGAAGTTCAAGTGAACCGTTGTTTTCGTTGCGTAACTCGGTCAATTGTTCCACTTTGTAAAAAATTGCGATTCCGGTGATCTTGAAACGTTGATAATTATTCGCTTGCACAAATAATGCTCCTCATTAATGCTAATTTCTTGAAACCGTGAATTTAATTGAAATTGAATAAAATTGAATTAACTTCACGAACTAGAAAATTCAATTGCATTGAATTAATTTCTTGAACTATGAAAATAATTTAAATTGAATTAATTTCTTGAACTATGAAAATAATGTAAATTGAATTAATTTCTTGAACTATGAAAATAATGTAAATTGAATTAATTTCTTGAACTATGAAAATAATTTAAATTAAATTAATTTCTTGAACTATGAAAATAATTTAAATTAAATTAATTTCTTGAACTATGAAAATAATTTAAATTGAATTAATTTCTTGAACTGCAAAATTCGTTTAAATTGATTTTGGTACTTTTATTTATGAAAAAAAAGCGCTGCCAATGAATCAAAGACTGTGAAATATCCTAAGGCAATTTCGATGTGTCGGATTTCTGAAAATTTCTCATGCTCCGATCAATATATTGACTCTATTCAGAGTAAGGGTCGCGCAAACTGGCTATTTCACAGTTTCAATGGGGACAAAATAGTTTTGGAGTTGGCAGGAATTTTGTTCGTCTTTGTGGAGGGTTTCGATATTCTGGTAACTAAAATGAACAAGGCGACCCTCTTGCGACTATAACTGTATACCTATATTTATACAAAAGTGTCGGTGGCAGAGATAGAGAGAAGGTAAAGTCTGTCCTAGCAAAGGAAGAGAATTCGAGCTCGGTGCTATCGCGATCGTTTTCTCTTGATTGCAAAATTGAAGCGAAGGATGTCCCCTTTCACTTGGAGACTCTTCGACGTCGAGGCAAACTCTCTTGTCAAATGACTATGGACTATTTCTCCCCCCGTGAAATTCGGTCGATGATTTTAGTTTCCTCATAAATGTAGTTCTATCGTGGCAAAGAAGAAAAATTCATTTTTTCGGTCAAAGTCTTTCTAAAAAGTCGAGAAATTATGTTTTAAAAAGAAGCCCGTTGTGAAATTCCACAAAAAAAAGTACCTGGTTGTGAAATTCCAGCCCCTCGTTCAAATTTGAATGAATATTGAATTTTTTGAACAAAAAAAATCAGTCAAGATCATAACTCGAGGAATTTTTGAGATATTGTCATACTTTTTTTTAATTTCATGACAATTGATCGAGGGATTTAAATTGCATAAAATTTTTAATTAAAAAAAAATTCTTTCACTAGAATATAATTTGTTATCTGTAACATTATCACATTGCAACAATTATTATAATTTAATCATCACAGATTACTCATTAATTTTTAGTTGTAAACATTATCAAAGTTAATGCTAAATTAAAAAATGCTAGATTCAAATTGAAATTTTATGCTTGCAATTCTTATAAGGCGAGTTTTTAAGCATAATATTAAATTATTATTATTATTACTATTATTATTGTTGTTGTTGTTGTTGTTGTTGTTTTTTCTAAAATTTGACAAGAGATTATTACCGTCAAATTATCAAAATTATATTAAAAATTTCACAGCTTTCGTGAATTTCGTACGTGTCGTACCAAAATCGTACGAATGACGTGCACGAAATTTTGGATATAATAAAAGCGTGAAATCCGTCCATAGAAAATTGTTCGTTAATGAGGGGAACGCGCGAAAGTAAAAACGTCGACTGGACGCTTGAAAAATTAATTTGCGCACCGCGAATTTCCCTGTTATACGTGCTGACGTGTTTTTTTTTTTTTTTTAATAATTTTTTTTCTTTGTTTTTGCGTCGACTACCAACGATTTAGTGCGCGTACACGAGATTGACGATAACAAAGAAATATTGCGGCGCTACTTGCGGAAATACGTTATTAAAAAGTCCACGGCTTGAAAAAAAAATGTATGAAAAATTCGTATTTTAAGAAAATATACACGGTAAAACTCGTTCATAATAATTATTTTTTTCAAATTAGCTTCTTGCATTGATTATTATTAATTAACAGTTAAAAATATATATATATATATATAAACGATAATCATGCCTTAAGGATTGGTAAATGCAATTTTAAAGAATTCTTTTATAACAGGATTCCAAAATGATACATTTATGTATATTTATAGAAATCTAAACAATTCTTTGATCAGATCTAAATTTTTTATTTGCGAATATTTGTTGACTAAAAAAAAAATACCTAAGCTATTTGACTCTTTGAAGTGCAGAAAAAATTACCCCAAAATTTGAAGGGTTGCGTCACAAACAATTCCCGAAAATTGGTATTTTTTTCGTCGACAACTGAACCATACAAATTTTAAAATTTTCGTGCAAAACAGTAATTTCATTTTCCCTTTTTGGAGTGAAATTTATATCGAAGACATGAAAGAAATTATCGAAATGATAATTTGGATCTCACGAAATTATTTACCCAATTACGAATACAAATTATTGATTGAGGCTCTATCAAATCGCGTATCGAATATCAACGACGTTTGGAAATTCTCGTCATTCTCCATATTGTAATTTCAAGGTTGAGGGAATCGTACGTGCGGGAAATCCTTCCTATTAGCACTCCAAACGCACGCACAAATACACACGTCAACGTAATTTGCATGAAGTAACTGAATCACGCAATTAGTGCTCAAGAGCTTCAACTCATTGCTGGATTACGAGGAAAACGTGACTGCGTGACTCGTTGTTTTTCTTAAGGACGCAATAACGCGCAATATAAAAAGCTCACAAGGATTTGAGACAGGAAAAAAGTGTCCAAAATGATTCCCTTAATGAAAAAATTCTTTTTCAATGTAAATTATCAAGATACAATTTTTTCCATCAATTAATATATAGTGGAACTGTGGTTATTTAACTAATTCTTAAGAAGTTATGCGCAGTTGAGATTTTCAAAAAATTGATTTTTTAAGCACTAACTCAATTATGACAAAAAGTGCCCATTAAAATTGTCCATAAAAAATTAATTTCTGCCCGCCCCCTTAAGGATTGCGAAAAAAATAAAACTGAAAAAAAACACCTACAGAATTTGAAAACAATGAAAATGACACCTGAAAGAAGTCTGTCCGATCAAAAACACGGGAGTTATGGCTGTTCAAAATTTATTTCCAGCGTACTCCCTTAAGGATTTCGAAAAAAATAGAACAAAAAAACACCCAGAGAATCTGAAAACAAAGAAAATGACGCCTGAAAGAAGTCTGTCCGATCAAAAACATGGGAGTTATGGCTGTTCAAAAATTATTTTCTGCCGACCCCCTTAAGGAAAGCGAAAAAAATAAAACTAAAAATAACATACGCCGAGAATTTGAAAACAAAGAAAATGACGCCTGAACGAAGTCTGTACGATCAAAAACACGGGAGTTATGGCTGTTCCAAAATGTATTCTCTGCATACTCCCTTAAGATTTCGAAAAAAATAAAAATTTAAAAAAGTAACTTGAGAATTTAAAAACAAATAAATTGACTCCTAAAAAAGTCTGTCCGATGAAAAACACGGGAGTTATGGCTGTTCAAGAATTATTTTCTGCGTACCCCCTTAAGGATTTTGAAAAAAAAAAAAAAATTTTAAAAAGTACACTTGAGAATTTAAAAACAAAGAAAATGACCCCTGAAAGAAGTCTGTCCGACCAAAAATACGGGAGTTATTGCTGTTCCAAAATTATGTTCTGCCCACTCCCTTAAGGATTGCGAAAAAAATAAAACTAAAAATGAAAACACTTAGAGAATTTGAAAACAAAAAAAATGACGCCTGAAAGAAGTCTGTACGATCAAAAACACGGGAGTTATGGCTGTTCCAAAATTTATTCTCTGCGCACCCCCTTAAGAATTTTGAAAAAAATAAAACTAAAAACAAGAACACTTAGAGAATTTGGAAACGAAGAAAATGACGCCTGAAAGAAGTCTGTACGATCAAAAACACGGAAGTTATGGCTGTTTTATTATCTCATTCTTTTTTACCGCAATTATCCCAACCCTTTGAGGGAATTCCGTGACCTAGCAGGGAATTTCTTGGAAGTAGCTTCGTGGAATTTACGGAGGAATTTTTTCCGAGAATAATCGTGACCTAGACTCGAGCAGTCTCGAGCACGGCACGTCACAACAACAGCTGCTGAGTCTGACCCACTGACCTATATACGAAAGTTACGTCTGACTCCGACAGAGCGCGCCACAATGCAGCATGTCGATCCAAGCATCGACTCGATCGTGCGCGCGCGCTGCTCTCACTGCACTGAACAGCAGAACAGCTGACGCTGGCTGCGGTGAAGCGGCACTTTTTTTTTACTCATTGTTTTCCGATATTACTGTTTTTCCGTGCTCTAATTAACTATGTGACGTTGAAAAATCCAGTTAACGAAAATCGCGACAATAAGAGTCGCATCTTTCCGAAAACGTTGCCTCTACAATGGGGACAACAGAGTGACGCGTCTCGCGCCTTTTCTTCGTGAATTTTCATTTCTCGCGAACAAAATATTTTAACAATTAACAAAGCGCAGCGTGTTTATCCAGATACGCAATTGATCCCGTAAATATGGTAAAAGGTAAGCTGTCCGTATTTTTCTACGCGATGTTGAAAAAAACAACCTCGAAACGTTGCGCAATACCAATTTTTTCAACATCGACTTATTCATGGTAAAACTCAATGAGGTATCAATTACTTAGTTTTGGCTAAAAATCAGCCAATTTTTGTCCGAATTCGATAATTCACGACTCATCATATTCTTTGAGAGATTTTCTATTAAAATACCGCTTATTACTTCGATGCGTGATTGCCAATCGAAAATTGCAATGATTTGTTTATCCGAAGACAAAAAATTGAATTTAACATTGTTGGTAATATTTCCACAAAAAAAAAGAAAAAATCTGAAGAAAAACATGAAAATTAAATAAAAATTTTATTACAAACATGGATGGAAATAAATGTTGATAATCTTTTTTCTTTTTGTTATCTCTAACAGGTGAGGATTTATCTTCAATCTCAAACGGCAACATTCCCGATGAGAAAATGTAAAAAAAAAATCGCAAGTAATCATTCCAAGAAAAAAGAAAGAAAATCTTGGAAGGAACATGGAAAATCATTACATACAGGGTTGGAGGCGCATTTTCATTAAATTTTGCTTTATCTTCGAATGGATCAGGGAAGCGTATTCTATTCTTGTAAAAGAAGAAAAGATCGTTTTTGTAAGAGACGTACGTCGCGAAAAGTGAAGAAACAGACGTGGAAAGCGGAGTGCCGGCTAAGAAATTCAGTCGGCTGGAATTTAATAAAGCAGTTGGGTTTCCCGTTGTTCGGGACATACACGGGCGAATAAAATCGACGGTGACGCGTGTGTCCAGAATATACGCTGCCCTGGCAATTTTATTTCCTTCCTCGACTTCTCTTATATCTCGTTTTTCGCACCATCGTCATCCTCTTTTTTTTTTTTGTATTTTATTCTTTTAAATCCGAACTTTTCTCGATGCCACGTTTCTCTTTTATACTTCAATCCTCCTCTGCTAATCTTTCTCACGAATGTTGGTAACTGAGCTCAAAAATTAGCTTAACCATTTTTTTTCAAAGGCAAAAAAAATTAAAGATTAAGGATTTTTTTGCCAATTAGCATTGCTGATTTTTTTTTGACAATGCCGTCATTGATTTCTCACATTATGAATTTTCTTAAACTGTACAATATTCTGAGCATGTTTAAATTAAAATTGCACTAATAGCATTGAAATTACTGCTGCAAAGTTTCTTCTATAGTTTGTGAAACGTTTTCCCGGATTTTTTCAACGCGCAGATTTGCCGGGAAAAATATTTAGCATCCTACAAAATACTAAATTTGACCAATTGAGATTTACTTTTCTTCCCTCTCAATGAATTCAAAAGAAAATTTATTAAAGTTTCCTGCAGTTTCTTACTTACCTGCAAGCATCGTACTTACCGACGGTAAGCGAGCGATCTGCATTACCGACAGAGTCGATACACAATCTTCACGCTTCCAAAAATCTCCGCTACGCCTTCAGGCGCTGTGCACTCGTAATCTCAAATTATCGGCTCTCAACAAAAAATACAATTAATATCCGAGTTTAAGCCTAATTCTTCTCGTAATCGAAAAAAAAGTGGTTCCAAAGGTTCCTAGATTATTTTTATGGAATCATATAACCGTAGACAAAAATTTATCGTAGATATACACTATTAACGCGAAATCACAAGATTTTTAGGTTATCTCCTATTGTAATTTTTTCGTTGCGTTTCATATTTACACGTTTGTCCCTCCAATTAATTGCAGGAGGCCGAAAATGTCATCGACGTTCAAAATAATACAAAGAGGCATCGCGACCACCAGCGTATGTCACGGAAAGAGAAATTTTCGTAAATTCTTGTTGTACAACAAGAGAGGACCGAGAGAGTTCAAAGAGAGACAGAGTAAAAATCCAGATCCCGACATTCCCATTGACAGTAAGTTACATTTTTATTGGATTTTTTCAAAATTACTCAATCGCCGTAACATTCGACGACGACTAATGACTTTTTTTCATTTTTTCTTAGAACGGGGTGTCAGAGACAATGGTATGAAGATCGACGGTAAGTTTCGTCAGATTCCGGAAATGGTCCCGGAGCTCATAGTGCCGGATCTGAAGGATTTCAAATTGAAGCCCTACGTCAGTTATCAATCGACCGAAGTTGTCCAGGGCCCATTTACCGCCAAAGACTTATTCACCGTTGTTTACGCAAAAAAAATCACCGACGATTTGAAAAATGGAAAATTGGATGAGAATGGCGATGCCTTGGAGCCAAATGAATATGAGAAATTGACACCGCAAGTTGCTACAGATCGTGCAGCAATGACCGGCTGTGATATTTTTACGGACAAACCGAGGGACCCCTGGCGTAAATAAATACAATTTTCTTTAATCTTTATTCAACGGTACCATCAAAAATTGTCTTTTTATTCTGGAATTATATTACGCTCCTTCGAGTCTCGTGGGGAGGGAATTTCCATCGATACAATTTTGATGAGCATTGATAAAAAATTCTCATGCCTGTATTTCATATATACGTAATGTTTTTTATTGATTAATCTCTACGTGCACCTCTGTGTACATTCTTGAACGATTCTAATTTTTTCATTCGATCTACTTATTAATATTTTCACTATTCGCGAGACACCTCTTCTAAATTCATTATTATTATTATTATTATTATTATTATTATTTCACGTTTGAACTATAATTATATTGTTCTCACGCTGTTTGCGATCTACATTTGAATAGAGACGGCGCCACGGTGTATATATATATATATATATATATATATTACCACCTCTGATATGCTGTTCATCGTTCGACTCTGGGGCGAATTTTTTAAAATTCTTTTTTTCGTTTTATTCGCTATAGTCGTCGAGATATTTTCTCGATGGCCAATGATTCCTACAAAATATTCTATTGACAATAACGTTAGACCTTTCATCGCGACATCGCATACACATTATCACATTTACAATTATTTTACGAAATAATGAGTTTTCGCTTCTGTCTAACCGTCGCGATTTTTCAGGCGTGTATATTCATGTATATATCTATATATACATATGTGTGTGTTTGTTTTTATGTATATTTAAAAATGAATTCGATTATTTATTGCTGGTGGACGAACGATGTTGAAAAACGCATTAACAATGCAGTCTTCTGCATGTATTTCCAAATATACATACATACATACATATTAGGGTGGTCCTTAATTTAAACTTGAAAAAATTGTCATAGTGCGTTTTTTCTTTTTTATTTCATACAAATTTGGGATAGAAGATCCCGAACATTTTTCGGCTCTGAAATTGAGCAGAAGCCTAATATTTATACATTAGGGTGGGATATTTGATCTCCAAATTTTATTTATCTCGAGCTTTGGTCTATTTAATTAGGATTTTATTTTTTCAGGCGACCACTCGTTGAATTTTTCTTTTTCTCACTTACATCAATTTCATGTATAAAGAGATGACAAAGTCAGAAGGGTGAAGAAAAATGTTTCAATTTTTATCTTGGCAAGATGCTCAATCTTCAAACGCTCTTGAGTGAGCTGGAAATATTTTTAGGAAGTGAAGCCCGAAATTAAAAAAAAAGACCATTGTCACCCTAATATATACCTGTATATTTATATATATGAGTATAGGGCTTTAAAAAGAACGTATTTTATTTTCATACCACTTCTGATCGAGATTTTTGCAGATTTTTCTTTATAAAATATATAAATTTGACAAAAATAGCGTTTTTGAAATTCTCAAAATTCGGATATCACAGAGCAAGAAAATGAAAAAAAAAATCATTAAAAATTGGTCAAACCTTTTTTGACAAACAGCGTACACACAGAGGGATTTTGTAATATTTAAATTTTGAAACTCTTAAAAACGTAATTGTTGGCAAAAAATCTCACAGAAGAGATTGTTTACGGAGAAAAAATACAAGATTCTCGATGAGGAGCCCACTTGAAAGAAAACGTATTTTTTGTTAATCGCCCTAATGTTCATGATTCGTAAATCGATTCTTTTAAATTCTTAAAAGAAACGCGATATTTTGCTTCGATGTTTTTTTTTAAATTTCTATTCCCCGATGTCTAATATTCGACAATTGCTGTTTCGCATTGCAATTCATCTACCTTAATAATTCGCTTTACAAAACATTTTTTTTCCCTTCTTCATTTGAGCGAAGTTTGATTGTATTTTTTCTATTCAACATTTATCTCATTGATTCCATTATTATTCTTCATTCGTAAAAAAATGACTGTTATTTTCTATTTATATTACGGGGAACGGATTTGCCGAGGATTGGGCATTACTGTCGCGCTAAATTCAGTCGTTTGGGCATCGTTTACACACGAACGTGCTCGCGGATGGTTTGCAAATTTATTTATTTGCTCCTGGCGTCATTTGAAACATAAATTCATGACGACGTTGCACGAATTTTCCTTCAGGCTGTATTTTCTTTTTAAATTGACAAATTTTCCCGCGCTTCCGCGACGCGATACGAAAAATGGCCGCCAGACGTCGCTGCTGCGCCGCATTTGAAAAAATCCGTTACCCCTTTCATTGCAGTAGAGGTTTTTTTCGGTACTCGCCGGTATGTGTTTTGCTCTCTGTCGTCGGAAATATTTGCAATAAATTGCTCGACGTGCCTTTCCCCTCTAAAATGTCCAAGATTTTTCGCGAATTTTAAGGTGAGAGGAGAAGATTTTCATACACGTATACATATGTGATCTCTTTGTGATGCTTTTTGGTTTTTTTACCCGGCGATTCATGACGCCATTTCATCTCCACAATGTTTTTCTTTCGAACTGTCAAAAGGTTAGTTCTTTTCGATACTTTTCCGGTCGAAATGTCAATGAAAACACGATAGTTTTTGTGTTAAGATGTCTTCCTCGTTAATCTAACGAAATTGGTTTGATATTACCCTTTTTTACCTCAATTCCTACATAACCTACAAAAGGGAGGATTTTTTTCCCCCCTTTGTATCGAAACAATCGGCGGGGACGATCGCCTTTTTTTGAGAAACTTTGAATTTTCCCATTTTTCACAACGAATCGAGCATTTTCGACGCAATTCGTTGATAATTAATGATATTTCTTTCCCAATGTTCGAAGTCGCCTATTTTTGGAAAATTTGTTTTCCTCGCATTTGGATTCTGACAAATTTTTTACTTTTTCGTTCCTCCTACATTCTTATCGCTATTCGTTTATTGGTTTGTCGACGATACTAACAATCGTCGAACTAGACTTTCCCTCTAAGTCTTATTTAATGAATATTGGTGTTTATACAAAATTCTGCTTTGTCGTGTTCTTTTGTATTGTTTTCATGGCTTGAGCATATCTATAATGTGACGTTTGTCCTGAAATAACTCGTTGGCAGTATACAAGATATTTTTTCGCTATCGATGAAATTTCAGGATCGAAAATATAAACAGGCAAACTTGTTTTCCCTTCTGACTCTTAAGGGAAGAATCCCATTCAAAACGCATAAAAAGTATATTTTCCAGGATCTTTTCCTCCCCCCCTTCAAAACAATTGTTTTGGAAATTTCTGCCCCATATTATATATATCAACATTGCAAAACAACTCTTTTAACACAAGAATATTGATTTTTTTGTACCCAATATTCTAAAATCTTTAAAATGCTCAGATTCTGACATTTTTATCTCAAACAAAAAATCTAAAGAATTTCTTAATTTTCGTACAATTATCTTTTATCTTATTCTAAAACATTCTTCTGCAAAATTTCAATTAACAACTTTTTGTAACAACGAAGTTAATAAACGACAATAAACAACTGGAGATTTGGGGGGTTCCTCAATGTTTTAGAATATTTTCAAAAAATAAAAACAATGAATATTTTTGCAAAGTAAAAAAATCGCAAAAATTATACTTTTTTTCACATTTCGATTCAGATTCCCTGCTCAAGATTGTCCTTTCCATACAGTCGAGTCAATGCAATTGAGATCTCAATCACTTTTTGTACACGTTTAAGAAACTAGTGCAAACCAAATTAGAAAGTTTGTGCTAAATGAAGAAAACAAATTTTCAAATGACTCCGCAGAAAAAATAAGTCTGATATTGTGAGAATAATAATTGGCGAAAAGATGCATTTCTACAAACATTGAAAAAGTAAATGGACTTCCATTATCAATTATTTAAATAAATACAACATGTCTGTTCAACAGTTTGCATTGTTTAAAAAATTAATAATGGCGTCTATTTTCATTCTCTATTTCTCTCAAAACTGTAATAGAGTTTTTTTTTATTCTGCTTTGAAAAAGAGTGATAAAAAATTTCATATTTCATGTCATTTCACTTTTTGCCGTACGAATTTTTCCAAGGCACAAAAAAAAGTGATTGAATTTGAAAAATACTGAAATATTCCCAGGATTTCTCGAATGGTCGTTCGGATGATGAAAAGAAAAAAGAGAAGTCTGTGGGTGACGGTTATCTTCGACTTTTTTTTTTTTTCACTGAGTTTGAAATATGTTGTATAACTGTATAAAAATGAGGTCCGAACAATCCTTATCTACCGGCCAAAAATCCCTATTGTTTTTGGTATCTGAACTTAACATTCATCTTGGCTTTTCATAAGTTTCACAATTTTTCTTAATCCCCAAAATCACAATTTTTTGGAAATCGATCCGGTGACTAAGAAAACTCGTTCCTCGCTATCCTGATGCCTTTTCCATTTCACTCTTATTTTTTTTCTTCTTTTATGTCAGTCTATGATTTTTTTTTTTTTACTCAGTCAATCGACGAGACTATGTTGTGTGCATACGACAAGCACAGATCAAACTTTTCCTATCGAACATTTATTTCAGTGTCAATTCTCTGTATGCACTCGTTAATTGTACGAGGGGACCGAAAAGCGAATATAAAATTCCCCACGTTATTCTTGATATTGAGTCGATATTTGTTTTTTTTTTTTAACCTATAAAAAAAATTCTCATGCAATCAAAATTAGTGACGAAGGGTTAAAATTTTTACAATTGTTTTTTGGCGCTGCCCAAAGTTTAATCAATATTGCATCAAACAGGTCAAACCCAAAGGAGCAAAATTTTACATTCACTTTTCAGTTTATAGCTAAAGGGTTTATTCGCCCATTGAGAAATTCGTATATTTTTTTTTTCCTATGAAAAAACAGCATCTCGCGACATTGTTACAATAGATTTTTTTTTGTTTTTTTCGTTGAGCAAAAATAAACAAAAATAATTATTTACGATTAATAAATAGGTCACACCGAAACTACACAGAAATTCTAAATTTCTAATCGTCGCATAACGATCAAACTTTTTTCCTTCCGATTAATATATATAGATATATAATTCACGTAAAAAACGTTCGTTCAATCCGTAGCAAAGTTTGCTATGAAGGAAAAACAACTTTCGCTGTTGTGTCTGACGGCGGCCATTTTGTTTTTTTTCGTCACGTTCTGTATCATTTTTTTTTTTCAATGTCTGTCGATGCTGAGATGATTTTTTTTTGCTAAGGCGAGTAGATGAGATTTTTCATAGTATTTTTTTTTGTTTTCGTTTTTTTTTGTTTTCATTCCATCGGGTCTCCAGCATTTTCGAATATTGTTGCATGGGGGTTACTTCCGGTTGGCCATAAAAAGCCCCCCACGCTTCCGGGTGGTAGATACGATGCCCCTCCACCCAGACCAACCTGGCATAATATATTCATATATCATGTCACATGATTATCGATTTTTTCATCTCTACACGTTCACAATTGCATTATTTTCTACCCTTAACGTGCACACTACGGCAGGATCTCACAACGGGCTCACATCCGGGGTCATTTTTGACCCCACTACTAAAATGTTGCAATTGAAGCCATTTCAAATTTGACTTGAAGAAATTACAGATTGTATAAGTTCTTCAAGGTACGTTTCCATCTCTACCTGAAATTGCTCGACCCGCAAGTTTATTTTTCTTTTTAAGAGAAGGGAAACTCCGAATGGACTATAGATTTTATTCTGGTAGCGATGTAATTACATGGACTTGCAATAATATTTGTAGAAATATTTTTTTCAAAGAACTGAATTCGGGTAGAGTTGTTACGTGATAGCAATGTTGGGCAGCAGCAAATTACACGGTGTAAAATTAATTACATTTCCATTACAAATTACAGCTGTAATTTGAAATTAAAAAAAAATGCATTACTAATTACAATTGTAATTTGTAATTCAACCGAAACCTATTAACCATTATAAGCCGATATGCATTAACCATTACAATTGTAATTTGTAATTGAATCGAAATCCATTACCCATTACAATTGTAATTTGTAATTAAGGCGAAATCCATTAACCATTACAATTGTAATTTGTAATTAAACCGGAATCCATTATCCGTTACAATTGTAATTTGTAATTGAACCGGAATCCATTACCCATTACAATTGTAATTTGTAATTAAAACGAAATGCATTAACCATTACAATTGTAATTTGTAATTAAGCCGAAATCCATCAACCATTACAATCGTAATTTGTAATTGAACCGGAATCCATTACCCATCACAATTGTAATTTGTAATTAATGGTTCATGGATTTCGGTTCAATTACAAATTATAATTGTAATGGTTAATGGATTTCGGTTTAATTACAAATTACAATTGTAATGGGTAATGAATTTCGGTTTAATTACAAATTAAAAATTGTAATTTGTAATTAATTAATTACGAATTCGCCCAACACTGCGTGATAAAGATGTCAATTCAGTGTAAATGAGGGTAGAAATGTTTTTAAGTAGAGTAATTTCCGGTATAGATGGGGTCTCTCAACACGGCAGATTTACAACTGTACCAGAAATTGCTCTACCAAGATTCATCTCTACGCGAAACTACATTTCCGAACATCTCTACCGAAAAAAACTGTACCGCGACTTGATGCAACTCGATTTTACAGAATTTTACATTACAGTCAACATTTTTACAGAATTCTGCTCTTCGAAGATATTTTTCGGAGGGTTTTTCGGTACAGTTGTTACGTGATGGAGTTTTTATTTAGAAGATGCTGTTGGAGATTTATTTGGGTTGAGAAATTTCTGGTAGAGATGTAAATAGCATCTTTCTGTATGGCAGAATCGTTTGTTACCAAAAAATTTGATTATCAGCGTGGAAAAAAAATGTCTGGCCCCAAAAACGTAAGAATTGATGCTAACAAAAATTGAACTCGTACAATTTATTATATTTCAAGCAAAAAATTAAACCTGCTACTCTTGAAATATTTATCTTTGAAATTAAAATCTCGATTTTTGGTTGAACTTTTTGTCTTGTAAGTCGGAAAATAAATATTGACATTGAATTTACCTGGGGTCAATATGACCCCAATGTGCACGTTAAGAGTTGAACATCGAGCGATGCAGACGGGTTAAGAAGTTAAACTTAAAAAAAAAACATTTCCAAGTCTTGAACGCGAAGAAAAAAAAATCCAGTATCGTTCGTTAATAATTGCGGCAACAAAGTTTTCAATATCATTTTGCCTTTATCTTTTTTTTATCTTACAAAATTTCGTTTTTCGACTCAAACCTTCTAAAAAAAATTACAAATTTTATTTTTACTTTCCAGTTACCTAAAAATTGTCATTATTTTCAAAAAAAAATTAGCAATTCTAATGGAAACGAAAATTTGAAAAATAACCTGAAATCAAACACTTTTTTTTTGTCCGAACAAGCTGAAAATGTTGAGTTAAATTTTTTAAACTTGGATTTTTTTTCAAATCAAATTTCACCTCTCCAGACTGTATCGCTCTTGAAAATCTTCTCGAAAAAAAAAAATAAAATACTGACTTCGCTAATCGACATGCCGAACTTTGTGCGGAATGGAAAAAAAAAATTAAGCGCAGTGCGTCCTCGCTCTCTCTCAATCCTAGAAAAAAAAAAAAAATATCCTCTAGTCTTGGTCAATTCAATTGCATTCCCGATTGAGCGAGAGCCTTATAATTTTTTTTCCGGGTGATCTGGACATGAGGCAAAAACTAGGCATCGTGGACTTGAAAAAAAAAAAACAAACAAATAAATGAAAAAAAAACAATGAACTTCGTATATCGTAACGAAAAAAAACGACAAACAGTTTATTGTAAAATCTCGTATATTGCGTTAAACAAATAAATAATATTAGGAACAAATCGCAGGTACTGTGGTGTGTGTCTACGTATGATAATAATATATCGCCATTAAAAACTATTATCATAAATTATAAGAAAAAAAATATATACATATAATCGTTCCTTTTTGCGCTTTGCTGTCGATACGCTAATCGTTAAACATTCATTTTTTTCTCAAAAGTCACACGTAATGATTCATAATAAATAATAATAATAATGATAATAATAATAATAATAATAATAATAATAATAATAATAATAATAATAATAATAAAAGGAACAAAAAAAATGAAAAAGCTCTATGATAGAGTACATGGACAATATAGAGTTCCGGCTTCATTCAAGTTTAACTCAAGTTCACTGAAATTCAAATGAAGTTTGACGAAGTTTTTTTTTCTTTTGCAAAACTTCAATGAAGTTTGCCCTGGTGCAATAAATTTTTTTTTGTTGCCGCACGAATCGCGAAGTACAAAAATCGAAATACAAAAATGTAATTCGAAGTACAGGGTGAAGCGCGAAGTGTACAATAAAAATTCGAAATACACGGAGAATTTTGAGTACAAAACAAAGCTTCAATTATAATTTTAATATTTAGATACGTGTTTGATTTAAAAAGTGCAACGTTTTTCGAAATTTTGTCGCAAAGACTGAAATTTAACTGACTACCAACAAGGAAACAAAATATAACAAGAATATATCAAACATTTCCAATTTTTCGAACGTTTATGTATGAAAAAATATATTTCCATGAATATATTTTGATATAATTGAAATATATTTTTCGCTTACATATATTTAACACGTATTTCGAAATACATACGAAATAACCAACTTTTTAGGAAAAACATATTTAATATATTCGATACATTAACGATATGCGTCGTTATATTTTAGATATATCAATGTCATGATATATTTATTTTTCACGATGCCACTTTTTTCGTGCCATTGGGGGAGAAGAAATACTTATCGAACGTGACTTTTTTTCAATGACTTTAAAAAATCAGAATCCTATAATCCGTTTATGTATGAAAATATATGTTTTCATGAATATATTTGAAATACATTTTTCGTCTACATATATTTAACATGTGTTTCGAAATACATACGAAATATCCAACTTTTTGAGGAAACGTATATTCAATATATTCGATATATTAACGATATGCGTTGTTATATTTTAGATATATCAAATGTATATCGGTATATGTAGCGGCATTAGGGTTATATCGCTCACATATATCCTGAATATATCAAGCGCATATTTAATATATTTCTGATATATGAGAAAAATAGATAATTTCATCTATTTTCTTAATATTTTATATATCTGGATATTTATCCGGGAATATAAAATATAAGTTATTTATCTCACATATATATCGCTGATATATTGATGTATCCAAGATATGTTTTGAATACATATAAAAAATATATCATATATACTTTGCGACAATAAGTTCCATATATCGTATATACAAGTTATATATGTCATGATATATTCATTTTTGACGATGCCACTTTTTTCGTGTCATTGGGGGACAAAAAATACATATCAAACGTGACTTTTTTTCAATTACTTTAAAAAAATCGGAACCCGATAATGCGTTTATGTATGAAAATATATATTTCCATGAATATATTTGAAGTATATTTTTAGTCTACATATATTTAACATGTGTGTTTCGAAATATATACGAAATATCCAACTTTTTGAGGAAAAATATATTTAATATATTCGATATATTAACGACATGCGTCGTTATATTTTAGATATATCAAATGTATATCTGTATATGTAGCGGCATTGATGTTATATCGCTGAAATATATTATGAATATATCAAACGTGTATTTAGATTCAGATATATTTTAGATATATGAGTCTATTTTTCTAATATTTTATGTATCAGGATATCCAGATATATAAAATATTAGTTATTGATCCCACATATATCTCTGATATCTTGATGTGTCCAAGATATGTTTTGAATAGATATAAAAAAATATATCAAATATATTTCGCGGCAATAAGTTTCATATATCGTATATACAAGTTATATGTCATGATATATTCATTTTTAGTCAACGATGATGCCACCTTTTTCACGTCACTTGGGGAAAAAATACTTGAAAAAAAAAAATTCAATGACTTTAAAAAACCGGAACCCGATAATCCAACAACGTTCTATATACACAATCTCTAATCTACGCATGTAAATTTATATATATATATATATATTTATTCATATCCCAATCACGTGATTACCTGCTGACTCCAAAGTAGCGTTCTATCGGCTAATTGACAATCGGCGGCCAATCTCGATGGTAAACTCTTCCATCTTTCCTCGTCGCGTTCGCGATCCCTCTCAAAATCACCGTCAACATTGTTGCCATGCTGTGACGACAATGGCGGCAATATTTGCGTGCGCTGGGCCAATTTGTAACTGTCCTGACGGGGCACGTGATCGATCGACGATCCTCCGCTTCCGCCGCCGAGTCTTCTCGAGCTACCGTAGCTTGACATTGACGGCAATGGCGTCGGACTACCGCCGCCACGATGCCTGTGATAGAGATTTCTCTTTTGCTGTAACATCCTCTGCTGTACCATGAGCTGTAATTGCGTTCCCGTGTCTGTTCGAATTTTGAATTGTTGCTGACTCGGTGACGCCGAACTCGGTCGTAGATGCACAAGGTCAAGGTGACCCCTGGCCTTGCCCGAATCTTTGAATGAAAAAAAAAAAACGGAAAAAATTGATTATTCGTTCTGCTGACGACACTTTTGACCTTCTGTTTCCGACAAGGAAAGGAAAGGGCTTTGTGAGAGGAATTTTTAATGCTCTTGATCCTGTTGAATTTGGTAAAAAAGGCTTCAGAGGATCAGAATTTTTACAGGATCGAAATTTTTTTTAAAATGATGCTTGTAAACGCTGTAAGTTTTGTAACTTTGCAGATATTGAGCTCAATTTGTTTATTCAAATGCACTTTGTGTCGAATATAGTTGATATTCATTATCGAAGGACTCTCTTGAGGAATTCAGACTTGATGCAATTCTGAAATTTTTTCAACATTCTTATAAACGTTGTAATATTTGTAACTTTGAAGCTATCAAGGTCAATTTTGTTACACTATTATTTTTCGTGAGAAATACGGTTGATATTTTATTTTTTAAGGGTTCAGATTGGGTTGAATCCTGAAATTTTTTGGAGAGGTAAAAAAAACAAATAAATGCTCGTAAACGTTGTAATTTTTGTAACTCTAGATATCAAGCGCAATTTTGTTACTCAAATATACTTTGAGTAAATTATTATAATAATTGTTTTAATTTTCGTAAATATAGTTGTGGAAGGAGCTTCGTCATTTTTGTGGGTTTCTCAATGCTTTGCGAATAGTTGACGATTTTTTAACAATTTTTATATTGGAAAATGGGCCATAGCTTTTTTTTTTTTTTTTTGAGAATTTCAAAAATTCTGTAAATTTTGAATGCCTCAAGGAATTTTTGAGAATTTTGATTGTGGCGAAATTTAATATCAACTGTATTTTCCACAAAGCGAAGCTGTGTAAACAAATTGAGATTGATGGATAGAAAATTACAGATATTACAACGTTGTAGAGTTGTGAAAATAGTAACGTAAAAGTAATGCATTACCCATTACTTTAAACAATGTATATTAGACAAGTTTTCCATTACAAATTACAAAAGTAATGTGTAATGTATGCATGTTCCATTACAAATGAAAATAGTAATGTGTAATGGATGCGTGTGCCATTACAAATAAAAAAAAGTAATGAGTAATGGATGCATGTCCGATTATTATCTGAATTTTTTCAGAAATACTTGTAAACGTTGTAATATTTGTAATTTGGCATCTCAACCTCAAATATACTACGCAACTCCGCTTTGTGACGAATCTATTGTATATTAAATTTCGCCACAATCAAAATTCTCAAAAATTTCTTGAGACATTCAAAATTTCAAAAATTATGAAATTCTCAAATAAAGCCATGACGAATTTTTCAATCTAAAAATTGTTAAAAAAATGGTCAGCTGTTCGGAAAACATTAAGAAACCCACAAAAATGACAAAGCTTCTTCCACAACTATTTACGAACATTAAAATAATAATAACAATAATAATAATGATAAAATCGAAAATGAAAATTTGTCATTTTTACCTTGAATACTCCGTTGTTTTTCGGGTCTGTCACCGGCGCTGGCTTGTTGACAAAACATGAGCCTCGAGCCACCGTCCGAAGCCCGACGACCTTGACTCGCCCTTGACATTCTCGCGGCGATCGGCGAAGGGCTTTTGGGCGGGGGCGGGGTACACGAAGGCAGACTACTCGTGAAACATCCGGTTATCGTGAAATCCGGCGGACATCCGGAATCGAAGCTAGATTCGAATAGTTCGGAGGACGAACTTCCGCATCCGCCCTGACCGAATAAGCTCGAGCGACTCGGTGGATGATCGATCGGATCCACGATCGTACTGTCGAAGTGATGCTGCTGATAATCGCTCAGCCGTCGATTTACAATTTGACTGTCAATGCGCTGACTTATGTCACGATCCAAGCCCAATCGATGCTCCTGAAGCTTGATCTGGGCCTCGCGCAATTCATCGCCGCTCGGACCCTCCTCAAAGTCACCTTCAGCGCTGCAGCAACCCTCGTCGGTCGACGAACTCGTCGAGCTGAAGCGCTTGCCTCCCCTTCCGGTCTCCTCTCGTCCTCTGAAAGAAAAAAATTAAGAAAATTTTGAAAAAAATTCAATTTTCCAATAATTTTTCAATCTTCGACTCGATCTGCGTCCTATTTTACACTTCGTGACTAATCGAGGAGCATTCTCAAGGTCGTCGGTTGGGTTTAGGATTTTTTTTCTTTTGTTTTGGACGATTTTGTAGAACATAAAAATTCTCAAATTATTTGCTTCTTAGAGATTCTCGTTTTAGTGTCTGAAATCAAGCAAAAACCTCAGGTTTCAAGCAAAGAGAAGCATAAAAGCATGAGAACAAAAACACAATTTTCCAGTCGTTTATTCCGTTAGGTTTTTAGGTTTATCGTTTTTTGGGACGATTTGTTTTCGTGAAAAATTCTCAAAATTCAAAATTATGGGATTATGAAGATTTTCAAAAAATATATATATCTTTTTCAATTTTTTCAACGTTTAAAATCAAGCACAAACTTTAGGCTTCAAGCATAGAGAAGCATAAAAGCATGAAAAATACAAAAAGACAATTTTCCAGTCATTTTTTTTCCTTTAGGTTTTTAAGTTTATCGCTTTCTGGGCCAATTTGCTTTCGTGAAAAATTCTCAAATTTCAAAATACTGGGATTATGAACATTTTATATATATATATTCTTTTGAATTTTTCCAACGTTCAAAATCGAGCAGAAACTTTAGGTTTCAAGCATAGAGAAGCATAAAAGCATGAAAAGTATAGAAAGACAATTTTCCAGTTATTTTTTTCCTTTAGGTTTTTAGGTTCAAAATTCAAAATCAAGATTCAAAATATCGGTATTATGAAGATTTTTTAAATATATATTTTTTTCAATTTTGCCAACGTTTGAAATCAAGCAAAAACTTTAATTCCCAAGCTAAAAGTAACGTAATTCTCGTGATTCGCGATTAAGATGAGGAAAATACGGTAAATCAAAATAAATTTTTTAATTGTCAAGCAGAATAAATTTTTTTTCCCCACACTGATAAATTATTAAATTGGGAAAAGGATTTTTTCGCTCGGCCTTGCTGACTACAAGGGTCAATAAAAGCGGGTAAAAAATAATAACAAATTTTTATCTCAATAATAATAATAATAATAATAATAATAATAATAATACGAAAAAAAGTAAATTGCTCGAAACGAAGATTTACCAAAAACTGAAAGGGGGACTGTGCCTCGAGAGAGTGAGTGTGAGAGAGAGAAAGATAGATGGATCTTCCAATCCGACCTAGTCACGAGCAAAATCTTGTGATTTTTCCGCGCCAACGAAGGTCAATAAACCCCATCATCAACGTCCAACTAAGCTTTCGCTGGAAACGAAAATCAGATTAGTTAAAATTCGACACTTTTTTGTTTTCAAAATTCTTAAAAATGTTTCTATCTAGATGAAATGAATTTTTTTCCTGCAGAGTCAATGAAAAAAAAACGAAGTGACAAAAATTTTGTTTAGAAGCGTAATAACTGGCAAGATTGGAAGTTTCATCGGTAAAATTGCAAAGGTCACTTGAACTTGTCGACGAAAAATTAGAAAAAATAAAATAATGGATTGGGGGTGGATGAAATTGAACATAGAAAACGATATTTACCTCGACTTGAATTTGTCGTCCTTTGTTCTGCTGACCGGTGGCCAACAGCTGTTGTTTGCTGGATTTCCACTACGATGCTGCTTCAATCTCTCGAGTAGCAAAAAGTATATGGCAGCGTGATGATCGTAGCTGTTGTTTTTTAATGACTGCATTGGGAAAATGAAGAGAAAAAAAATTCATCACAACTATTCGGTTATCGATCACTTCATTCAATCGATTATCGATCACTTCATTCAATCGATTATCGATCATTCGATCAATCCCATTGCAAATTTTTTCAATCAAATCGATTATTCGATCAATTCGATTGTAGATTCAATCAAATCGATTATCGATTGTTGTTTAACTCATCAGATCGATTATTCGATCGGTATAGTCGATTAGTTATTGATTAGCAGTTGTGCAATTGATTACCAATCATTTAATCGATAGTAGGAATCAATGATTATCGATTGCCAATTATTCAATTGATTTTCGATTAATCAATCGATAATCTAATAGATTATTCATTTGATTATGGATTATTAGTGATCGATTACCAATTCTTTAATTGATTATCGATTTTCAATCAGCAATGGATTGATTATTAATTATTCAATTGATATTGATTTTCAATCGATAATGGATTATTCAATTAATGATTCACTACCAATTATTCAATTGATAATCGATTATTCAATTGATTATCGATTATGCCATTGATTATCGATTATCTCACGGTTTTCGTCATTTACCTCTTTGGTACGTGTTACATCTATTCCTAAACTGTGCATGAGCCTGAGAATTTGCTCGTTTGGCTCTTGAAGGGCCGACGGCGGATTTGGTATTATCGTTGGAAATACATCGCCCGATCCAACCATCCAGCGATGCCTTTTTATTTGCGGTATAGTGTAACGTTTTCCAGGCTCGAGTACAAGCATTTTCCGAATCAAACTTTCGCAATCTGCAAAAACGTGTAAAATTATTATTTAACTTTGACTAATAATTGTACTTATACTAATAATTTTTATTATTAATAATTGAATAATTTTTATTAATTTTTTATTAATTTTTGACTAATTTTTACTAATTTACTAATTTTACTTTTTACTAATAATTGAATTATTGATATTTATGGGATTTACTGTTAAAAGTAAAAAATTCTCACCGGTACTCATAAAATATGGAATGCGAAATCGACCGCTCAGCACACGATCGCGCAATGACTGAAGGGTCGAACCGTCGAAGGGCAAAGCCCCGCAGACGAGAACGTAGAGGACGACCCCGAGGCTCTAAAAAGGTGCAAAAAAATTCATTAATCATGATAGAAGAAAATAATTGAATTTTAAAAAAATTTTAATTCTTAAGGCGGTATTTTGGTCTAGAGACATACATTTTGAGCGTTTATCGATCTCGATAAAAAAAAAACAAAAAATATTTTTACCATCCTCTTTTTAAAACGTTTTTATTAATCTTTTGACAATGATAAAAAAAATCGAGAAAAAAAATGAAATATATAAGCTGGTACAGTTAGGGCTAAAAAAAAGGGTGTCCTGGTTGACACGATTGCAACCTTTCTACCCATCCGATACAAAATTTAAAAATATATTTCATATATTTCAAAAGCATATTTAATATATTTCAGATATATTTTGGATATATGAGAAAAATAGATATTTTCATCTATTTTCTTAATATTTTATACATCTGGATATTTATCCAGGAATATAAAATACAAGTTATTTATCTCACATATATATCGCAGATATATTCATATATCCAAGATATGTTTTAAATACATATAAAAAATATATCAAATATATTTTGCGGTAATAAGTTTCATATATCGTATATACAAGTTACAGATGTAATGATATATTCATTTTTCACGATGCCATTTTTTTCGTGTCATTGGGGGAGAAAAAATACTCATCGAACGTGACTTTTTTTCAATTACTTTAAAAAATCGGAATCCGATAATCCGTTTACGTATGAAAATATGTTTCCACGAATATATTTGGATATATTTGAAATATATTTTTCGTCTACATATATTAAACATGTGTTTCGAAATACACACGAAATATCAAACTTTTTAAGGAAAAATATATTTAATATATTCGATATATTAACGATACGCGTTGTTATATTTTAGATATATCAAATGTATATCGGTATATGTAGCGGTATTGAGATGATACCCCCTTAATGCCAAGTGAGTATTCCATTGCCATTAAGGGGGTTTTTCCCACAATTAAGTTAATGGTGGGAAAAAATGAGATTGAAAAAAGAATCAATTTTTGAGAACTCACCCACACGTCGATCTCAGGACCGGCGTAATGTTTGCCCCGAAATACTTCGGGCGCTGCATAAGGTGGACTACCGCACCACGTGCTCAGTCTTTCGCCCGGTACGAATCTATTGCTGAATCCAAAATCGGCGATTTTAACGTTCATCTGGGAATCGAGCAGCAAATTTTCCGCCTTCAAGTCCCGATGAGCGACACCTGTCCCGTGACAATACTCGACAGCCGACAATATTTGAGCAAATGTTGATCTAGCGCGTGATTCACCCATTCGGCCGAAACGCGCTATATAATCGAATATCTCACCTTTATTCGCGTATTCGCAAACCTGAAACAATTTTTTTTTTGCTGAGTCAGTCATGGAGAATTTTTTTAAATTTAATAATAAAAAGTATTGAAAATAGTAATTTCTATAATTAATTATATTAATAATTGCAAGTGGTTTAAATATTTGCAGATATTTTCAATATTTAAAAAATCATTTTTAGACGCAATTAAACATTTAATTACTTGGATCGATTTTATGAATTATATACATAACGAGTCTTTATTATGGACAAAAATATTTGTATTGAAATTCGGGACTCTCAATTTTTTTTAGTCACTGAGCCACATTTTTTCTCAATACAAATAAGTTTTGAAAATAATAATTTCTATTTTCAATTATACGTTAAAAATTTTAAGTGAAAAATTTAAATGATACGGTTATGGTATTCCATTATTATTATATTTGCATTTACTTTTGAATATTTTTGCATTATCGATCGAACTGATGAATTATAGATATGACGAATATTGTCGAAACAAAAAATCTTAATATTGAATTTTTTTTCACTCACCATATAAATCATATTTTTCGTTTCCATAACTTGATATAATTTAACGATATGAGGATGTTCCAGCTGCTTCATTATTTCAACCTCTCGATACACCTTTTCCAAATTCGTGGAATCCAATTGAGTCTTGTCGATTATTTTTATAGCAACCTGTGTAAATATTTTCTCAAAATTTATTGAGTCCTCACATTTTTCCCATTGAGATATAAAATTCCTTTCAATGAACGACGATCCATTTTTAGACTTTTTTTCATAGCATATTCAGTGATAAATTTTCCGTTACTGACACGTTCAAATTTCGTAGAAATTTGATAAAAAATCGTTTCGTCATATTGAAATTGAACTCTGCTATCGAATTCATCGTCACCAAAATAGAATTTTGAAAATCGCAAGAAATTCCAAAATTTCACAAAATTTCATTTTCAACTCCAACGCGAAAAAAACCCACTGTTCTCTAAATTCCGCAAGACTGAAAATAAAATCTCAAAAAAAGCCTCGACAAATTTAATTTTATCGAAAAGAAATCGTTCTCCCAAAAATAGTTTCATCGTGATTTATTTCTTGGCAAAGAAATTTCCTGAATCTCGGGGATTGATAAAAATTTTCAAAAACTCAAATTTTTATTCGAAAAAAAAATATATATATATACACCTTTAGAAAAATTATTTTTCCAACTCAAATAAATAATTCAATAATAATAAATTGCCATGAATATTTTAATAATCGGATAAACGTCGAGTTAAATGATTAAAAAAAATCAACTATCGAAAAATTATTAAATACATTTTTTTTTAATTTCTCACCTCCGTTTTGGTTATTCTATGCCTGGCCAGTTTTACAACGGCGAAATTTCCTTTGCCGATCGTTCCCTCGATGTCGTAAAAACCAACGCGAATTTGCTTTTTGCTACCCTGGCCACCGCCGCTATCCATTTTCGTCATAAAAAAACGAGATTGCCTCGATATCTCAATTTAAGAAAAAAAAAACAATTATTGTCCTTCCTCTTCTACTCTTCCTACGTCCTCTTATAATCTCCGGGTGACCCTCAATTGACCTTGACTGTCCGTCTCATGATGATCTGGAAATCAATACAAAAAAATAATGATAACAATTAATAATAATAATAATAATAACAGTTTATATATATTAGGGTGAATCGAAAAAATTAAAAACTGTTGACTACCCTCAAAAATCAAAGATATCGTTGAAATAAAGGTCTCTGTGCAGCGATTCGATTTTTCGAATTTTTTAGAGGGCGCGCGGAGTCGTTCAAAAACGCCATTTTTGGCGTTAAATTTACTTTATCACTGACGAACGGAAATAGATCGTTCAAAAAATTGTGAATTTTTTATACAAGGTGCCCAGATATGTACTCTTTCAAACCCCAATTTACTGAATATTAAAAAATGGTTCATATATTCGAAAAAAAATCTCTGAAAATCAATATTTTCACAATTTTTCAATTAATTATATCATTAAATATTGATTTTTGTCTTCTAAAATGTTTGTGTATTTCTTCCATTTTTTTTCTTGTAAAACTAAGTATCAGTATTGCTTACATTGCGAAAATTGCTAAAAAATAAATCTTTTTAATTATGAAAGTTTCCAAAATAAACATTTATTTTTTAGCAATTTTCGCATTGTAAGCAATACTGATACAGAGTTTCACAAGAAAAAAAGATGGTAGAAATACAGAAACGTATTAGAAGACAAAAATCAATGTGTAATGATTAATTGAAAAAAATAGTGAAAATATTGATTTTCAGAGATTTTTTTTCGAATATATGAACCATGTTAATGTTCAGTAAATGTGGGTTTGAAAGAGTACATATCTGGGCACCTTATATAAAAAATTCAGAATTTCTTGAATAATCTGTTTTCGTTTATCAGCGATGTAGTAAATTTAACACCAAAAATTGCGTTTTTGAACGTCCCGCGCGCCCTCTAAAAAAATTCAAAAAATCAAACCGTTGCACAGAGACCTTTATTTCAACGACATCTTTGATTTTTGAGAGTAGCCAACAGTTTTTAATTTTTTCGATTCACCCTAATATATATAATTGGATATATATAAAATATTACATTAATAATATTATCAAATATATATAATTATATATATTAAATATATATATATTATATATAATTATAGTTGATAAATTGCTGACGATAGTGAAAGCTTTCTTTTAAAATTTATTTTTCGGTTGCTACGATTGAAAATGAGAAAACAAAACTAAAATAAAATCACGAAGAGAGGTCTCGCCGACATGTGTTGTCGATTATTTAGCTAAATTTCTCAGCTTGGAAAATTTACGATCTTCGACGGCCTTTCGTGCTTTTCGCGCATTTTTATTTATCTTATTTTTAGTCTAGTAGCAATTTTAATGGACGAATTTAGAGGGAAATTAAAGAGAAAAAAAAGCGATTCCTCGACTACTTCGTGCGTCACTGCTTACGCAGGTCGGGGAATATCGCGGCTCTTTCTTTTTTTTTCCTTCGCTCTATCTGTATCTCTTATTTGCTCGCCTCTCTCTCACAGATATATTAACGTCCCATTTCGTGTGTGTTTCTCGGGACATCTTTTTTATCGTCGACGATTTTTTCGGTTCTTTTTTTCTCGGTTTATTCACCGGTAGGGACAAAAAAAACATTTCTGCCGACATTTCGACAGAGGCTTATTTTCATTATTTTTTTCCTTCAATCCTTGCAATTTTTTTTTTTCAAACGACCACAATTTTTTTGCTTTCCTCTTTTAATTATCGCTGTTCTCTTGTCGTCTGATCCTTTTTATTTTTCTTTTTAATGTAAAAAAAAAAATTCCTGATTTATCGTCCATTCCTTTTTATTTTTAAAATTAAAAAAAAAATCCAGATTTATCGCCCAGAAGCCGCGCGTCATCGGTCGGCCAACGCCGGTCGATAAAAGGCAAAGGACCTCGCGAATGCACTTTAACGTTTGTAAAGCGAGAGAAAGAAAAAAAGGAAAAACCATCGTCGAGTTCGCACTTTCGTTCCTCAGCGTTTCCCTTCCTCTTTCCGTTATCGATCGAGCATCGCGCGTAAAAGCGTGTCCTTCGACTTTACGATGTGTCACATATATTTGTTTTTCTTCGCTCACAAACGCTCATGAGTGTTATTTCACTTTCGCTTGACTGGCGTCATTTTTTGTTTTCTCAAAATTTCGCTTATTCGATGTCAATCTCTGAACGACTTTATTTTCTCCATCGATTTGTTCATTAGGAATCGAATTCCGATTATTTGTGAAGGCAGAACAAAAAATAAATTGTCTTCGCGAATATTTAAGGGACAAAAATGTTCGAAAGTAGTTTAAAAGTCTCGGCAGAGACGAAAACCCATTTCGAAGTAGTTTGAAACGGTTTGAAAGGACCATAAATGGTTTTAGACAACTTTGTAACGGTTGGAACAAGACGATTTGAATGTCGAAGTGATGTGCTTCGAAAACCAAAGAGTTTAAAGTAGTTTGAACCTGTTCAAACTATTTCAAGGTATGTAGTTTGAAACGGTTTGGAAAAAAATTATTGCAAATTCGTTTGAAATAGTTCGGAAATGATTCCAGATTCGTTCGGAGTGGCTTGAAAGAACAAAACAAATAAAAATCAGTACGATACTTTTGGAGACAAATTATTTCAAAGGAATTTCAAATTGTTTGCTGCAAGAAAACGATTTGAAAGTGGTTTCAAAAAATAAACCATACAAGAATTATTTGAAACTGTTTGGGAAAACAAAATTTCGTTTGCAAGTCTTTGGAAAGGAAAGTTTTTAGAGAAGTTTGAATGTATGTATCAAAAAACAATTCAATTGAAGTTTCCAAGGAGCTGAAAAAAATCATTTTAAATTGTTTGGAACAAAAACAATTTTCCAAAGTTGTTTGATTTCGTTTAGGAAAAAATAATTTGGAACTAATTTAGGAAAAATTGAAAAGAAACGATTTGGAAATAATTTGAGACTTTTTGGGGGAAAAAAACGTTTTAAAAGTTGTTTGAAATGGTTCGGAAACAAATGAAGTTTCGAAAGTAATTTGAAGTCGTTTGGAACGACGAAAAAATTCTTTTAGTTCTACAAAAACGGTTTGCAGGAATAAACAAAGTCTCAAAATATTTTTGAACAATTTACAACGACGAAAAACTGTTTGAAACTACTTTGAAATGGTTCGAGGGGGAGAAGAGTGTTCGTTTCGTTTGAAGTTGACCAAAAAATTCGTTCTGAGATTATTTTCAATAATTTTTATTCAAAAATGAAGACTTTGCAGAGCTTTAAAAAAGTTTAATACTTCTAAACATTTTTAAAAACATTTTGAAGAGTTTTATTGATGCAATAAAATTGTTTAAATCATTTTTAATGGTTTTTTGCATTATACAAATTTTCAAAATGACTCAAGGATGATATTGAAGGAAAATAATAATTCAAAAGTAGTTTTAAAAAATTTCGAATTTCGAGTAAAAGCTTCAAGATCAAAGTGCAATAAACTGGGAGTGCAACATCGTCATCAAGAGGGATTACGAACGGGAAGAAGGAAAACCACGGATCGGGCAAATTTTCTCAGCATTGTGAAACAAAGTAGTGAGTCATTTCCAAAATTTGTACAAAACATACAATCGCATGATTATTTTTTCATTCTCTCATCCGGTCAACGATAATTCTTCAGACATGTTTATAAAAACATGTCAAAAATCGTCCAAATAATTTCCAAAACAAATTCCTCCAATCTCAATAAACCAAAATAACAATTCCAAGAAGCTCGGTCTATTTTTTTCAAACACAAAAAGAAAAGTCAATTCATGGCAATAACGAAAATTCTAAATGAAACGAAAAGCCTCTAGATTCATTTTCACTTTATCGTTCATTTGTTTATTTTTTAATTTTAGCGAATTTTCCAAAAAAAAAATTTCATCATTAAAATACAATGACAAGAAAAAAAATGCTACGAATTTTGCGCGTACCGGAATGAAAAACCTTTCCGGATCCGCTTCGTGAAACCGATCGAATGACAATAAGGAGGAAAAAAAAAGCTTTTCCATTGAAATGATTTTTTCTGATTGAAAGAACGAGACCACTTCTAGATTAAGAGGGATTAAGGGGGTTGCTCACCAGGAGTTTGTGGAAAAAACCCGGCTCCGAGTGTCGTTGCCATCGGCGAAAGACATATATATATATTATATATATATATATATATATATATATAAAAAAAAGCTTCACCAACGCCAAAAAGCACTCCTCGATGTCTCTTCGTGTCGCGCGCGCGCGCACACAAACGCACACATACGCGCACGCACGGACTCGTACGTTTCACGAAAATTCGAATATTCTCTTTGCGTCAGTCGTCATGACGATGTAACTCGTTTCCACGACGGTTCGATACCGACTAAACCGTCGGCCATGATGCTACCCTCAACCCTGGGCTTTCGTCGACGACGCCGACGTCGAACGCCGACGACGCCACTCCAAAGCTCGTTTTTCCTCCCCTCCCCTCAATCCCTTCTTCTCCTTGCACTCAATATAACCCAAGTTTTCCTCGAGACGTTCCCCCCCTCCCGCCCCCCCTCCACTTTCAATTTTCGCTAAACAACAATTTCCCCCTAAGCTCCTAAAAAGGAGCTTTTTTTAATGGCAGAAAAAGCTTTTCTTAATTATTCTTGCCGGTACGTTGAAAAAGCTCCTCGAAATTGGAGGCTGGATTTTGTTCACATGAGCGGTGGATAAGGAGGATTGATATTGGAAGAAAAGCTCCAAAAACGAATTTTGAGCTTTTTTTTAATTTAAAAAAAGTTATTGCAAAGACTTTTGTAATTTAGCGCGTTTTCAGGGGAAGTTTTTTTACGTGGGGACTGATTAGTAATGAATTCGAAAAAAAGCTTATGGTGTGCCCTTGAGCTTTTTGCAATTTTTGAAAATTGAATGAAAATTCTTGGGTATGCTTATTTTTGTAGTGTGGAACGTATCGAAGTGATTTTTTTTATATTTGATGTACGGGATAATGAAGGTTAGTTTCAAATTGCAAAAAAAGCTCAAGGCGGAAAGTTTGAGATTTTTTGATATTTTCTAAAAATCAATTTTTAAAAAAAGTTTATGTGAAGGCCTCAACTTTTGTAATTTAGCGCGTTTCAGGGGAAATTTTTTTTACGTGGGGAGTGATTAGTAATGAATTTGAAAAAAAGCTTATGGTGTGCTCGGGAGCTTTTTGAACTTTTTGGAAATTGAACGAAAATAATTTTGAACACTGATTTTCGTAATTTTGAACGTTTTGAAGTTGATTTTTTTAAATTTAATGGACTGAATAATGAAGATTAGTTTCGAATTAGAAAAAAAGCTCGAGGCGGAAAGTTTGGGGTTTTTTTAAATTTTCAAAAAATCATTGTGAGCGCTCTGACTTTCACAATTTTGAGTATGTTGAGCTCGAATTTTGTTCACATGTGCAGTTGATGATTGGAATTGGTAATCAATTTGCAGAAAAAGTTCAGGGAGGCAAAATTTGAGCTTTTTTGAAATTTTTGAAAAAGTTCTTGCGATCGCTTTAACTTTTGTAATTTAGTACGTAATGAGCAGAATTTTTTTTTTACATGGGCTCAAACTCAAGCGCACAAGTTTAAAGCTTTCGAAAATCGAGAAAAAATCCTTCTTGATCACTGACGCTAAATTTTGAGCGTATTGAAGTTGATTTTTTTTATGTACTGCCGATAACTCGTGATATTCTAACGAAAATCGAACAAAGTTCTTTTAATAACGTTATAAGACATCGTATTGCTATCAAAGGTCTCAATATTTGAGGGTACCATTATTACCATTGCCGATAACTCTCAATATTCTAACGGAAATCAAACCAAAGTTCTTTGAACATTTTTAACAACGATACATACCTAAGTATCGCTATCAAAAGCCTCAATATTCGAGGGTACCATTATTACCATTGCCGATAACTCGTGATATTCGAACGGAAATCGAACAAAGCTGCAAACACTGCCGATAACTCTCAATGCTCGACCGAAAAGCAAACCAAACTATTTTAAAATATCTTTAATAACGTTATATGCCAACTCATCGTTATCAAAAGCCTCAATATTTGAAAGTACCATTATTACCATTGCCGATAACTCTCAATATTCTGACGGCAATCAAACCAAAGTTCTTTCAACATTTTTTAACAACGATATATACCTACGTATCGCTATCAAAAGCCTCAATATTCGAGGGTACCATTATTACCATTGCCGATAACTCGTGATATTCGAACGGAAATCGAACAAAGCTGCAAACACTGCCGATAACTCTCAATGCTCGACCGAAAAGCAAACCAAAGTTCTTTCAACATTTTTTAACAACGATATATACCTACGTATCGCTATCAAAAGCCTCAATATTCGAGGGTACCATTATTGCCATTGCCGATAACTCGTGATATTCGAACGGAAATCGAACAAAGCTGCAAACACTGCCGGTAACTCTCAATGCTCGACCGAAAAGCAAACCAAACTATTTTAAAATATCTTTAATAACGTTATATGCCAACTCATCGTTATCAAAAGCCTCAATATTTGAAAGTACCATTATTACCATTGCCGATAACTCTCAATATTCTGACGGAAATCAAACCAAGGTTCTTTCAACATTTTTTAACAACGATATATACCTACGTATCGCTATCAAAAGCCTCAATATTCGAGGGTACCATTTTGCCATTGCCGATAACTCGTGATATTCGAACGGAAATCGAACAAAGTTGCAAACACTGCCGATAACTTAATGTTCGACCGACAAGCAAACCAAAGTATTTAAAAATATCTTTAATAACGTTATCAGCCAACTCATCGCTACCAAAAGCCTCAATATTTGAAAGTACCATTATTACCATTGCCGATAACTCTTAACATTCCAACGGAAATCAAACAAAGTTCTTTTAAACATTTTTAACAACATTATACACGAACCTAACGCTATCGAAAGCCTCAATATTCGAGGGTACCATTATTACCCTTTACCATTATTATTATTGCCGATAACTCTAAATATTCTAACATTAATCAAACCAAAGTTCTTTCAAACATTTTTAACAACTATACACACCTACGTATCGCTATCAAAAGCCTCAATATTCGAGGGTACCATTATTACCATTGCCGATAACTCTCAATATTCGAACGTAAATCAAACCAAATTTTTTGACAACACTTTTAACAACGATTTTCCGCGATAAGGTAACAAATAAAAACGTTCAACGAGCTGTTCAACGCTCGACTCACGGATGGAACAAAAAAAGAAGAAACGTTTTTTTTTCGAACGTAAATTTTTAAAGCCCAACCCTCATTGCCCCCCCTCCCCTTCCCCGACTGTTATTACATCGACATTGCTCTTCTATCATTATTTCTCGCCTTCTCTTGACCCCCACCCCTATTCCGTTTTATCCCACTCGGCAATTTTATCTACCCCCCCCCTCCCCCCCTCCCCCCACCCTGCCCCATCCCTTCTCTTATTCTTCTACGTCACAACCGGCGATCTGCCCAAGAGAAGGCACGAGAACCACGCGCCAGGCGTTATCTTCGACAATTGACGTCAACGTTCTCCACCGAACGACACTTTGTCACACATATTTATTTTATAAATACACACGTGATATCTATATACATAAAATTTATAAATATATATGTGTGTGCAAATATGTATTGAATTTTTTTAACTTGGCTTAATTACCGAAGATGCGTAATTGTCCGGCAAATACAGACTTGTCTCTCTCCCTCTTTGCATCGTTTTATCGTTCTCGGTTCAATGTAATTTTTTTTTCTTTTTTTTTAAATTATTATACACGCAAAGCCACGTCCTTTGTGAGCAAAAAGGGGGAAAAAAAAACGTAAATACCATCATTTGTGCCGCACGTATTGGAAAACGATATCGCGAATGACGTACAAGACAAATTGAACGTAATTCCGATTGTTGCGACATTTATACCGTGTGACACACTCGATTATAGGAATTTCTCAGGGACAAATTTCTATATATAAATCTTTTTTTTTTAAATCAAATATTCAGTCAAGTTGAATGCATTTTTTTTTATCAAAATTGATTTTACAAGATTCGATAATTTCACGAATCACAAAAGTTTCCATTAATTTAATAATTTAATAACTATTAATAATTTAATAATTATTAATAATTTATAATTTGAATGAATTCAAAAAAAAATGTCCGCTCATATTTTTGAATGACTTTCGTTGAATCTCTTTGGCTAAATATACGTCGCCGGAATGCGAATAAGTAAAAAAAAAAAATCCGAGATAAAATTGTCGACCTGCATATTTCAACAATTCATTATTATTGTTATTATTTTTTTTGTCTTTTTAATTCCGTGAAATATGTCGTTCAACAGGCAACTAAATATACAACGAAACCGCGATATCAAAGACGAAGGAAGAACAAAAAAAAAATTTGGATTCGAGCCAAGTTTTTTTTTTCAAATCACTTAACATTGAACTTCCGGTCGATTTATTTTACGGCCCTGATACTTTAAACTTGTCTATGTAATTCCGCTCATTTTCCTTCTCTCTCTCTCTCTCGCTCTCGCGCTCTCTCTCTCTCTCTCTCTCTCTCCTCCCCCCCCTCCCGCCTCATGTGGTCTATCTCACTCTTTATCTGCGTCACCCATTCCCGTCGTCACCTTCGTAAGCGCGTTTAAACGAGATTTTTCATCTGAAACGCATCCGAGATGACGGATATTCAATTGTGAGCACATACCGTGCGTCGAGTCAGCTGGTTTTCGAGTGGGAGAGCCCGAGAGAGACATAACGTTAGTATTTATCTCCCTGTTCGGCAATTGACGTCAGGACGTGACGGTGTAGACAGTGGCGCACGTTTACAAGGTATCTCTCCGTGTATTACATAAATATAATCGCCACTGCCAGTGTTTAAGGGGTTATACGCAGAGAGGAGGACGAAAAAGGCGAAGCAGAGGCCTTAAAAGATTTGCAAAAATTGATGGTCGAACTTTGAAAATCTTCCAAAAATCGAAAAATCATCCGAATCGGATGAACCGAGCGAGGTTTTGAAGCTTGAACGATCCTGAAGAGAATAAGCGCAGAGCGGAGCCGGAGTTTTATTTAGAAAAAAAGTTACAGTTATTTTAATGAACAAGTTCACTTCTGGCCGAGATGCGAATTTTTTTTTTTTTTTTAATTTTTTTTTAAATCTTTAATCCATGTATTTTGTCCCCCTGAACATGAATCTACCAATAGTTTTCTCAAAAAGTCAAAATTTTCATCGATTTTCAGTAAAAACATTTTTACTCTATTTTGACCCCATTCTCAGAAACCTCAAAATCGTGAAATTTCAAGCGCTCATAACTTTCGATCGATTTGACCGATTCTAAAATTCCTTTTTCGTACTTGAAGGCTGTCACTGAACTTAGAAAATGGCGTTTGGTTCGTTCCGATAACTTAATTTTTGTAGAAATGAGAGCACTTTTAAAATCGCCGAAAAAAATGGAAAGGGGTATGCCTTAAAAAATTTGCAAAAATCGATGGTCGAACTTTAAAAATCTGCCAAAAATCGAAAAATCATCAGAATCGGATGAACAAAGCGGCATTTTGAAGCTTCAACGATTACGAAGAGAATGAACACAGTCTAGAGCCAGAACCTGGAGTAGAAACAAAATTACACCTATTTTAGTGGACAGATTCAATTTTAACCAAAATGCAAAAAAAAAATTTTTTTTTTTTTTTTTTTCAAACCTTACATCGATGTATTTTGTCCCCCTGAACATGAATCTACCAATAGTTTTCTCAAAAAGTCTAAATTTTCATCGATTTTCATTAAAAACATTTTTACTCAATTTTGACCCCATTCTCAGAAACCTCAAAATCGCGAAATTTCAAGCGCTCATAACTTTCGATCGATTTCACCGATTCTAAAATTCCTTTTTCGTACTTGAAGGCTGTCACTGAACTTAGAAAATGGCGTTTGGTTCGTTCCGATAACTTAATTTTTGTAGAAATGAGAGCACTTTTAAAATCGCCGAAAAAAATGGAAAGGGGTATGCCTTAAAAAATTTGCAAAAATCGATGGTCGAACTTTAAAAATCTGCCAAAAATCGAAAAATCATCAGAATTGGATGAACAAAGCGGCATTTTGAAGCTTTAACGATTACGAAGAGAATGAACACAGTCCAGAGCCAGAACCTGGAGTAGAAACAAAATTACACCTATTTTAGTGGACAGATTCAATTTTAACCAAAATGCAAAAAAAAATTTTTTTTTTTTTTTTTTCCAAACCTTACATCGATGTATTTTGTCCCCCTGAACATGAATCTACCAATAGTTTTCTCAAAAAGTCAAAATTTTCATCGATTTTCATTAAAAACATTTTTACTCAATTTTGACCCCATTCTCAGAAACCTCAAAATCGCGAAATTTCAAGCGCTCATAACTCTCGATTGATTTGACCGATTCTAAAATTCCTTTTTCGTACTTGAAGGCTGTCACTGAACTTAGAAAATGGCGTTTGGTTCGTTCCGATAACTTAATTTTTGTAGAAATGAGAGCACTTTTAAAATCGCCGAAAAAAATGGAAAGGGGTATGCCTTAAAAAATTTGCAAAAATCGATGGTCGAACTTTAAAAATCTGCCAAAAATCGAAAAATCATCAGAATCGGATGAACAAAGCGGCATTTTGAAGCTTCAACGATTACGAAGAGAATGAACACAGTCTAGAGCCAGAACCTGGAGTAGAAACAAAATTACACCTATTTTAGTGGACAGATTCAATTTTAACCAAAATGCAAAAAAAAATTTTTTTTTTTTTTTTTTTCAAACCTTACATCGATGTATTTTGTCCCCCTGAACATGAATCTACCAATAGTTTTCTCAAAAAGTCAAAATTTTCATCGATTTTCATTAAAATTTTGAAAAACCATTTTTTTTAACCCTAAAGAACTTACAGATCTGAGTGTGAGTCGATGCAATTTTTAATCTCTAAAATTGGAAATTAATTGCTCGTAGCGATGATGCGCGAAAAAGTTTTTACTCATGATACAATTATTTCGATCGGTCCGCTAATCGATGCGCGCACGGACTAATATCGAATATAACCTATAACACGTATTTCACGTGTATACATGTATGCGCGATGTCGTGCGTCATAATTAAAGGAACACCGAGATATACTACTATTTTAAACCGGATCAGGTTTCTCAATTCGATCAAGTCGTTACCGCCACATAAAAAAATACATGCATTTTACAAAACATGTAGCTTTACAGTTATGTAAATATAGTGAAGTTAACTTATGAGGGATGAGAGGTCTTGAACTTGATCTATGGTTGGTCATTTAATTTGTGGAGAATTGGTCTGATTATGAGGGGTCACTGAACTTGTGGGCGGTCACTTCAATTATGAGGGGCTTTAGCCTTAACTTTCGAAGCGACACTTAACTCATGAAGAGTCTCTTAATTTATAAACTCTATAACTTATAAAACCTAAAGAGGGTCACCAAACTCATGCACTTGCGTTATGGAGGGGGGCTACTTAACTTATGAGGTTACTTAACTTATGAGGTTACATAACTTATGAGGACTCACTTAACTTATGAAGACTCACTTATGAGGACTTAAGTTGTGCTGGATCACTTGACTTATGGAGTGTCTCTTAAGTTATAGAGGGTCACTTAACTTAGGAACAGTTAGCTAACTTATTGGGGATTACTTGACTTATGAAGGTTTAGAGACCTTCGGTTCAATTTATGGAAGCGGAACTTGACTTATGAGGATCCACTTGACTTGTGACGAGTCGGCCTTGGACTTAACTTATGAGGGGTTGCGGGTCCTGTATTTGGAAGCGATTACTTAAGTTATTGGGGATTACTTGACTTATGAGGGTTTAGAGACCTTGGATTCAATTTATGGAAGGGAAACTTGACTTATGAGGATCCACTTGACATTGTGACGAGTCGGCCTTGGACTTAACTTATGAGGGTTTGCGGGTCCTGTACTTGAGTTATGAGAGGTGGCACGACTCTTGAACACTGTGTCGGCAACGATGGCGAGATATTTTCATTATATATCAAACTGTTATTGGAAATCGCTCAAAGAACGACGAGAGCCTCTCGAGATTGAACCAATCTTCAATGTGATCTCCTAACACGTCAAGATCACGTGCAAAGCTTTTTTCTCCGCTACACTTTGTTCTCCTTTTTCTCTCTCTCTCTCGCACTCACGTCAAATGACCTTAAAGGCGATAATAAGAAACATATTATCCGTTCGAATACCCATCGTAGGCGTACATCAATATCAGAGTCATGCGTTTCTTATTTTTTTGTAATTTTTACAAATACGAAATACCCCTTAATACAAAATAAGGACAAATATTAATTCATTTTATTTTGATTTCCAAATTACCAATTACCAAAATCGAATCTATGACAAATTTTGACTAACCCCTTTAAAAGAGGTTTTAAAAATTGTTCACCAAAACAAAATGTCCTTCAATATTTTTAAAATTTAACAGTTTAAGCTAAAAATGTCCCTTAATAAAAATCAGATTTTTCAAAAACTGAACTGTCACTTTGTGAATGACAACATTTTGAAAAATTGTTTTATCAATAAAATAAAACGCCCAGTTAAATTTCCGAAAAATCTGATTTTCAAAGTTACAAATGTTTTTTGACAAAAATCAGATTTTGTTAAAAATCCAATTGGGCATTGAATAACAAATAACAAATCAACAACAGATTTTGTTATTACTTCGTAAATAACAAAATTTCAAAAAATCGTTGAATCAATGAAATCTTGAATATTTTTTCTAATTTAACAATTCAAGTACCTCTCTGATAGGAAACAATATTAATCTGCAATATTGAGGACAAGGTCTAATCCCAAGCCGGCAATTTCAATGGAAATAATTCATCGGTCGCGTTCGATTTCGCGATGACTCTAATTCCATGCGCTATTTTGTTTAGAGGTATCACACGGTTACTCGGGCAACGGGACCTTCTTATTTTTTTTTAACCATTATTCTTATTCCTAACTGATGTCAAGGTCGTCAAAGGTCATTTCTCTTCGATTAGTGTACATACGCTGTCGGCCAAAAGTTTGGAAACACTCGCCCTGATTCCCAAAATGAAGATATTTCAATTCAAAAAGCGAGATATTCAGCTTCATTTCGCTTTTTCCAAAAAATTTTTTCGATTTTTTTTTAGACCGGTACCTCCTTTTAAAAATGTTCGTATTTCGGCTTTTTTGGCGTTGAAATTTTGTCGCACGTCCCATGAAATTTTTTTTTACACTGTTTTTCGCGTGAAAAACTTGTGGGGGGAGTATAAGATTCAATGTCGTTTTTTAAAAAGTTTTGTAAGATTTTTTTTTGCAAAAATTTTAATTTTTTACCAAAAAACGTCCATATTTATAAAATGTTGCGTAACTATAAAACTACTGCGTTTCTGTGAAATCACTAAGAGGATAAAAAGTTCCATACAATCATTCTGGATTTAATGAAATTTTTTCAGAATTTTTTATCAATTTTTTTTTTTCGAAAATAGAGGAAAAATTTTCGAAAAAAAAATGTTGAAAAAAAATTCTGAAAAAATTTCATTAAAACCAGAATAATTGTCTGCAACTTTTTGCTCTCCTAGTAATTTCACGAGAACCCAATACTTTTAGACTTACGCTGCATTTTACGAATATGGTCGTTTTTTGCAAAAAATTGAATATTATTGCGAAAAAAAATCGTAGGACACTTTTTAAACAACGAAATTGCAGCTTATACTCCCCCCCACAAGTTTTTCACGCGAAAAACAGTTGAAAAAAATTGTTCATGTGTCGCGCGCCAAAATTTCAACACCAAAAAAAAGCCGAAAAGCGATCATGTTTCGAAGGACGTACAGGGTTTAAAAAAATCGAATTTTTTTTTTTGGAAAAACCGAGATGAAGCTGAATATGTCCCCTTTGAAACGCCCCTTGTTGAATTGAAATATCTTCATTTTTAAATGAGCAGTGAAATTTTTTGTGCGAAATCGGGACGAGTGTTTCCAAAATTTTGGACGGGAGTGTACAATCCAGAAGCCGTTTGGTAACCTTAACATATAACAGTGGTGCCTCCTGCGTAGAGAGCTGAAAAAAAAAAAGAAAAAAGAAATTTCGCCGAGAGGGTTGATCTCACTTTGTTGGGGTTCCAATATAACCCACATTGTCACGCTACTGTTTGACGTCATTCCCCCAATGACGTCAATCCCGGATCCCTCTCTTGGATCTACGAAACCGCCCCACCCCTCTCTAAGCAAAACCGCCTTTTCTTTTTCTATTTCGTGTCAAACCAAAAGAGCACTCGTCGGGAAAGTCATATATCGACTAAAAGTATCCACGAAATCCAATAAACCCTCGAACCCAAAGTATAATATACTTTGTGTTCTATCAGGGTGGTTCACATTTGAAATTTTCTCATTTCAACCCCTTGGAACAATGAGCGAATTTTTTAAAAATTTAATTATAATTTATATTATAATTAAATGATATTATATATATAATATATATATATTATAATTTACATTAAACCTCAAAGCAGTGATTAACAATTTTGAAAAAAAAATTGTTTGTATTTACGAAATTGGCAAATACTATCAAAACTCAAAGATCCAACAACCCCCCAAAATTGTTAATACTTGAAATTATGAAATATTAATCATAGAGTAATGTTATCACCCATTATTCCTTTAACTTGTTTCCACGAGAACTGACAATAGGGATTTTAAATAGTGATTTTTGCATTTTACTCAAAATTGATTATTTTCAAAGTCCTAAAAAAAATATATAAATTTGAAAATTATCTTTCATATTTAATCTCAGATCTCAGACAAGCTGATGATTTAAATTATTGTGATTTTTTAATATTTCATTTTATTTATCTATAATGTTTTTTCAATTGTCTAGTTTAATATATAAACATTAGAAAAAGGATCGTTGAAATATTGTCAAAAATGACTATTTCATTATTTCCCAGATATCTTTTTTAATCATGATTTTTCTGTTTCCTTTCTCGTCCATATTCTTATACGAAGTGCCAAAAGAAGAAGCCATGAGCTACAGATTGAAAAAAAAATATAAGAAAAGGAATTCACTATTGCAAAAAAATATTGGCGAAATAATCGACAAATGATTTTTCTTTTCAAATTTCGCGGCATTTTCTCATTTACTTTGGAGTCGATAATGTAGATTTTTACATTGACTGCGGAGTAACTCAACCGATAAATTCAGTCGGTAAAAGCGGGATCTACTTGCATCAAAGAATCTGCAATTTTTTTAATGAAGAAAATTTCAAAAAAATCTTGTCTAATATTTTTCAACGATAATTTGTTTTATTTTCAGTGTTTTTGTCAATTTAATTTTTCTCTTCATATTTTCTTGCCGATTCCAACGATATTTCGACGAAGATTTTCTCTCTTGATTTACAGAAGATTTTTCGTTTACTTAAAAAGACAAATAAAAATTTAGAGCTATTATCTTTATACTCCTTTATCTAACGTTATTTGAAATTTTTTTTTTTCAGAGATAAAAGATGCTTTCATTCGTCGGATCGGATAATCGTGTATTTCGTGCGGAACGACATATATAGCTGTCGTATCGGTGAAACCAAGATAAAATACGACATCAGAGTAGTCGGGAGTTTGACACGTATCGGTAACGTGCAAGCGCACAAAATGGCCAAATTAGCGTCGTTTCTGCCTTATTTTGCGGCTGGTCCAATTGTGAAAGGCTTCGGACGAGGATCGCAGGCTCTCGGAATACCAACAGGTAATGCAGGAACGAAATATTAAATTATCTTCTATCAAAATCAATTTTTCGTATTTACGATTAAAAAAAAACTAACGTCAGATACACTTCGATTTCATTCCGACATATATATATGTCGGTAAGGTAGGAATCTTGAGTCGCTGCCGGAACTTGATACAGAAGTCAAAATATTCTAAAAAGTTTAGTTTAGGGGTGGTTTTTACCCCTTAAAAACCCTGTAATGGGATTTAAAAAAATTCTACCCCGTGTAACTTGAATTTTTTTTTTGCAGCAAATTTCCCCGAGGATGTCGTCGATAATTTGCCAAAGGATTTTCCAACCGGTATTTATTACGGTTGGGCCTCCATCGAGGGTAATATTCACAAAATGGTCATGAGCATAGGATGGAACCCCTTCTACAAAAATGAAAAGAAATCCATGGTATGATATTTCTATTATTTTTTTCACCGATTTTTGTACTCCTCGATTTTATCGAAAATATTGATTTTCAAAAATTCATCAGGAAACTCACATTCTCGCAAAATTTCCGGGACCACTTCTCGGCAAACAACTTCGAATTATAATCACGGGTTTTATAAGACCCGAGAAGGATTTTCCATCAGTCGGTGAGATTTTTTTTAAGCTGATGGAAAAACGGTCAAATACGTTTATTTTTTATTTTTCATGATTACACCATGAAAAAGTTGTACTAAAATATTTATTTCTCATAATTATTAGTTGTATCTTTTCCCAGATGAATTGATCAAAGAGATAAACAACGATATCGAGATCGCAGATAAAAGTTTGGATAACGATGCGATGTTGAAACACCGGGATCATGAATTCTTGACAAAGGGAGATTGAAGGTTCAATTTACTTTGAAAAGTAATCTCGAAACGATTATTTTTATTGCCGAAGTAAGATAGAGTACGGTTATGGGAAAAACTAGAATTGAGAAATCTGAAAATTTCCATATTTTCTCGGCCAATTATCAGACGAATGCCTGAAAGCTTGAAAATAGGAATCTCCGACGTTGAAAGACCAGCTGATCATTCAGGAACTTATTTTTAAATTTAATAATAATTAACAATGCATTTCAATTATCCAAGTAGATAATTTGCATATCTGCTCATCTTAATCTCACATTCGTTAATAGAGGAAGATGATTGTAGATTGCGTATGATTTCGAGATAAACGGGTGTTTTGTTAAGACAAAATAAAATTATATTTTACACTGCGTATTATGAAAACATAATTTTCCATCAGCATTTATCAGGTCTTAAGCTTTTGTACATTTTTTAATCTCATTCTCGTATTTTTCAACGTTCACGAATATTTTTTTCTCCCTCATTAAGGTTGTTTAGAAGCAAATCACGTTTAATGAGAAAATTCTGAAGATTTGGTATGTTTTTCAATGAAGTATTTAAGAGGTCGTGTAAAAATTTCACGACGATTTGGAAGCTCGTTATCGAATAATTAAGATTAACAAATTTAAAAAAATTAAATGTCGTCTTATGGAAACTGATATGCGATAAGTTGCGATAAGTTTCTTTTTTGACCTCTCAATTTTTTAATATCCACAATATACTGGAAGCAACGGAAAGAAAACGAAGTTTATTGATAAATTTTTTTTCATTTGTTTAAAAAATTGTTTTTAACAAAACGTTAATTTCTTAATAACGAGCTTTCTAATCGTCGTGAAACTTTTACACGACCTCTTAAATACCTCATACAAAAACATAACAAATTTTCAGAATTTTCTCATTATTTTTTATTTTAACCCTTAAGGAGGTTGAAGTAATGATGATAGAATTCTGAAAATTTGGTATGTTCTTACATGAAGTATTCAGGAGGTCGTGTACAAATTTCACTACGATTGAGAAGCCATTTATTGAACAATTAACATTCAAAGGTTTCATAGCTTCTAAAAAACCTTAAAGCGGCTAAAAAACAAATTATTTACCAAACGCGTTTTTCAATTGTCTTTCAATAAAAATCGCCAAAAATGCCTTTTTGCCATATTTCAACAATGATGCGGCGAAAGTGAAGAATAAAAAAATAAAAATCGTACAAAAATCTCGATGATTAGGGCATTTTTTTGACGTGTATTTTACAGTAGCATTAATAATAATTCTTTTTTCTTTCTGCTCGCGCCGTTCGGTACTTTTGAAATTTTTATACAAGAAAGAAAAATGTATTATTTCGATGAAAAATTTCAAAGACTCTCACAGAACTTGGTAAATAATTCTTTCAGACAATTGCAACAAGCTTTTAAAAATAATGGGATAATTTAAACAATGATTGACTGAGTAAATCATTAATTTAAGCATCAAAGATTTTTTAATAATAATTTACCAAGTTTCGGCGGGAGTATTTGAATTTTTCGTTCGAAAAAATGAATTCTTTGATCTTTCGTTCAGTTGGACGTCCGGATCTTTGAGAATATTTTTTCTAAACGCTTTTTAGACTCCTGGTGGAGGTGGAGGTGGGGGTGGGGGTAATGGCCAAGTCATACCCGCTTGTCGTGGCGCTATTTGTCCCTGCCACCCAAAATTAGCCATGGAATGTCTGATCGGAGGTGATTGGGGTGGAAAACCATAGTTTTGCATGTAGGGATTGGGATTGGGGGGGAAATGATGTGGCCTGAAAAATGGTCGAGAATGTCGATTATGCCCGTAAGCGTAAGAATTTTGAGGACATCTCGGTTGCCACGCATCGGGACGATAAGAATTTTGCTGAATCGGACATTGATTCGTATACGGCGATGGATATTGCCAAGAATTCGATCCATCAGGACCGTTCGGTTGACCAGCCGATGACCAATCTGGCGCCGTTCCCATTGGTCTCGCCTGTTGCGGTTTCTTTCCTTTGCTCCAAGGATGCTTGGATTTCCGGACAGGATCTTGAGAATCTGGTAAGAAAATTTTTTTTTTTTATTCAATTTAACTTTAAAATTGAATTTAATGATTCAATTAAATAATTTAATTTAATAATAGAGACAGGAAAGTTATCCATATAAATTCTACTCTTCTTTTTTTATTGTTCTTATTTTAATGCATTTCAATTATTTTTTGGAAAGTTTGAAATATTACCAGTTCGCTGTCGTTTTTGAGGCACTTCATTCGTTTTCGTTTTATCGTTTTTCTGTTTTTGTCTGAGTGCCGCGTAATACGCTCTTTCTTCCTCGTCGTCGGAAAATTCGGGATGCTCGTCATCGCCGACGTCGTCAGTCGCTTTCATTCTGGAAATTTTTTCAAGATTTTCACGATATTACATATTTACCAAAACTGAGAAATCACATTTAGGCAGGGTTGCGAATAATGCATTACTTTTTTTAATGCATTTACATTTTCAGTAACCATTAACTCTTATTGAAATACTTTCCATTAGCCATTAAGTTTTAATAGTTAATGGTTAATGAAAATAATTTCCATTAACCATTACATGTTAATGATTAATGGGAGTCATTTCAATTAACCATTAAATGTTAATGGATAATGGAAATTATTTCCATGAACCATTAAATGTTCATGGATAATGGAAATTATTTCCATGAACCATTAAATGTTAATGGTTAAAGGAAATTATTTCCATTAACCATTAAATGTTAATGGAAAATGGAAATTCTTTCCATTAACCATTAAATGTTAATGGTTAAATGAAACTATTTCCATTAGCCATTAAGTTTTAATGGTTAATGAAAATATTTTTCATTGACACTTTAATGTTAATGGTTCATGAAAATAATTTCCGTTAACCATTACCCGTTAATGATTAATGGGAGTCATTTCAATTAACCATTAAATGTTGATGGTTGATAAAAATAATTTCTATTCACAATTTAATGTTAATGGTTAATAAAAATAATGTCCATTAACCATTAAATGTTAATGGTTAAAGGAAATTATTTCCATCAGCCATTAAGTTATAATGGTTAATAGTTAATGAAAATAATTTCTATTGACCATTAAAAGTTAATAGTTAATGAAAATAATTCCCCGTTGACCATTAACATTTAATGGTTAATGGAAATTATTTCCATTTGCCATTAAAAAAGTAATGATTAGTGTATTACTTTTTCATTACAAATTTCGCAACCCTGCATTTAGAAAAAATTAAAATTAAAATTTGCACATAGATTTTGAATTGTTTTTTTTTTTGTTAATCTTTTATGAAGACGCTATTATTTGAAATTCTCATGGTTAAAAAAAAAAAAGAATTTCTCGAATTTATGAATCAGTTAAATTTAGCTATTCGATTTTAATAAATTGTGTCTTTTAGATTCACGCGCATAAAAGATCATAAAAAGAATATAACGTACTTTAGTAAATCGTGCATAAAAACGACCGTTGTGTATTCCGTGTTCGGACAAAAATACACAATCATACCGACTTTGATGTCGGATTCTTTGATGTGCTCGGTACTGTTGAAACGTACGCAATAATGAGGCTCCGAGACTTGTCCGAATACATCAAAAATACGTCCGAGAACACGTTTTCCACGCTCAACGAATAATATCGTATCGAGATTCAGCGTTGGCTTGCCGGGTTTTGGTCGTACGACGACCATTTGCTCCACCATCCAACCGACCTTGAAAAACGAAAAATTCATTTTATAACCAAACGTAATTTTTTTTCGAATTTTGGGAACAAATATTTATCTTAAAATATTATTGAAAAATTTTTGGAGACTTTTGGATCACGATTTTTGAAAAATATTTATTTCCTCATAGTTATTCTAATATTTCTTAATAATCCTTCGTTAAAACGATGATTATTTTTATTCATAATTAAAAACACATGATTTGAATAAGAAATAATAAAAATACCTAAAGATAACTTGTGCGAAATTCCAAAATTTAACAAAATGAAACATTTTTTAGATTACAAAATTTTACAAAATTATTCTTTACAAGCAAGATTTTATATTGTATCGACTTATTGTTTTTGCCTCTCATGGATTTAAAAAAAAAATGTTATTACCTCGCCGAGTGGATCGCAAAGGACTTCCGGTACGGATATCTTAAGCTCTTCGATCGGCGGTAAATCGTCCAGTTCGCTCTTTTTTTCTTTCTCTTTGTATCGACTTTTTTCAGATCTGTTAAGAAGATAAATAACGGAGATAGTGTCATTAAATCTACGAATTCATTTAAAAAATTCTCAATGCTCATAATTTATTTCCAAGTAAATTCAACAAAAATTGACGTACTTTTTTGAAGTTTTATCTTTTTTCGCGCTATCGTCGCTATCATCTTCCGAGGATAACGAACTTTTGCTATCTTCTTCAGAATCTTCGCTCTCGCTATCCTCGTCCGAAGATTCGAGCATAGGTTTGTTTTTCCTGTATTTATTTGTTATTTGTACTTCCATTTCAAAATCTTTGCATTCAACCTGAGCGCATTCAACTTCGTCGGTGTCCGAATCGGAATTTTCGTAAGCCGAAGCTAACAGTGCCAATGACGTCATTTTCCCCGAAACCTGCTTTTTAACAGCTTTTCTATTCCTCTCAACTTCATCATCTTCCATCGCTAAAAAATTGTTTTTGCTGAATTCTGTAGAATTTGGAAAACTTCTTCCCAACCTGATTTCTTCGATCGTCGATTCACCTTTTTTGGAATTTTTGTTCCAAGCTGAATCACCATTTTCAATAATTTCCCGCGATTCGCGTTCATCAATCGGCGCCTCTTTACTTATTTCTTCAATGTTTTTGTCGTTGATTCTCTTCGATTGCAAATCATGCTGATTGGATTTTACAAACTCTGATAACTGGGATGAATTCAACTCGAGAATTTCAGTCTTTGGTATCTTTTTTTCAGCTTCCGTCATTTTTGCATCCTCATTAATGCGGATACATACTTTTCCTTCCATCAATGCATCACCAATTGTTTCCGTACATACAGACGAATCCTGCAAATTGGCTTTTTCCAACTCCAACATAGCGGACAAATCTAAATCTTCTGTTTGATTTTTCTGTATCGTTTTTTTGATTTCTGTATCAATACTGGAATTATAATCGAGGATTTCTTCCAATTTTACTCCGTAACTTTCTTCCAGTTGATTATTTCTTGATTCTATTGGCACAGTTACCAAACCAGAATTTTCAAATTTTAAATCGTTCATAGTGCTCAAAACCGAATTACTTTCAAGGTCATTGCCACTCGATGTTTTGAAATTTGTAATGAAACTCGTAGAAGTATCGAATTCTTCGAAATTTTTCGATTCTCCCATTTCGATATCCGTATTGATGTCTACTGTAATTTTTGAATTTATATCGCCAATTTTTTTATCAAAACGAACGTCATTTGTGTTTTGTTCGTTAGGGAATATCGGGCAAATGCCGTTTGTAATTTCACTTTCAACTTTATCAACCTCCATTTTTTTCTCCCTTTTTGCTCGATGAATTATGAAAAATATCGATTTTTATTTTATTTCAATACTTTTACCCGTGCCATTAAAAATCTTGTTTGTTATTGCGGCATTTCGACATAACCTATACATTGTTTTTCTGAGTTAAAGAAAACGAAAGTATTTAAATATTTCTTTCACACGTCTTGCAGAATGCAATTCTTGTTCCAGATTGTTCAAGAGATTTTGCGAATCTCTCAATTACTTTTTCACTTGAAGAAAAGACGGATAATTGTTTTAAACAATGCTGGTATACGCATATATGGGTATACGTAGGCGACATAACCAAAAAAAAACTATCGTGAAGGAAACGGAAGCACATGTTCGGAGCACGGTCTTGACATGTCGGCAAGGTCGGAAATGTACTTGTCGCGAGTCGGTACCGCGACTCTTATTGACTTCCGGTGGCGTGGTGTTTGTTTTCTTGCATACGAAGTTAACATTTTTAGGGGAAAAAATTGCATGAATTTTTATGAAGACAAAATATTAATAATAATATTAATAACAGGAAAAACGCACAAGAACCAAAAATTACGTGAAATTCTATATCTATGTTGCAAGCCAGTGTAGGGCAGCAGCAAATACATTCGTCACCAAATTACATGTTTAATTACTCATTACTTAGAGCACTTTAATTAAATTGAACTTAATTACCCATTAATTCGAGCATTTTAATTAAATTTAATTTAATTACCCATTACTTCGAGCATTTTAATTAAATTTAATTTAATTACTCATTACTTAGAGCATTTTAGTTAAATTTAATTTAATTACCCATTAATTCGAGCATTTTAATTAAATTTAATTTAATTACCCATTACTTCGATCATTTCAATTAAATTATATTTAATTACCCATTATTGCGAGCATTTTAATTAAATTGAATTTAATTATCCATTACACCGAGCATTTCAATTAAATTTAATTTAATTAAAATGTTCGAAGTAATGAAAAAAAAAATTAGCGGTCAATTTTTTACGTATAAGTAAGCAGTAATAAAATATTTCGCTCATTTTTGAGCGAATGTTGAAGAATGATCATGCAGATAAAATTTTGATAGCAATGGAATATATAAAGAGAAATAAGAAAATATATATAAACATTAAGACTGAAAAAAGCATTGGAATTTGCGTTTCCGGTCGAGGCTATTATTTTCATAACACGGCGATACACGACTCGCAATCCCCTCTCCTCGAATATTCGACAAAAGCTTGAAAATATCCTCTCTCTCTGTCGCATGACTCATGCATGACTCACGCTATTACGCGCTGGCTCAGAGCTGGTTCATTTTGCCCCATCGATACGTATAGGTATGACGCGTTATCTGTTTATCCCGCGCAAACTCTCTGCTCTGTGCCTACGTGTCTCTCGCGTCGTTGCGTGATCCATTTTGCCCCCAGCGAAGTATATTTGTGTGCGTGTATACGTTGTACGTATACACGCACACACGGACCGAGAGAGGGAGAAGAGTGGGGATCGGCGCTGCCCGCGCGTCGCCCGCTTTCCCGCTCTCTTCCGCTATCCCCACTCTTCCCCCTCTCTCGGCCGCCGAGCGAACAGGTTCAGACCCGTAGTGGCGCGCTGCTCTCGTCAGTACCCTTCGGTTTCCCCGCGGGGATGGTTCGTTGCTCGTGCGGGAGCGTTGCTAAATTTTTCCGTGCTCTCTCCCGATCTAAAAATAATCGTGCCGTTCATATTTTTGTTCAATCGTCGATTGCCTGTGTATCGTGGTTAATAATATCGACATCATAACTACGAGTGAACTACGCTGTGTCTTTTATCGAAAAATTTATCGTTAATACGCAGTTTCTTTGTCGTTTGGCGTCCCTTTAATTTTTTGCGATTCGCGAACAAACTCGATGTGGATAAATGTGATATTCTCGGAGATTAATAATACATATTCGTGATACGTGTTGAAGAATTTTCTCAAAAATCAGTGAAAATTCGTGATATCGTTACGGCTTTGCACACGAAACGTTTCGTGCTGGCATATAACGTGGAAATCGTTTGCGTCCTTTCTCTGAGTTTTTTTTTTCGTTATCCCCACTCTTCCCCCTCTCTCGGCCGCCGAGCGAACAGGTTCAGACGCGTCGCGGCGCGCTGCTCTCGTCAGTACCCCTCGGTCTCCCCGCGGGGATGGTTCGTTGCTCGTGCGGGAGCGTTGCTAAATTTTTCGGTGCTCTCTCCCGGTCTAAAAATAATCGTGCCGTTAATATTTTCGTTCAATTGTCGATTGCCTGTGTATCGTGGTTAATAATATCGACATCATAACTACGAGTGAACTGCGCTGTGTCTTTTATCGAAAAATTTATCGTTAATACGCAGTTCTTTTGTCGTTTGGCGTCCCTTTAATTTTTTGCGATTCGCGAACAAACTCGATATGGATAAATGTGATATTCTCGGAGATTAATAATACATATTCGTGATACGTGTTGAAGAATTTTATCAAAAATCAATGAAAATTCGTGATATCGTTACGGCTTTGCACACGAAACGTCGTTTTGTGCTGGCATAACGTTGAAATCGTTCGCGTCGTTTCTCTGAGTTTTTTTTCGTCATTTTCGTGAATAAATTAAACAAGCTAAATTCTCACGACATTTAATTAAAATAAAAATTATTATTTTATTAATAAAATAAATTAATTAAATTAAATAAATTAAATAAAATAAATTAAATAAATTAAATAAATTAAATAAATTAAATAAATTAAATAAATTAAATAAATTAAATAAATTAAATAAATTAAATAAATTAAATAAATTAAATAAATTAAATTAAATTAATTAAATTAATAACTCTATTAATAACCATTAATAAAATAAAATAATTATTCTATTTAAAAAAAAAAATGGTTCACGTACTCCAAAATATTTTAAAAATAAAGTTACCATTTTTTAATATTGTTGTTTTTTCAACAAAATGTTCGAAATGTGTCGCAGTGAATTGTGCACAGTGTCGTCACGCTGCCCGCAGATTATTCATTGGCGATGCTCGATTGCCACGATGAAGCAGAGAAAACCAAGCAGAATTTCAACGATTCCAACAACGCTATCAACAACGCTGCCATGGATTTTGACAGCAACGATGCAGCTGTTGGCAGACTACAAGAACTTCGAAAGGGTATCGTTGATTTTTTTTAAATATTGATTATCAATTTCCCCTCCCTGTCCGATGCATAGTGACCGCGATTCGTTCAGAAATATCGAGATGCTCTCGATATTTCAAAAACGACTCGCGAGTGTCCCCTTTATTGTCTTACGCATATTTTATGTATTTTAGTCGATAGGGATTACAATTTTCTCGGCTATTTTTTAAATGCATTTTTTTTTTTTAATCAAAGAACAATGAATGTTTCGTAAATTGTCAAAAGAATTAATTGTTTTTTCTTTTATTGCAAAATAGTAGTTTTTTTGGTCGAGAAGATTTTTCGCGAGGTACGATGCTCAGGTCAGAGCAACGTGACTATTTCTTTTGAAAAAAATATATGAATAGTAAATTTAAAAAAAACGCAAACATTGCTCTTATCGTGCCATCAATAGCCAAAAGGGTCATTTGGCTCTTAAAGCAAAATTACTTTTCTTAGTATTACTTGTTTTTTACTAAAAATTATAGAATTGATTGTTAAAATAAAAAAAATAAAATTCACACATTTTTTCATGGAATAATTATTTCAAGGCAATATTTTTGCAAATGCAGCGCTGTCTTTTCTGAATTTCTCGTGTATTTTCCCATTTGAATTCTTGGCAAAGCTTCACTTTGCCCAGAAGCTCCGGAGCGAGCTTCACTCGTTTCGGAGTAGAAAAAAAATCCATTTCGGGCAGCACGATTTGGATTATTTGATAAATATTAGAATCAAGCTTTTATATTTTTCATATTTTCTCCGAGACGAGACAGCGTTTGAATTGAATATTTTTCTCGAGTCTTCCGGAACGTCGTAGATTACTAATCCGTTTTACAGGCTTTTCAGCTACAATGTCTATATTTATTTTTAATTGATCGATGTGCCTCGTAGAGAGCTGCCTCTCTGCGAGGTGCAACGATAGCGAATTTGCATGGTTGTGTCTGTCGGCGCTCCTCCTTGGGCAAGAGGAGCCCCAAATCTCTGAAAGCTTCGGTGTCGGACACGTCCCGGGACGTGACGCTGGTTCAGGAACCGCGTGAACTGGGAAAACCCCCCAGTTTTCCCTAGGGCAGGTTTTGGCACCCTAGCGGTGTGAATGAGAACGAGCGATTGTCGTTAAACGTTAATTCGACGTGGATCCATTTGGGTTTTAGGGCCTTTTTTGTATGGGGGTGTCGCGATTTGAATTTTTTTTTCAAACCGTTACGTGGGTGAAAAATAGGCAGGATTGTACGCGATTATATTTTCATATCAAATTTTTTTCGAGTATGTTTCAGCGTATGTGAGATTAAATATCAACATGCAGAATTGCAATGGCGCTTTGTACTTTGTGTCAATTGATCAAAGATTTTCTATTTTTTTTTTTTTTAATTCTTAAATAAATTGAGACCTTGCTCGATTTTTTTTTTCTTAAAGAACTTTCATCTGATGGAAAATCGTTGAGCAATCAATTCTTTCAGCTCTCAACGTGGGAAAATCGTGAGTGAATCTATTCTTCATCGAGAATAGATTCAGTCACGACAAATGTGAAAATCTTTTTCACAATCACGTCGTCACTATGCAAACGAAAGAAACCAAGTCACAATCGTGTGACACCCAATTTTGTTAATTTGCTCCGAATCCAGAATGGAGTTTTGTCAACTCTGTTTCTGGCATATCGTGAATTTAGCATTCGAGTCATTTTTGTGAAAATAAAGTTTCTAGAGTTGACCCCAAAAGTCGCGGTCTAAAATCGATCAATTAATACATTGTGCTCCAAATTCACCAAAAACATAATATTAAAAACAAAAAAAACGCGTAAACAGTAAATATCGCGCGATTCACTCGTTCTATGTGGATCGCATTTTGGTAGGGATCAGGATTTTTTCTATTTTTCTATTTCAGGTCTTCGTGCGATTTTTCAATATTTTTTTTCTCTTTCAGGGATAGAATGTTTTCTTTTTCTTTTTTCAGGCCTTCGCGCGATTTTTTTAAATACTCTGTTTCGTGCATTTCATTTCTATTGTTCCTCTGCACTGTGTCTTTCTTTTATTTTATTTTTTTTAATGCAAGAACAAAAGAGGAGTGTAAAGCACGTATTACCAGCCCTTTTTTTTGCACTAAAGTTCTTTCTTTGCATTTGCCTTTCGCTTTGATTGATTTTGATGCTTTTTCAGGCTTTGCTTAACTTTGTGGTGAGACTCGGAAAACTTGTTTTATTGGAATATCAAGACATTGACATTATTTTTGACAAAAAAATATTTCGTCATTAGATTTTATATTCCAATAAAATTACATTTTACCAACAGCTGCGCAATGTAACTTTTTTGAGTCACATAAATTATATCATTGTCTACTTTTGATTTTTGGAAAAGAAAAATATATATGGGACATTTAATGTCAAATCGACCAATAGTTGGAATCGACCCCTCTCAATTTCGATGGAATTTGATCAAAAGTTTTCTTTTATCATAAAACGAAGTTCTACCAAAAGAAAAAAATTAAAAAAGCTTTTTTCAAAATTTATGCAAAATTCAAAAATTTACCATCTTTACAATTTTTCAAGTTTATTTTTTAAATATCTCGAAAACTATTATAGTTACGAAAGAATCGTTCTACGCTCGTCTTAAAGAGTATACTTGGGGCTACGAATAAAAAAATATTCCGAAAAAATATTTTGAAAAATGATGAATTTGGAGTCTTTAAAATTTTTTAAAATCGTGAAAATCCACGTTCAACATTACATTTTTTTCGTTCAATTTTTGTAATATAACACCTTGTACTGATCCTAAAAAATCCTGAAATTATGAGAAAGGTGTCCTTTTTTTCAAAAATATGAATCTTTTAATTTTGGTAACAAAATTTTTGTTTACCTCTAAGTTAAGTAAAGTTGAGCAATCATATAATTTTATGATTTTGAGCAGTAAAAATTACACTATTGCTCAACTTTACTTATCTCAGAGGTAACAAAAATATTGTTGACCAAAATTCAAAAATTTATATTTTTGAAAAAAAAAGAACACCTTTCTGAAAATGGGAGGATCTTTTAAGATTAGTACAAGGTATTATATTTAAAAAATTGAACAAAAAGTTTAATGTTGATTGTGGATTTTTAAGATTTTTTAAAATTCAAAATTCCCCAAATTCATCATTTTTCAAAAAAAAAATTCGTAATATTTTTTTTTCGTAGCCCCAAGTATACTCTTTAAGATGAACCCAAAACGATTTCATAACTATAACAGTTTTCGAGATATTTAAAAAATAAACTTGAACAATTGAAAAAATGTTGAAATTTTGAATTGTCGAAAAAAAAATTGTAATCTTTTTCCTTTGGCAAAACTTTGTTTTATGATAAAAGAAAACTTCCGACCAAATTTCATCGAAATTGAAAGGGGTCGATTCCAACTATAGGTCGATTTGACATGGAATGACCCACATATTTTTATTCTTCCACCTCCATTCCTTTGTCATTTTACAATCGAAATTTGATTATTCGCCTTCTTGTAAAAAGTAATTTTTCAGGTGAAAGTCGAACGAATTGATCAACTTTTCTCATATATTTGAATAATAATAATAATATGTAGAAAATAGGAATTTGCGTATATCTTAGGGAAATTGAGGATGTGTGGAATAAAAGGAGTTTGGAATGAGTGACTGAGAGAGCGGAAGAATGAATGGGTACTTTAATTAAGCGAGAAGCGAGTAGATGTAAGGTATGAAAATGTATGGATAAGGATGAAATGGGGGAGTTTATAAGTTATGTTAATATATATGCTCGGACATTGTATAAGTTTTGTAAAAAATCTTTCTAAAGGGTTATGCAAATAAAACTCTATTGATTGATAATAATGTGTTTATTACTTTGTCAATCACAAATAATCAATAATCGATCAAATTGAATGATTTATCGTCGTCGGTAAGGTAGAACATTTACAAATGTTGAATATAAACATTGTTTATCTTGGCTGGATGATTAAAAGTGGCACAAATGAGTTTATTAATTGAAATAACGATGGATTCAAGAGAAAAATACCGCAGAAAGTCGAAAGACGAATATGATAAAAATTATTTCTCGTTCAAAAGAAAATATCACGAAATTATCCGAAAATCGTAATGAAGTCGAGTTATCAAATTCGTTTTGAGACAGAAATCAGGCCACCAAGATCACTTTTATTAAAGTAAATAAATGTTGGAATGGGGTAAATAATTTTCGTTTATTTTACAAAAAGTTAATATGAAAAGCAATTCAAACAAATGGGAATGGATAAAAAAACATACTTGAAGAAATAGAAGTAAAAATATATTTCATCTCGTCGGCGCTGTTTGCTTCTTTTACACTTTGAACATTAAACTCCATTTTTTCATAATCTTAAGAATACATTTTCCTTTCGATGGATTATCCTTTTCACAAGATCATATTTTTAAGAATCATAAATTTCTACTCCATTACAACATACTTATTGTGATTCAGGAAGATTCTATATTACAATAAGATAGAGAATTGGGCTAAATAGGATCATCACTTATGAAGTTTTGCAGTTTCTTTTTTTTCGTTATTTCCTATTGATATTTGAAAAAGAACCATAAATTCTTGTTTTGGTATTTACAAGAAAGAATCGTTTCGAAAAATCTCCACTTTCAAGGCCACAAATTGCCGAATTACAAGAAATCTCATATTGCTTCATAGTATTATGTAAACCCTGTTGAAATGAATTTAAGCGAAAAAATACTCGGTATTTGAATCGTTCGTAAATATGGAAGATGAGTCAAGATTGTATATTAGTGAAAAAATAATTTAAGGGATTTAGATCATGAGAGATAAATATCTATTTACGGTTAGTGATAAAGTTGCTCGAAGAAAATCTGAGGAAAATTGTCTAATCTCTCTCAAGTACATTTACAATTGTTCTTATAATTCTTTTGCCATTTTGATGATTCAGTAAATTCAACAATGGATCCTGCATCTTCTGTTCCAATATCTTCACCAACTCAATTCGCATATTTTGCAGCAGCTGAGCAATCTAAAAACAATCCAGTCAAATGACGAGTTAATTTTTAGTATAGAATTCATTTGTAATAATTGTAGTTCGGATTTAATTATTCTCATTTTTTCTCAGACATTGACATCGTTGGAAATCAGGGTTGCGAAACTTGTAATGTAAGAGTAATGCATTGAAAAAAATTTCATTGCCCATTCCAATGTAGTGTGTAAAGAAAAAAAAATCCATTACCCATTACAATGTAATATGTAATGGAAAAAAAATTCATGCCCTATTACAATGTAGTGTGTAATAGAAAAAAATTCCATTACCCATCGCAATGTAGTATGTAATGAAAAAAAAAGTTCATGACCCAATACAATGTAGTGTGTAATAGAAAAAAATTTCCATTATCCATTGCAATGTAATGTGTAATGGACAAAACTTTGATTGCAATTTTGGGAATGGAAAAATATAGATGAATAAATTATTGCAATTTTGCACTATATTTTAATGACTTAGGTTACCTTAAATTTTAAAAAGCATCTATATGCTACATTGTAATGAGTAATAAAAAAAAATTCCATTACACACTACAGTGTAATGGGTAATGAATTTTTTCTCCATTACACACTGCATTGTAATCGGTAATGTAAATTTCGTCCATTACACTCTACATTGTAATGGGTAATGAAATTTTTTTTCCATTACACACTACATTGTAATGGGTAATGAATTTTTTTTCCATTACACACTACATTGTAATGGGCAATGGAAATTTTTTCCACTGCATATTACATTGTAATGGGTAATGAAAACGGCATTACAAAAAGTAATGCATTACTTGCAACCCTGATTGGAATAAGATAAAAATAAAAATTGGAAGATTTTTTTATTGGAATCTCACCGTGTGGGACTCGACGGCGAACATGATCCATCCATCGGCGAGCGAAAGTACGAATGTTCCATTGTGCTGTTCGACATTGAGTCCATAACCGGAGAATAAAACAAGTGGCAACATCGAGACCATTGTTATATCGCGAATGAAGATTTTACTCGTTTTCACTTTTTCCTGATAAACGAGATACGGGCTTGGAAAATGTCCAACGGTGAAATTCACCGACGATGGATGAAGATTAACGTAACCGTCCTCTTTCGTTTGAAACTTTAATTCCTCGGGCCTTGGTTGTCGAGGTATCGCCCCGGCCGATTGCACTTGAAACGATTTTTCCGGTGTGAAAATCTTGACGACGTTCGGATATAACGCCGCGCACAATAAACCCTGCAACAATTTGTAATTGTCGTTGTTTCCATTGAGCTCCGGTCCGGTTATTTCGGCGACTCGGTCGACTCCCATTTGTCGTCGTGGCATATTCACCGGTACGAAACCGATCGAGACCAAAAGTTCCAACAATTGATGCTTTATGTCGGCCAACGTGTGAAGAGTTCGAGTTGAGAGGTAATTTTCATTGGCGAACATTTGACCCGCGTAAGTACTTCTCGAACAGACCTCCAGCCATTTCTGAAGGAATTTACAAATGTCGATACATTTTTTAACGTTTTATAACATTTTTCACATTTTCTAACATTCAAAAACATTTTTTAAACAATTAAAAACGTTTCGAAATATTTCTAACATTTTAAAACATTTTAAACAAACATAAATATTTCCCAAGATTTTGTGTAGTCTATAGTAAATATTGAATTTCAAGTGGTCCGTCTAAATTTGAAATTAAAAAAAAATAAATTTCCCAACAAAGTTTTTGTAACAATTGAAGAAATCGGATCTATGATCGATACCAGAAATATAAATAGAGATCTGTTTATAAATCCCGAGCAAAAGGTTTGAGACATATTTTTTAATTGAAGAATAGATTAAGATAAAAAAAATGAAATAAGAGTAATATACATATAATACACAAGAATATATTTCTTTGCAATTTTTATAGGGGTGAGATTCTACGATTTGTTTAAATTTGCAATGAAAAAAGAATTTGCTGCTTCCATCGTACAAAATCGAAATTTAAAAAAATTACCTTGTAAGCTCTGAGTATCGTTAGTTGGTCAGAATGAGCGGTTGTGAATTCTTTTCGTTTAGCGTCGACCTCGTGGCGCTTGTCGAACGGTGACGTGAATGGACTTTTGTGCGATAAACATGCGGCTATCGTGAGAGCTGAATCGACGCAACAGAAAATAGCCCCGTAAAGTATGAGCTTGCCGATTCTAACGTCAACCGGTAAAGCACCGAGATGATGACCGAGAGGAGTTAAATTGTAATCCGAATTGAATGCGCCAACGTCCTGAAGTCGTTTCAGAGCGTCCGATATACTCTGTTCTGGCGGAGGTTCCAGAACCCGTTCTTGAAGAAAAAAGAGCCATAAAATAAAATAGTGAATGAAATCTACATTACCGGCGAAAAGTTTCCGGACAAAACTTCAAAAAGGGTCTGGAACGTTTTTTTATGCCATTTCGCCGGAAGTCAACGTAGACTAATTTAACATGCGGCATTTTAAAGGGGAAGAATTCGGCTTCGTTTCCTGATTTTTTAAATTATTTTTATAATTTGTTTTTAGATTTGGACTCTATTTTGAAAACAGCTGTTTTTCGCCTTTTTTCTTCCTCTCTTCAGGTGCACCCATCTTCTAGAGGAATTTTTAAATACATTTTTACGATTGCATTCATAAAGGAGAAAGTTTGAGCTTTAATTTCCTTGTTTTGAAAACTTTGAGCGATTTTTTCTTCTAAAGTTATTCTGTTTTTTGTGAAAAAAGAGGAAATTTGAAAAATCCCGTATAACACGAAAACAAAGAGGATTCATGAAAAATTTCAAGATAGAAAAAAGTTGCGTTTGTTTTTGTTGAGTGCAGAGGAATTTTTTCAAATTTTTTTGCCAACATTTTTTTTCACAATTTTTGTATCTCATGAAAAAAAAAAATTTTGGAAAAAAATCTGAAATAATTCCTCTGAACTCTACAAAAATAGACACAACTTTTTGCTACCTTGAAGTTTTTGATGAATCCCCTTTGTTTTCATGTTATACGGGATTTTTCAAATTTCCTCTTTCTTCACAAAAAACAGAATAACTTTGGAAAAAAAATCGCTCAAAGTTTAAAAAAAAAGGAAATTAAAGTTCAAACTTTGCCCTTTATGAATCCAATCGTAAAAATATATTTAAAAAATTCTTCTAGAAGATGGGTCCACCTGAAGAGAGGGAGGAAACGGCGAAAAACAGCTGGTTTCAAAATACAGTCCAAATCTAAAAACAAATTGTAAAAATAATTAGAAAATCAGGAAATGAAGTCAAATTCTTCGCCTTTAAAACGCCGTTTGTTAAATTAATCTACGTTGACTTCCGGCGAATGGCATCAAAAAAGGTTTTCAGACCTTTTTTAAAGTTTTGTCTGAAAACTTTTTCCCCAAATTTGGTTTCTATCATAAAAAATGTATTACTGTCATTTATTATTATTATGAAACGTACCCAGTACACCGTGAAGATCTGCTTTGTTGCTCGTGTTCATCATTTGAATACGAAGTAACAATGGCTCGAGCGGTATCCTGAGAATCTCGGGAATAGGCTGAGCCAAGAAGTGATGCTGAAATCTGTAAAGTTTGATATTTCATACTTGAAAAATGCACATGACATCGGGCGTATCAAGAAGCGAAACCCCTAAAATATCGTAATTTAGACTCTCATCTGTCAATATCAGTAAATATTTAGCTAGATTCATCGAATTTATAGGCTGGGCGAGACGTTTTGTTACTTAGTCGAATCTCCCCCATTAATTAAACTGACCTGTGCGACGTGTAAAGATGAATCGCGACACCGGGCATAACTCGACCGGCTCTTCCTTTTCTCTGAAGGGCATTTGCACGCGATACCCAACACGTTTCCAGACTCGCCATATTCTGATTCGAATTGAAACGCGTTTCCTTCATCTTTCCAGTGTCAACGACAAACACGCAATCGTCGATCGTCACCGATGTCTCGGCTATATTCGTGCTCAGTACAATTTTTCGAACGCCTTCTTTCATCTTTTTGAAAACGAGACTTTGATCCTCGCTCGACAACGTCGAGTGCAACGGAACGATGACGAATTTTCCACTTCTCTGCGAAAGCATTTTGTTGTCGTTGAGAGTGTCTCGAAGCGACGTTATTTCGGCGAGACCCGGTAGAAATACCTGTAAATCGTTGAAGGGATACAAATTATCGGTTTGTGCAATGCAGCATAAAAAATTCTATGGATTTTTTCTCTCCACTGATTTTTCAGGTTGAAATTTTTTCTTTTTTTTTGACTTTTCCTATTTACCAAGATTGAGCCTTCACGAGGATAATCGTGATCACCATCGACGATCCATTCCAAAACATTTTCGATCAATTCGTTGTTTATTCGCTCGTTATCCATGACGTATAAATTTTTGTACGTTCGGTTCGAATAACCGTTGTAACGACCCATTAATTGAGCGAGGGACAAATTTTCATCGAGAATCGTATTTTTCGGTTCCACCGACGACAAACTCTCGGTATCGGCCGCCTCGAGCTCAATCTCCAATTTTTCCCAGCTCCCCCTAATTCTTCTCGCGTAACGTGAATTCTCCTCGAGCACGTAACCCGAAATTTCCATAATCTCTTCGAGAAATATTTGTTGCACCGGAAATGTTCTTCCGGGTATATCGATTATCGGTGAATCCCCGAAATACGTTGAAAATGATTCGGCCTTCAGGGTCGCGCTCATCAGTATGATTTTTAAGTCCGGTCGCTTTGGTATCAATTCTCTCAGCAGCATCAACAAGAAATCACTGAAAATTGATAGAATCGTAAATTTTGTTCTTTTTCAAAAATCTACTTTTTGTTATAAATTTTCTATTTTGTATGGTTTGAAAATTTATAAGTCTCTCTTATATTGAAATTTATACATTTGGGTCAAATTTCGATGAAATTTAGTCACAAGTTTTCTTTCATTATAAAACGAAGTTCTACAAAAGGAAAAAAATTAATAAAATTTTTTTAGAAAATTCAAAAATGTACAATTTTTTCAATTTTTCAAGTTTATTTTTTATATATAGCTCGAAAACTATTATAGTTACAAAAAACTAGTTTTGGATTCATTTTAAAGAGTACGGAGCTGCGAAAAAAAAATTCTGAAAGAAAATTTTAAAAAATGATGAACTTGGAGAATATTGAATTTTTTAAAATCGTGAAAATCCACGATAAACATTGTTTTGCTCCATGTTTTTTATATAATACCTTGTACTGATTTTAAAAGATTCTGAAATTTTCAGAAAGGTGTTCTTTTTTTTTTTAAATATGAATTTTTGAATTTTGGTAAAGAAAATTTTGTTTCTTACCTCTAAGTTCAGTAAAGTTGAGCAATCATGTAATTTTTACTGCTCAAAATTACAAAATTACACGATTGCTCAACTTTACTTAATTTAGAGGTGAAACAAAAAGATTTTTTTACCAAAATTGAGAAATTCATATTTTTGAAAAGAAAAAGAACACCTTTCTGAAAATTTCAGGATCTTTGAATATCAGTACAAGGTATTATATATAAAAAAAATTGAATCAAAAATTTCATTTTGATCGTGGATTTTCACGATTTAAAAAAATTCAAAATTCTCCAAATTTATCATTTTTCAATTTTTTTTTCTGAATATTTTTTTTCGTAGCCTCTTTAAGATGAACCCAGAACGATTTTTTCGTAACTATAATAGTTTTTGAGATATTTGAAAAATAAACTTGAAAAATTGAAGAAATGGTGGAATGTTGCATAACTTTTGAACAAAAATCCTTTGGTAGAACGTCGTTTTGTGATAAAAGAAAACTTTTGGCCGAATTTGGTCAAAATTGAAAGGGGGGCGATTCCAACTATTGTTCGATTAGACATGACCCATTTGTTTAGCCATAATTTTGAATTTCTAAGATTGAACATTTGGTGGTCAAATTGGTTTTATAAATTCTCTAAAAATCGTACATTTCAAAGTTGTCGAAAAAAATCAGTCTAGTTTCCAGTTCTTGGGTATCAATAATTTTTTGCGAAGTGCAAAAAAAAAATGAAACAAAAATTCAGTACCTTTCGGCACTTCTCTCGTGAACCTCGTCGACGATAACGTGAGTGACGGATTTTAGACAAGGATCACCGGACAATCTTTGCAGTAATATTCCGGTCGTGCAAAAGGTTAATCTCGTCCAATGTGACATTTTGCTCTCCAATCGAATCTGATAGCCGACGGTATTGCCGATTTTTTCGTCCCTCTCGGCAGCGACTCTCTCCGCAACCCCAATTGCGCTAATTCTGCGCGGTTGGGTGCAAATTATTTCTGCGTGCTCTTTGCCGATGTCCGTTCGATTAACGAGCCAATTGTCCAGCAAAAATTGCGGCACTTGTGTACTTTTACCGCATCCGGTTTCACCGGAAATGATCGTTACTTTGTTACAATCGATAGTCTCCAATATTTCATTCATCATTGGCCACGCCGGTAACTTTCTTCGTATTTCCTTCATTCTCTTGTAAGATGAAACTCTCTGTTTGTCGAAAAATCTCTCTCGTATCTTGTCGTCCTGTTCGACAATTTCGTTCCACGTTATTTCGTCTCTGCTGCTTCGATTCGTCGAACCCATTCGATTGTGCGAGGCCAGAACGTTCGACATTGTTTCACTCGATGCTGGAAATAGCCGATCATTCTTGAATGGAAAATCTGGCATTACATTGTCGATGTAAGAACGGATCTCTTGTCCGTTTTCCAATAATGATATTATCGAAAATAAGGATGGTGTTCCGGTGCTACAAAGATCGAGAGCCTCGTCGTAGAGTCTATGCACGATCGTTAGATACTCGAGACTCGGATTCGTCATTTCGTTTTTGTAGAAATAGAGATAAGGTGGCTCGTAAGGATACTTGCAATCTGAAATCAACGAAAAGACAAAACTTAAAATCTTAAAAAACTGAAACTTAAAAAACTTTTTAAAAAGTCTGGAACGTTTTTTTTATGCTATTTCGCCGGAAATCAACGTAGACTAATATAACGAACGGCATGTTAAAGGGGAAGAATTCGGCTTCATAGCCTGATTTTTTAATTATTTTTACAAATTGTTTTTAGATTTGGATTCTATTTTGAAAACAGCTGTTTTTTCGTATTTTTCCCCCTCTCTTCAGGTGCACCCATCTTCTAGAAGAATTTTTTAAATACATTTTTATGATTGGATTCATAAAAGGGAAAGTTTGAGCTTCAATTTCCTTTTTTTAAAAACTTGGAGCGATTTTTTTTTCTAAAGTTATTCAGTTTTTTGTGAAAAAAGAGAAAATTTGAAAAATCCCGTATAACACGAAAACAAAGAGGTACATGAAAAAGTTTAAGATAGCAAAAAGTTGCGGCTGTTTTTGATGAGTTCAGAGGAATTATTTCAGACTTTTTTCCAAAGTTTTTTTTTTCATGAGAAAAAAAAATGTTGGAAAAAAAAATTTAGAAAATTCCTCTGCACTCGACAAAAACAGACGCAAGTTTTTGCTATCTTGAAGTTTTTCATGAATCCTCTTTGTTTTCGTGTTATACTTATACGGGATTTTTCAAATTTTCTCTTTTTTTTTGAAAAATCCCGTATAGCACGAAAACAAAGAGGATTCATGAAAAACTTTGAGAGCAAAAAGTTGCGTCTGTTTTTGTTCAGTTCAGAGGAATTATTTCAGATTTTTTTTTTCATGGAAGAAAAATTTAAAAAAAAAATTTGAAAAGAAAATTTTAAAAAATTCCTCTGAACTCAACAAGAACAGAGGCAAATTTTTGCTATCTTGAAGTTTTTTATGAATCCTTTTTGTTTTCGTGTTATACGGGTTTTTTCACATTTTCTCTTTTTTTTTAAATCCCGTATAATACGAAAACAAAGAGGATTCATGAAAAACTTCAAGATAGCAAAAAGTTGCGTCTGTTTTTGTTGAGTTCAGAGAAATTTATTCAAATTTTTTTTCTAAATTTTTTTTTCATCCGAAAAAAAAAATTTGAAAAAAAATGTTGGAAAAAAAAATTTGAAAAAATTCCTCTGAACTCAACAAGAACAGAGGCTAATTTTTGCTATCTTGAAGTTTTTCACGAATCCTCTTTGTTTCACAAAAAAATAGAATAACTTTGGAAAAAAATCGCTCAGTTTTCGAAAAAAGGAAATTGAAGCTCAAATTTTCCTCTTTCTGAATATAATCGTAAAAATGTATTTAAAAAATTACTCTAGAAGATTGGTGCACCTGAAGAGAGGGGAAAAAGGCGAAAAACAGCTGTTTTCCAAATATAGTCCAAATCTACAAACAAAATGTAAAAATAATTAAAAAATCGGGAAACGAAGCCGAATTCTTCCCCTTTAATATGCCGCTTGTCAAATTAGTCTACGTTGAATTCCGGCGAAATGGCATAAAGAAAAGTTCCAGACCTTTTTTCAAGTTCTGTCCGGAAACTTTTCGCTGATAGTGTATATTTTGTACCTTCGGGAAATCTTATTTCCAGTGTATAGTAAGGATCCTCCGTGACTACGGATTTATCAGCACGTGGAGTTTGTTCCGGTTTTTCATGAAGAAATCGACACTTTATGCCGTATCTACATTTTCCATGTCGAAACAATCGACAGGTGTCTCTTGTATTTCGTTCTTTTTTCGGTTTTTCCATAGGTCGAACGTCATTGCCCTTGTCGATGAGATAATTCAATCGCAGCTTTACAAGCCATAATTGATTTTTAATCTTCTCCACGAACATGTCATCGTAGATCGATTCCAGTGCCAATTTTTCATCGCTTCGTCGTTCGAGTAATTCATTGGAGTCAAGATTTTCCATGTCCTTTCTATCGTTGCGATTCTCAACATCGTAATACTTTTCGAACAATATTTCCAATGCTTTTCCGAAATTTCCATTGGCCCGCGATAACGCTTCGTTACAATGACCAGCGTGAAAACTTGAAAAACAAAAAAATTTCAGTGAAACTTGAAACATATTTCGTTACAAACCATTATTATTATTATTATTATTATTAAATATATTTCAAACTTAAACTTTGTTAAATGTTTAAAAGTTTATATAGTGAAAATAGTTTCAAAATTACCTGTAACTTTCAAGCTTCGAGGTGGCAAATTGTTTGGTCAATTGATCCTCTGATTTTGGAGTCATATCCTTGGAGGAATAATCTACGACTCCTTTTATCACTAAATTGCCCCTTTCCAACCAATACTGTCTTCCCAAATTCGATCTCTTATTCTGATACTCGGACGGATCGCTGAGCTTGAATCTCTGGAGGAAAAAAAATTGATCGCTCGATCAATTTTCAAATTTTTCACAGTATCAAAGTTTTCTCGTCAAAAGAAAAAAAAAAGAAATTCTCTTACCGGACCATAGACATGTTTGAGAGTTTCGTAGAGTTGCTTCTCAGACTCATCCTCGATTCTAAGTGTTTGCATTTCGACCTTGAGATTGCTATAATTACGAGCTCCATGTTCTGTTTTGACCTCTTGAACTTTGGAAGACTTTGGCGCAGCAGATTTGGCCGATATGCTAAAAGTTTATGAGTTACTTTCATATCGAATGGATTTTTATCAATATATAATAATATATATAAGCATATAATAATATAGACAATGTATTTTTAAAAAACAATTTTTCTTTCTTTCAACATAATCCCAATGATGAATGAAAAAAAAAATCGCAAATATTAATGAATACATTAGGCTGCCCGTTATTTACCAAGTTGGTTTGTTTTTTTATAGCATGCCCCAAATTTTTAGTTTATGATCTAAGAAAAAATATCAGACCAAAAAAAGCCCTTAATATTCACATTAAACCTTGCCCCAAAGACGATATATTTGACATTTAAATAACATGGGATTTTTCCACACTTTACATTTAATTTTTTTTCTCCTGAACAACTAAATATATTATTATTTTCCATTCTTTGAAATTATTTCTCAATCATTTTTATTACATTACAGTTAGAATCAGATATTTTTCAAAATGAACAATTAGTTTTTATCTAAATAATAATAATTTTGCTGTCAAAGTAGGAAAATCTGAAAAATTTCTTATAAGTTCAACTGTAACCTTGAATAACTTTCGAAGGCGTAAGTTTATCGAAAAATCCTAACAGTACTTTTTTGTAAAGCGTTCAATTTCCTACAAAAATATGTATCTCTCATTACTATATATTTACTTGTTTTGGAGACAAAAAATTGAATGTAAAGCATGGAAAAATCCCATGTTATTTAAGCGGGAAATATATCTTCTTCGGAGCAAGGTTTAATGTGAATATTAATTAAGCGCTTTTTTTGGTTTGATATTTTTTGTTAGTTCATGAACTAAAAATTTGGGGGGTGCTGTAAAAAAAAAACCAACTTGGTAAATAACGGACAGCCTAGTAAACATATACAAAGTGAAGGGATGAATGGATTATATTTAAGTCGTTATTGGAAATTTAAAAAATGTTCAATATACTGCTAATCTTTCCATGAAATTTCATGACTTTTTTAAGATTCTGTACAACATTTTCTGACACTTTGGAATTTTCATGATTGATCGAAAACCATATGCAATGCAGCAAAAATGTTTACCATTAAAAAATGCAGTTTTTTTGCATTTTCATTGAATATCCGATCGTTTTATCACGCAAAAATGATTTCAATTATAAAAGGTTTATCTGTTGCTCTGCTGTTAAACAAGAATGAACGTTGTATTCGAAAATAAAAGGAAAAAAGTGTTAGCAAGAATGAATCCTCGGAGTGAGGTTAAGAATAGATTTTTTCGACTTACGAATTTGTGTTTTTTCGTGGTTTAACCTCAACGCAGTAATCTTCCATCAACTGAGAACTAAAATGATCCATTATGAACGATGGGGAAATTTTGATTGTTAACGAAAATTCGTCGCACGCCAATTATGAGCGTTCAAGTTATTTTGAGGTTAGAACGTTGAACGTCACACCATGATCGGACGTGATGACCCAGCGACGTAATGCATGTTTTGAAATCCATACATGGGGCATTCGATGTAAAATTAACCGACATCCTTATTCTCAAGGTTTTGTTCCAGGATTTTATCATTAAATTAAAAATGTAGCCCCCAATTACATAAAAATAAGGGATTTTAAAATTTTTCTTGAATCCAAAGTCCAAAAGATAAAGGAAAATGTTCAAAACTTAAAAAAATCAGTAGAAAAGAAAACAATTACAGAAAAAAGAAAATAAATATCACAGGTCCATTTATATCTGCAATATATTAAATAATTATTAATTAGATACAATGTGCGATAGTAATTTCAAGGTCATGGTATATACAATATTCCATATTCTTTCAGAACTTGAGTTCCTCTCCACTTCCTAATTTGAATTTTTCATTTTTGTTTATAATTTCATTTTCATCGTTCGCATAATTCTTTCACAGAAATTTGAGGCTTTAAAACACGCATAATTTGCGTCTACTAAACGCCGACAGAAAATGTTTTTGCATATATATATATATAAATATTATATACACATATATAATCCAGTCCATCCTGGAAATTTTCATAAATTAAGAAATTTTTCCACCCAAATTGTTGCATATTTTCCATCTTTATTTTCTCACCTTTTCATTGAAATTTCTCAATTTTTCACATGAAGGAAGGTGCAATTTAATGCACAGATAAAGAAAATATTTTTAATTCTTGGCCCATAAAAAAACATCACAAAATTTACCTCAATTACGTAATTGCCTGGACTATTATAAATATTTTTCGTTTTTTTTTAAATTTATTCTTTAATGACTTTCGAAAATTTCATAATTTATTTTCGTCAACATCGATGGAAAAGTTGACCGTTTGTTTTTATTTCTTGTTTTTTGCATTCGCAACGAATGCTGTGGATAATTAAGTTAATTGATACTTTTTGGTAGAGAAGACACAGCGAGCATTTCGTTTTTTTTTTTTTTTCTTTACTGTGCAGAGCATCGGTAAAACTTGACACAATTATTATCTACAATAATAATTAATAATAATAATAATAATAATAATAATAATAATAATAATAATAATACAATTCGTTACAAATATTTTACGATAAAGTAAATATATATTAATAGCGTTAATATTATTAATGATAATCATTCAGCACATTCTCAATATCATTTACATACCCATAACATATAAAATTATTAATTTTTTTGTTTTTTTTTCCTCAAATATTAAAACAACCGGTAATATAACATGGTGTCCAGTATTTTATAATTGAAATTGAAAAATGTCAATGGCTCGGTTTGAAAATTTTGAATTAAATATTAACACAATCTTGGGAATTTTCTCAATTTTTTTTTGAGAGATAATTAATACAAAGATGATTAAAAAAAAATTTCTGAAAGTTTTTTTTAGTGCAAGCCTCTGGTTTTTGAATAATTTCAACTCTGGACACCATGAATAAATGAAAAAATGCCCTTGTGCTCTCTCAGTTCGGCGAAGGTGATGCGCAACATATTTTTCTTTTTTCAACTCATCTTCGATCTCGCCAGATCGAATCTCATTCGTACCCAAAAGGGAAAAATAAATAAGACCTAAACAAAAATGAGCGGCCGAGAGATAGAGAAAAAAAGAAAATAGGCAATTTTGAGAATAAAAATGAGCGAAAAAAATTGCGAGAAAAATGTAAAAAAAAATTTGTTATCCTAAAAAATGTTCGAGACAAACAAATGAATAATCAATGTATAAATTGGGGTAATAGTAAACCTAGGAGCGTTTTGATTTGTATAATTAATAAATAATCGTTGAAAAAATTGTAAAAAAATTGAAAAAAATTCAACAATAATTAATACGGCGCCATCGATATTCTTTTCAGGTGTAAAAAGCGAAAAAAAAAAAATTCCATCGATTAACACTGATCCAATGAACATACGAATATATATTAATTTTTTTTTCTTCCCCTTTTTCGTTTGTGGTTTGTACTGAGAACGAAATTTTTTTTCGAAGCCACACACCTTTTTGTTAAGATTTCATGGTTATTCATTTTTTTCACTTCTTATCGTTTTTGGTTATTCGTTACACTCTCACATTCAACATAATTTTATAGATTACAATGATAGTTTTACATCCATTTATGAGAGAAATCGCGAAAAAATCCTCACGTATACATATATATTATATGTATATATATTTGTTCTTTTTTTTTTAGCGAAACATATTTATGCCATCTTCATAATAATTTGTAATATCGATATGGCGCTGAGAATTGTATATAATGCGTTTCATATCAGAATTTTCGGATTTCATCATTTCACATTTTGGCAACATAAAAGCGCGATATTTCTTTAGATCGATAATGCATCGTTTATAAATCATCATTTTTCTTTTAGAACGCCAATTTGGAAAAACGAGAATTGCGAATTTTGGATTTCAGAGTCGCCCAGTGAGACTAAAAATTGAGTCGATAAAAAAAAAATTTCAAGCTCGTAGAAAAAGAAAAAATGTTGTTGCGTTTTTCATTTCACAATTTTTTTCTTTTTTTTTTACATCATTCAATCCACGATTCAAGTATTTATTCTAACTGGACACTCAAGTAGCTTAGAGAGCTAACATTCAAGGGTCAGAGATGAAAAAAAATTCTCGATTTTTTCATTTTTCGAGAATTTCTACAGTTGCAAAATCTATTCGGAAATACAATAATTCGTAATTTTCTCTAATTCTCGTTTTATACACTCGTCTTCTTTTTTTTCATATACTTTTTTTTTTTTGTTCACTTCGGATTTCTAATAGTTTTTCGTACTTTATCACGAGAACTTTCGACAAGGATGGATGCGAAGCGCGTTCTAGGTATTTTAGACTGGGACCATCGATTCATTTTTGCCCATTTCGAAAAGTTACATATATTTATATATAACCGTATTATTCACTCTTTTACAGTCCGGGAGGGAAGGTCGGTCTTTGGTCACCGAAGAAATCTATCAAAAAAGTCGCAAATATGCATATAATATATATATTAGAGTGGCGTAGAAAAAAAATAACGGTCATTCCGATAATTTCAAAATCATTTTTTTTTAAATCGATTTTTCTATTTTTTTTGTTCTTATTAAATCACGCTTTTCACGGATTTCGTTTGGAAAGGAAATTTGAACAATCTAATATTACAATAAATTAAATCCTCAAACGTTTAAAGCGATATTTAAATATTTTTTGTTCAGTTAAATCCTTTGTAAGGATGTTCATCTCATTGAAAGAAATTTCGAAGCTAAGATTCAAAATGGAAAAATAACTAAATAACGCTACCCTAATATATATATACATGTATATAAACATAAATATATTTAATTACGAATTATCATTTATGATACATTCCAAGAATTCATTTTTTTCATCATCTTTTTTTTTTTACTCATTTTTTAATCGTTACTTTTTTGGATCATAGACAATTTGCGAAAATTCTGGGGGCAGAGAAGGGGTCGGCTTCTGGCGCGGAATATTCATAATAGAGCTAAGGTTTATTTTTTAATTTTTTTTCTTTTTCTTTGCGTTATACACAGTTGCAGATTTTTTTTTCGCTTCATCGAACTTTTAGAAATCTTTTCCAACGCGACTAGAAATTTTAAATTACGATCTTGTTCCATTTTATTTCCCTCTCGAATGGTTTTTTTCTCATTTTCGTATGTCATTCAGGGTCACACACATATTCCGATATAAAAGTGATTTTCTCTCTCTCTCTCTTTCTCTTCGATCGTTATTCGCGAATGAGTTTCATTATTCTTTATCCTCCCACTCAAGTCGTGATCGTATCAGGGGTGTTCGATTCAGCGAGAGACTCGTTGCGTTTCGTTCGAGGAAACACGTATGAAAAACTATAATACTCGACAGAGCGGTGTATCGGAGAAATATTATCATTATTTTGTTTTTAATAGTTTACAATGTTTATATATGAGGCAATCCACGCCATTTCGCTCAGCCGTGACCCTGACCATTTTTAATTTTTTCCATTTTTTCTTATAAAATAGTATACTATGCAAGTCGTATTTTGACAAATTTTTAAATTTTCATCGCATGTTTCAGAAGTTACAATTTTTTGAAAAATCTGAATTTCAGAATTTTCGGAAACGTTTTAACGCCGATATCTCTTAAATTAATCGGTATATCGAAAAATGTTTAGAGATATATTTTTTTCATATTAGTTCACACTTTCATAAAAAAAGGGAAAAACTTTTTAAATCATCGTTATCAACATTTTTTCAGCGTGTAAAGTGAAAATTATTTTTTAAAAAGATGATTGCCATTTTTTATTTTTTTCAAAAAATTCTTTAAGATAATATGATGAATTATATGAATTTTAACGCTAGTCCCATCGTGGACGCATTTTTCCTCCTATTTTTTAAAAAATAAATTCGATTTTTTTCACGAAAATTTTGAGTATTTCGTATGAATTACTATAATAATTTTTATTACTAATAATACACGTAAGTAGTAATTATTGTACTTGTTTACAATTAGTCATTGTAGTGATAATTTTACAATTAGTAGCCCGATCTAATATGTTAAAGAATTATTTTTCCATTACTTTCCTATAGAAGTGTATCTTGAGAGAGTAACTTCTCGAAAAATCGTAACTTCTGAAATACATGCGATAAAAATTTAAAAATTGGTCAAAATACTCCTTGCATAGTATACTATTTTATTGAAAAAAATGAAAAAAATTCCGAGCGAAATGGCGTGGATTGCCTCATATAAATATAAATATAAATATTTATATATTTATATATATAAATAAATATAAATATTTATATATTCATATAAATGTACGTATAAGTAAATAAATATTTTTGTGGTGGTGATCTTCAAGAATATCCAATAATCCGGTTGACGATAATCGAAAATCCCGAATATTCAAAATTGTTCCTCAACTGTTCAATTTGATGGGACAATTTTTTCTTCCCTTTCAATATTTGAGAATTTTATTTTTATTTTTAGGTTTAAAATACCATTTTCAATGTGGTTGCTTTTGTTTTTTGAATTACTTTTCTTTTTTTTTCGACCACAAAACAAAAATTTTACTATTTATTTATTTATTCGTATATTTATATATCGTTAATAGCGCGTGAAATTTGGTAACCTAATCAGAGTCCTCCTCGACTGTTAGTGGCAACATGGCAAGATGCTGGTGGCTCAGCAGACCCCTCGATAGGGCGTACTCGGCGAGGGCACGATGGCAAAATACATACTGATCCGGCATTTGAATACTGTGGGCACGCTGTGCTCTTATTCTCTCGACCGTGCCACGTATGTCCACGGTACCGGTGTCTTCCAGACGGGATATGCAAATGTCGAGGGTGAGAAAAGTTCCTGAAAAATGTCACAAAAATTTGATTTAAAAAGAAAATTTGGTTTCTTCGTTTCTGAAGGATTTTTCAAAGTTTCGATTTTTCTCAAAAATCAAAGATATCGTTGAAATAAAGATCTCTGTGCAACGATTCGATTTTTTGACAATATATAGAGGGCGCGCGGGACGTTTAAAAACGCCATTTTTAGCGTTAAATTCACTTTATCACGGATAAACGGAAACAGATCATTCAAAAAATTCTGAATTTTTTATATACAGTTCCCAGATATGTACACTTTCAAACCCATATTTATTGACTATTAACAAATGGTTCATATCTTCGAAACAACATCTATGAAAATCAATATTTTCACTATGTTTCAATTAATTATATCATTACATATTGATTTTTGTTTTCTAAAACGTTTTCGTATTTCTTCCATCTTTTTTCTTGCAAAACTCGGTATCAGTATTGCTCACTATGCGAAAATTGCTAAAAATAAAATCTTTATTTTGAAAATTTTCATATTTTATTTTTAAATAGATTTATTTTTTTAGCAATTTTCGCATTGTAAGTAACACTGATACCGAGTTTTACAAGAAAAAAGATGGAAGAAATACAAAAACGTCCTAGAAGACAAAAATTAATATTTAATGATATAATTAATTGAAAAATTGTGAAAATATTGATTTTCAGAGATTTTTATTCGAAGATATGAACCATTCGTTAATGTTCAGTAAATATGGGTTTGAAAGAGTACATATCTGGACACCTTGTATAAAAAATTCAGATTTTTTTGAATGATCTGTTTCCGTTTATCATGTGATAAAGTGAATTTAACGCTAAAAGTGGCGTTTTTAAACGTCCCGCGCGCCCTCTATATATTGTCAAAAAATCGAATCGTTGCACTGAGACTTTAATTTCAACGATTTCTTTGATTTTTAAGGGTATCCAACAGCTTTCAAAATTTTCGATTCACCCTAGTGTACATATATTTAAATATATACACAGAAAATTTCATGTAAATCCGACAAATATTCTCGAAGTTATAAACATATTTGTAAACCTGTAATTACTACGTGTAAAAGTGCTTTTGAAACTTTGAACGCGGTCTCAAAACTGTGTTTTTAGAGTCAATCATTTTGACAAAAAGATATCGTAACTACGTAAATAAATTCTGGTTCCTTCGTCCGTCAAATGTTGACATTAAGTTTGTAAATTTTTTTAAAAATCGTATAATTAATTCTCGACGTCATTACTGGGGAAAATTTTCCTGGATATCGGAAAAGTGATCGTTCGATCCGGTATCGACTTGCCGATTGACTAATTAAAAAACCTGAAGATGGAGATTTTTTTAATTCAAGGAAATTCAAATTCAATGTATGCTTGAGAGATTTCGACGATTCCGCTGGATCAAAAGCGCCAACTTTCACGCTTATTCTCATGAGAAATTATTTTCGTTCTTCAACAATTATTATTGTGGGCACGATTTTTTTTTTTTTTTTTTTTTTTTTTTTTTCAAGTTATTGAACTCAATGATAATTAATTGCTCACCTGTCCTTCCGATGCCGGCGCTGCAGTGCACGACGATTGGCGGACCGCGGGGATGACCGGCCCATGTGTCGCCCCGCTTTGCCAATAATTTGTTTTGCTGTTGCCTCACGAGAGACAGGAACTGCAGTAGAGCTTTGGCCGATTGAGGCACACCGTAATCCGGCCATGCGGTGTACAACATGTGGCAAACTTCTCTGGTCTCTTCAGTCTGGAATAAAAAGAATAATAAATAATAAATAAAAAAACATACTGGAAATGTTGGAATCATTTTATAAATGGAATGAGGAGTGATGGTCTTCTTTTGCACATTTAAAGTCAAATTAAGAAACAGTTATTTTAAATTTAAAAAATACTTGAGTACATTTTTGCAGAATTCGATACCAAAAATGTTTCCATCAAATTTAATACCTGTGTAAACAAAAATTTAGTCCGATATCGCAGGATTTACGAAAGATAAAACGGTCAAGCTATTTTGTTTTTTAAAATTTCTTCATGAAAACAAAGCTTTTTCTTTGAAAAAATAAAGATAAACAGATTTTTTCGTGACTTTTTTGCATATTCGTGCTCCTTAAAATTGAAATTAAATTTGTCTACCTTCTTATTTGTGAGAAGTAACATGGATATCGTGTAATCCGGATTTGTCTCGACTTCGAGTGTCGTTACGGTAAAGTTACCGGCTGTAAACTCTTCCCTGGGCTCGGGACCCCAATACTGTGCACACTTTGTTCTTCCGCGTTCGATAACTCTGCGAAAAAAGAGCACACAATTACATATATACATATCAATTCAGAAATTTCGTATACGATAGACTGATTCGAAAAAAGCGACTATTTTTTGTTTTTCGAAACAATCTATTAAAAATACCTTCGGAGAGGTGAAAAAAGATGCCTGTTAAAAGCAGAGCTCTTAATATAAATATTTAGATATGTCTCATGGCAAATTTCTATTTCTCATTTACAAAACACAGGAAATTATTCCACACCAAGTCGACCTAAGTGTGACCCTCGACCTCGCTGATTTCGTTTACGATTTTTTATATGATTCCTCCAACCCAAAATAGCATTCAGAATTTTTTTCAGATTTTTAAAACCAAATTTGAGTACGTTATGACTTTTTGAACATTTTTTTCGAAAACCTCGAGGGCCGTAATTTCAAAATCTGAAAAAAGTTTCAAAAATCCGTTGTCAAAAATGAAAATTTTTGACCCACAATTCATGATGTCCAGAATTTCTCTTCCACCTCGATTTTAGGTTTTTATGAAGAAAACATCAAAAAAAATAGATGCAAAAATTGATCTACCGTGAAAAGTGGCTTCAATATTTTTATCGTTAGCCAACAATTTCCAACAATAGTTTATTAATTTCTGCATCTATTTTTTTTTACGTTTTCTTCATAAAAACCTAAAAACGAGGTGGAAGCGAAAGCCATCATGAATTTTGGGTCAAAAATTTTCATTTTTGACACCGGATTTTTTCAGATTTTTAAATTATGGTCCTCGAGGTTTTCGAAAAAAATGTTCAAAAAATCATAACGTACTCAAATTTGGTTTTAAAAATCTGAAAAAAATTAGTAATAAGTTTCAACATTTTGCCGGAAACTAAAACAAAAAAGTGAAATTTACTCTAAATTTAACTTTCTTAATTCTCTAATTCTCTAAAAGAATATGTGTCGTTCATTTTCGTACATTGACTTGAAAGCGAGATATAAAATTTTCAAGTTTGATAATTTGTTTTCCTGGGTTTTTTAAATAGGAAATAGAAATTTGCGATGAGAAAAACTTAGCTTTTTTCGAAAAACAAAAAATAGTCGCTTTTTTGAATCAGTCTAGTATACAATTTTTTTTGACAAGATCGGTAAAAGCGCGTCTAATAATTTATTAAAAGACAAATACAAATAACAACCTCGAGGGTTAACACATTTTACCTTGTTGTCATCACAATGACGAGGGTTTGTTGTTCCCAGATCATTCTCCAAAAATCACCGCATGTTTTAGGCAACGGTCCCTGAGTACTTATAAAAGCGTTCTTCTGCTTGTAACCGTCGACGAAATTAGCATTTATGTAATCGGACGTTGGATCACCGTCGATCTGCGACAGGCAAACTCTCGTGTGATCGTAACAGAGAACATCGGTGTAACGATTTTTCGGTTGATTCTGTCGTAGCCTGAAATATCAAGAGTACTTTTATTAAGAATTACAACAACGCATTAAGAGGAGTAAGCAAGAATCTAGGTTAGTTAACCTTGTTTTACTGAGCTCAACTACTTCTTAAACAAAGGAACTAAACTCAAAATCCGAGTTAACCGTTCATTCTTAACCATACTTTGCTCGCAACCCCTTAAAAGGACATTAACCTCGATCAGTTATCTTTAGTTAGCCAACCAATTTATTCATAGTTAGTAAACTTGGATAGGTTGACCTCATCATGATTTAATTGATCATCTAATTCTACATCGATTCGTATTGTTTATTTCAGTGCAGTTAAATTGCATCGCAAGTGTCAAATTTGAAGTCTAAGAACATTTCATAAAATAATAATAATAAAATAATGAAATACTTTTTAGTAAAAATTCATGAAAATTTTGATTATTTGACAAAACTATTGGTAGATTCGTGTTCAGAGGGGCAAAATACATCGATATAAGGTTTGAAAAAAATATATTAAAAAAAAAAATTTCTTCACATTTTGGCCAAAATTGAATCGGTTCACTAAAATGGACATAATTTTTTTTATATGTAAGATTTCGAGCTGAACTTGAGCTTATTCTCTCCGCGATCGTTAAAGCTTCAAAACCCCGCTTGGTTCATTCGATTCCGATCATTATTCGATTTTTGGCAGATTTTTAAAGTTCGACCATCGATTTTTGCAAATTTTTGCATACATACCCCTTTCCATTTTTTTCGGCGATTTTCAAAGCGCTCTCGTTTCTACAAAAATTAAGTTATCGGAATGAATCAAGCGCCATTCTCTAAGTTCAGTGACAACCTTTAAGTACGAAGAAGAAATTTTGGAATCGGTTAAACCGAACTGAAGTTATGAGCACTTGAAATTTCGCTATTTTGAGGTTTTTGAAAATGAGGCCAAAATTAAGTAAAAGGGTTTTTGATGAAAATTCATGAAAATTTTGATTTTTTGACAAAACTATTGGTAGATTCGTGTTCAGGGGGGCAAAATACATCGATATAAGGTTTGAAAAAAATATATTAAAGAAAAAAATTTCTTCACATTTTGGCCAAAATTGAATCGGTTCACTAAAATGGACATAATTTTTTTTATATGTAAGATTTCGAGCTGAACTTGAGCTTATTCTCTCCGCGATCGTTAAAGCTTCAAAAGCCCGCTTGGTTCATTCGATTCCGATCATTATTCGATTTTTGGCAGATTTTTAAATTTCGGCCATCGATTTTTGCAAATTTTTGCATACATACCCCTTTCCATTTTTTTCGGCGATTTTCAAAGCGCTCTCGTTTCTACAAAAATTAAGTTATCGGAATGAATCAAGCGCCATTCTCTAAGTTCAGTGACAACCTTTAAGTACGAAGAAGAAATTTTGGAATCGGTTAAACCGAACTGAAGTTATGAGCACTTGAAATTTCGCTGTTTTGAGGTTTTTGAAAATAAGGCCAAAATTAAGTAAAAGGGTTTTTGATGAAAATTCATGAAAATTTTGATTTTTTGATCAAACTATTGGTAGATTCGTGTTCAGGGGGGCAAAATACATCGATATAAGGTTTGAAAAAAATAGATTAAAAAAAAAAATTTCTTCACATTTTGGCCAAAATTGAATCGGTTCACTAAAATGGATATAATTTTTTTTATATGTAAGATTTCGAGCTGAACTTGAGCTTATTCTCTCCGCGATCGTTAGGGCTTCAAAACCCCGCTTGGTTCATTCGATTCCGATCATTTTTCGATTTTTGGCAGATTTTTAAATTTCGACCACCGATTTTTGCAAATTTTTGCATACATACCCCTTTCCATTTTTTTCGGCGATTTTCAAAGCGCTCTCGTTTCTACAAAAATTAAGTTATCGGAATGAATCAAGCGCCATTCTCTAAGTTCAGTGACAACCTTTAAGTACGAAGAAGAAATTTTGGAATCGGTTAAACCGAACTGAAGTTATGAGCACTTGAAATTTCGCTATTTTGAGGTTTTTGAAAATGAGGCCAAAATTAAGCAAAAGGGTTATTGATGAAAATTCATGAAAATTTTGATTTTTTGACAAAACTATTGGTAGATTCGTGTTCAGGAGGGAAAAATACATGGATAAAAGGCCCGAAAAAAAAATAGAATTTTTTTTTCTGCATTCCTCAAGTTGGTCAACCTAAATTGGCCACCGAATTTAATTATATTTACAGCGTTAACCCTTATCGTTGTTAAGTCTTATCACCATCTTAGTTTCTTGATCTTCGTTGGTTGACCTTATTTTAACCTTCATTTAACCCTATTTATTGAACCTTCCTTAGACAATCTCAATTAGTAATCCTTGAATTCGTGAACCTTGAACCATGGTTACTTGGTTACTTATACTTTCCTCGACTGACGTTAAACCGCATATTCAATGCTTACTTGGCATTGTTGAATGAACCATCGGGTGGTCTCTGTTTGATTTCAACGTAATCGGCAACGAGACCGGCTCGTCCTCTTGAGTTTATCGCCTCGATGAGTTGCTCCATAGTAACGGCCTGAAGGCCAATATCGCCGTGTAAACTGTCATCGTCGCTGAAGCCTGAACTTGCCGACGATGGTGGTTGCACAGGTGAGGGCGCCTCGTCGCTACCGATCCATATATCACCGTTCGTTATCTCGATATCACCGATACTGACGGAACCATTTTTTATTCCCTTGTGCTTCTCGTTAACCGGACTAGTTGGATTACTTATCGAAGTCTCATTGGAATTTTGGCTTATCGTTTGACTCTTCGATGTGGGCGATAGAGGACTACCCACTCTCGGGGTAACCTGTTTATCGATGAAGAACAGAGAAATATTAATAATGATAATAACAGAATTATGGAGATTTTTTTCAGATCTGGAACATCAATTTTGAATAACTTCAAGGTCACTTCAACGATTCCGTCATCTTAGCTCGATTTTTAGAATATTCTATTGAACAATTCGGAAACGTCATCCTGGAGAAATGTTTTTTAAAGAAATTCCAAAAATGGTTGATTCCACATTCCATGGATTTTAAATCAGTGATCGGCAAAATCTATATTTTCGTCAATTTAATTACCGCTAATTACTCTGTGTTAGAAAATTTTATAATTGTTCCAATAAATATTAGGCAGTAAGGTATTTCTGATATTTGATAATTCGATAATTCATGTTCGATTATTATCCAATAAACCTATAACTTGTAATTTAGATCAAATAATTACTTAATAAGCAAGTAATTAAAATTTTGCTCTTATGAATTACTGATTAAAAAAAAAATCAGGTAATTGTTCCTTCTAATTATTAATTATCCAAGTAATTAAATACTTAAGTACTCTACTTACTAATTTTTTATGAAATTAGTTAATTATTCTTTCCAATTATTAGTTATTCGAATAATTAGATCATTCTTCTAATTACTAATTTTTCAAAAAATTAGTTAATTATTCTTTGCAATTATTAATTATTTGATAATGCATATTTATGCTTGTAAATTTGTTTAGTGAAGTTTACGGTAAGTTTTTGATGAGCAATATTTGGGTACAAGTTGATCGAAATTTACGGCCGGTAATTGAATACAAGTTGTAGGAAAACTTGTACACAAAATATACTCCAACTTTTGTACAAGTTCACTCCAATAACATCTACAATTATTTGTAGTCAAGTTGTACTTAAATTGTGAAGGAATTTATAACTAATTAGTAATTTATATATCTAAATGATTAATTATTCAAATAATTGGTAATTGAAATAGTTCAATTACTAATTACTTGAATAATTAGTAATTTAGATATATACATTAATAATTATTCAAATATTCAATAATTGACTTAATTCAATCTTAAATTATTCTAATAATTAGTAATTAAAATAATTCAATTACTAATTAATTTAATGATAAGTATTTTAAAGAATACGATTAGTAATTTTTCTAATAATAAATAATTCAAAGAATACACATATTCAATATCCAAATAATTCGTAGTATTGGTCTTTAAATTACTGATTATCTAAATACCTAAAAAAATAATGGATGATAATATTAATTTTGTAAATAAGGATTAATTAAAAATTCAAAAATTATTATTTTGCCAATCACTTTTTTAAATGTAGATTAGGACATCAGGATACTATCGTTAAATTGCCAATCTATTGTATTGTAATTCAATTTAATGACACGAAAATTACTTCCAATCTTATTCGAACCGTTCTGAAATTTTTAACGCCCTGAACTTTTTCCCAGGGTTGAAATTTGAATTCGCAAGAACTCCGCCGAAAAAGCAAAGAGCAGCAAATACGTAAACCATCGAGTTTGTGAAAAAAAAGTTGCTTATTCGCGGAAAACAACAAATTTTTAAAAAAATTTTTAGAGGCCCGCGGGTCGTTCAAAAACGCCATTTTTAGCGCTAAATTTACTATATCACTGATAAATGGAAACAGATCACTCAAAAAATTTTGAATTTTTTATATAAAGTGCCCAGATATGCACTCTTTCAAACCCATATTTACTGAACATTAACAAATGGTTCATATATTCGAAAAAAAAATTCTGAAAATCAATATTTATACTATCTTTCAATTAATTGTATCATCAAATCCTGATTTTTGTCTTCGAAAATGTTTTTGTATTTTTTCCATCTTTTTTCTTGTAAAACTAAGTATCGGTATTGCTTACAATGCGAAAATTGCTAAAAAATAAATCTTTTTAAATATGAAAATTTCCAAAATATTTATTTTTCAGCAATTTTCGCATTGTAAGCAACACTGATACCGAATTTTACAAGAAAAAAGATGGTAGAAATACAAAAACGTGTTGGAAGAAAAAAAATCAATATGTAATGATTAATTGAAAAATAGTGAAAATATTGATTTTCAGAGATTTTTTTTGCGAAAAAAATCTCACCTCGCAGAGTTCACCCCCGCTACGATTCGTCATGGACTTGAGGCAATGTAGCAGCCACGCTTCATGCTGCACCTCCAAGGTGCCACCTAAACGTCGTGGCAAAGATTCTCGTGGTATGTGAAGGGTCAATTGTGGTATCGATACGGTGAATACCCGATCACGAAGTTTCTCCCTCACGAATAGACGAAGAATTTTGAACGGTGCCTTGAACCAAAGTGGCGCCGTTACTATGAGAACTTTCTTCAATTTCGCCGGATATCCGCCCTGAAATCACAAAAAAAAAATAGTTTTTTGAATTTGCACAACAATTTCTCACTTCCTTCCGGATTTTCTCAAATAGCTCATTTAAGCGCCTCCAGGATCACGGAGAAAAAAAATCAGATCACATTAGAAAAAAAAAATTTAAATAACAGAAAAAAATAAGGGTTGTATTTTTAAAAATGACCCAAAGAGGCTGTGACAATTTTTCTAAATTTTTCTACGAATATTCATTGCATATTCCAGTAAATAGAAACTAGTTTGAAAAAAAACGATATTTTTTTTTGGTAAATAAAAAAAGTGTGAATTTTCGGCTCACTACCCTTCGAAAAAAAAAAAAACATCCCCCGAGCCAAGGTAATCAAATTATCTTGTCCGTGTCTGTTCAAAAATAAATGCAGCGTGAGGGAATTTTGGAATATGTTTCGTGATGGAAAAGAGGATCGAGAGGAGCAGAGAGAGAAAAGTTAATCCAATTACTGGTGCAGGACCTTTGGGGGTTAACCCGCCATGTTTAACGCAATTTCATATCAAGAGGAAAAAATTAAAAAATGCCCCACAAAATCTCGAATATCAGAGATTTTCCTCCGACAATAAAAAAAAGCAACCCTCTCGATGCATCGGAGGGAAAATAATTATCTCCCCGACAAATTGTCGCAGAATCTTCGGAGGGGGTGGAAAATAAAAAAAAACTACCCTCTCGCGCCGCCTCACGGTCGAAGGGCGGAAGTGCCGCAGTTTACGAAAATCGCCGCATACGCAATCTCGCTTTTCCCTCAATTATAACAAAAAATAATTGGGGGATGAAAATCTTAAAACGCAAAAAAATTTCATTCTTCTCGATTCGTGCAGCTGATTGAAATAGTCGATTTCACGATTTTTTTGTACAAAGTGGCGAAGCTTGATTTTTAGATTTTTTATTTTTTTAAGGGGATGATTATTTTTACGTTTTTAAGGGGGATGAAAAATTCCCCTATGTATATGCAATGTATACCGGCCCCGCGCGTTCTCGAGAGTCGGTTAGTCCAATCGATAAACCCTCGATTAGTGTACACTGTGTTTGTGTGTGTGTGTGAGTGTGCGTGCGTGTGTGTGAGTGTGTGAGAATTATGGAAAAGAGGGAATAGGGAAACAGCTGGGACGCGGGGAAACGTCGAATTAACAGGAAAATTTTGTACGCAATCTCCCAGAAATGGAGTTTTCTCGGTGATAAAAAAAAGATATGGCGTCTTTGGAACTTCACAATTGAGCTTTAAAAAATTTTTTTTTCCAATGAATAAATGGTACCTTGTCTCGATTCCGATGCGCAAATATCTCGAGCAATTACAAAAACAATGAAAAATGTATATATATATATCAGAGAGTATATATGGATATAATATTCATATATATTAGAGGGTAGGCAACGTGCCGCAAAGAGACACCAACGATTACTGACCGCGACCGTCGTGACATTTCCAATGGTTTTGCGCATGTGCGACTCAAAAACAACCCCTCTTGCGACATTTCGCTTCCAACCCCCACACGCGCAACCCTCTGCCAGGTTTAGCGCTCTATCTCTCTTTTTTTAGGCTACAGGGAGGGTAAGAGATGCTGTGTACAGGGTGATTCAGAAATTGGAGGAGAAAAGACTCTTGAAATTTGAGGAAATGTTTTATTTTGTATTTTTTTGGAGTATATATTTTTAAAAACATGTAGGTAAAATTTTAAGTTAAAAGTTTGATAATTGAACGGGTTGGAGTCACTTTAGTTGGAGCAGTTTATTTTTAGTTTTTGTTTTTCTTAAAATTACTATCTTCGGCCTTCTCCCAGTAAACAATTTTGGAGCATATATTTTCAAAAACGTGTAGTTAAAATTGTAAGTTAAAAGTTTGATAATTAACAGAATTAGAGTAACTTTAGTTGGAGCAGTGTGTTTTTAGTTTGCGTTTTTCTCAAAATGACTATCTTAAGCCTCGTCCCAGCAACAAATTTTGGAGCATATATTTTCAAAAACTTGTAGGTAAGATTTCAAGTTAAAAGTTTGATAATTGAACGAGTTGGAGTCACTTTAGTTGGAGCAGTTTATTTTTAGTTTTAGTTTTTCTCAAAATCACTAGTCCTTGTCCCAGCAAAAAAATTTGGAGCATTTATTTTCAAAAACATGTAGTTAAAATTTTAAGTTAAAAGTTTAATAATTGACAGAGTTAGAATAACTTTAGTTGGAGCAGTTTATTTTTAGTTTTAGTTTTTCTCAAAATAATTATCTTAGGCCTTGTCTCAGCAAAAAATTTTGGAGTATATGTTTTCAAAAACATGTAGTTAAAATTGTAAGTTAAAAGTTTGATAATTGACAGAGTTAGACGTTAGTTAAAGCAGTTTATTTTTAGTTTGAGTTTTTCTCAAAATGACCATCTTAGGCCTTGTCTCAGCAAAAAATCTTGGAGAATATATTTTCAAAAACATGTAGTTAAAATTTTAACTTGAAACTTTGATAATTGACCAAGTTAGTCACTTTAGTTGGAGCCGTTCATTTGTAGTATTAGTTTTTCTGAAAATTACTATCTTATGCCTTGTCCCTTCAAAAACTCATGAGCAGATTTTCAATTTTTTGTTTTTTAAACATTCATAATAGCAGTGGATAAGTCTGCGCGTGAGTACAAAAATTTTGATTATTACTATATTTAAATGCTCCTCGAATTAAAAAGGGAGTCTTGAAAATGGAGGAAATATCAATTCGTCGAAATTTTGTAAATAATCGAAGAAAAATCGAAACTAGATGATCAGAAGTTCCAACATAGTTTAGAAAAACAAAAATTGTTTTTCCAACAAAATATAGACAAAATTGAAAGCGAGCTTAAAGTTCGAATTCACAATTTTAAGAATCGAATGTAGATGCTTGAAAAAAAATAGATGTGGGCAAAAGATTCGAAGATTCAATTGCCAAGATAAATTGAAAAATGAAATTGGGGTCGAGTTCGAAATGTGGAGTTCAAGAAAACTTGAAAGACAAAAATCCAAAGCAAGAATGCTCAACAGCTGTTCCAGTTTTGCATCACCCTGTAGGTTCAATATAGATATAGATATAGACGAGAAGCATTTCTATTCTCGGTGCCATTCCGACCGAAAAGGGGTGGGAGAGGCGGGGAATCGGTCGTGCGGTCGGTTTTTTAACCTTGTATACATTCACTTTGCTCGTATATGGCGAAAAATGCGCGTAATTCGATTTTTCGTCACTAGACGACGCAACGAGAATCAAGGAGCTCCAACATCGAGTCTCATTAATTTTTTTCCGTATCGTCTGGTTTTTTTTCTTCGCTGCAATCTAAAGATAATCATGAACAGACAGAAACGAATAATTATCATCTTTTTTTTTATCGGAATTGTATTGTTTTTTTCTCTCTCAATTAGACTTTTTTTCAAATTTGTTAATATTCGAACCAAAATTACTTACCTTTTCGCTCTAACATGCACGGAATTTCTAACTCGCCATATTATGCGTACATGGATTATTTATCGTTGAACAGCAACGAGATAACGAGAAAGATACATGTAAGGACGTCATTTTACCTTCAGCAGAGTGAGGATTTTTTGCGACAAGTCGTAATCGAAATTCTGATATTTACTGTCTGACATGTCATAAATGAAGACTAATCCGTGCTTCTGCGTCTCGACGCTCTCCAACGCAGCGTCCAGCTGATACACGACTCCCTAAAAGCAATGAAAAAAAAGGTAAAAAAAAAGGCTTAAAGATTTTTTTTTGTTTAAATCAAAGAGTGTCTAATCTCCAGCGGAATGGAAATTCCAGAACTCTCAAAGATTTTAATGTAGGCATTTTTTTATTACGTTAGAAAACAGTTATTTTTTATTTTTTTTTAGTTTTGGCAAGATTGATTTAAAATTCACAAAAAACATTCTCAGATAAATACAGAAAATGAAAAAAAAAATTTAATTTCAATAAACAATCGTCTTTTTGAGAATTCGAAGTTTTGCTTTGTAGCAATTTTTGAATTGCCAAAAAATGCTTATAAATTTCGTAATTTTACAGCTGTCGAGCTGAAATAATTTCCAAAAATGCAGACAAGGATCATTTATAATGAATTTGAAAAAAGCACTTGGGGTTTCTATGAAATGTGAAAATGTTTGAAATTTATAAATAAATCGTGGAAATTGGACATTTGCCAAAAGCTTCATGATTGCTTATTCACGTTTGGGTAAGGTTTTTTTTATGAGGAAGCCATAAGTAAATTATAATGGTAAATAATCGTAGGAGAGTTCAAGAAATTGCGCATAAAGCAGGCGAAAAATGGTGAGAAATGGAACAGTTGAAGACTTTTTTTTTAGAGCAATGAAATTTTGTTTCCAAAAAATTAATAGATCTCAGAAAATAATTAATCAATTTTACAAATGATTGATTTTAGATTGAGAATATTATAAAAGACTATTAAAGATGATTAATTATTAAAGACTATTATTAAAAATGATTGTGATTAGATTGAGACTGTTTATAGAAAAGATTGAATGATTTTTATTTATTTATTTTTTTAGCCTATTTGAGATTTTGAGAAACCCTTCAAAATTATAAAGAAAATCAATTTATGGCTATTTATTGACATTGCATGTTATTTTTTGACCTTGTATAGAATTTCTTGAAGTTTGAGAACTGTCACGATTTTTTTTTAGACCGTTAGAATATTTTTTCAATATGTTCTTATATATAAAAAATTGAGTGAAAAATCGAAATCATCAAGACAAGATTTTGTCGTGTCATTCTAGGACATTCCGATCAAAATCTTGCCTTGATGATTTTGATTTTCCTCTAATTTTTTTATATTAAAAAAAACACATTGCACTACATTTTCCCTAATTTTTTCAGACTTTACAAAGTGGTCCTTTTTTTCAAAGAAAAAAAATAAAATCCAATAAACGCGTGGCTAAAAAATTCTGAAAAAATTTGGGAAAATGTGTCTCAATGTGTTTTTTTATATAAAAAATTTGGAGAAAAATCGGAATGATGAAGGCAAGATGTTGATCGAAATGGCGTGGAATGCCTCTAATAAAAATTCAACGACGAGTGAACAAACCTGCAACGTTGTTTGATGCGTAGTATTTTGTGGTAAGTGTAAATGGGCTGTAAAAATGGCTATGGCCGCCCCCGTTCCGTCTCTGGAGGGCTGAAAACGATAAACGATTAATTTTCAATTAATCAGCGATCAATACAAAATTACGAATGATAATGAAGGATTGATTGAAAGCTCGCAATGATTGATTTTTAAAATTTATACGATAAGTCGAGCTTATGATTATCGGTACTGATTAAAATCGATAAGATAATGAATTTAATTAATTGGAAAGAGAAGTGATTGGATTTTAATGATTCACGGAGGAATAAAATTTTGCGTACGAGAACGGTGAATTTTCCAGTTCGTAGTTCACTCAGAAGGGGCTCCTGGGTCGGATAAAGAAGGGCGAGACCTTCGCGTCTCCTCGTCGCCTCGTGCTGCTCGTAAAGGGCCAAGGCTCGCGACACCTCAAATTTTCGTGCCGTTAAAAATTTCACAGCTGTGCTCCAGGAAACGGGACCGGCCCTTCTGCCGGCTCGACACTTGTTTACCGCCTCGATGAACTCCTTTGTCGCCTGTTTGGAATAATAACAATTTGATTAAATTGATTTTACACAAAAGTTTAATTTAATTTTTTTATTTTATTTTGGAATTCATTTTGAAATTGTTTTTATAAATTTTTTTTTTTCGCATTTCGTCAAAGTAAATTTTTCAGATTTTCCAATCAAAGTTTCTATAAAATAAGTTTAATATAAAATTAATAAAATAACAATGACACGATCCTTTAATAATCTGTGAAAAAATTATCAAAACAATTTTTTCACCCCTTATAGTGGCTTTTCCCCTGAAAAAATGAAAATATTTGATCGTATATCAGCGAGAGCCATTTTTTTTAAATTTTATTTAAAAACAATGTCTGTTTGTTATTCAACTATGTTCTTCTAGGGATTAGGTTTTTTTTCGCCTGTTTGGAATAATAACAATTTGATCGAAATTATTTTACAAACAAATTTAATTTAATTTAATTTTTTCAAATTATTTTGGAATTTATTTTGAAATTGTTTTTATACATTTTTTCTTTCGCATTTTGACAAAGTGAATTTTTCAGATTTTTCAATAAAAGTTTCTATGAAATTCGTTGAATATAAACTTAATAAAATAACAATAACACGATCCTTTAAGAATTTATCTGTGAAAAAATTATCAAAACAATTTTTTCACCCTTGCAGTGGTTTTTACTCTGATAAAATCAAAATATTTAATCGTTTATCAGCAAGAGCCGTTTTTTTAAAAATGTTTATTTAAAAACAACGTCTATTTGTTATTAAACTATGTTCTTCTAGAGATTACGTTCTTTTTCGCCTGTTTGCAATAATAACAATTTGATCAAAATTATTTTAATTTTCAGTCCTCGAGAGATTATATCAATTCTTGCGATCCAAAATAAATAAATTTTCTTAATTAATTCATTTTGGAATTTATTTTGATTTTTTTTTATAAATTAATTTTTTTTCGTATTTTGTCGAAATTTTCAGATTTTTCAATAAAAATTCTTTAATAATTAATCTGTTGTTAATCTGTAAAAAATTCTCGAAAGTTAACAATTTTTTGACCCCTTACAGTGACTTTTTCCCTGAAAAAATCCAAATATTTGATCATATATTAGCAAAAGCCCTTTTTTCAAAAAACTTTATTTCAAATTGCATACAACGTCAGGTTATTAAACTATGTTTTTCTAGGAATTAGGTTTTTTGAAAATCATGAAACCTTGATAGCAATATATTTATTTAAAAAAACTCTTGTTTCTCTATAAATTTTTTTTAAAAATATACCATACATTCTGATTTCTTTCACTCATCTATTTTCATCTTAAGGGAGTGCAACAACCGCAAGCTTAAAGCTGACGTCTTTTCCCAATTAATGAACAAAATAATTTTGCTAAGAGTTCAAAAATATTATTTTAATTGAGAAATTAATTTAGAATTCTTATAAACTCATCATGAGCAAATTATTATTATTATTATTATTATTATTATTATATATGTGTATATATATAGCTACAATGTAAAAAGTACGCACAAATTACGCACACGCATGAGCAATCAGTCGGTCGGGCTTTAAATAGTTTAAACGCCGGTAATCCGGTGCTCAATCTCGTCTCTACCGAACATACGTATATCCCGATGTTATTCATACGTTTAAATATATTTACTATTGAGGAGATTTTCAGGATTTATTTTCTTTTTTAATTTTTAAATTTTTTGGGAGAACTTTGAGCGAATGCGAAGCGGTTTTTCTCTTTCATTTTATATAAATAAATAAATAGAGAAAGAAAAAATAAATAAATAAATAAATTTCAATTCCACTTTTATCTGAGAAAACTTGTATTCAATCAAGATATTCACGGTGGTTCCAATTTTTAAAAAAAGCTATATATATAGCAGAGTTCATAGCTTTTTTGAATTTTTCAATTTTGTAAAGTCGAAAAATTCAAAAAACTTGCATAAATTTGCACAATAATTAAGAATCGAGCAAGTTTTCGTCGAAAACGAAATAATATTCTCTCAAAAATTGTTTTATTTATTAATTTTTGTTTTATAATAAAAAAATTTGCTTTTAAAAGACATAATAATTTATTATGGATATTATTTTCATGAATGCTTCGTTCGGATTTTTTTTAAAACAGTGATTTCATGCTTTATGCTTTGTAAACGAGGAATCGCAGGTGCCGAGGAATTTTCCGGCTGAATGTTTTCTTCAGCAGAATACTTGTATGTGTGTGTGTGTGTGTGTGTGTGTGTATTTTTTCCATAGAAAAATACGCACACGCGCGCCCGTTGCTTTTATATGCCGACATTACTTCCGGTCTGTGCGCTTTGCTGTATTCCTCTCTCTCTCTCTCCCCACCCAACTTTATATTTCCGGTTCCCCCCACTCCTTTTCGAATAAGCACGAGCGGTAAATGCGGAATAACGATATGTGACGATACACACGACAAAGTGTGACAAAAAATAAAAAATAAAGAGAAGAGAAAAAAAATATTCTCCCAGCAGTGTTCCTTTTGCCCACGCACTATAAACGGGCATTATAACGGGCCCACGCACCATCGATCCGTCCGTTTATCAATAAAATTGTCGTTCAATCAAATTAAATATATTCAAGTGTACGAGGCTTCGATTTTAAATTTAAAAAAACGTCCGATGGAAATTTTTGCAGCACGAATAATGTTGCTTTTGGAGGATGAAATTTTTTTTCTAAAATATTTTTTTTTACTTTCTACTAGAAAATACCAAAATTCATCACATTGGAAAGGTTTTTTCTTGTAATTTTTACTGGATCATAGTAATTTTTCAATTTTTTTTACAAGAATATAGCTATTTTTTGATATTTATATATTTAAATAATTTGTTGTAATTTTTACCAAAATATAGTGACATTTGTTATATTTCATGAATTTTTTCTTATTTTCAATTTTGATCAGAGCATGACAGTTTTTTTTAATGTTTTGAAATTACTGGTTTTTTATTTTTACTAAAAGTTGATAAAATTATTATTTCTGAACAATAATTTGTTTCAACGAATTTCCTTTACAATTATCTCTTTGAATTTTTGCATAATCTCGACTCAGAGTTTGTATCAGTGAAATTAAAAAATGTGGAGCCTAAATATATTTTGAGTGCCAGTAATAAATATACATATTTGGATTTACTGGAAGTTCTAAATCCAAAATAATTCATAATACTTTTTCAGCGATTACTGCATAATTATTTCGAAAAAAAAACTTGAGCTCATCATAAAAATATGATAATGCAATTTCATCATCAATAACGTAGAAAACTTGTCTTTCCAATTTTTGCTGTAATTATCTATTATTACAACGTGATATTATCATCAAAAATGGCAAATAAAATCTCAGGCTTTTTGTTAATGCCATAAAAAATGTTCAATAATTTCTTCGCATCTATATTAGATTAGAATAACTTTTGAAAATATTACACCTTTAATATTAATAATATTAATATTTACAAAATTTACTTTTTATGAGGATTATTGTAATAATGATGCTTTTTATCTTTTCTTCATATTAAGGGTGTCATTTTTATAAGGGCAATATTAATATTAATATTATTAATATTAATATTGCCTTTATAAAAATGACACCCTTAATATGAAGAAAAGAAAATTGCCATCGGCATCATTATTATCATAATCCTCATAAATAGTAAATTTCGTACTTCGTTCTCCTGTAAAATATGTGTATTCGTGATTGTGCATTTAAATACATAATGACAAACGCGCAATGTCGAAATAAAACGCTATTTGCACGTGAAAATATTGCCTCGTGATTTCGTGAACGTCAATAAATGACGTTAATCAACGTGAAACAAAGGGATTCAAGAGATAAAAATATATGCGTCTGCCGATCGTCATCGTCAGCGAGAAGCAGAGGGAAAAAGAATGCACATTCAACATTCCGATCTGCGCGAGATGTTCGTTAAGAAGCTCGTAAAAATCTGCGATCGATAAAGAAAAACGATTTTTCCTGGCAAAAGTGAAATTTGAATTAAAACAAAACGCCGTCAAGATCTGGGGAATGGAAAAATACTTGACACTGTCAAAATAACGAAACGTACGATTCGTATGGTAAAATCGTGCAATTATAATAATTTCGGCGTTAGGTTCGAAACTATAATTATTTTTGTACGAAAACAGAGCCCCGAAATTTTTCATCCTTATAATTACCGCGAAGAGACGTCGGAAACATTCGAAATTTGAGAAAAAACCGATTATCCTCTCAATTCTTTGGGCGTTTTGTTAACGAAACGATTAGCAATCACTTACTTGCTCCTGTTCGACGGTCAACGCGGCCGCCATCTTGGCTCAGCGCGAAACACACCAAAAAACTGTCTCTATCACTGTCACACTCACACACGCGGACCGCTAGATCACTAGCGCCGCTTGCAGAACGCACGGAAAACTAATATACCGTGTGTTAAAAATTCATGACGTTAATCAATCGACATTTTTTGACGTAAATTTACAAATATACTCGAGCGAAACCCACGCGCGAAGTACATACGTACACGCACGCACACACACACGCACACATGCGCCAGCGGTATACAAAAAAAACAAGAAATAGCAACGCGCGCACGCAGAAATTTCAAAGGAATTCTTCACGAAATACTAATGTTGAAACTGCGTGGTATCAAATTATCATTGTCGTTATTTACGAAAGGACTATGTTTCCTCATACGTGACAGACAACACACTTGTTCGAGCGTTCGATTTCCAATTCCTCGAACTATGCCTCGACAAAATCGCCGACTAGTCGTCGCATCCGACTTGTAATTCTCTGACGAAAGCGCCCGCAGCGCCCTTTCGGCGAGAGATCATCGACGCTCGGCAAGTCGGTAGAGGAACACTCTCTTTTATCGACAGTCGGTAATGTAGAAATACTCAAAGGAGATTTTCATTATTGCGCCGGCGCAGTGAGAGCTCTCCAGTGTTGTGTTGTTGCTACGAGTGCTACGACATTTGCATCGGCAACGAACGTCTGGACATGGCGGGAACAGTGCTCGCAGTAAGTATAAACAAAACTAATTCTTTAAAAAGGCTTTTTCTATTTTCTTGGATGCTTGGAGAAATTGGCGTCGAGATTTAATAGAAAATTGTAAAAAAGAGAGCATGTTTACGGAGATTAACGCTTTCGAGAGCCATTGTGTACTAATCGCTTTGTCTAGAGGTCGGACTAGTGACAAAGCGATTTAACAATGGCTCTCGAAAGCGTCATTCTTTATAAACATGCCTTTTTTTCTCAATTTTCTCTTCAACCTTAGCGCCAATTTCTCTAAATATCCAATAAAATAGAAAAAGCATTCAGAATATTTGAACAACGGAGCATTTTATGTTATTGCTGTTGTTGTTCTTATTATTATTATTATGAATATGTTTATTGTATAATTATTTGCAGAACAATGTTCCTGTACGTATGCGTGGGTACAGAGAAAAGGAACTGGAGTATCTAAAGACCCTCGAAAGACAGAATCCCATTACAAAGGGATTCTTAAACAAACACGAGTCATCGCACGGCGTAACGCCCAAATTGCGAAGCGGAATCGTAGATGCTGTTGTTGCATATCTCGAAAACTGCTACGATGAGATCGATTTTATTCAGGAAACTCTTTATCTGGCAGTCGCCATTGTAGATCGATTTTTGGAAGTACGTCGAGTGAATTCTTTCAAATGACAAAAAATATAGGCTTGATACAAGTTTTTTCAAATATAATGTTTGACATTCAACGCTAGATGATAATATATATGTCATTCCATATCAATTCAACGACGTTTTAACGGTAACCCCTTTGATTTTTTATATTTTTTAAAATGTTTTTATACATGCAAAAAGAAGTATCCATGCCAATTTTTAGCTCTATCTTAAACCATACCGAAGTTATTGATTTTTCAAAAAATATTCTTAAAATGATCATAACTTCTACATTAACCAAGATATTGTTATTTGTCAAGAGGTCCTTTTTTTGTTTAAAAAAAAAAAAAAGATTTTAGTTTAGAGTATCAAGCAATGAAGCAAAATGAACTTTTTTTCAAAAAGTAAATTTTGAAAAAAATATTGAAAATTAAGACAAACAAATTTTCAATGTCTTTTAAACTGTTTTAAGCTAAGAAATTGAATTTTCGTTCAATGGGACCACTTGGATTTTTTCAAAAAAAATTATTAAATTCTACATAAAAAAACAAAATTTTTGAGATTTTATCGAAGAGGAGATTCAAATAACTTATTATCGAAAAAAAGCATTTGGTTTTTTTTCGTAATTTTGATCGTTTTTCCTTCTATGACTACAATAGTTGATTTCAATGGTGTTAAAATAAATAATCTAACTTGCCTCACATATTTCCATTGTAAATTATAATAATTAACATTAAGAATTAGAATTCGAGTACGTTTTGCACTTTATTCAATGTTTTTACATGAATATTCAAATATTAACATTACTCACATCTAAAAACATGTTTTCAATAACTATTGCTTCATACTCTTCCTTTTCTTCGCCATCCTCTTTATTACATTATGACGTGTAACTTCCGTTGATCTAGAAAATCTTGAAGTAGGTATAATCAATGAAATTTTTTATTAATCTCAAGAGTCTATAAACTAAATTTTAGAATGTAACTGTCGATATATTTAAAAATTTATGAAATTAATTGAATAAAGTGCAAAACATACTTGAATTGTAATTCTTCATGTTAATTATTGTAATTTACAATGGAAATATGTGAGGAAAGTTAGATTATTTATTTTAACATCATTGAAATCAACTATTGTAGTCATAGAAGGAAAAAAATCGAATTACGAAAAAAAACGATTTTTTTTTTCGATAAGAAGTTATTTGAATCTCCTCTTCGATAAAATCTCAAAAATTTTGTTTTTTTACGTAGAATTTAATAATTTTTTTTGAAAAAATCCAAGCGGTCCCATTGAAAGAAAATCCAAATTTTTAGCTTAAAACAGTTAAAAAGACATTAAAAATTCGTTTTTCTCAATTTTTAATATTTTTTTCAAAAAGTACATTGAAAAAAAAAAAAAATGACCTCTTGACAAATTACAATATCTTGGTTAATGCAAAAGTTATGATTATTTTAAAAATATTTTTTGAAAAATCAATGACTTTGGTATGGTTTAAGATAGAGAGCTAAAAATTGGCATGGATACTTCTTTTTGCATGTATAATAACATATTAAAAAATAAAAATTATCGCAAATATATTTCACAAAAATCATACATTTTTTGTCAGCGCTAATGTCGTATTTTTGAAATTACAGTTGGTCAAGGAGACCACCGGGAAAATTGATCGGTGGTTGCTCGTGGATTCGGCAATTTTTATTGCTATGAAGTACACGGAACTATTTCCGTTGGACATAACAAAGTTTGATAACATGTTGAACGATTGCAGCCCTCATACGGAAATATTGGAAATGGAGGAGGTCATTCTAAAAACCCTCAATTATTCACTCGACCGACCGTTGCCTCTTCGTTTTCACCAATTGTACTGCGAAGTAACGAAGGTAAACTTTAAAGTAAAAATAAATAATACAATTTTCCACGAAAGAGTTACTGAAATTAAAAAAATTTCGTCGTTTTTAAAGCCACGTCCGGAGTATCGGAAAATGACTGAATATTTTTTGGAACAATGCCTCGTGCATTACGAATTTTGTCATCATCCGCCGAGTCTCATCGCGGCAGCAGCAATGTATCTTTCCTTCTTGTAAGTTTACAATGGACGGAGCCCTAAAAATAATAAATTTTCATTGTGACTGAAAAAAAAAAAAATATATTCGCAGCATCTGTGAGGCGGACGACAAAGAAATCTGGATGGAAAAGCTGGTCCTGTACAGCTCGTACAAGAAGGAAGATTTATTCCCGATCGTTCGCGATATCGCTGAGGCGATTGTAAACGCCGCCGATGATGATGAAGAATTTATGGCTGTCAGAGAGAAGTACAGCAGTTCCAAACACATGGAGATATGTCTACGTCCCGAGCTCGAATCTCCGACGATGATCGCACTCGCAAATATGCTCTAGGAAGTGTGAATCTCTTTGCCCCTTCCGCCTTTTTTTAAATTACGAGATACAAATAAGGCAAGTGATCTCGTTAATTTTTTTCTGTTTCTTTTTCACACGCGTATTCGTATTCGAATCTATCCCGAGAGTCGCCGGAAGTGTTTTGGATTATAGCTGCGGGCAGTTTTAGCGAATCCACAGTACACGATCCTCTTTTTTTTTTTTTTTTTGTTTTTGTACCAGATACTTAATACTATTTAGTTTATTATAAATTAGTTTATTCTTCCATTTCATACAAGTGGTTTGACCATTTGAAACTATAAATTTAATCATTATTGAAAAATGTGATATTCGCCACAAGTGTCGCAAGATATAACAATAACAACAACAATAAGAATATATATCGTTTCTTATACTCTGCTGTTTTATTCACCATGGAGAAAAAAAATTTTAAGTGAACTTGGCAACACTGCAAGAGAGCTCATCAGCTGATAGCGTAGAGCGAACCTAACCTCACTCTCGGTTTGGTCAAAAGTTGTCACTTCCAAGTTTACGGTGACGTTTTACGGGAAAATCTTGGCGTAAATAGAAACATGCCAACGAAACAGTATTTGGATCGTGATATAAATAAATTATTCGAAGAGCACAATGTCAAGGATATTGAGAAAATTCAGAAAACTATACAGCTTGAGTGCGATAGAAAGAAGATCGAATTGCGCACCTTGGTCGGGTGAGTTTTCAGAATTTTTCCATTGCGACGGTTGCTTTGCTTTTTTGTTTTTTTAAAAAAATATTTAGCATCAAGAATCATGATTAAAAAATTCTTCGCAGAGAGCGCTATCGCGATTTGATTCAAGCCGCTGATACGATCGCCGAAATGCGGCAAACATCGGAAAACGTTATTTTACGAATCGCCGATATCGAAACGACCTTTCGTAATTTGCAAGAAAAATATCTCATTGGCTTCAAAGTCGATACTAAGGACGGATCCAGAGAAAGGTCATTTTTGTAATTATATTTTTTATTGAGACGCAATTATATTGGATGATTTTTTAATTATATGTTAGGGCTTTTTGTCAATATTAATTTTTAGCACTATTTACGAGTGGTTTCTCTCCAAATTCAATAACAATGGATGTAATAATCTAGTACAATTGTGCAAAAAAATTGAGCCGGATAGCTGCGCAGCTACAAAAGTTAGAGCACTTACGAGAATTTTTTTTAACAATTGTTTTGGAACTGCTTTCCTTTAACTCTTTCAAAATTTAATACTAATCAATCTTGTTCCATAATGCTTTTTTTCAAAAAATTGGGATCTATAGTTTCAAGATTATACAAGACAGAGCGATTAAAAGCTTTTTCAAACTTCCAAACTTTCAGAAAATTTATTTGAAGCACAGCGATCATTGTTTTCAAAAACTGATGATCGTTTTTTGTCCTAAAAAAAAAACTACATCCTAGATATTCTTGGAAAATAAATTGTTTTATAACAAATTTCTGAATCAAATTGAAAGATCAAAGTAAATTGAATGTTGTTTTACGAGATTCTGTATATTGAAATCCAAAAAACCGCCTAAATCGGTTTTTTACAAGGTAGAATTACAGTCGTTGAAAAAAAAAGTGTCAATTACATTGCAGAGAATCGCAGAATGTATCCGATTCCGTGGTAATGCAAATAAAAGTATTGATGGACATTCCGGAGCACATATGGTCTGCTATCGATAACCGGGATCTCTTGCTGGCGTCTCAACTATTCATACTGGCGCAGCATGTTAATTACAGTTTAACATTCGAAGTTGGTCAATCGACGCTGTCGAAAAAATATCCCATAGTAGCCAAACAGTGGAGTATCATCGGTCACTTCAGAAACGTCATATTCAACGAGTGCAACGACTCTCTCCGCTCGATGGATTTGTCGGCTAAGGTAGTTTTCTGTCTTACCATACAACAAAAATTTTAATAAATCGATAGAAATTTTTTATTTAATTTTTATAAAAATCGTCGCTTTCAGGCTGCCGCAAATTGCTTGGCCGCTCTCGTACTTATGGACGGCACAACATCGAAGGATTTACTTGAGAAATTAATTAGCTCGCGATGTCAAGCTATCGAATCGATTATCAAAGACGAGAGTCCTCACAGCGTTCGTCACAGAATAAAGTTGAGCGTTAAATTGCTAACTGATACAGTAACGCTAATTTATTCTTGCTTCATAAGTGAGTAAAATTTATATTACATAGATTTAACGGTTAATATTTTTTATTAAAAATTTTATACGTGGTATTTAGTATTTAATATTTGATATGTATTATTTTTTTGGGAATTGAAATTTGCCCAATCATTCCCGATCCTGTTTGATACGTATTAACGAATTTCCATTCGATTTTTTTTTTGATTGAAATGATTTTAAATTTATTTCTTCGGTAGGATACTGGAATTAATTTGTATTTTTCCAGAAATGAATGGGCACAGTCGAGGTCTCGTGGCCGAATACGTGATGCATTTGACGGATCAACAAGCGTCCGAAATGTTGTACAATCTCGATCTTGACAATGATCTGTTGAAAAAATTTCTCCCAACGGTTACAAAAGTTCACAAGCCATTCGAAAAAGGAAATTTCGTCGATCTATCATCGACCGATCTCAACGATATTCTCGATAATTGGTACGGCTGGATTGATAAAATAACATCAACGGAAATTTGCAAACTGCTCAATCTCGTGACATCGGTAAGAGGAATATACAATATTCGCGAGGAATCATTGTCGCTTGTGTTGCCGGAAAATTGGGAAAAAATAACGGCCGAATTATCGCTACCAACGACGAATTTTTGGTCGTCGTTTTATCAGCCTCTATTGACGACACGCGTGAAATCGATAATACGAGAGAAATGGGAGGAATCGGTGAAAAATTTGAAAAATGAAATGGCCGATTTATTGATCAAGGTTAACAATGAGAAATACGAATTTTCCGAGAGCGATTTACGCTGGTACGTTTGGAAAGATTCGCCGATTGATATACCGCAAAAATTGACGAAAATCATGACGCTCGATGGAAAAAGATCGTTGCTGATGAAGGCACGTGGTTATTCGCCAAATTTGGTGAAATTGTGCGAAAATTTCGACGCTAATTTGAATTTATTGCTCGCCGATCTCGAGCAATATTTGTACGATACCGAAATGCCAAGAACGACGAATCTGCTTGTTATGAATTTTTTCACCGTCTTTGACAAATTCACCGATCGAACGGAGATTCAAGAAAATTTGCAAGAAACGAGCGCAACGATGATCGATTCGCTCGTGGATTTTATAAAGAACGAGTACGTTGATAAAGAAAAATCATCGAATTGCCATGTTAGCGCGATATTGATAGCGAGATTTTTACAAGCGATCACGTCGATATGTCCGAGTCTCAACAAATGTTTCACGATGTCGAAGATTTCCGGTCTTCAAATGACGAACGTAAAGTGGCAAAATATGTGCGATCGTTTGAGAGACGAGAGTACATTGATATGGGGCATTTGGGCGAACGATTACAAGAGAAAAATTTCGAATAATTGCGAAAAAACTTTTCGCAATGAGAAAAACGGTGATTATCGAATCGGTGAAATTATTTCCGAATGGGAGAGAGTTACGATCGAGGAAGAGGCCGAGGAAGGAAAATCCATTAAATCGGAAATCCTCGTACCCTATCAACCCTCCGTGAAGCTGCAAAATTTCTTATCAACGGTCACGAAGGATTTGAATAAAATAATTCCGCACACTATGCCAAAGTGAGTAAAATGATATAATAAAAAAGCCGGATTAGTTTCACACGTTGTGCTGCAATTCTTGAATTTCTTCAAGTCAATAGGATTTTTATTTGTTTGAACGAAATTTTTTTGTAAATTTATTTTTTGTACTAATCTAAAACAAATTTGCATTAAGAAACCAGCGTTTTTGCAGAGATAATGAAAAAAATTATATTCTGTGGTTTTAAATCTTGCAACGTCAGTAAATCTTTGTTCCAGTCGAAATTAAACTTTTTGCAATTCTTATCAATGATAATTTAAAAATTTGAAAATTCGAAATGATAAAGCTTTATTAGAAAGCTATATTAGTATTACAATATTGTTATTGTTGAGGAATGACATTGGAAGATATCAATTTTTAGTCAATTTAAATTTTCAACTTTATAATTTATTTTGCTAAATTATAATTTGTCTATTTCATTCATTTTTTTACCATTTTTCAGAAAAGTAATTCACGAGATCGTCGATCACATTGTCGTTGAATTATTCGACCATTACAACGCAACAGCGGACAATCAAAACATCAGACAAAAATATGCTTTTCAAATTTTATTCGATATAAAATACATCACAATGTTGATGGTTCCACGCGAGAATAAAATTCTTACCGACAGATCGGCCCAAGTCAGTAATAATGTTCTCGCTAAAATCGATCCTTTCGATTCTGACGTATTTTATCCGTTTATTCACGTAAACGTGAAGAAAAGCGCACAAAGATCTCTGGTAAGTAAAGAGACCCAAAGTAGATCCTGGAAATTTGATTTGTGTGTTTATTTCAACGAGAAAAAGTAATCCCTCTAAATTTATTCAATTGAGAATCGATATCATCAGCTTGTCTCTTGTGAACAGAGTTGTGAAAATAGTAATGTAACAGTAATGCATTAACCATTACTTTAAACAATGTGTATTGGACAAATTTTCCATTACAAATTACAAGAGTAATGTGTAATGGATGACTGTTCCATTACGAATAAAAAAAGTAATGTGTAATGTACGCATGTTCCATTACAAATGAAAACAGTGATGTGTGATGGAGGCATGTTCCATTACAAATTAAAAAGTAATGTGTAATGTATGCACGTTCCATTACAAATTACAATTTTTTTTTAATAATAATTCGCAGTGGAGAATATTCCATTACAAATAGAAAAATTGGCGTACTCGTATTAGAAACTTGCACATTGTTGTCTCATTATTTTATTTCGCTCACTAAAAGTTCATCCACAATTATCACAAATGATTCATAAAGTTAAAAAAAAGAACATGCACGTTATTTAGGGATTCAATGAAGCGACAAATTTTGTATCAGTAACTTGTAATTTTTATTAGATCGCTCATAATCATGGGTAACAGCGTGTAAAAGCAAGTTCAATATAAAGTTGGATAATTTTTGGGGTTGAGTACATATTCAGACTTCATATTTAACGATGAAATGTCTGTTTTTTTGTTTCTATTTTTTAACTTTATCGATCATTTGTGATAATTGTGGATGAACTTTTACTGAGCGTATACGAGCACGGCAATGTTTCTTTTTGTAATTGAATATTCTCCACTGCAATTTACTTTTTTTTATTTGTAATGTCACATGCATCCATTACACATTACTTTTTTAAATTGTAATGGGACATGCATCCATTACACATTACTTTTTTTAATTGGAATGGAACACGCATCCATTACACATTACTTTTTTATTTGTAATGGGTACTAAATACAGTAATGCATTATTTACAACTCTGCTTGTGAAATGTAATTTTTTCAATTTCTTTTCGAATTGACACTGACGATATTTTCAATTTCATTTTGCAGCTAATGTTTGGGAATTTGGTGCCTCATATCGAACAATTACATTCGATTTTGGGCTCACGGAGTGATTACGCATCCGGCGATGGATCAAAATCAATGGCGGATCCTCCAGGCGGACTTGCAGTTTGCACCGGTGCGCCTTGGTTCCCTCCGCTTGCTGTCACAGCGCCAACCAGAAATTTACCACTCATGCCAGTTTCTATTCCGGACAAAGCTCAGGTAAGCACATTTATTCTCAATTCTCGTAATTTCAAAAAAAAAAATCACAGATTTCTTCGAATTTGAGCATTTTCCTCATTATTGTATCCACACGATCTTCAAGCTAAATCATTATACTTTTCATATGTCATATACTTTTCATATTCTTAGATCGGAGCTTGCTTGAGGTAAGCCGGTGGTAAATAGTGTGTCTTATTTTGTGGCAAAACCGGATGTTGGGCTTCCATTATGATTTCCGGTTTTATAGCATGTTTTTCATGCAAAGTTCACGCTCGCGATTTTTTTCTCTAACTATCGGCATTTCGAAGTTAAAATGCATGATTTTTTTCTTTTGTCCTTTGAAACATTTTTTTGCGTTACATTTAATATCTTGTGAAAATATGTGTATTTAATTATGTTGCTGAGGAGCTAATCAATCGTAATGCAGATTTAAAAATTGGGAAGTGAAATAACATGAAAATATCATCCTAATTTCGTTGATAGAAAATGAATACTCAGCGAAATATTCATTCATAAATGTACGGCATTTTTTTTTTTAATTATTAATTCAGTCATTTGATTTTGGATAATTGATTAAGTATTGATTTTCTCCTTAATTCCTGTCATAAAAATATTCAATTTTCTTTGGTTCTTGTTCGGCGTTTTTTTTTACTAAACTTGGAGATTCTGTGAAAAGAGATTCGCCCTTTTTATGAATTATTAACGCAAAATTGTTTAATTGTTGCTACAGCGGAAGAAGACTCCGGTAAAGGAAGTGTCCAAGAATGATTTCAGCGGTGCAACTATAAAATCCGGAGCAGCTGCATTTTTCGGTGCTATGGGATCCGATTGGTTCGGCACTAATTGATCTGCTCACAGGTTTCTCGATTTTTTGTATCAAAGATTGTAAATAATCATGGAAAGTTACTTTACTTTTGCGTGCAAAAGTATTTTCTTTATGGCTCGAATTCAAGAAAAATCATATTTTAACAAATTAAGGATAAGACTATTGAGGTCGTTGCGTTTAATTAAAAAAATAATAATATCGTCCCATCAATAAACAGACTTTTCCACATCGTTTTTTTAAATATAGTGACTGATAAGATCCAGTACATTAACGGGACAATTCTCGTAACGTGTTTCACAATTTTTTTCATACTCTGCTTGACGCAATTCAGCTGCAATATTTTCGTCTTCCGATGATGATGGTCTGAAACAAAATGTTAATATTCTTAACAAAATATTTTTGCAATCTTCACGAATTTAATGGCAATCGACCTCATAATCGAGAGTGTTTGTGCAAAAAAATCTGACCGCGAAAGCTCCAAAATTGACGAAGCTAAAACGTCCCCAATAATTGTTTGAAAATTTCAAAATCTCAACCTCTAAACCGATTCTTTCCCGATTTGATAACAAACACCCTTATCGTGCAATGTATTTGTGGGCAAAATTTCTGTTTGATAACGAAAATATTACATTTAAAACGTTCGCAAGAATTTTTGCATAATTTTACAAAATCTAAAAATATTAAACGATTTAAAAAAAATTAAAAATTGCTTGAATTTGAGTTTTCAAAAATGTACCTAAAATTTCTAAATTTGTTCTTTAAATTATCGCAACTTTTGAAAAGTTTCAGTGAAATATTTTGAAAATAATACAAGTTGGGGCGTTTGAGGCTTGTTTTTTTGCAAAAAAAAATCAATAAAATAGAAATATTAAAAACTAAAAAAAAAAACTCACGTCAATAAAATGTGAAGCAAATCACCAATGAGACCATTTTTTGTCATCGGATTTTTAGCTGCGTCACATATTGCTCGCATGAGGCAAACTCTTCCCGGATAACCGGCTCTGAATATTTAAATTTTCTCTTGTTAATTTTTTGTTTGTTTTCCCGGAAGCTCAAGAATTTCAATTTTCTCACCGCTCCAATTTACTCTCGACAATCCCATAAGCGAGTCGTCGATCGAAACTCCGTTTGCCAAAATAATCATTGAAATTGGACGAATTTTTGTCACCCGGAAGTACGTAATTCGCCTCGAAGTAGAGCGACACAGATATCGCTTTGTTTGGAAGATCCAAGGGTATGCTGACGGCGAAGAATAGCTGATGAGTATAAAAATTGATTGAAATTTGTTGATAATTTATTTCATTGAAAAAAATTGATATATTTGCAGGAGAGCATTTTTCACCATTTAAATGGCAAAAAATGTGATTGCGTCAGGGTTGCGAAATTTTTAATGAAAAAGTAATGCATTAACCATTACTTTTTTCATTAACCATTAAAATTTAATGGTTAATGGCAATTATTTTCATTGACCATTAAAATTTAATGGTTAATGGAAATTATTTTCATTAACCATTAAAATTAAATGGTTAATGGATATTATTTTCATTAACCATTAAAATTATTTCCGTTAACCATTAAATGTTAATGGTTAATGAAAATGCAATTGCATTAAAAATTTACAAATTTACCCATTGCAATGTAATGTGTAGTGGACGATCGATCGATTGCATCGATCGATCGATCGATTGCAATTTTGGGAATGCAAAAATCTAGATGAATAAATTATTGCAATTTTGCATTACATTTTATTGACTTAGGACTTAGATTTTTAGAATTATAATACAGATGCTTTTTAGAATTTAAGGTGAAAATCTAAGTCCTAAGTCAATAAAATGTAATGCAAAATTGCAATAATTTATTCATTATTATTTTTCCATTCCCAAAATTGCAATCAAAGTTTTCTCTATTACACATTACATTGCAGTGGGTAATGGAATTTTTTTTCTATTACACACTACATTGTAATGGGCATGGTTGCAAATAATGCATTACTTTTTTTAATGCCATTGCATTTTCATTGACCATTAAAATTTAATGGTTTATGGAAATTATTTTCATTAACCCTTCAATTTTTATTAATCAATAAATTTTAATGGTTAATGGTTAATGAAAATAATTTCCATTAACCATTAAATTTTCATTAACCATTAAATTATTACCAATAACCATTAAACGTTAATGGTTAATGAAAATGCAAATGCATTTTAAAAAAAGTAATGCATTATTTGCAACCCTGGATTGCATAAATATTTACCATTGTGGATTAAAAAATGTTTTTAAATTTGTAATTAAGTATTTAAATTTGCAATTTGGTAATTGTTTCCATTTTACACCGTTCTTGTTCGAAGTATTTTGACTTTGTTCGTAAAGTGTTGAAAAATCATGACAACAATTATTTCACGATTGATGGTTCTTGCAAATTCCATTGACATAATTAGTCAATCAGAAATGATTGATTGAGCATTACCCCCATTCCGCTACCCTCGGGAAATCCAACTGAACGTATTTGCCTCGTAACCGCATAAGTGACGTTCTTCACTGTTGATCCATTGACGAAGAGGCACGAAATCATTAAAAATAGTCCAATTTTCGTACTGAATTTTTCACTGCAATAGAATTGATGAATAAGCAATATTTCTACGTAATGAAAAAATGATGGAAATATAAATTGAACATTTATTCACGCGTAGGACATTAAAAGAAAAATGAATTTGTTTGAATATATTGAAAAATGATGGATTGAAAAAAAAAATCGTAACTTACAAATTTTTAAATTCTTAGATTTTTTTGTAACATACTCACTCGCCCATCTTTTGACAATTTAAAAAGCTCTCGGCGCTCTTCTTCACTCTTGAAGCGATAAAACAACTCGAGGATGAGAAAGATCACACGTACTTGAGAAATAAAAATTCATTATCGAGCACTAATTAAATTTTTTTTGGTGCTCATTCTGCTAATTCGTTGAATGCATTTTTGCTCTCGCATTTTTTTGTCTTTTTTGTTTTCCTCTCTGGGAGAGAGAGAGAGATTGAATCACATAATGTGGAGAGGAATATTTTTTTCTATTTTTGAATTTTTTTAATTATTCTGAAAACAAACAAACATCATCAAATGTATTTAGATATTACAGGATTTTTTTTTTTAATGAAGAAATCAATTTCTTGCATTATTGTTTTAATTTATTGTTGCCGTGTTTTTGATTTGGGAAGAATTTAAGTGTCCCAAAATTTAAAGAAGTGCAATTTTTTATTTTCTACATTTTTGAACCAATTTTTTGTAACACTTCTTGCTTTTTTTAACACTTCTTACTTGTGATTGTTTACTTGCGTATTTCTGAGGCTGACTTTTAATTTTATTACATCAAATAATATTAACAGTATTCTATCGAATATTAATATTTAAACTCAAAAAACAGATACGTCAAAGTATGGAAGTGATTGGCACAAAATTTCATGAATATACACATTTTCTAACTCAACTCATCAAACCCTTGAAAAAAAAATTTTTTTTAAAGACTCCCAGCGTCCCGATTGAAAACAATCGATAATTTTTCATAGACGACGCAAAAATATTTTTATAGCATGATTATGTTCCACAGTCAAATTCTCCGATTTATTTAATGCTTAAAATCTATAAAATATAAGCTTGGAACAATTTACAAAAGATCGATGTGCAAATAACAACTCCATGTTTTTTCTTTATGATTTTTTATTGTGCATCAATAATTCTTGTCGGAGGCCGATCGATAAATTTATTTGCTTTTCAACGACGTCAATGAGGGTTCAATCGGGTATATTGTCTTTGTTGACCACACAAGACCAACGAGTAAGTAACAAATCTGATTATTTACATGCGACAATGCATAACATCGCAAAAGCATTTTTTCTCACTCAAGATCAATTTTTCTTGAATTAGCATTGCCTTACGCTCCATTTGGGGTATTTCTGCGCAGTGATACACTACTGGAAAAAATTAAGGGATCAAAAAAATTGCCTAAATTTTTAGTGGTTTTTACAACATTTTTTAAATCCTAAGAAATAGGGTAAAATTTTTTTTTCACATTTCATGTACTTTTTTTTGGCTGCAGTGACTTGGAACCTTTCTAGCTAAACAACTGCATGGACAGAATAGCTTGTTTATTCAGCTTCAATTTGCTTTTTTTTATACCTCGATGTGACCATTTTTCGCTGAGATACAGCATTTTTAGAAACTCCAAAAAATTTAGGTTTTCTTTTTGTTCCCTTCATTTTCTCCAGTAGTGTACTTTTATAGCCGATTAATAATTCAAAATTATATTACGAATAAAGCGTCCGTTTTAAATACGCAACTTTGAACTGTCGATCACCATTTCCAGGTACGAAAATTGCACGATACAACGACGTAGGCGTACAATATTGCTGTTTATCTATAAATACATCTGTGAACGTAATGTGCGTGTGATAAAAAAATATCTACGTCCAGTAACATTGAAATTCGAGATTTCAGAATAACCCAAAGCGTTACTCAAAAATTGACTCAGTGAAAAAAAAAAGATTTTTTTTGAGACTGTTGAATTAAATAATGAAGACCTTCATCGATCCTGCGCACAATTCCATTTTCGAAGAACCCGCCAAAAGCTTGGAATACTTATAAATATTTCTTGTTATACCAAAAATCAAATTAGACATTTTTTTCACTCACTTTGCACACGATTGCTATTATTTTAATAAACTCTAAAGACTTTCTCAATTTTTATTTAAATAAAAAAAAGGTTTTCTCAAATCTGACCCGCAGACGCATTATTATAAATTAATAGACGAGATTTCGACGGCATTTTGTGATGTCTATGTATATATAAGAGTGGGTCAAATAAAAAGGCTAATTTTTGGCATCTAAAAAAAATCCTCTGCAAGTATTAGCCCTTTATATTTAAATTAAGAGTTCCCTCATCACAAACGTTTATTTCCCATTTAAATAACATAGCAAATTTTTTTTTTTAACTTTGGAATTTTATTAGACTTTAACCGTTAAGGTAAGGAGAGTTTTTTTTAGCACATTTTTGTAGAACATTTGATGCTCTACAAAAACGCTCTCTTGTGTTGAATCAAAAAATAATCGTTGATAATTAATGATAATTATCACCGATTATTTTTTGAACGGTTAATTTTATCGATTAAACACAAGAGAGCTTTTTTGTAGAGCAACAAATGTTTTACACAAATGTGCTAAAAAAACTCTCCTTACCTTAATGGTTAAAGTCTAATAAAATTCCAAAGTTACAAATTACAAAGTTAAAACAAAAAATTTCCTATGTTATTTAAATGGGAAATAAAAATTTGCGATGAGGGACCTCTTAATTTAAATATGAAGTGCTAATACTTGCGGAGGGTTTTTTTGAGATGCCAAACAATACATTTTTCATTATATTGAGGAAAAAAAAATTAGTCATTTTATTTGACCCACCCTAATATATATGTATAATGAATCTAGGAAAATTGGCCCCCCCCCCGATCTTTGTCTAAAACTTTAACTAAAATGAACTATCTAGCCGACGCTCAAAAAAAATCCTCATTAAATCGACTCTAAAAAAAAGGCGATTGTTTAAAAATCAAATTTCATAACAGTGAGTGTTTCAAAAGAAACTATTTTTTTTGCGATTCTAAAATGCTTGACTATGACGATCGCCCACAAAACCCCTCGAATCAGGCGTTTTCCATGTCGCGAAATATACACATCGATAATTCGGAGGCCAATTTTTCAATTGCTAAGTAATCAGTTATTGTAAATATATATGGGGCATTCCAGGTCAATTTGAGGATCAGATATTTGGCAATTAAGGTTCTTCCGATTCAGTCAAATTATTCTGGAATGCACCGTACATTGTATTTGGATGGATAACACGGTCCCACGTACTCTTAGGCGTAAAACACTAAATAATACACATTTTTTGAGCCTCTAAAGCTGCACAATTTTTACTACACTGCGATAGGAGCTCCTCTTCTTTCTCTTCTGGAATGACTTTCCACATTTTCGTTGGACTTTCAGGGTACGGTAAAAAAAAAATATATATTCACACAAGATCGACTAATTCTTGTATCCTCTTGACGCAACATTCCGAGCCATCGTTCGCCTCTTTCGATACCTTGAAAAAAATATCGTACCGATTTGCAATATTATATATGGGGCGTTCCATCCCAAATCGGACAGTTTGACAAACTTCTTTTTTTATTTCCTCAATTTTTTTATATTTTTTAGTACCCATTAAAAGACTCTTCCTGTTAAATTTTGAGATTTTTAAAATTATTACTTCAAAAGATATTAATTTTTTTTTTTAACCGCTCTTTTTCGATTTTTCCGTCATAACTTTTTTAATCATGGTCCAAATTAAGTGTTTTTTTTCAAAATTTTTGTTTTTTATGGCCATTTCAGAAAAAAATACAAAAAAATATATTCGACGAGTTTTTGAATAAGTTTTTGGAGTTTTAAACATTGAATCGTGTTTTTAAAATTGAGTGCATATTTTGATTTTTGTGAAAAATTTTTATTTTAAAACTTCTATCTACTCAACAAATTTTAAGACCAGTCTGGGCGTGGGCCCTCCATAATTACTTTTTTTTTTAGAAAAGAAACCTATCGCAAAGGAATATTCTAATTCAGGAAATAATCGTATAATGTAAGATTTTCAAAAGAATTCGCGAATGAATAAAAACTGTTGTTATTATTGTTCATAAACAGACTTAACGATTAATTATTAATTTAAAAAAAACGGTTAATAAAAAAGTGTCAAAACAAATTCTAAATAATGAAAAAAAGTCCAAAGATTGTATACAGTAACAAAAATTGATATTCATAATGATTTGTAGAAATTGTTTTTTTTTTAATTTTTAAAAATCGAAAAAAATAGTAATTATCGAGAGCGCACGACCGGACTGGTCTTAAGAGTTGTTGAATGGATAGAAGTTGAAAAAAAAATATTCAAAAGAATCAAAATATGCACTTACTTTTAAAAAAACGATGCAAAGTTTAAAACTCAAACTTATTCAAAACACGTTGAATATTATTTTTGTATTTTTTTCTGAAAAGGCCGTAAAAAAAATGTTGAAAAAAAAACACTTAATTAGCACCATTATTAAAGAAGTTATGACCAAAAAACCGAAAAAAGAGCGATTTTTTTTTTAAATTTAATATCTTGTGAACGAGTAATCAACAGCAACAGTCTTTTGGAGAATTTCCATCTCTTCAAAAGTAATATATCTCGAAAATGAGAATCGAAATAAAAAAATCGTCATTCTAATATTTATAATGCATGCATTATTTATAATAAGATTTTTTTGTAATCTATTTACCATGCACAGATTGAGAAATCCATGTGGCAATCCGGGCAGAATATCGAGCGTAACGTTATTTCCGAGTGACTTTAGCTTACGAGCAAACATAACGCAGTCATCCAAACAAGGATCGAGCTCCATACTCTGCAAATAATTAATTAACGATTTATGTTTCATTGACAAAAGATTTTTTCCTTCTTTTTCAGTTTCGAGGGGATATTTTTTCCTCTTTTTTCAGTTTCGAGGGGAGATTGCGATAATGCGGACTTGCCAGAATTTTTATCGGTGGCATACGACTGAGCACGCTGTCAGAAGCGAGATAAGGACTCAATAGCGGATCCCTCGGTACGTTGAAGACAAATTCGTCGGCCGGGTTCTTCGCGGTGTCGGTATCGAGCTCGCGAGATTCTCGCCTCTCCGCACCGCCCAATGACCATCCGAATAGTGTCCATGACTTTTCACCTTCCGAACTGTTGCATTCTCTCGCCGTACCAACGCCATTTGTCGACGGCGCCGATGATCCGAAACCAACATTTTTGTACATATCTATGAATTTCCTTATATACTCTTGCGAAACCGTTTCTTTGGGTATCTCGTTACCTGTTGAAGTGAAAAACGATCTTTGTTTAAATCAGGGTTGTAAATAATGCATTACTGTATTTATTACCCATTACACTGCATAATGTGAAATGGATAAGGGTACCATTACAAAATACAAAAGTAATGTGTAATGGATGCGTGTTCCATTACAAATAAAAAAAGTAATGTGCAATGGATAATGGATACTCCATTACAAATAAAAAAGTAATGCGGAATGTATGCATGTTCCATTACAAATAACAAACGTAATGTGTAATGGATGCATGTTCCATTACAAATAAAAAAAGTAATGTGTAATGGATGCGTGTTCCATTATAAATAAAAAAGTAATATGTAATGTATGCACATTCCATTACAAATTACAATTTTTTTAAAAAGTAATTTGCAGCGGAGAATATTCCATTACAAATAGAAAAATTGCCGAGCTCGTACATTCCGACTTGCACATTCCTGTCTCATTATTTTATTTCGTTCACTCAAAGTTCATCCACAATTATCACAAATGATCCATGAAGTTAAAAGATAGAAATAAAAAAAAACAGACAGCTAATCGTTAAATATGAAGTACAAAAATGTACTCAACCCCAAAAATTATCCAACTTTATATTGAACTTGCTTTTACACGCTGTCACCCATAATTATAAGCAATCCAACAAAAATTACAAGTTACTGATACAAAATTTGTCGCTTTATGGAATCTCTAAATAATGTGCATGTTCTTTTTTTTTAACTTTATGGATCATTTGTGATAATTGTGGATGAACTTTGAGTGAGCGAAATAAAATAATGAGACAGCAATGTACAAGTTTCTAATATGAGCACGACAATTTTTCTATTTGTAATCGAATATTCTCCACTGCAAATTACTTTTTTTTTTAAATTTTAATTTGTAATGGAACATGCATACATTACACATTACTTTTTTAATTGTAATGAAACATGCCAACATTACACATTACTTTTGTAATTTGCAATGGAAAACTTGTCCAATACACATTGTTTAAAGTAATGGGTAATGCTTTACTTTTACATTACCATTTTCACAACTCTGGTTAAATCGTTCTTTTTCTAAAGTCTCTCGAGGAGTTTGAAGAAATTTTTGAAATTTTCTACGAACTTGGAATTCCATCGGCGTCAACCAAACTGACCGAATTCAAGGTCAAATCCGAAGCCATTGAGCCTAAACGATGCTCGTTAGTTTCATCGCCGTTCGGACTCAGCGCCAGCGCTATAAGATCACTTTCGCTAACTTCGGCGAACGACTCCGTGTCAGATTTTATACCCTCGTCGGCTACGTTCTCTTTTTCCCTGCTGTTGTGAAAACAATTGATATACAAATATAGTACTGCAAAAAATTAAGGGTTCAGAAAAATTTCCTCAAATTTCAGTGGTTTTTAAAAATACTGTATCTCAGTGAAAAATGGTCGTATCGAGGTCTAAAAAAAAAAAGCATTTTGAAGCTTCAAGTTTCTAGTTTTGAAATCTTTCAGCAAACAAATTAGTATGTAAAACAGTACGTAAAATACGCAACAATTTTTTTTACACTATTTCTTAGGATTGCGTGGAACCTTTAGCTTCGGAAAAATTTTCGCTGAACGATCTTAAAGCTAGAAATTTGAAGCTTCAAAATGCCTTTTTCAAAAGATCTCGATACGACCACTTTTCACTGAGATACAGTATTTTTAAAAAACACTAAAAATTATAGGAATTTTTTTTGATTCCTTAATTTAGTCCAGTAGTGTATATTTTCCTTTTACCAGCAAATTTTGCATATTAAATATATTTCTCGCTCGTTCTTTCTACCGACAAGTCCAAGTGAATTGCTTGGATTTTTTAACTTGGTCCAAAAAAAAAATTACCTTAGATTCTTTGTGTTTTCGACGGCTGCGTAAGCCTTGAGGCATCTCATCATAAAGCCAAAAGGCAATAGCGGATCAGTGAGGCAAAGTAAGCGCGATGGCGATGGAATGAATTCAACCCAAATAGGCGTATAGGCCATGAATATACCATCCGGTTTTTTTATATCCAATTCTAAGCATCGTATCGTCGCTGCTAACAATAAATTTGCCCCTGCCGAATCACCTGATTGTGGGAAGAAATAGAAAAAGGTAATTTCCCTCATCTTCGTTAATGAAAAGTAAACTACTGGAAAAAATTATGGGATGAAAAAAATGTTCCAAGTTTTAGTGGTTTTTAAAAATGCTGTATCCTCAAGCTTCAAAATGCTTTTTTCAGACCTTGATACGACCATTTTTAACTGAGATACAGCCTTTTTTTAACCACTAAAAATGTAGGAATTTTTTTTGATCCCTTAATTCAGATCTGGGCAGTACTTGAAAGTACTCGGTACTTGTAGGTACTTGAAGTACAGTACTTGCAAGTACAAAGTACTTCGAAAGTACTTCAAGTATTGTACTTAAATTTTTCAAGTACTTCATATACTTGAAGTACTTGCACTTGATAATTTCAAGTACTTTTCTGTACTTGAAGTACTTTTTTCAAGTACTAGTATCAAGTACTTTTGAATGTGTCTTGCTGATGGTTGCATGTGCAAAGCCTTTGAATATGGGTCATTCCATGTCAAATCGACCAATATTTGGAATCGACCCCTTTCAATTTCGATGAAATTTGGTCAGAAGTTTTCTTTTATCATAAAGCAAAGTTCTAACAAAGGAAAAAAATGAAATTTTTTTTTCGAAAATTTAAAATTTCACCATTTTTTCAAGTTTATTTTTTTAATATTTCGATAACTATTATAGTTACGAAAAAATCGTTCTGGGTTCGTCTTAAAGAGTATACTTGGGGCTACGAAAAAAAATATTCCGAAAATTTTTTGAAAAATGATTAATTTGGAGAATTTTTCACAATCGTGAAAATCCACGATCAACATTAAATTTTTGGTTTTATTTTTTTATATAACACCTTGTACTAAGATTAAAAGATCCTGAAACTTTCAGATATGTTTTTTTTTGTTTCAAAAATATGAATTTTTGAATTTTGGTAAAACTTTTTGTTTACCTCTAAGTTGAAAGTTGATCAATCATCTAATTTTGACTGCTGAAAATTACAAAATTACATGATTGCGCAACTTAAAAAAATTCATATTTTTGAAAAAAAAAACACCTTTCTGAAAATCTTTCAGGATCTTTTCAAATCAGTACAAGGTATTATATTTAAAAAATTGAACAAAAAATTCGATGTTAAATGTGGATTTTCACGATTTTATAAAATTCACAATTCTCCAAATTCATCATTTTTCAAGATTTTTTGTCGGAATATTTTTTTTTTCGTAGCCCCAAGTATACTCTTCAAGACGAAACAAACGATTTTTCATAACTATCATAGTTTTCAAGATAATTAGAAAAACAATTGAAGAATGGTTAAATTTTGAACTTTGCATGACTTTTGAAAAAAAAAATAATTTTCTTTCCTTGGTAGAACTTGGTTTTATGATAAAACAAAACTTCTGACGAAATTTCATCGAAATTGAAAGTGGTCGATTCCAACTCTTGGTCGATTTGACATGGAATGACCCAAGTACCAGAATTTACGAGACGTACCCGAAAACTAGAAAAGTACTTGATACTGTTACTTGATTTTTTCAAGTACCGCCGGTACTTGATACTTCGTACCTACGGTACTTTGTACTTGATACTTGAAGTACTTGCAAGTACTTTGCCCAACTCTGCCTTAATTTTTTTCAGTAGTGAATATAAAATTTTTTATTGTAATTTTTTCCGTTTACCTACGAAGATTACTTTTTTCGCCGTTGTACCGAGCAACGACATAGCGTGTTTCAGCGCCCAGCCATAAGCGTATACGACCTCTTCAAGGGCACGAGGAAACGGCGCTTCCGGTGCGAGACTATAATCAACGCTCAATATCGGCAGGTCTAACGCAATCGCCCAATTACGAAGATAAATCTCGTGAGATTTCGAAGTCTGTGCGACAAAACCACCGCCGTGACAATGAAATATCAGGACGTCCGACGGACCGAGTAATTCGCCGGCTACTCGCGCGGATCCAACCTTCAAAAAGTCAATTTGTCATTGAAAATCTCGCGAAGAAGATAATTTTCTCGTAAAGGTGAGAATTAAAAATAGGTAAAAAAAAGAAAAAAAAATAGGTAGAGGGGTAAAAAAACCATTATTTCATCTCTATAAGGCTTTTTTTCTTACCATTCCTATTCGACGCTTTGCACTCAATAATTTAACGTGTATCGGCTTTTTGCCGACGTGACTATGAGGCACAGGCACGTTTACCGTAGTTCCAGCGGTCGTGGGAAGATCAAGTTCCTCTGGCGGCACCGAAATCACCTGATTTATCGCCAATGACGGCAACACCATTGCCATTTGTAAAAGAGCTAAAATTAGAAAAAAAAACATGAATTCCTCGTATTGCTTCCTCATAAAGAAAGTTTTGTTTTCATGAAATTTTTTTTTTTTTTTTTAAGAATTTTCTCGAAATCATTCAATACCGAACAACCTTAATAGCTATATTAATTCTGTACAAAGATTCAGTGCAATATCTGGAAAATTGCAGAAGTTAGAGCGTTCACGCCATTTTTACAAAAATTAAAGAAGTCGATAAAAATTGAACACCCGTCAGAATTGAAACAATAAATTTTGGATAATGAAGGGCAATTCGTGCTCGACTAGTGTGCCAAATTTCAGCTCGATATCTTGAAGCGTTCTCGGGTTAAAAATTCTCTTAATGTCTTTTTACCTATTTAAAGCTAAAAAATTGGATTTTCTTCCGATGGAACCCCTTTTATTCTTTAAAAAAAAATTGTAAAAAAACAATTCCTCTTGAATCACTTCAATTCATTCTTGAATTATTAAATAAAAAAAATTCTTGAATTTGAAATTGATTATTGGCATAATTTTAAATTTCACTCCAGCATGGGAGTTCCATTTCTCTCACAATCACCCTTAAGCCGATTGACTCACTGGATTCGTTGAGATGCCAAAAAGCTTGGCAAAAATAAATATCAGCACGTTGCGATAGATTTACGATACGACGAGCTCGTGCTTCCGGATCGAGAAAATATTTCAACGAATTTGCGCATCTACCGAGTATCGTGCCGTTCGTGAAGTAAGCTTCGCTGTATGACGCCATGGCCACCGAAAGTACCTTCAATGTGTTTTTCAAACCGTCGCAAAACTGTAATAAAAGAAAATGGGATTAGTTTTTTTTTTTTTTATTGCACTCTTCACGGCTCGAGATAGAATAATTTTTTTTACATAGATGATATACCTGAAATCCCAAGCATCTACCGTAAAAACAATACTGATTTATGTTTTCCGCTCTGTTCAGGAGTTCCTGAGGACTGTGATTGTCCGATGTGAACAACGATGGTTTTCCATCGTCGGCGTCGCTGCTCCAACCGTGCAGTGTCTTCAAATGATGCAAGCAAGTACACAGTGACGCCAATAACTGTGAGCACGACTCGATTTCTCTGAGAAAATGAAAAATAATATTTGTAAAAATTTTCCTTGCAGCCCCTTAAGCTTTGTATGATGAAACAACCAAAAACAAAGATGGAGGAGCAAGATTTTTTCCCAGAATAAGTTTGAAATGATTGGAAAATCATATTCGTATGGAAATTGATTAATGGAAATGGAAAACTGAAAAATTTGAATTGCGGGTCTGGATAAAATCTTGAGATTGAGAATCCAAGTAAGATGGTACAAGCTAGAAATTCTGGTGTAATTTTCTTTTTTTTTTAGTATCTTCAGCAAAATATTACTAATCAAGAAAGTCCAAATGGATAAGTATTCTCTGTTCTTGAAGGAAAAGTTTTGTATGATAAAACAAACAAAAATAAAGATGAAAGGGCAAGATTTTTTCCCAAGATTAATTTGAATTATTTCAAATGGCTGGAAAATCATATTTATATAGAAATTGAAAAATGGAAATGGAAAACTGAAAAATTTGAATTGCAGGTCTGGATAAAATCTTGAAAGAAGAAACTGAAATTGAGAATCCAAGTAAGGCGGTGCAAGCTAGAAATTCTGGTGTAATTTTCTTTTTTTTTAGCAACTTCTGCAAAATATTACTAATCAAGAAAGTCCAAATCGATAAGTATTCCCTCTTTTTGAAGGAAAAACTCTGTATGATAAAACAAACAAAAAAAAAGATGGAAGGGCAACATTTTGAATCATTTCAAATGGTTGGAAAATTATATTTGTATGGAAATTGAGAAATGTAAATGGAAAATTGAAAAATTTGGATTGCAAGTCAATAAAATCTTGAAAGGAACTGAAATTGAGAATCAAAGTAAGGCAAGCTAGAAAATCTGGTGTAATTTTCTTTTTTTTTTTAGCATCTTCAGCAAAATATTACTAATCAAAATAGTCCAAATGGATAAATATACTCTCTTATGAAGAAGGATTACGATAAAAAGCACGAATGAAATTCTTCGATCAAACTACCTCATATGATGAGCTTTGCGAAACAGCAGAGATTCTCTCTGAACGTAAATCTGACGACAAACGGTGCCACAGTGAAGTATGCACTTGTCGACGAGTACGAGAAAGCTGCGATAACCATTGCCGGGAGTAACATCGTCGAAGTCGTAATTGGGCGCTATTTTGGCGATTTCCTTGTAAAGTGAGCGCAATTCGTCGAGATAACTCGACAGAGCGACGAGCGCGGCTTCTATTCTAATGCCGTTCTCATCCTGGTGAGTGTTGAAATATTCCGTATTGGCGCGACTCAATTCGCGAAGCGCGCCCCATTGAGGAGGCTCGAGTTCCTCGAACGGTCTCTCGAATCCATCGTCGAGGGACATTTCGCATCGAAATTAATAATTTCTGATGATTCACGATAAAATTGAATGCATTAGCGCGAGAAAAGTGAAACGAAGAAAATTCGAAAAAATAACGTATCGTCACGAGTGTGCCAAAAATAATTATCACTTTTCAAAGGTCAAGTTGAGCAAAATAAGGTCGAATATCCCGTTGTGATAACAATGAAGAGGATGTTCGATTACGGGGAAAATGCGAAAAATGTAATAAAAGTCACTTGCATTAATTGCGGTGCGAAGTTCAAGCTACATATACACGTATATATGTGTACCTAAATACATAAATAATATGTACGTTTTGAGGTTAAAAATTACAGGCCGAAGTTCAAGTTTTTTCTGTACCGCGATCGCGAAACCATTTTTTAATTCGTGGTTTTTTGGTTATTGATTTTATAAATCACAGTATATTGCGAGATTTTTTGGAGCTTTGTGCGCGTAAAATAACTCAGAGAACGGGTTTATTCGATTTGTGCATGACTTTTGACAGCGCTACGCCGAAAAATAATCTATTTTTTATAATTTTAGAAGTTGTTGTTCTATCTTACCGACCGTCGATAAAATTGTAGGCGCGCGTGCGCGGGAGGCCAAAGCAAGTACATTAGAACTTACTCGATGGGACTGGAAACCTCAACTTTCGCAGTACATCTATTCGTTTTTTGCAACCGATTATTGTGTAAAATAGCGATGATGAATATATTTTGTATTCATTATAATTAATCATAAAAAAACAAATAAGTCGATAGAAGTTGCGATTATTAACTTTAAGAATAATTAGTTAATTCTGGGAGTGTGTGAATAGCATTGGAATCGAATATTCGAATTATTCAAATAATTATTTTTTGCTCTTAAACTGATCGATTTCGATGAAGAAGTTAAGTTGTTTTATCATATATTTAATTATAATATTTTTTTTATAGCTCACTATTATGATGTTCTCTACTGTATTTTGTATTTTTCAAAAATTGTTCTACCGTACCGATTGTCGATAAAGCCACTTGTTTGATAACAAGTACGATGCAATGCCGCTTCCGGGCGATGGAGGCGTAAGTTTCTAGTCCTGCATTCTACGTGCAAGTACGTGCACATTCCTTTCTTCGACATAAAGATTATCCGATCGGCATCATCGATATTTCCTGGAATAATTGCATCATCAAAGAGTTTTCGTGGAGTTGAGGCAAAAATGTCGCTGGAAGCATTAACCGACGCGGAGCTGCGGTCAAAATTCGCCGAGCACAATTATTCGGTGGGACCGGTAACAAAAAAAAACAACGAGAAAAACTTTGATAGCGAAGCTTCGCGAGCTCAACGACAAAGCAGAATCCTCACGAAGAGGAGGAATCCCCATTGTTCACGATCAACGGAATGGTCAATCGAATGATGTTCGAAAGCCGACATTGCTTTTCTTTGATCTCGAGACTTCCGGCCTCGAAATTGATTGTCACGTTCTCCAGATCGCCATCAGGGGTAAAAACTCGGAATTTAATCGTTACATCGAACCAACGAAACCCATCAATCCATCCGCTACAATGATGAACAAGCTGCACATACAAGACGGCAAGCTCTATCGCAGCGATAGTATGGTCGATGCGAGGCCCAAACGCGCTGTACTTGTCGATTTATTGCAATATCTGCGAAGCTTCGACAATCGCTGCGTCCTCGTAGCTCACAATGCTCCGTTCGATACACTGCGCCTCATCACTCTCATGAAGGATGAAGCTCTCGTTAGAGAATTTTCTGCGGTCATAGAAGGTTTCTGCGATACCCTGGGGATGTTCAGAGAAAAATATCCCAAGCGACGCTGGGTCAAAGGAGCCCTGACTCTCTCCAATCCGGCCAAGGAGAGCCTATCTTTGTCCATTGAGGAAGCTCACGACGCTGCTTACGATGTATTCCTCCTGGAAAATGTAGCCTTTCATCATTTCACGGCGGATCAACTGTTGAGCAAGAAACAGAGCTTCTCCAAAGCGCTGAGGGAACGTGAGAGACTGACCGAAGCACCAAAATCTGACTCGTAATAGACACGTTTATAGAGAAATTTTTAAAAATCGGTGCTTGTTTTATTCGAATTTACAGATTTAGATAGAAGAGAATATGGAAAATTCGACTCAAGGAAAATTCGACTATCCCGTGATGTCCTTCAATTTTTATGAAATTTAGATATTTTATTTTACATAAAAATGTAAGAAGTATTTTTTTTTATCCGTGGGAAAACGTTTCTAGGAAGTGAAATTACCCCCTAAATTTCACCTATTTCTACTTAAGATACTCGAATGCACCCAAATGGATAATTACCTTGATAGCGGAGCGAAGTGGAAATAGGTAAAGCTTGAAAAGTACCCCTCTGAGGTCCCAACTTAAGGGGGCAATTTCACCCCCTGGAAACGTTTTTCCGCTGATAAAAAAAAAAACGTTTCTCTTTGATTTTAAAAATAACATTCAAATTTAATCAAAATCGGAAGACGTCAACGGTAAGACTTTACTTGTCATTTATGCAGCTCGTAAGCTAGAGACAAAGGTTTTATATCGTTGTTGGGAAATAACCCGTTTTCAAAAAATCCTATTACTCGTTATCGAGATATTGTTCTCTCAAAAGTTTCTATTTTTGTGCTACATTCTTATTGTGATAAAAAGCAAGTGTAGATTTTATTGAATAATCGTTGAAAGTCTATTCAAACTAAATACACTATTTTCTACTAAGAAAGTTGCTCCATGCTTGATTATATTAAATATTTAAAAAGAAATAAAAAAAATGCTTATCTTTTGTATTAATCTATGAAACTCTCTGAATTTTTAGTAATGTCTATATTCTTCATGAAGGACGTGGAAAAAATTGCGACTCGAACGTTTGAAGATCCGCACAGTTCAATGATTATCTTTTTTTGCGATTTTTGCCTCCGCAATAATTCTTCGTCGCCAAAAGGATACACGTGGCCTCTTAAACATTTTTTCTTCATGCAACGTGAACGCTTGACCTGTTGAAAAAAAATCTCGATCGTCTCTATAATGCTATTTGCCATTTTCCGCTTCATCGGTGTCGATGTTGGACGAATGCACGATGATTTATAGCATACAATTGCTCCTCGTCAAGTTTGATATTTACACAATCTTATCGCACGGGCTTAATTGGCCCTCTTTGATTGCTCGTCATATTTGCCATACCGCAATAGTTCCGATATATAAACGTCGAACTGGTACAGATTTTCCAGCGCAATCGTCTTAATATTCAAACATGAAGATTCATTTGTCGATAAGCTGCCTACTCGTGAGCCTTAATTTTGGTGAGTAAAATTTGACTTGATTCCCAAAAAAAATAGATCTTCGCATAATTCTATGAAATTCATGTACTTGAAACAATTAAGGGATGAAAAAAATGTCCTACGTTTTTAGTGGTTTTTAAAAATGCTCAGTGAAAAATAGTCGTATCGAGGTCTAAAAAAAGCATTTTGAAGCTTTTTTTTTTGCTCTTAATCTGATCCCTTAATTGTTTCCAGTAGTTTATATTGAGAAGATATCAATTTGTTTGAACAAGTTATCGAATAATTCTCCTATTACGTATAATCCTTGATTAGGGACACAAGGTGTCTGATGCAAGCCTTTTATACTTGGGACAAGAATCATTCAATTGTGAGAAAGCATTTCTCTCGGCGCCACCTGGTGAATGTTTGGTGAATTGCATGGAATATCTTTCACTAGCGTACATTAATCAGAGTATTTTCTTTTCCAGTTTTCTTCGTCGATTCCAACTTTACAGAGTCTCATACGACTTTCAATGACGTTATCGATGAATCAGCGAAAAATATCAATGCGACTAATCGTTGGGAACTCGAGGTCGAGGATTTTCCGTCGGGTCTTCAAATCGAGAACGACAAGGGCGAACTCGTCGAATTGACCGCCGTGGAAATACCACCAAGAGGCTCGGCCAGCAGAACATTTGACACCAGTGTTTCGTTCAAACTTTACACGAGGAAAAATCTCAAAAATTGCCAACCGATCACGTTCAATCGTTACACACTCAAGGATATACGCGCGAGTAACTTCGATCCCAAAAAACCAACGGTATTCATAACTCACGGATGGATCACCAACGCTGATGGTCCGTCTTGCTCGCTTATTCGCGACGGTGAGTTTATCATTCATCGTCATGAAGAATTTTCCAGCATTCCAGAAATTTTTGCAAAAAGCTTCCCCAAAATTTATTAATATTAATTGATTTATTTATTAATATGGGGAAAGAAAAACACAGAGTATGCATTTTTTTTAGTGATGAATTTACAAAAAGTCTCCTATAATAATTTCATGGGGATGAAATATTTAATTAATAAAGCGGAAAAATTTTGATCAATTCACAGCATACTTGGCCTTCGCTGATGTGAACGTGTTCATCGTCGATTGGGGTTTAATCGCTTTCTCGTCGTATCCATGGGCGGCTAAACAGGTCGTCAGGGTCGGCAGACAGGTTGCGCAGATGATCAACTTCTTGAGACGACACAAGCTTCTTGTTACCAAATTAACAACGCTCATTGGACATTCACTGGGAGCTCATGTGATGGGAGCCGCTGGTTATCATTCCAACAGCGCTATCGACAGTATTTTTGGTAACATAAACAACTATTTTTTCCGCTGCCTTAAACGCTTTCACGTTTTTTCATATATGTTTCCCTTGTCCTGGTAATTGTACGTTAAGCAATGTCAACATTGTTTCAAATCGTAATTCACTATTCATACTTTCTTTTCATTGAGTCTTATAATTTCCGTATTGGAATTGCCCTTTTAATTACCCTATTCCAATTTTTGTTATTCCCTCTCATTGATAATTTTTTGTTTCTGAAATTTAGGATTGGATCCAGCTTATCCGATGTTCAAGCATGCTCGTCCCGGTGCTCGAATATCTCGAAAGGACGCCAATTATGTGCAGATTATTCACACGAATGCCGGTTTACTTGGTTATCCTGAGGCCATTGGTCACACGGATTTTTATCCAAACGGTGGATCGAGTCAATCGGGCTGTACGTTTGACATCGGAGGTTCGTGCTCGCACTCGCGGGCATTCGAATTATTCGCCGAATCGGTGATATCGCCAAACGGCTTTATCGGACAGCGTTGTCCTTCGTCGATTGATTTTCTTCTCCATCGATGCAGAGGACCACCTTATGCACTGATGGGCGGTGTAAAGCCGTCCTCTAAACCTCGCGGAATGTTTTACCTGTGGACGAATTCGAGACCACCATACGCGACTAATGCTACTATTTGAGACGCTATTCCCTCTCATTATCTTCAATCCAAAGACAGTAATGAAAATTTTATTAAATTGTCAACACGTTGCAAAATATGGCAACCACGTGCCATATACTAGAAACTTGGTGATCAACGTACAATAATCTAAACTTTATTGTACCAACGTACAATAATCTAAACTTTATTGTACCAACGTACAATAATCTAAACTTTATTGTACCAACGTACAATAATCTAAACTTTATTGTACCAACGTACAATAATCTAAACTTTATTGTACCAACGTACAACAATCTAAACTTTATTGTACCAACGTACAATAAAGTTTAGATCAATACGAAACGATTTGATCCAGTCAATTAACCCACTGAGGGCCACCTGGGTCTACAGCGACCCACTGCCATCTTTAAAGTCCTGTTTGCAGTAAGAGGAATGAGCGAAGGCCCACGCTTTCGCTCTAAATTAGGCGAAAAATATGAACTTTCGAGCAGAAACAACATCTATCTCAGCCGGCCTCTGGTTTTCGTCCGAAACACTGAAGTAGCGCTTTTTGGGTCGCTACAGACCCAGGGTGGAAATATCCTCTTCCAAAAACTCATGAAAACGGCCTTCGCCAACTTGTAGCTGGGAGTCTCTAGTTTGCAAATCACTATAATTAAAGCTGTTTAGCGCGATAAACAAAGAATAGTTAAAAACGTCCGACAAGTCCTACTGGCCAATTTTCGGACTTTTTCTGCATTTATTCAGTTTTTTTTAGATGACAATATCGCTTGCAGCCTTGCATATTCTCATTCTTGAAGTTATAACGATTCGATTTTACTACTTACAAGTTAGAAAATTTTGTTTTAAACGTGTTTTATAAGTAAAAGAAGTTGTGGGTCGCTGTTGACCCAGGGTGGACCGGTCCAGAATACCAGAAAATGGTGGGCCTCGGCGGGTTGACGTATGTCGCTGCGTTTTTGAGTTACAGCGCTTCAGAAATATAATCATGCAAATTTGAAATTTGCATATGGCTTCCTCATTTTCTTCCGTCTTTCGTCAAACCTCCTTTATGATTTCCTTGACCAACTTTATGGCATGTATGTTTATTATCATGGCTTCCTCAGTAAGGAAACTTCACGAACGACGGAAACAAATAAAGAAGCTATGTGCAAATTTTCAATTTGCATGATTTTTTTAGCAATTCCGTTTACTTAAATTGTTAATTGTTTTTTTCATCTAGTGTATTGGTGCTAAAAGGATATATTTATTTTAAGGAAAGCACAAACGTCCAGACATTTTTTCTAAATGTGTGTTTTTGGACATTTTGGGAAATTCTGAACATACTGACATGAAAATGGATTGGATTTTTTGAAAAAAATGTGATGAAAATCTTCGGACGTGAGAGAATCTTTTTTTCATATGAAATTTTCAGTATTCAATGAACTTCTACTCATTTCATTTATTCATTAAAAAAGAAAAATTATAATTACAATGTTTTCTTTACAATTACGTTTATGAGATGACTGTGCTTTTTTTTTATGTATATATTTTCTAAACGCAATCTTTTTCGTTTTTTTCAGTGAGTTTTCCCACGACTTATCGTTATTTTTGCGTTCGATGGAAGACGCTGGACGTGATTGTAGGACAATATTAAAAAAAAAAAAAACCAAAGAACTTGTGTTCTATGCATACAAGATGGACTCGTTGTAAAAATTTTGCAGTCTTCAATCGAGTGGAAAAATAAAACGTTTCGAAAAATATATTGTACATTAACTCGGAAAAATTCTCGATGGAATGAACGATGAGAAAAAAAAACAAAAATTTGGTGAAATTTGAATTGTACGGAACTTGATGGAAATCGATGAATCTCGATATAGATCGATTCTCGGTGTTTTCGTTTCGCAAAACTCAAAATTGGGAAGATTTCGCGCTCGGAAATTCTTCGAAGGATTCGATTATCAAGTTTCCACGTCGAATTTGAATATTTGCGCGCGAGCACGAACGAACATATATATATATATATATATATGTATATTTAAATGGAAAATATAATTTTTTTTTCACGGATTCATTCAAAGTTCGTCCTTTTCGTCGAGATCAACGTCACTGAGATCGATATCCTCGTCTTGAGGTGGTTCAGCATCTTTGCCGTCCCAAGGTGTTGTTTTGTGGATTTTCGGCAATTGGGCACCTTTAAGGGGAGCAGTGCCACCACGACCGTAACTGAGATCACGCAAAAATTCATTGATACCGTCACGCGAGAAACTGCCCTTGAGAAGCGAGTACTTCATTTTCTTCATATTTACGACCGCTAATGCGGGATATCCAAAACCACCGATTTCTAACGCTTCCTCAACGTTTTTCTGAGCTCCAGCCTCGGACCAGACCCAGCCCCACATTTTTTTCTTGTACTTGTCAGCGAGAGAGGCGAGAGTCTCGAGATAAGCATTGCGACAGTCAGATTGACAATCGAGAATATGAGGAAGTACGGAAACAACGCAAAGTGGTTTATCGTTGCACGCGTCGATCAAGGATTTCTCGTCAACTATCTCGATTACTTCAGGGGCTGGAATATTTTCCGTGAGTTTGTCCATCGCCCAATTGACGATATCGCTGCTGGTACGTCCACCGTCGTATTCGGCGACCGAATCGGTGTCTTTTTTGCCAGGCGCGAAATACTTGATCGTTGGATATCCCTGAATCTCGTACTGGCGAGCTTTTATCGTGTGAACAGTCGCATCGAGAGCTCCCAATTTTACTTTGCCCTTCAGCTCGGTCGCAGCTTTCGCCCATACAGGCGCCAAATTCTTGCAATGACCGCACCAAGGAGCGTAGAATTCAACCAGCCACATGTCCTCGGAATTGAGAACCAACTTGTCGAAATTATCGTCCGTCAGCTCGACAACGTCCTTCGTGTCGCCGGATTTCGAGCCAGACGATTTCTTTCCACCGCTCAATGCTTCGCGAACCTTTTTCTTTGCCGCATCCAGCGCCGCTTCAACGATCTTCTCGGCCGTTCTGTGATCATTGTAATCATCAGGCTTGTTCTTGTTCACGGAGAAGATTTTTATCGTCGGGAAACCACGAACTGCGAAACGACCGCCAAGGGTCTTGTGCACGTCCGCGTTTACGGCTCCGACCTTCGCGACTCCCTTTATTCGGAAAGAGCAAAAAAAAAGGAAATTTAGAATATGTTAGGACACTTTGTCAATGTCCTGGCGGAAGTTGCAACGGTCCGAACAACGCCATAAGCAACGCGTTGCTTTTCATCTTTTTAAATCGGTAAAACAACGGTGAAAACGTGAAATTTTTGTAAAAATCCGCTTTCGCGGCTCTCTACCTTACCGACGGTGTTGAAAGGACGCTCGGGATGGTTTTAGTGGCATTGTTTACCAATAAGCAGAAGAGGAATAGTGAAACCAAAATATGGAAAAAATTTGGTGTTGCTTTGCCGGTGTTTCGACCTATTTTAAAAGATTACAAGCAATGTTGCTTTTGCCATTGCTTTCTGCGTTTTTCCACTCAACAATGCATTGCAAGTTCCGCTAGGGTGGTTTTATTTATGAGAGAATATTCCGCATAGAAAAAAAAAAATTTCCAAGAATCTTTTGAAGAATCTTGCAAAGATTTTTCACAAGACTTGACAAGATTCTTTAATTCGTTAGAAAAATAATCTTGGAAATATTTTAAGTGCAAAGCGGAGAAGAATCTTTCGAAGCTATTTAGGAAGATTACAAACTGGCTGCAAAAAGGTCTTTTACAAAATCCTTAAAAACCAAAATTTCAAAAAATTGTTTGTTTTTTTCAAAACCTCACCAAAAATTAAAAACTGATCATAGTCAATTTTCTAAAAAGAAGAAATTTGAGAAAATCGAAAAACTTCATTTAGCAAAAAGATAGTAAATAAAAAATAGAGTTGACCATCATTACCAAAATTCTTTTAATACTGCGTTCAATCTTGGAAGCATTCATTCAAAGAATCTTGAAAAGATTCATTTTTTCAAGCGTCTTGTGAAGAATCTTGGAAAGGTTCTTTGCAAGCTTCTTGGAAAGATTCTTTTTTTCTACGTGGGAATCGGGATGGCAATTGTATTTGGAAGATTAGTTTTCTGGCTGTAACGGAAACAAACCTTGAGCGCCGTAGCCACTTTTTCATATTCGGGCGTCAATTGTTTGCAATGTCCGCACCAAGGAGCGTAAAATTCGACGACCCAAATGCTGTCGCTGTTTGTCACGAGTTTGTCAAAGTTATCGGGCGTCAAGTCTATGACGTCTGAAGTGGACGAGTAGAGACAATTGACGCTAGCCACCAGTGCCAAAAGACCTGGAAATGCGACAAATAACATTTTTTTTTTACACTCAAAACACTCTGGGTCTGGGTCTGTCGTCTGGGTCTTAAAAGACCCAGTCGACAGACGGAGGGTCAAATGAGGAACAAGGATGAAAAATTTGTTAAAAAATCAGGAAAAATTTCAACAGGTTACCGGTATCATCGTAAACGCCGCCTTATAGAACAATGCATTGACATTTTTTTTTGTGGGAGAAAAAGAAAGGCCGCTTACCGATGAACGCTTGCATTTTTCCTTGTTATTTCGACGGCGTATCGCGAGACGAAAAGCAATGCGACAATCTCGAGCAAGCAGAACTAACTGAAACGAGTCGTCGAAGACGAACAACGCGTTTTTAAGATATTTCGCCAAATATAGCGAGAAAGCGAGGCGCTCTATCCCACCGGGTGAAATGAAAAAACAAAGATAAACAACCCACGATAAGATATTTCGTGGACTATCCCGATTGGTCCACGATTCCCTCAATAGCGGATTTTCAATCCCTACCCTCGCTTCGCTCGCCCACGCGATTCGCTTGGATTTTTGAATTAATTCCTTTTCTGAAATTCTCGTAATATTTTCAGGATTGTGTCTGTGCACCATTGGTCAACGTGTTTGTTTCGTAATTTGATCAAACGCGTGTCAATTTTGGCTAGACACCGACATTATTACTGAATCCCTACATTACCGACTCGAAATCGCCGTTCAAACGCTCTCTTCGATACCGATGGATAAATATCGAAATTTATACAGCGGGCGCTCGGACCGGAAACGCTCCTATAATCGCACATGCGCTCGGCGCATGCGCAATATCTGCGCGGGAATTTCAAACTGTGAATTGTGCTTACACATTATAAACATACGTTTGAATATCCGACAGCGATATTATTGCAAGATTTCGTAAGTTTACCAGACTATCATTGTTTCTAATTGAGTCTTTTGATCGGTACTAAAAACCATAAAAAGTTTGAGGAAATAAAAAAAAAAGTTTTTTAAACTGTCCGATTTGGAATGGAACGTCCCATATGCATTAAAAAAAAAGGAGGCCATTCGGCCATTCGGCTTTCAGCTGCAGTCCTCGCTGCCTGCTCGTGACGTCATTTTATACCGCCGAATGCAGACGAAAAATTCCCTTTGTAAAAGGGCGGTCAGGCATCGGCAACGTTTACATGTTAATATATATTTATAATTTATGCATATTGTACCAGTTAGATAATCGTTCGTAAAACCTGATTAAGGCTCAACAGTCTTTGAACAAACGTTCGCCGTTTGCCTGACATTGCTTTATCATGAGGTGAGTTGTAGCAACTTTTTTTCTCTTTTCCTTCCTTTGATTTTTTAGGTTATGATTTCGTATATCTATGAAATTTCTTCTCATCTATATGTCTTTTTACTTAACGAATTGTCGATGAAACGGCTTATTTTCCGTTTAACGATTTTCTCGTTCTATATTCTCCATTGTCAATCCTTTAATTTTGCTATCTGTGAATGAAAAATGTCATTCACGGATTAAAGTTTTTTTTTTGTGTCAAACGACTCACGTGGAAAAGTTAAAAAAGATCATTGTAAAAAAATATTTACATATCTTTCCATTCGTTCATTATTCTTGTGCATATTTTCTTCTTTCGTCTCATAAAAATGTCACTCCAAAAATTGTTCAATCGCAGGTCGAAAATCGAACTTGGCGATGTTACGCCGCACAACATAAAGCAGCTTAAGCTCCTGAATCAAGTTGTCTTCCCAGTTTCGTACAATGAAAAATTTTACAAGGATGTTCTCGAAGCCGGAGAACTTGCCAAATTGGCCTATTATAACGACATTGTGGTATTGAATCGTAATTGAATATAGTATAGTAATCGAATCGTCATTTTCCGAAAATAAAAGAACATCTTTGGAACAAATGGAGAAGTTGTATTGACGATAAAACTGGATTTTCAGGTCGGCGCTGTTTGTTGTCGGGTCGATACGTCGGAAAATTCACGACGACTTTACATAATGACTCTGGGCTGCCTTTATCCGTACAGGAGACTAGGAATCGGAACGGTCATGGTGCAGCATGTTTTAAATTATGTGAACAAAGACGGAAACTTTGATTCCATATTTCTGTAAGTCAATAAAATGTCGTCATCCAAAATTGTTTTGGACGGCTAATACAAACTACGGCCAAGATTCTTTCCGAGATTCTAAGGTTCTTTCTAAGAATCTTTTGTTGGATTGGACAGGAATCTTCCAAAGAATCTTTTCAATAATCTTCGAAAGAATCTTGAAGAGAATCTTAGAATCTTGGAAAGACTCTTTGAAAGAATCTTAGAATCTTGGAAAGACTCTATGAAAGAATCTTAGAATCTTGGAAAGACTCTGAAAGAATCTTGAAAGGAATCTTAGAATCATGGAAAGTCTCTTTGAAAGAATCTTTCAAAGATTCTTTTTTTTTCTACACGGGAGCCAATGGCATTTTGTTGTAAAATTCAAACGGTTTTGGCTTTTGGAACTTACTGGATTAATCAGTAATAAAACGAACAAAATATCATAAATATTTGTTCGCATCAGGCTAATTTCGTTGTTAACACATTTCAGGCACGTACAAGTTAACAACGAGGGTGCGATTGACTTTTATAAGAAATTTGGCTTCGAGGTTGTCGAAACGAAGGAGCATTATTACAAACGTATCGAACCGGCGGACGCACACGTGTTACAAAAAACATTACGCTCACAAGCTAATTCGAATCATCAAGGAACCACCCAATAAGTAGTTTACTCCATTGTTTCATCTCTTTCCTCCTCTTTCTTTTCTTCTTCTCCTTCTCCATCTATCATTACTTCTCTCCGCTACCTGCTGTACAAATTGTCAATAATAAAACGTATCTCGTACATCTATGGGCAATTTCGTCAATGGATTATTATTAGCTCTCGGAATGATATAAATTCTTGATAGTTTATATCAAGTCAACGGGTAAACATTTTTTCTTGGAAATTTTTTGTCTTTTTCCTTGGATTTTGCAAATTAATAATTGCTCATCCATCAAATTGTATTGCGATAAAATATTTCTATTTTGCTTCCTCATAAAGGAAGCTTTGTTTTCATGAACAAATTTTTTTTCGCAATTTTTATGCCAATGTGTTCAAAATGTCCCAAAACATCGAGAAATCAAATTTAGAAAAAATCTCCGGATGGATGTGTGTATGTGTGTGTATCCTGAGTTTCTGATGTAAATAATTAACAACTCAAGACCGCTCCGAGATATCGAGCTGAAATTTGACACACTTGTCCAGCACGAATTGTCCTTCATTATGAAGAATTTTCGTCAACACCGAGTATAAAAATTTAAAACCTCAGAGTTTTTCCAACTCTAAACTCGATGAGATGTATCGACTTTTTGCAATTGGGGATTCAAATTATTGGCGCTTCATTTGTGGCGCAGTAACTTCCCTCTGTCGGCGGAATTCGGAAGCCTTACAAAAATTAATTTCCGTGTCCATCTGGCGGAGAAATTTCGAAGCGCTTTAGCGACATGCTGCGTTTTCCACGGCGTCGATAAGTAATCGGCGATGGTAATTGCTCTCCCCGATGCCCCGATGCAACAAATGAAAAAATAAATATAATCACGTCTCTGCGTTTGATTCAGAGTTGAATATCAAGTACTACGACTCTGATATTACGTGGTATTTTTTTTTTGACTCTGGCAAGTGGTCGTCTTTGGTCAAATGTACCAACTATATTCAATGCTCACGCGTATTTTATTTTAACTTCACAATCATAAATTGTCAAGTCAATAATTGATCCTAGTTTCTATGAAAGCGGGCAGTGCGCGTATGTTTTTTATAATCCACACCCTACGGCTCTGTTTTGGGAAAAACGTTTCACGGCAACGCTTTATAACCGATGAAAGTCACGCGAAGCTCTAAAAGGTCGTAAAATAAAAATTATCTTATTTGCGCGCTGTTTTGGTACTTGAAAGTAAAAAAAGAAGAAAACAGAAACCCGTCGTGGAAATGTCTCGAAAATACTGACAGCTCTTCAGCGGCGGACGTTGTTTTTTTTTCCCTAACCTCCAAAGTGACAATTATACTTTTCGACATTCGTGGATAGAACGGTTTTAACGGTTTTTAACGGTTTCGACGAAAGGAAAAATCAGGTGAGATCTGATAACAACCAGCTGTTTAATCAAAGTGACTCCAAATTTGTCGCAAAAATTCAATTCCTACGGAATATTAAAATCGATTTGTTTTGAATAGCTATTATTATTGTTATTATCAATATCATCATTATTACTGATTTATCTCGAATTTCCAATATTGATAAATGTACTTTAGTCAATTTTGTTTTTATTTTTCTTTCAAAGGGATCGTCGCGTCGTATGAACGGAAGAGATAAAGAAAATGTAATGCGACTGTTAAACAGCGTCGCCTCATGGCTGAGATACGTCACGCCGCTATACCCTGCGATCTGTCAAACAAGTCTCTCTTTATCCTGCGAATATCCAAGGTTATTTGAATTTGCACTAAAATTTCTCTTTCTAAGTTCCAAGGGCCAAAACCGTTTTAATTTTACGAGAAAAAGTCATTAGCTCCTGTGTAGAAAAAAAGAATCTTTGAAAGGATCTTGAAAAGAATCCTTCAAAGAATCTTGGATAGAATCGGATCTGGAGCAAGATTCTTCCAAAGATTCTTTCCAGGAATCTTTTGTCGAATTAGACAGGAATCTTCCAAAGAATCTTCAAAAGGATCTTGGACATTTTTTTTTGGAAGAATCTCAAAAAGAATCTTAGAATCTTGGAAAGAACATTTGAATGAATCTTGCTCCGGATCCTATCAGTTCAGATTCTATGGAGTTTTCAGTTTTTCATCAACTTCCAGCATGGAGTAAATGTTATAACTTGTGCAATTATCCAAATATTGTACTAAAATTTTTCAAACAGTCGATATAGTTATGGAGGAAGTTTACTGTAGAATTTGGCAAAAATTGATGAAAGGATTAAATTTTCTTAAAATTTGTTAACTTAAAATTTTTTCCCTCCGCACAGATTTTTTTTGTAGCATAAAGAACTACATTTTCGATATTGCTAAAAGAATTTCAAAAAAAGCGGATTTTTGGCCCACCCTAATATGCAGTTACAAATACCGTAGTTTATTTTAGAAAAATAATTGGTTATTAGCAAGTAATAGAGAAAATAATGAAAGAGCGCGTTTTCGAAAGTCACGAGGGTGGACATCTCTGATTATTAAATAGTTATTAAAAGTGTCCTTAGTATAGTGACATTTTCCAATTTTTTCATTAAATATTTTAACATCACACTAATGAAAGTACAAAAGTTTGCACATTGCTTCCTGATGTTTTTCCATAGTTTAAAAATCTTCGTTCATGGGGAATCCAAAATCGACCTCTGTACCCTCTCGTATAATATGTAAACTATGGAAACAGACAAGAAGGCAATGTGCAAATTTCCAATTTTCAGGATTCTACTTTGTTCGCGTTTATATTTTTGGATCTCACAAAAATTTTAATTTCCCAGTCCAAATGAAATTTTTTGCCAATTATACTAACTGCCCGCAGTGGTCGTCTGATACCCAGTGACATGAATCAAGGGGACAAACAAGTTCAGAGGGAACGCAAGGAACATCGTGAGAAATGTCGAGCGTACAGAAAGTACTCCGAGCTAACACCGCCGAGTGTTCAGAGTTGCTACGACAATTATGGGTTTGTTACCTTTAACTTTGCAACTCGCGTAGAGATTGCTATTTTTCCAATGCACGAGATTGTGTTATGGTCAAATAAAAAATATCCAATGTACACTTTGGATGAAAATAGAACCAAAACTAATTTTGTGCTGTAATTTCCTAGAAAAACAATTTTTTTTTCATGCTCTTTGACATATATTTTATCATTTTTTTTATTACAGAAATTCAGTGGCGAGTAAATCAAACTCGTTGCCAGGACGTTGCAACAGTAGTTCGCAGGTATCCGGAGCGAGCGTGGCGACAAACATACAAGCCGATGATTTGGCGACTCAGTTGACGCTGCTGGATCTTGGCACTTTCAAGGGAATAAGACCGGAGGAATTGTCGAGTTGTTCGTGGAACAAAAAGAACAAGCTTCTCGTGGCGCCGAACGTCGTCGCATTCACGAGAAGATTCAATCATGTTGGTTCTATTCAAATTAAATAATAGGGTGGCCACTGTCAGGGAAAACCTTGAATTGTCAGGGAATTAAATATTTGTCAGGGAAAATATCAAGAGAATATCTAAAAAAATGCAAAATATTTCCAAGGTCATATTATAATTGATCCCTTCCAAAGATATAATTTAGTAAACAATACCAAAGAATGAATGATGATAGACATATCTAACGTTCTTAGCGTGTTACTTTTTTGTTCGGAAATCTGAATGGTTTGTCGGGGAAATTTTCGAAAATATCAAGGAAATTTCAGGGAAATGTCAGGGAATTTTTTTGCCGTCCGATTTTAGTGGCCACTCTGAATAACAAAAATGGTTGCAAAACCGTAATCGAATAATTCCATAAATAACTCGTTTTTATTTTCATATACTTGCTCAGGTCAGTTTTTGGACCGTTCAGGAGATCCTGAATTCACCGACCCCGAAACAACGGGCCGAGACGATAGCGCACTTTATTCGGGTTGCTAAGAGACTTCACGATCTCAACAATCTTCATTCCTTATTCGCGATTATATCCGGATTGCAGAGCGCATCGATATACAGATTGAACAAAACTTGGTTGTGTCTGACGAAGAAGGATCGCGCGACCTTTGACAGACTCGCTGAAGTATTCAGCGACAAAAACAATTGGACGAATCTTCGTGAACACATGGATACACTGAGACTTCCGTGCATTCCGTATCTCGGACTTTTTCTCACTGATCTTGTGTACATCGATATGGCGCATCCGGCTTCGAAGGTAGGACAAAAAAAAAAAATTAAAAAATACAGAAAATTCAAACTTGGAGGTCATGAAACGTTAAGTTGTGACATTGTTTTTAATCCTTCATTGCAAGGTAAAAAAGAGCATAATTTTTATTTTTTTCCCCCCTATTTCACTATCAGAATAGCGACAATCATCAGAGAATCCTGAAAATGGACAGCGTTCTCTCGCGTGTGACGGTCTTTCAAGCGAGCGAATATCCCGGCATTATTCCTCTGCCAGACGTTCAGAGATACCTGAACAGTGTGCGATACATTGAGGAATTGCAAAAGTTCCTGGAGGACGATCATTACAAGTGAGGAATAAATTTATTAAGGGACCATCACAGTGTGACAAGCCGAAAAACAGTCAAGTCTCGCGATTTTTTTTCGGTTGGATAGGGTGGGGGATCGGAATGATTTTTTTTTTTTTTTGAGATTTTTATGTCCAGCACGAATTGCCCTTCATTATGAAAACTTTTGGTTTCATTTCTAACGGGTGTTCAGATGTTATCGACTTTTTTCGTTTTTGCAGATTGTCGATGAAACTCGAACCAAATTCTCCGGTCGCATCATCGAGCAGCAGCAAAGAGTCCGTTGGCGACGCGGTCACCGGAGTTGCAGCGTTATCGCTATCACCGGCTCGCGGCTGCGCCGGATCTCTTCGTTTGCACGCAGCATCAGCGGCGAATAAATTCGTTCCCGGTCATCGTAAATGTCGAAGTTTGGGAACGAAGTGAGTTTTACGATTTTTATTCCCATAATTGAGATTTTAAAAATTTTCTTTGCTCTTTGTGGTGGTGGGATTTAACATTTTTCTGTCGTGGGTGTCTTCGATCATTGCCCTTGACGCTATATCGTCGGATTTATGATACGTAGAATACAATATACACACATACATATGGATATACATACGTAAATAAGTAGTTTAGCTTGATTCGCTGGATTCAAAGAGAGATTTCATTGCCCATCAAGATTCTCTTGAATTTTATTTTTAATTAAAGAAAAAAAATGTTGTTTCTATATTTCGATAACGTATTTTCAGTATTTCGATGATAGATTTATTACATGTTGATAATAGATTGAATTAAAATTAAATTAAAATATTTAAAATATTTAATTTACAAAATTTGCAAACAAATTTTTTTTCTTTAATTGAAACAAAAATATAAATTATTCTCAGCCCACTCTCGAAATATGACGAAAATACTAGTTTTTAGTTGGAGAATTTATGAAAAAAATTTCAGAATATTAAAACTGGTCCAAATTCATTTTTTACTCAATAGTTATGGAAAAAAAATTATTTTAGGGCGTAAAACAAGTGATAAAAATCTGGAAAAAATAACCGCTTTTTTTTCGACCAATATATGCAAACAAAAAAATCAGCAACTAAATCCGAGGGTGTCAGGCCGATGACCACGTGATTTGATCTGGAATGCCCCATATTTATTAGGATAATTCGACGATTTTTATCGAAACGGGTTTAATAGTTCATATACATGTAATTGCGTATGGTGTGACTTCGTCAGATTCCGTAGCACGAGTTTACCACGGAACTTCCATAAGCAAGGGGGACGTTATGGTTCTAGTTTGGCGAATTCTGGGTGAGTCGCCGGGAAATTTTCGTAGCAAGGATTTTTAACGAACCTTGAAAATCCATCGATTTGGCTTGCTCAGAGGATGATGATTCGTTAATTTTGTTTATATTAATTATGAAAAATTATTAATACAATCGAGTCGACGTTGCATGAAGAACCAAATCGTACGAAAAAAAAATAGAATTATCGTTTTTGTTTACTTTTTTTTCAAGTAGTCGAATTAAATATTTATATCCCGTATTATATAAGTTAAAAAATTTCATCGATGACTCGTCGTCGGATTTCTAGAAGTCAATCAACGAAGTCGACCTCAATTGTTACAATTCGCCGTTTTTTTTTTTTTTTTAGCGCTTGCTTGATTACCTATTCATTTCAATTATCGTCTGTTTTCACTGAAATGCCCAGCATGCGCCGTTTAGACGATCAATTCACCGTGAGATGACGCAGAATCGGTGAGAAAGAACTCGTCGTCGTTCTCAGCTAGCATAATTTTATATATTTATTTGTTTTTTTTCCCCCAGCGCCCAGCCTTGAATATTTTTCCACCGAAACTCTACAAGAGGATCCAGCCTGCCAACTGTTTTAATCGTCACCGACACCACTGTTTTATTGCTCAGATGCATTATAAAAGTAGTGCATGATCTGTGAATTTATAATTTAATTTTTTTTTAATTTTTGTGGGTCAACGATATTTTTTTTCTTTTCGTATTTAATTTTATTGCCAACAGCGTTGCAAATAATGCATTACTTTTTGCATTTACATTTTCAATAACCAATATCGCTTATTGATTAATTGAAATAATTTCCATTAACCATTGCACGTTAATGGTTAATAGGAGTTATTTCGATTAACCATTAAATGTTAATGATTACTGGAAATTATTTCAATTAACAATCAAATGTTAACGGTTAATGGAAATTATTGCGATTAACCATTAAATATTAATGGTTAATGGAAATTATTTCGATTAACCATTGAATGTTAATGGTTAATGGAAATTATTTCGATTAACCATTAAATGTTAATGGTTAATGGTTAATCGAAATAATCTCCATTAACCATTAACATTTAATGGTTAATGGAAATAATTTCTATTAACCATTAACATTTAATGTTTAATCGAAATAATCTCCATTAACCATTAACATTTAATGGTTAATCGAAATAATTTCCATTAACCATTAACATTTAATGGTTAATCGAAATAATTTCCATTAACCATTAACATTTAATGGTTAATCGAAATAATTTCCATTAATCATTAACAATTAATGGTTAATCGAAATAATCTCCATTAACCATTAACATTTAATGTTTAATGGAAATAATTTCCATTAACCATTAACATTTAATGGTTAATCGATATAATGTCCATTAACCATTAACATTTAATGGTTAATGGAAATAATTTCTATTAACCATTAACATTTAATGTTTAATCGAAATAATCTCCATTAACCATTAACATTTAATGGTTAATCGAAATAATTTCCATTAATCATTAACATTTAATGTCTAATCGAAATAATTTCCATTAATCATTAACATTTAATGGTTAATCGAAATAATTTCCATTAATCATTAACATTTAATGGTTAATCGAAATAACTCCCATTAACCATTAACATGTAATGGTTAATAGTTAATGCAAATTATTTCCATTAGCCATTAAAAAAAGTAATGATTAATGCATTACATTTTTATTAAAAATTTCGCAACCCTGATTGCCAAATAATGTTTTTTGGTATAACAATTTTTGTCCGGTTTTATGATTCAATGGAGAGTAATTTGAAGAAAAAAAATTTCGCTGATCCACTGAATTCTTGAGATTGAAATTTAAACTCTCCTGTTCTCACAAAATGTTGGATAATTTTTAGAATTTGCGCATTTCATTTTTCAGTATATTTGGCAAATCAAGCGCCGCAGCATTGGAAAACAGTCAGGTGACGGTCAGACATTTGCTCGATGATTCCGTTCTCGAAGAGCCAAATTCAGCATCGCAGATAGTTGATCTGAATCAGAATTCACCAGGAACACCGACCGATACGTTGAACGACGATTGCAGTCTTCTGTCGAGAACGAGGTATAAAATGGAATTGTTTATCATTGAAGTCTGCATCATTGGAGAAAATGCGATGAAAATAGATTTTTCGATCAAATTGATCTCCCCTAAGAATAAATTCTCAGTCAAATTTTTTGATCACATTTTTCTAGTGTCTCCATTAAGAAACTAAACCGGGTAATCATTAAAATCTCAAAATTTAACAGAAAGGGTCTTTTGATGAGTACTAAAAAATATAAAGAATGTGAGGAAATGAAAAAAAAAAGTTTTTCAAACTGTCCGGTTTGGGGTGGAACACCCCATATACATAAAACGAATTACCTTATATGAAGGTACTTCACCGGGTAATTCACAGCGGTACAATTACAATATACGCTACAATTACAAATTACAGCGCTACAATTACAATTACAGCGCTACAATTACAAAATACAATATTTTTATTTTTTTTTCCTCTCACAGTACTCTTCCAATTTTGCCGTGCGATCTCGAGGGAAGTATGGAGCCTCGATGCACTATGCAGGGTTCATTGCGTCGCAAAGTAATACTTCGAGACGGACGTAAACCCGCCGTATCGACATGGCAACGTTACTGGATACAATTGTGGGCATCTTCGATCGTATATTTTTCACCAAAATGCTTCAAGGGCTGTGATCGTACCGATTTCAAACGCGAACCTTACAAAATGGTCTCGATACTCGGTTGGATCGTCGAGCCACTTGAAAACTCGTATCATCGTGATACGTTTATTCTCACAGATCCCAACAAAGGTATATTATAGTATTCTTTCACTGCAGATTTTCCTCCGTTAACAATTTGAGCTCTTGAAATGCATTCTCATCAAATACGTGACGTAAACATTTATTTAAATTTATTTCAAATTTAATCTTGTCATCTTTTGGAATATTTTTTGGACACATTGACATTGAAATATGTTTACTAGACTGTTAAAAAAAAATACAATTTTTTTTTTCAAAGAACAACATTGATAAATCGTCAGAGTATATCTAAAAAAAGACCCTGTCCAAACATGAGCCCAGAGTTGCAAATAATGCATTACTTTTTTTAATGCATTTGCATTTTCATTAAACATTAACGTTTAATGGTTATTGGAAATAATTTTAATGATTAATGGAAATTATTTTCATTAACCATTAAAATTTAATGGTTAATGGAAATAATTTTCATTAACCATTTAAATTTAATGGTTAATGGAAATGATTTTCATTAACAAAAGTAATGCATTATTTGCCACCCTGCCCATTACAATGTAGTGTGTAATAGAAAAAATTTCCATTACCCATTGCAATGTTATGTGTAATGGACAAAACTTTGATTGCAATTTTGGGAATGGAAAAATATAGATGAATAAATTATTGCAGTTTTGTATTACATTTCATTGACTTAGGACTAAGATTTTTAAAATTATAATATAGATGCTTTTTAGAATTTAAGGTGAAAATCTAAGTCCTAAGTCAATAAAATGTAATGCAAAATTGCAATAATTTATTCATCTGTATTTTTCCATTCCCAAAATTGCAATCAAAGTTTTGTCCATAACACATTACATTGCAATGGGTAATGGAAATTTGTTCTATTACACACTACGTTGTAATGGGCAGGGTTGCAAATAATGCATTACTCTTTTTAATGCAATTGCATTTTCATTAACCATTAACATTTAATGGTTAATGAAAATCATTTCCACTAAGCATTAAATTTTAATGGTTAATGGAAATAAATTTAATTAGCCATTAAAAAAGTAATGGTTAATGCATTACTTTTTCATTAAAAATTTCGCAACCCTGCATGAGCCTTTAATATTAATATTTAGAGGGGGCGATTTACAATTTTCTTTTTCCATTTATAAATAACATGGGACATTTTTTTTTCTAAACTTTGGAATTACATTACTCAAAAAAAAACCATTTTTTACATTGCCAAAAAAACCTTGAAATTAGAAACTTGCACGTTGCTCATATTTCTACAGATGTGAGGAAGTTATCTTTCTCCCCTCTTTTATAAGAAATTAGGATTGATTTTTATTTTAGTTCTGGCTTCAACAATTTTTAAGTTGATCTATTTGGATACGGAAACAATTTTTGAGAGTCCTGTTTTTTATTTTTTGAAGAATGTTTTTGTAAAATCCTACAAAAAATTTTCGTCATGAAAGCGAGGGTTTTCTATGAGTGTGAAAAACAATGAAAATAATTTGGTATTGAAAAAAAAAAATCGAATTTTTTTCAGGAAACGTTTACAAGTTTAGAGCTGGATCCAGCGATCTTGCGGATCAATGGTTCAAAGAGCTTCGAGCAACTGTCCGTGGTATAACGGAAAGAAAGCCAATACCAGCAAATCTGATGTCTTTCGAATGAGTGTGCAACGAAGGGAAAAAATGTGAAAACGAAATTCTGCATCGTCTTCTGCTCGCAACTTTCGAATAATCATTTGCGGACCTATTTTTCGTAAGCTTCTCTGTTCTGGCTGACCGTAAATTGATCTTTAGGATTACAGTACCAAAATTCTCTCGCCTCGCCAAATTTCCCTCCTTACCGACTTCGCAAATGCGTTTCTTTCGCATTCGATAATTTTCCTGTTTTTTTTTGTTCAAACGGAAAAACAAAAATTAGCAATGCAATCGATGATGAAACTTGCCGTTTTTGAAAAAAATTGAAACAAAACTCTGTTCGAAAACGCTGAAAAGACTCTCCAAGATTGAGATTTGTTTTATTCGACACTAAGAAAAAAAAGATATTCAAAGATCCGCTCTCTATTAAAATATTTTTTTTTTTTTGCCACGTGTATATTATTGAATAATTTCGTCATTTTTGCCCTTTGATATTCGTTTTCTATCACAATATAAGCGCAGTTTATGCTAATATTATTGTTGCCCAATTTTTCTTTTTATCCAATAAATTTCAAAGACCATTTTCTGGAGGTTGAACAAAAAAAAATTTGTAATATTAATGACGAATTTTTATGTGACAAAAAATCGATAGATTATGGTCACTTGGGTCAATTTTCACGCTTAATTAATTCGCGTATCGTCAATTATAAATTTATAGATTTTTCTAATTAACCGTGAAAAATTTTACAATATGAAAGCTTGAAAAAAAAAATTGATATAGGCAAATTCCATTGCTCGCGAATGATATATAGTGCGAAAGTGGAAATGTCAATTACAACGTGGGAAAGTAAGATATATATATGGGTCATTCTATATCAAATCTACCACTTTTGAACCCGACCGCTTTCGATTTGGCTGAAGCTTTGTTTTCCTTTTCTACCCCATTAAGACATTTTTCAGGAAATTTTTAAATTTGTTTACCCAACCAAAAAAAAAAACACTTTTTTTTCACATAGCTATAACTTTTTCAAAAATTTACTGATTCGGAAGACTATATGAAAAAAAACAAGTTTTTTTTGCGTTGGGTAAAAAGATTGGAAAATTTCCTGAAAAATGTTTTCAATGGGGTAGAAAAGGAAAAGAAAATTTCAGCCAAATCGAAAGGGGTCGGGTTTAAAAGTGGTTGATTCGACATGGAATGCCCCATACGTTATAGCATGATTTTGTTTCAATCGCGTTAACATCGATTAGCCTCGAGACTTTTCGCGTAGAATCTAGCTTGCCTTTTATTCGGCATATCATTAGACTAGGAAAGAGAGGAAAGAGAGAAATAACGCAATAATGATCATCGATATTTTCGCGATCGAGATTAATTGTGGGACGATTGATAACGCGAAATGAGATTTATGAAAAGTTGACTGATTATCATTTTTTTTTTCGCTGTACATCGAATTCGGGATAGAATCGGGGAGATGAAAGCGATTCGTTAAAAAATTCTATTAAAAAAAACTCGCTCGAACAATTCACGTGTCGATTAATTATCGTCAGCTAAATCGCTCGAATCTCCTCGAAGCAAGTCGAGTTATTATCGATCGAACAATTATAATTTTTATGAAACAGAGGAACAATGTAGAACAAATTTTTTTTTATTCGTCCCGTATAATAAGAGTACAGCAAACATATCATTTTCATGTGCGTGAATATGAATATTTATAAAATATGTGACGGGTTCAGTGAAGAGATTTATTTTTGGATTTTAATGCATTTTTTGTGGCGGCCTTAGGTGATATTTTTTTTTTGCTTTTCGTGATTCGACAAGGTTTCGGAAAAGGTCATTGAAAGAAAAAAAAATTTAAATGCATATTTAGAATTTTTTTTAACGTTTTTCGAAATTTCAACCAATTACAAGCGGTAACATAAATGTTGGTGATTAAATTTATCAATGATAATGAGCAAAAAAAAATCGAAAAATAAGACTCTACTTTGAATTGGTATGAAAAACACAGCGAGAAAAAACAAATTATTCGAATCGAACGAAAATCATTTGAGGAAAAAAAATTTAAGTTTATATAAGGGAAATTGAATAAAGTAAATAAATTCCATCATATGCGATATTCGTTTGATTCGCAAATAATTTTTTCACATCGGCATCGTCCTGTAATTGTAATAATCGACCAGCCATTGCCGTGCGTTATTTTTGTTAAAAAAAAAAATAGGAAAAAAAACCATTAATGACCTTAATAATAAGTGGGTGTAAGAAAATTAATTCATAGATGCTGCGCAAAGCTTTAAGAGTCCCTGGAATTTTTTGTTTTTGCCCGATATATATATATATATATATATATATGTTTCTATATCGTTAATAAGAGAGACTGAATCAGAATGAATGATCGATTCCTGATTTTGAAATCTTCATCGCTGGAAAGCAACGAAAATATGCTTTTGTAAATTTTTTTCGTTATTTTTCAATATTGCTTAAAAGTTTTATTTAAAGCCGGAAGTCTTTGACAAATATCTCTGAAAAAATTAAAACAAATTACGAGTTTTGGAATTAATTGAATTAAAATTGAAAAATCTTCTCTTCATTGCTTTCCAATGGTGCAAATTTCAATGTCATATTCATTTAATATATACTGTTTTTAACATTGTAATTGTAAACTACGACTGAACCGATGAAACGGGCACACGAAAACACATAGAAATATTTTTGCACACGCGTTTCTTTTTTTTTTTTAAATCCATATAGATTCGTTTTTATCATTCGCAAAAATCACGATCTCGTGAGTTTCGTATCATGAAATATTTAACAATATGCACCATAAGTTTTAGAAACGATGCCAAAAAGATATGTTTTAATGTCGTGCTCACTTTTTCAATTTATCTCTTTTTCTTTCTGTTCACCAAAGATTGGCTCCACGTTCCACTCAAACTTTTTATAAATAGGTCATTCTATGTTAAATCGACCCCTTTCAATTTCGATGAAATTTGACCAGAAGTTTTTGTTTTTAATAAAACGAGGTTCTACCAAAGGAAAAAAATTAAAACATTTTTTTTCGAAAGTTGTGCAAGATTCAAGATTTCACAATTTTTTATATCTTAAAATTTTTTTGATAAGTGATGAATTTGGAGAGGTTTGAATTTTTAAATATCGTGTAAATCCACGATCAACATTAAATTTTTGGTTAAATTGTTTTTATATAATACCTTGGACTGATCTTAAAAGATTCTGAAATTTTCAGGATCTTTTATTTTGGTGAAACATTTTTTTGTTTACCAAAATTCAAAAATTTATATTTTTGAAACAAAAAACACCTTTCTGAAAAATTCAGGATCTTTTAAGGTCAGTACGAGGTATTATTTAAAAAAAATTGAACCAAAAATTTAATGTCGAAAATGGATTTGCACGATTTTTAAAAATTCAAAATTCTCCAAATTCATCATTTTACAAATTTTTTTTTCTGATTTTTTTTTTTCGTAGTCACAAGTATACTCTTAAAGACGAACTCAGAACGATTTTTTCCTAAATATAATAGTTTTCGAGGTATATAAAAAATAAACTTGAAACATTTAAAAAATTGTGAAATTTTGAATCTTGCCCAAATTTCGAAAAAAAAAATTTCAATTTTTCCCCTTTGTTAGAAGATCGTTTTATTAAAAACGGAAACTTCTTATCGAATTTCGTCGAAATTAAAAGGGGACGACTCCAACTCTTGGTCGATTTGACGTGGAATGGGTCAAGTCATAAACTATATAAAAAATTTGTCGTGGATCTCGACCCAGGAATTATGCGAAATACTTCCAGAAAGGTCGAGCAAATAAATTCAAATCCTTGTTCCGACAAAATTTCCGGAGTGGGGCCAATCTATTTTTCAAATAACTACGTGTTCAAAAAACAACTTAATGTTTTAAGATTTTTTAAAAGCTCTTCATTTTTACGTCAAAAAAGTTAAATATGTTTTTCTGATTTTTACGGAGTGCAAATTCACGGTTTTCAATTTTGGTGAACTTGTCTCAACTTTAATTTTATGTTTTAACGCTTTATTATTAATCTTACCTCTTAAGAACTTGTTTCTGTAGTCGACGAATTTTTATCAAAATTCGAATTTATCTCCAGCTTTTTTTTCCCTCAACACGGTTGTGACGTATTTTCAAAATAGCTTTAAAAATGATTTTCGATGGCTTTTGTTTATCGCTTATTTTGATTCTCTGTAATTTTTTCATTTCTAAAATTCCACGATATCAAGATAAACAAAAAAATCTCTAGCTTGAGTCTTTTAAGCTTTTTCCGTGAAACGTGAATAATTAACATTTATATGTAGATGTATATTTATGTGTCTGTTTTTTCTGTCCCGGTTTTATTGTAAGTGCGACTCGAGATTACGCGATAAAAAAAAATTCGAATCGAGAGTCAAGATTCCAAAACTTGTATGATAAACGCTTTGATGATATATTATTGTGACGAATGGATTGTGAAGATAGTGCGAAAGTGAAAAGAAAAGTTGTAAGCTTATCGAAAATAACCCTCGGATAAATCATGCGCCTCCATTCGTCCCAAATTTAATATTGAAGTGAAAACAAAATAATAAAATAAATAACAATTGATATTTTACACCACGAATATGTAAATCTCCTTATTTTTGTAAACTATCGATACCGCGTACATGAAATTATTATATTTGTTAAGCACGTGCGATAAATTCGACGAAATCTTAGCTGAAAGGTGTAAAAATAAATAGAGAAAGTAAAACTATATATGGGTCATTCCATGTCAAATGGACCACTTTCGAACCCGATCCCTTTCGAATTGGCTGAAATTTTGTTTTCCTTTTCTACTACATTAAAAACATTTTTCAGGAAATTTTCAAATTTGTTGACCCAACCCAAAAAATTTTTTTTTTTTCAAATAGCTATAACTTCTTCAAAAATTGACTGATTGGGACGTTTTTTTTGTTCAAAATTTTCGTTTTTAAATGTACTTTCCGAAAAAAAAACAAACAAATTTTAAGATTTTAAAATCTATGAAATTTTTTCGAGAAAAATCATATTTTTCTCGAAATTAGCCATTTTTTATTTTTTTTCTCTCAAAAAATACTTTGATCAATCCCGGAAAAAATGCCGCTCGACATGGAATGGACCGACTGTGCTCCTATTTTTTTTCACTTTCTTGAAAAAAAAATCCAAATTTTTTCAAGGATTACCACTTAAAATTTTTTTTTCTTCTCATTTTTTCAAACTCTAAGGTCTCTTATAAATCCTCAAAATCCTGATTTGTCATGGAATGCCCCATATATAGTTTAAATGAGTTTAAATTACTGGAAATGACTTCGCACTGTTTAAATGAGTGTTGGATTTTTGAATTTTTTTCAATTTTTCAATATCGACTGTTTCACGAAAAATTCGATCAAGGTGTTATTTTTGTTCAGTCTTTTTCCAAAAACGATCGGCGATTTTTGTCCGAATTCGGTGATTCAGAGCTCATTACATTATCTGCATTGTTCTCTGTGAATTCTTATCAAAATAATTGTTTAGAGCGATTGATGCCGAAAAAATTACAGATATTCGTTTAACTAGCAAAAATTCACAAGTTTACAATTTCTTAACGATAATTATGATAATTAATCTGAATAATTAGTACATTCAAATTAAAAAAAAAGAGCCAAGAATCATTGAAATTAGACCGAAAATGCGAATTACTCTGGGAAAAATCCGAACGAAAATGCATTTAATAAAAAATGGGAAGTAAATTCTAACAATCTTTTTTTTGGATTGAGGACATGTGTTAAAGTTTTATCTGAATTAATTAGATCAATTAAATCAAATAAATAAATTAAATTAATAAAATAATTTAATTAATGACATGGATTGGATCAATTTAATTAACCCTTAATATTTAATAAAAACACTTCGAAAAAATTACGTAAAAGTCATAGTGGGTGAAATTCACCCCAATCGTTTGGCAATGCAAAAAAAAAAATACTGCAATGTACTTCCAACTGTTTTCTACACGATCTACCGATTATTTTAGCAAAATGTGGTTTTAAATATGCAAAAAAAAATTTGTAACAAAATCTTTCTAAAAAATGACTTTTTTTCAAAAATGGATGCAGAAGAGTTAATTTTCAATCTGAAAGAAAAAAAATTGATATAGAATGCTTTCAGGTGGGAATGATTAATTTAGCAACCGTTTCAAAAAGTATTTTTATTTTAACATTTCAAATGAGTTATTTTATTGATGGAAAAAAATATTGAAAATTCGTGGAACGGCCTGGAATGTTGTCTAATTTTTTTCGAAACATTTATTTAATTTTTTCCTTTTTTTTTATTTTTAAATTTCCTTAGAATGGACAGCACAGTCCACCAATGTCGCCGATGTCGATATATTTTCCACTGGATGAATAAACAGCACGTTCGAGTATAAGCGTACGCATTCTTCTCTGGTCCAAATTATAACGGGCTCGTATCCATACGTACAAGTTTGAAGTGAAATTTTCCGGCGCTTTGAGGTTCTAAAAAATAAATTTCGAAAAAATCCCATTCGACAATTTATTTTGAAGGCATTTCAGACGTTTCATAGAAATGAGCAATTTTTTGTATACATTTACAGGGTGGCCACTGTCAGGGAAAACCTGGAAATGTCAGGGCATTTTTTGAGTGTCAGGGAAATCAGGGAAATGTCAGGGAAATTAAATATTAGTCAAGGAAAATACGAAATATCAAATTGAGAAAAAAAAGAGTATGGGTGAACATTTTTTTTTCTGTGCAGCGTTGAAAAAATTATGGGTGAACATTTTTTCTGTTTTTTTTTCCCTGGAAAATGCAATGTTCCTACCTTGTCACTTTTTGTCACAATTCCGTCAGGGAAATTTTCGAAAATGTCAGGGAAATTTCAGGGAAATTTTTTCGTTTAATTTAGTGGCCACCCTGATTTAATTGAGAATTTTTACCTTGAATTTCTCAAGAAGCTCATCGTCTATTCCTAATTCATCGGGAAAACGAAAATCGGGTATCGTACGATGAAGTTTAGTGGAATTTTTCGTGTATCCATCACCGAGTGAAAATGTCAGAAAATCCAGTCTCTCTGTTGATGAATAATCAATGGGAAATTTATGAAACATATTTTAATATTCCTTACCGAAATTATGAAAGACATTAATTTGATACTTAATTTTGTTTTTTACATCATTGAATATAACCAAAATTTAAATGTTTGAAAATTAGTGTTTCACTTGACTAGTAAAAAAATAAAAATTTGAATATTTAAAGGAAAAAAAATATTCAAAAGGCGTCGGATGTAAAAATGGTTGATGTGACATAGAATGTTCCATATATAAATAAAATAAATAAAATAAATAAAATAAATAAAATAAATAAAATAAATAAAATAAATAAAATAAATAAAATAAATAAAATAAATAAAATAAATAAAATAAATAAAATAAATACAATAAATAAAATAAATAAAATAAATAAAATAAATAAAATAAATAAAATAAATAAAATAAATAAAATAAATAAAATAAATAAAATAAATAAAATAAATAAAATAATATGTTTGAGTAGAAACTGAATTACAAGTAAATAAAATATTCTGTTGAATTAAAAAAAAATTACTTGCCATAAAAATTGAGATAATTTTTTTAAATGTATAAATAATGTTTTTTTTTTAATTCGAGAAAAAAATTCTAAAAAATAGTGAACAATGAAAAAATTAACTAACCGTTGGTGGGCAACGAGTGATAAAATTCTTTTCCAGGCGGTGTCGCTGACCCAAAGTTCACGATTAATGCAACGATCATCCCAAGTATGAGAAATTTCATTTTTTTTCGTCGTTAAAATCAATTAGAAAATTTATTTGAGTTTTTAAGTAGGCGCAAAAAAATTTTCAACAGCGATTTTATACTTGAATTTTATTGTTTTTCAACTTATCGTTAGAAGTCAGTTCCACAAGTTGGCTCGAGATGAAGAATCGAATAAGCGACGTTGATTCGTGTTTTTGCTATTATACTTATGACCGCGGTGATATCAGAGGTAGCTTTGCCATCGCGAGAGCGATTGTCGGTTCAGGCTCCGGAATTTTAATCCCTTTTGACAGTATCAAAAGTTATAGTGATTGATCGCGATGACTGAAGGTATGAACGATCACGCGAAGGATCATCGAAGGCTTTGTCGGGATTTCACGGAATCTTTATTTATTCTTTATTTTTAAATTTATCGCGATAAATCGATAATTTAGGATCGTTGAAAAAAGCCTTGTCTCCAGCAATAAAATTCGATACTATCTTTATAATATTTCGCAGATTCACGACGAAAACAATAATAAATGATATTAAAATAAAATGATTTTAATTTAGTTAAGTAAATAATTTAATTCATTCAATTCTAATTTTTTTTAGTTCCAAAAAATTTTATCCGTATTCAAATTCAAATTTTGATTCGATAACTATAGATTTTTAATCATTCAATCGTGGTTTCTAAAGTAAGTTAAAAAAATGATATATAAAAGTTAATAAATATGCGAAAAAAGTACTTACATGGGTATCTAAAATTCTTTCGAAGAATTAATTTCAAAATTTTCAATCTTTCGTTTTATTACGAAAATTAAACTAAAAAAAATTGAGATTTCTTTGAATTTTATTTAAATAATAAAAATAAATTGAAAAATTCTTTCTCGTATTTCCCAGGTTAACTTTCGATTCAATAAAAATTTGACAATCCGTTTAACCGAAAATCGAAATTCGTTGAATATTCCTTTCCCTCGATTTTTAACGTTTTTCAAAATTCTCTAGCACAATTTTTGCCTGCGCCATTTTTTTTTCTTTACAATTCTAACGAAACGTTAAGGTATACTTTAGAAGGCAAAAAAGCGAATTTTTAAGATTTTTTTCTCAACTCCTTTATCAGATATGACTATAAAATTGTTTTTACAACATTGTTACATGCTTCGAAAATACAAAAAAAAAATTATTTTTTATTTTGATTCTTTGAATAATTTATAGAAGGCGCTAAAGTCAAGTCTTCGAAAATGTCTTGTCCCGTGACCGACATTTAATCTCAGGCGAGTCTAAAACAAAAAAATAAAAAAGCATTTTTAAGAGGAAGTTTTGTTACACAAAAATTTACCGCCATTGATGAAAAATCGATTTGAAAAAAAAAGAATGGCGGGTGTTTGAAATAAATTGTGAAAAATTCAATTTTTCATTTCAAACATCGGCCATTTTTAAAAAAATCGATTTTTCATTAACGATGGTAAATAGTTATGTAAGAAACCTTTCTATTTAGAATGCTTATCTATTTTTTTTGTTTCACACTTGCCAATTTCGACAAGACATTTTCGACGTTGGCGCCCTCTATAAATTATTCAAGGAATCAAAATAAATAATAAATTTTGTCTCGTATTTCCGAAGGATGAAACAATGTTGCAAAAACAGTTTCACCGCCATATTTGATAAAGGAGCTGAAAAAAAATCTCAAAAATTTTATTTATATCCGTGAAGAATTCGTGAAGAATAGAAAAGGTTCGTAATTGTCACAAACTAAGTGCATATTTCTTTTCACAGTACACGAATGATTACCCCACAAATTGCAATAATCTGTTTGTACGTCGACAACGTTATGAAGTTTTATGACAAACAGTTTTGCGCGTCGTTTAAATCGAGCTCAATAAAGATAAGCGGCTGCACATTCCGTAAAATACCCAAGAAATAAAAGGTCACAGGCTCTTTCCGTCCAATTAGAAAAAAAAAAAAATCAGCGATAGATGCTCTAACAAAGAAACCATTTTGGAAAGTGCTTTTATCAAGGGTTGAATAATTTGGATTAGGTTTCGCGTTCCATTTTGCTTACATCCCAATTCATTCTTCTGATACTGATAGTACCAAAACCTTTTACTGGGACCACTTTGTCTCACCTCGAGGTTAACCCAAGCCTCGATCCAAAATTCAAGGTCTCTAGTCCTGGAGATTGTCTCCCGGGAAATATTGACCATAACATTTTTTTTTAATGGCTTCAACCTTTGGTCAGGGATAAAGTTACCCACGCTACAATCAGCCAAGCCTAAAAACCTGAATATCGCTGATGGAGGTCAGAAATTTGGGAGGCTTCAAATGGTCCCGCTGAAGTTCTGGACTTACGTGCGGAAGCCCAGAGTCTGACCACGAAATATCTCTCTCCTCTTTCTCTCTATCTTCTGGTCCAGGTAGTAACAACTGACTTCGTTAAATAATTAACGGGCCAAACGTTTGTAAGATATAGCTTACCTCATAGCTGACCTGTCCAGGAGGGACAGAGAAGATGGCGAACACCTACATCGAATGGCTGGATCAAGCAGTATGCGCGTGCGCGTGCGCGTGCGCTTGCGTGTATGCGTGCGTAAGCGCGCGTGCGCGCCCGCGTGTGCGTGCGTATGCGCGCGTGCGCACGCGTGTGTGTGTATGTGTATGCGTGCGCGTGCGAGTGTGTGCGTGTGTGCGCGTGTGTGTGGGTGGGTGTGTGCGCGCGCGTGTGTGTGTGTGTTTGCGTTTGCCTATTCCTGCAGCCTCGCAGGAGTGACGATAAAGCCCCTCGTCGTTCTCTCGTTACTCCTTGTGTGCACTATATCTCGGTGTGGTCAGTTGCCACAGCATGGCAACAACACATGTAACGTATTTCTAAACTGTCCGCTGACCAGCCTCAGGATAGATACAGAGAGAGAGAGAGAGAGGAAAATACGTGTTGAATATGGTCATAATTCTGGTGGAAGGATAGAACCTAAATAATTGAGTTCTGGGGCCTCGTATAAAGGCACTCGATGGACAAACGTTACGTGTGCAGTCGCTTCTTGGGCACTTATTGCATCCCCATAAACCCTTGAGGAAACATATGAAGTATCCAATTTTCGGATATATTGTATATTTTGGTTGAGTAATTTTTGTCAAGTATCGGGGTTGAAGAAAAATCGATAAAATTATTGCGTATATTCAAGAAAAATACAATCAAAAGTCCGAATAGTAAATGTGATCACCAACACACTTCTGCAGAATAACGGAGAGGAGCGTAGGGCTTGTTGCAACAGGGGTTAGTATAGTAACACTCAATTTTGACCGGGAATTTCAAACATTTTGATTTTAATTTTTTGCTGGTTCGAATAATTCGAATGGTTCGAATGTCGCTATATAGCCCTGGTTCTCTACCCACGTTTTGGGTAATCTACCCATGTAGGTTGGGAATGGAAAAATTCCAACCTACGAACGCTCGGTAGACTACCCACAAAACCGAAGTTCTTAGGTCTTATGGGTAGTCTACCTAGCGCTCGTTGGTTGGAATTTTTCCATTTTCAACTCACCGAATGAGTAGCGAAATAGTCAGGGAGGTCCCATTTCCTTAATTCTAGGTACTTAAAATTAAGGATACTAGGCCTGGGGTCTTTTGTGCCCGAGTGTGTTAAGTAAGGGTTAAGGGTGCAATTGTGTTGTCGGGCATGCCAACGCCATAAACCAAATCGAGAAAGAAAAAGAGAAAGAGAGCGAGAGACGTCCAAAAACACTTGAGGGTAGTTGGCTGGCCACTCGATCGTAACCTAATTAATTCGAAACGTTGGTACAAGTTATTGCGTTACACGCGTGTATTATTATTATTTTGCCTTTGGGTCTGTGTTTGTACAAGCCCGAGGACATTTTGGGAAGTTTGACTGGCGCAATCGTGGCTATTTGCGTTTAGTCAGAAAGAGATTGCAGAAAAGGAAGAGGGAAGGGGCTGCAATGTATGTCTAAATGCGGCAGGAGAGGGTTCAGGGGGGTTTATAGTCACGGCATCGGAACTAGATCATAGTGCACAACGTGTAGTCGAACGTGCGGTGTCGTACCCTTAGCAACCATTTGCAAACAATGGTTTCACCCTCCCCACAAACACAACCGTGCTTCTCTACTCCTCTCGGTCGGTAACACGACGGCAAATTCATTTTTTTTTCATACATAGAGTTTTTGAAAAAATGCAAAATAGTATTGCACGTGTTTTTCAGATTGTGCATAGAGATAACAAAAAAAATGGTTACTTCGAAAATTATGAATTTTTCAAAATTCATAATTTGGTAGAGTTGGTTTTTTGGTAGAGTTGTTCGACGGGAGAAGAGTTACAACAGGTAGGGATGTAAACGTGTCGTGAGAAATAGGCTTATGGATAATGCAGGCCAACTTTTAACTGCAAACCTTTACGACCGGGTTAGAGTCAGGGTCGGGGGTGGGTGGGGGGGAGACAGTTTGCAGGCACATGACCGTATGGGGTGCCATCCTGTATCGCGGCAAGGACCAATTCTTACGGGCAACGATCGCGAACTTGAGGAATAAAGAGCGGTAAGGAAGCGTGGAAAAAAGAAGAAATAGAGAGTGCGCCTGCAGGGGATTGTGGGGCGGAGACGTTGGGGGGGATTAAGGAAGCACGCGGAGAGACCCCTTTACGACTTCTTCGTTTTTACACCCCATGCGAAAGATATGGAACAAAATGGCCGGAGGAACGAAGACAAGAGACGGGACGCGCCGAAGAGAAGATGGCGTAAGGGGCGAATGGACCAAGACCCTTAAATTATTAAGGCTAACGTAGTTACCGCTGTGTTTTTATAACTGTTTTACGGTTTTCAACGTTTGCGGTCGGTTTATATACTTTTACATATATATATACATATATACACATTCTTGTACACGTGTTTTTTGTGTCTGTGCTCTTCGTCGTTTACAAGACTATGGTGTGGCTGAAAACTTCATGTATATAATTTAGCCGGACGGTTCTCAAAGTTAAATCCCGCGAGGATCTGCACGGAGGTTTCCTGATAGTACTCCATTTGTGGCCACGACTTGGTTTTGATGCAATTTTCCATGCAATTCCTTTAAACGTAGGCTGCTTCAGTTGAGCCCGATTAGGTCCTCAAAGGGTTGCCTCGTCAGTGCCATGTTTGGAACAACTAGAGCTCCGATACTTTTGCCCTATTCGGGCCTGATTTGGTTCTGTTATAATTAAACCGACTGCTTTAAGTGTGGGTTGCCCGATCGAAGCCCGACTAGGTCCTCAACGGGTTGCCTCAGGTCAGCCATTTTGTAAATAAGCCTGGCAACTTCGGCATTGCTCTGTCAGGGCCTAACCTGGCGATGTTATGGCAATTTCTGACAGGGCATTGTGTAGGGGCATTGTGTAGTGCACCTTTAAGCCCTACAAGACCCCGAATTGAGTCAGGGCTTCCCTAGAATTTTAGGCACGGGCCTGATTTTATAAATCCAAGAGGCTCCAGCCTACTTGAACAGGGGATGAAAACGCACTGAACTTCCTGGAGGCTGCTGTCTTCATGCTTATATCTGGGTAAGAGTTTTTTTTTTGGCTCGAATGTTTCTCTCTCGCCGAAATTCATCCAGCACACAGCTGTCCACATTCCCCGATCGCAATCCCAAATACCCTCCACGACTCATCAATAATTTACGTATACAGCAGGTATCGTGTACAGCAGGTATAGCTGATGTGTCCTATCGCGCGTTCCACCCACTATACATACACATATACATAGGTCAAACATACACAAATATGTATATATATATATAAGTACATATGGCATGCATATAACGAGGAAAACTTGGACTTGTATTTACGCCGATCCAAAGAGTCGCCAAACTATTCTTTATTCCTTTCTCCCCTCATTCCCACACGCTAAAACGATGCCCCGTTTTCCCTACCGCGTTTATTTCTTCGGCAATTCGCTTTCTCCCTTCCCTCCAGAATGGGATAATTGCAGTGAACCCAGCATATAATTTACTTTTCCATAATTAAAATAGTACGCCAATATAATGGCAAAACAATTGCGATGGGACTTTTTAAATCATATTCGACGATATTAAAATTCAATCGTAATTCTTATGGTCACTTGATACAATTGACCATAAGGCGCATCGATATAAGGCCCGAAAACCAATTTTTTTTTTCTCACATTTTGGCCAAAATTCAATCGGTTCATTAAAATGGCTGCAGTTTATTTTCTAGATAGAATTACGGCTTGGTACAATAATTAAGGTATCGGAATGAATCAAACACCATTTTCTAAGTTTAGTGATAGCCTTTAAGAATGGAAGAGGAATTTTGGAATGGTCCAAACCGAAGTAAAGTTAGGAGTACTTGAAATTTCGCTATTTTGAGGTTTTTGAAAATGGGGCTAAAATTGAGCACAAGGGTTTTTAATTAAGCAATCTATAGAGGATTTTTTCCCCAAGATTTTGGAAAAATCATTGTCCTCGGGGGAACGATAAAAAGAATGCGTTATTGCTGTTAGACAAAACCCAATCTTCTTCCTCTTGTACCTTTCTTTTCTTCCAATTTCAATCTCTTTTTCGAATGTGCCTTCGCAAGAGCCCAGATAGAGAGAGAGAAAGATGAAAAAAAACGAGGAATCCCTCAATGATACATTGCGAGATACGTATAATCTTAATATTGAATGTATGCACTGGAGCAAACGTTACATACCTACTTTTCTCACCGATGTAATTACTTATTCATTCCATCATCTCGTGTAGGCGAAAATTCAAGCTCAATCCCGAGCACTCTCGGGCCAAATGATTTTCGCGAAATATCCCTCACATTTTTGCTCCCCGTCTTCCCCAGAGAGAATCGCGTACAATAATTATTAATCGCAGCTCGTTTTGTTCGATTAATATATATCGAGCGAACGAAAATTACGAAGAATAAACTCTAATTGATCTCTCTCTATATTCATGGATCGAATTAATCGGCCAATCTTTTATTTCTTGCAAATTGAATCATTATCATTTTATTGTTATACGAATTAGTGGTGCTAATTGTATCTGACTTTTAAATGTAATTGATTATCATTAGTTAATTAGAATGAGTGCAAGGAATTGAATTTATTATAATGACTTTCTCACGGAACAAAATGGTTGGTTGGGACAACCACTGATTATTGGTCGGGTCATTGCTCCTTCGATAATCACTTTACTCGACAATTTATTAGTATAAAATAAAAATAGTTAATTTGTAAATTGAAAATGATTTATTTAGCATCATTTTTCTTTCTCCGCCAGTGATAAATCGAAATCAGAGAGGGCTACACAGATATTTCACGTTCGAGAGATCTCGTTCAGTCGAGAAATCACTGAATCGAAACTATATAAAACAATTGTCTTTCCTTCAATTTTATTGCCCTTCTCGCTTTTCTCGGTTTTCCCCGTTTTCCCTCGCGCCACCGTCGACCGACGCGGTAGTCATATTTCTGCGAGATATACAGCGGCAAAGGGCAGTAGGCTCATGAAAAATTTACGTCAAAGTGAAGAAGAGAAGCGCACGGATAGTCGGAGCTTAGGTATGCGCGTTATATCTTACGTTGCAGCAGCCGAGCGGCAGCGAGAGCCTAACTACTTTGGAGTTGCCTCTGCTTGAGTGAGAAAGTAAGGAAAAGTATTGTTACAGACACAGAAAGAAATGGTTGGTTGAGACAACCAACTAATTATCAGCTGCGTATATTTTGGTTACCGTAAACAACTGCTTCGTTACAATAACCATTTAGCATCACTTCCATCTACTATTCATAGTTAGTTGACGGGATTAGTCAACACAACTGCCTCGATTAGTCAGTTTAACTAATAAAATAGTATTCAAGAGAAATTAAAATTGTAGGAATTGTAATTCTATACAACTTTGGTTATGTACATTTATGTCCTAAAATTAATAACAACCGCCATAATTTGATAAGTATACTTTGCAACTATTTTCTCGCTCAATTCGACAAATATCGATCGTACGATAAAAATCGTAAGGACTAAAGTTGTGGAGAATTCAATTAACGATAACTTGAGTCTCTACCATTTTTGTTGAAAAGTTGAAAATGGCTGAGATATTGAGCAAAAACGATTCCCCTTAGATTCAAGATGGCGGCTGACGCAGTGGCGCGATTTGGTCGCCATTTTGAACTATTTTGGATTCCCATTTTGCCATTTTGGACTCTCATTTTGGACTCCCCTAAGGGCAATGTTAAAATAGAAATGTTTGAATTAACTTTTTTGCCATATTGGCTCGGTAGAAGACTAAAATTTCAAGGGGTTGTTTATTACGTCTTAAATAACATTCTCTACAAGTTTCATTAATTTCTCCGTTCTTTCAACCTACCATCGAGCTATAAGTACAAACTTAAAACATAAAATTGCTTATTTTCAACACACAATTCTCGATACCGAAGATACGATTAAGATTTTGTAAATAGCAACAAACAATGCAGGGAAATGTAAAGAAAGAAAAAAATATTAATTCTAGTCCCGCAAGGGGGTTGAAAAGGACTATGTGAGAATCTGCTTGGATGGAGGATGGTGCAATTTCTCGAAAAGAGGTTTTCGTGTGAGCGGGAATATATTTGCTTGCACGAGTAGACTTTGGGGAAGGTCTCCAGGTGCATCTCTGATTCTTCAGTCTTCTAGAGCTACCCCCTCGCTCTTCCTAACCCCCCCTCTCTCTTTCTTTTTCCTTCATAGGTTTCGTTCGCGTATGGAAGCTCCCAAAAGACTCACCGGTATTAAGAATGAAATTTTAGAATGCCAAATGTAGAACGGGCGCTTTGAAAATCCTCCCCCTTCCTTCTCTATGCCCTAATGGCAAAAGAACTCTTTCTCGTTGTCCCCGAGAAAATTCGAGTGCGCGAGGCAGAGGACTTGGAGGAATACAAGGAGGAATCGCGTGCAGAGGATAAAGGGGGTAGTAGAAATGGCGGTGGTGGCGTTTCTGGCGCGCTTTGAGACAGCCCCACGGGTACATTACTAGGATTGCCGCCGCCAATTGAACTCCCTCGGCTATAGGACCCTCTCACCGAGAGGTGGTCCAGTCTATCCTCCTCCCTCGTCTTATCCAAAGCTTCACCCTCTCGTCCTCTCCCCCCCTCTCTCTCTTCGTCTCGACCTTTTGTGTTCTCTCTATATACATATATGTATGTTTGTACACACATGCATGCACACACACACATATATATATATATGTAGTGGAGATACGTGAGCTGGTCAATTTCGAGAGGAAGCATATTGCGGTGAGGTTGCCATGCAAATCCTGAATATTGACAGCTTGTTATCCGATAGTCAGTTGAATAAGAATCAACGATGTAATCGGACGTATTTAATTCCTTTGAATTCAATGAGTATTTTATTTCATTACCCGTTTCATTTTTTCGTGTCTATCTGTATAAAATACTATGTATGGGTCACTCATGTCAAATCAAGCACTTTGAAGCCGGCACCTTTCGTTACGTCCCTTAATTTAAACGCTATTAATGACACATTATTCATTAATTATAAATTTCATTACTGATTATACATTATTCAAGGCCTGTGAGACAAAGATATATAAGTATATCAGCAAACTACACCGTATAAGGTTTTTACACGCAAAAATTTCGCATAGGTCAAGTTAGTGTAGGTAGGTAGGTAGGTAGTTAGGTATAGGTAGGTCGGTAGGTAGGAGATGAGAAAAGTTAAGCAGCATTCCTTGAATCCAATACTTGGATGGGTGACCGCACTGTATAAAATCGAAAACTATTTTTTTTCCTTTTTTCTGTAAAATATGGATACCTTATAGGCCTTTTTCCCTTTTTTCCCTTTGGTGGAACTTCGTTTTGTTAATAACGAAAACTTCTGACCAAATTTCATCGAAATTGAAAGCGGTCGATTTGACATGGAATGACCCATATATATATACATAAATATATAATGTGCACACGCTTATGTGTTTGCCGACATAGGAGGAGGCCCGAGGCGACACCACCGTTCAAACACCCAATAGCTCTGGTTTCTCTTCGGGAGAGACCAGGAGAGGACGAGAAGATAGCTACCAGCTTGAACTTCTCTATTGTTAACATTATATTTGAGCTGGTGAGGGGAGAGACCATTGTCTGGATGGAAACTTTGCATATCAAACTTGTTCCCCGTCGAATATCTAACTATCGGTACACTGGACTATCGATATAGGAGACAAAAAGGGGGATCTGTTCGTTATAGCGAGATCCATATATATATATGAGCAAAGTGCTTTGAATCCAACACATTTGGAACAGAGTCGTATATGAAATTTTGCTGGACCCCAAATGATACACTGGACTCTCATAATAATGAACAGAACGACGGTTTGTTCGTTACAGATTGCTTTCGGTTTGTACAAAACAAATTGAAAATTTTTAACGAAATAGAAAATTGTCAGGATTACCGATTGGTCGGTTTCGTATCGAATGTCCCATACATACTTGGGGCTTGTGTGGCCATTTTTGAACAAGTATTGTGACCAAACTATCGGTCGGAAAAATCTCAAAAAATTAGTGAACATCCTTCAAACATTCTAGTTGATGTATTAAAAATTCGCGTTAGTTCCGAGACTCGCCGCAAGATGTCGCAGAACGGCAAGCGCAGAACTCCCAAACGGAGTGTGCGAAGAGTATGCTTGTCTAGACGGACGAATACTAACGGAAGTTGGTCTCGAAAGAAAACATACAAAGAGTTCTTGCCGACTTTTTATGTACTTGTAACTTGTTTATTGAAATTTCTACACGGGTGGTCCTTGAAGTGAGAACTGTTCTTTTGATGCGCTTCTTGACCCATCTTTAATCTCTTCGCGAGCAAGTTTATGTGCGATAGATCGGCCAAGAAAAATAGAGTAGAATGCGGTGTTTCTCGGTTATTTCTCTGCAGTCTGTTATGCGAACACAAGTGCCTATATATACATAAGTATATACGTAAACCATATGAATATATATATATATATATATATATATATATATATATATATACATATATATATGGGTGGTGTGGTATCAGCGTGGCGAGAAATAGAGATAACGTAAGACTGAGAGAGAGAGGGGGAATTCGTAATATAGAGGGCCGCTCTACAGCTCCGCTGGGAGGAATTCCGGGGTACGTTTTAAATTGCTGCATCCCCAACCTCCTTGTTTATGTATGCCTCCGTGTTTCTTATTCTTGTGCGCGGCGCGAGCTTCTGTATATTCACGTGTATGTATCTATATACATATATATATATAAACATATAGAGATTGGCAAAGAAGGGAAGGGGAGGAGAAAGACGACGAACAGAACCGAGTCGGCTCGCTTTTTGCCTTTCAAGATCCCTTCCTCCTCCGCACCCTAAACTTTATGTGCAGAGCACCGACATAAGTATGGGGGATCTCTTTTTCCCTGTGTATTGGACTCCGCGCGACGGAACCAGGGTCTTGTTCTTTCTCCCTTTCTTTTTATTTCCTTCTTCTTCCTCTTTTTCCTTTTCCTTTTCATCTTCACGTACTTCACTGGCATCCTTCTTCTTCTTCTTCTTCTTCTTCTTCGTCTTCTTCTTCTTCTTCTTCTTTTTCGTCGTCTTCTTCTTCTTTTTCTTCTTCTTCTTCTTCTTCTTCTTCTTCTTCTTCGTCTTCTCCTTCTTCTTCTTCTTTTTCGTCTTCTTCTTCTTCTTCATTTTCTTGTCGCTACGGCTTATATTTTTCTGTGTCTTTGCCATTTCTTCTTTCTCCTTGTCTTCTTTTCCGCATCTTCGCGATATCTTCTGCGACTTCTTCTTCTTTGTCTTCATTCACTTCTTTTTTTCATCCCTTAATCTTCCTTTTTTTCTTCTTTTTGTGCATCTCCATCATCATCTCGCTGACCTTTTTTCTTCTTCTTCATCTTCTTCTTCTTTTCGACCTCCACCTTTTAATCGCTGCATCATCTCGATACCTTCGTGTACTTCTTTTTCTTATTCCTATGAATTCACTTTTGTTTATGTCCTTCATATTTCTCTTTCTCTTCTTTTTCTGCCTCCACTATATCTTTTTATAGTCCTTTTTTTCTTCGTCTCCATCTTCTTTTCTATTTTTGTGGATCCGTTCATCTTCCTTTTTCGTTTTTTTTCTATTAGTGTATCTCCCTCGTCATCTTCTGCCCTTCTGCTTTTTTTCATTGTTCTTCGCCTTTTCCTTTTTTCTCCGCATCTTCGTCGTCTTTGTCTACCCCTTTCTTCCTCTTCCTCTTTCTTCTCCTTCTTCTTCTATTTGCTTTCTATATCTTTTCAATTTTCCTCTTTCTGTTCTTCTTCTTCTCCTTCTTCTTCTCTTTGTTGTTGTTCTTCGTCTACATCCTCATCCTCATCCGCATCCGCATCCTCATCCTCATCCTCTTCTTCTTCTTTTGCTTCTTCTTATTCTTCTTCTTCTTCTTATTCTACATCTTCTTCTTCTTCTTCATCTTCTTCTTCGTCTTCTTCTTCTTCTTCTGCATCTTCATCTTCTTCTTCATCTTCTTCTTCATCTTCTCCTTCATCTTCTTCTTCATCTTCTTCTTCATCTTCTTCTTCATCTTCTTCATCTTCTTCTTCATCTTCTTCTTCATCTTCTTCTTCATCTTCTTCTTCATCTTCTTCTTCATCTTCTTCTTCATCTTCTTCTTCATCTTCTTCTTCATCTTCTTCTTCATCTTCTTCTTCATCTTCTTCTTCATCTTCTTCTTCATCTTCTTCTTCATCTTCTTCTTCATCTTCTTCTTCATCTTCTTCTTCATCTTCTTCTTCATCTTCTTCTTCATCTTCTTCTTCATCTTCTTCTTCATCTTCTTCTTCATCCTCTTCTTCATCCTCTTCTTCATCCTCTTCTTCATCTTCTTCTTTTTCAACTCTGTATCCCAAAATATCGTGCCTTCGTTCATAAAAATTCGGGTGCGCCTCGATTCACCTAACGGCGTCTCTATATATGAGGTCTCCACATAGGGTGAATACCGAGTGGTGAATATATTGTGTCTGGTAAAAGTTGATACTTGAAGAAAGAGGGACGGAGAAGAAACGTGACCACGATTGTGTGTGGATAAAATGGCGTGGCTTGTTTCAGCCGTCGGTTGGATATACGTGCGAATGGGGACGAAGGCGAGAAAAATAACGTTCTCTCGGCCTTTTTTTTTTCTTTCTCCAAAGAATATGCTCACCCGTGTATTCTGGAATTTTTCTGGATTCGCCCAAGCCCAAGTTTTCCCGCGGTTGTTTTCATCCATTTTCTTACTTCTCATCCTTATTCGACCCACAGAGAAATACCGATTCCACACTAACATCTCCAGCCGACTCCTTTTTTTTACCTCCAGAAGCTTCAATTGCCTTGGCCAGTTTATATAAGGAATTTCACTCACTCGCGCAATTTCACGGGCACGATGATTTCAACCTTTCGCCAGAATTAGGCCGATCTTTCGTACGAAAAAATCTACCGCAATTTCTTTTTACCGCATTGTTTTTTTTTTTAATCCGTTTCTTTTTCATTCAAATGCAAATTAGAATCCGCACGCTTGTTTCTTATTTTCTTCACTATTCCCAAATATTTCTTTATACATTTTTTGAACAGCAAAAAATGAAAATTATAATTTTCATTTTTGACCTTTAAATTAATTTTTAACATTTTAATGGATTGTTTTGAAATTTCTAAACCTATGAAAGTCCTTAAATTCTTGGAAATTTCGAAATGTTCGTATTTTTTGGTTTTTCGAAAAGGGCAAAAAATCAATAAAAACATTTTTATTGATTTATAATTTTTTAAATAATTTTATCATTCATCGAAACACTTCATCAATTTTCATATAAATAGATAACGAAAAAACATAAAACTTTTTTTTTTTAAAGGAAATTAACAATTAAGCTAATTCGTTCGCTTAGACCGTAAATTAAAAGATGAAGGATAATGTTCTGTGGAGGAAGTTATTGTTTTGTTTTACCAGTGGTAGAAGAAGAATCGACATGATATTTTGGGCGAAAGCGAGCATTAATTATTGAGTAATCGCGTGTCTTCGCTTTTTTTTTTTAGTAGTCCACAAGAAATTATATGAATTTCGAGAAATTGTGCGTGAGTTTAATCGCATCGTTTCGGCGCTCCTCCCCTTATTTCCGACGGGCTGGTATTAAAATTTTTACATGATATCATACATATGGGCTATTCCATCTCGACTCAACGCTCGTTTAAATCTAACTCCTTCAAATTGGGTTCATATTTTTCGCGATTGCACCGGGCTAAAAAAGCATCGCCATTTTTTTTTTTAAACATTTTTCTTCAATCAAAAAGCCAAATTTTCTAAATTTTAAGAAAATCACGTAAAGCCGTAATTAACAAATGAACATTTTTAAACAATGGATTATAACAGAATCCCAAGACTTTATATTTTTTTGCACTCTTTGGCACAAAACATATTTTATTTATGATTTTTTAATATAGTTGAATTTTTTAATTTTTGTTGTTGTTTTTTTTTTTTTAATAATAAATTAAATAAATTTGGCGTTTTTTTCTGGCAAAAAAAATTATTGCGAAATAATGGTCGATAGTAAAATTGTAAAAAAAAAAAATTGTAAAAATTTCAAAATGATCACATTTTATTTTTTTATGTAAAAAAATAAAAGAAAAAACGTCGAAATTTCTACCTTAATCCGAGAATGTGAGAATGTTCGTGGGGTCGAGTCGACTTGGAAAGGCCCATAGCGTACTTGAGTGAATGAGACAGTGCGAGGACAATTGTTCAGTCTGTGAAGAGAGAAGAGGGCCGTTTGTAACGGCAAGGTTAAAGTGCAGGCGGTTAATCCTGAAGCGGTCGCACGCGTTTCGCACCCCCTCCATTGCCCTTAAGTCCAATGAATTTTACAACTCCCCTCGTTTCACATACTTGGCACGTGAAGCAACGTGTCAACGCGATAATCAGTCGGATATAACCTTCATTAAATCCCGAAAAAAAATAAAAGATTATACTTTCAACGACCCTCGATGACTGTCCCTCCATTTTGCCCCACATTTTTTTTTTCAGTCGCTTCGCAATTTTATCGATAAAAACGGTATCTTCGGATGAAAAGCAACGGATTTATTCCGCGCGTAGCGTCTCAGCTGCGTTATCTTCTCATGGTGTCCATTTTGACCCCCGCTCCCCTATAAATATATGGGGTATTCCCGCTCAACGGGACCCCCTTTTAGGCCGACCTCTTTCGATTTTCTTGAAACTCGAGTATGTTTGAGTGTTGCCTGAAAGTATATTGTACACCAATTTTCAGATCTCTAACCATAATACTCTTTGGAATACACCAAAAGTTATATTCCAAACTTTTTGCGTATTCAGCGCTTCGGAGCTTTGGCAAGGCGCGAAAAAAAATCGAAAAAAATCTTTAACAATAGTTTCCGATCGGAAATTTTCTGCGCTTTTCGAAAAAAATATCAACGATTCCGAAAAAAAACGAATTCATTCAAATTTCGGCCAAAAACCGAAAAAATTGAATTACAAAAAAAGAGCATAATTTAATTCGGCGGAACAATTTTTTTCATGTTTTGTATATATCTGAGAAGTCACGATATAAATTTCAAGTTGGAACTCACATTCGTTTACCAATGCCAAGTCTTTTAGTAGGATAAAAATTCTTAAATATCGTGGAATTCGTATTCAACAGTTCCCTGATGGATTATACACAGTGATCGGCAAAATCGATATTTTCGTCAATTTAATTATCGCTAATTACTCTGTGTTAGAAAATTTTATAATTGTTCCAATAAATATTACTCATTATTAAGGCACTCGGTACTTAGGTAGTAAGGTATTTCTAATATTCGAAAATTCGATAATTCACGTTTGATTATTATCCAATAAACCTATGACTTTTAACTTATATCAAATAGTTACTCAATAACCAAGTAATTAAAATTTGGCTCTTATGAATTACTGATTTTTTTAAAAATTAGGTAATTGTTCCATCCAATTATTAATTATCCAAGTAATTGAATACTTAACTACTCTACTTACTAATTTTGTATGAAATTAGTTAATTATTTTTTCCAATTATTAATTATTCGGATAATTAGTGCTCTCATTTCTACAAAAATTAAGTGATCGGAATGAACCAAACGCCATTCTCTAAGTTCAGTGACAATCTTTCAGTACGAAGAAGAAACTTTGGAATCGGTTAAACCGAACTAAGGTTATGAGCACTTGAAATTTCGCTATTTTGAGGTTTTTGAAAATGAGGCCAAAATTAAGCAAAAGGGTTATTGATGAAAATTCATGAAAATTTTGATTTTTTGACAAAACTATTGGTAGATTCGTGCTCAGGGGGGCAAAATACATCGATATAAGGTTTGAAAACAATATATTTAAAAAAAAAATTTCTTCACATTTTGGCCAAAATTGAATCGCTTCACTAAAATGGGCATAATTTTTTTTATATGTAAGATTTCGAGCTGAACTTGAGCTTATTCTCTCCGCGATCGTTAAAGCTTCAAAACCCCGCTTGGTTCATTCGATTCCGATCATTATTCGATTTTTGGCAGATTTTTAAATTTCGGCCATCGATTTTTGCAAATTTTTGCATACATACCCCTTTCCATTTTTTTCGGCGATTTTCAAAGCGCTCTCGTTTCTACAAAAATTAAGTTATCGGAATGAATCAAGCGCCATTCTCTAAGTTCAGTGACAACCTTTAAGTACGAAGAAGAAATTTTGGAATCGGTTAAACCGAACTGAAGTTATGAGCACTTGAAATTTCGCTATTTTGAGGTTTTTGAAAATGAGGCTAAAATTAAGTAAAAGGGTTTTTGATGAAAATTCATGAAAATTTTGATTTTTTGATCAAACTATTGGTAGATTCGTGTTCAGGAGGGCAAAATACATCGATATAAGGTTTGAAAAAAATATATTAAAAAAAAAAATTTCTTCACATTTTGGCCAAAATTGAATCGCTTCACCAAAATGGACATAATTTTTTTTATATGTAAGATTTCGAGCGGAACTTGAGCTTATTCTCTCCGCGATCGTTAAAGCTTCAAAACCCCGCTTGGTTCATTCGATTCCGATCATTATTCGATTTTTGGCAGATTTTTAAATTTCGGCCATCGATTTTTGCAAATTTTTGCATGCATACCCCTTTCCATTTTTTTCGGCGATTTTCAAAGCGCTCTCGTTTCTACGAAAATTAAGTTATCGGAATGAATCAAGCGCCATTCTCTAAGTTCAGTGACAACCTTTAAGTACGAAGAAGAAATTTTGGAATCGGTTAAACCGAACTGAAGTTATGAGCACTTGAAATTTCGCTATTTTGAGGTTTTTGAAAATGAGGCCAAAATTAAGTAAAAGGGTTTTTGATGAAAATTCATGAAAATTTTGATTTTTTGACAAAACTATTGGTAGATTCGTGTTCAGGGGGGCAAAATACATCGATATAAGGTTTGAAAAAAATATATTAAAGAAAAAAATTTCTTCACATTTTGGCCAAAATTGAATCGGTTCACTAAAATGGACATAATTTTTTTTATATGTAAGATTTCGAGCTGAACTTGAGCTTATTCTCTCCGCGATCGTTAAAGCTTCAAAACCCCGCTTGGTTCATTCGATTCCGATCATTATTCGATTTTTGGCAGATTTTTAAATTTCGGCCATCGATTTTTGCAAATTTTTGCATGCATACCCCTTTCCATTTTTTTCGGCGATTTTCAAAGCGCTCTCGTTTCTACAAAAATTAAGTTATCGGAATGAATCAAGCGCCATTCTCTAAGTTCAGTGACAACCTTTAAGTACGAAGAAGAAATTTTGGAATCGGTTAAACCGAACTGAAGTTATGAGCACTTGAAATTTCGCTATTTTGAGGTTTTTGAAAATGAGGCTAAAATTAAGTAAAAGGGTTTTTGATGAAAATTCATGAAAATTTTGATTTTTTGATCAAACTATTGGTAGATTCGTGTTCAGGAGGGCAAAATACATCGATATAAGGTTTGAAAAAAATATATTTAAAAAAAAAATTTCTTCACATTTTGGCCAAAATTGAATCGCTTCACCAAAATGGACATAATTTTTTTTATATGTAAGATTTCGAGCGGAACTTGAGCTTATTCTCTCCGCGATCGTTAAAGCTTCAAAACCCCGCTTGGTTCATTCGATTCCGATCATTATTCGATTTTTGGCAGATTTTTAAATTTCGGCCATCGATTTTTGCAAATTTTTGCATGCATACCCCTTTCCATTTTTTTCGGCGATTTTCAAAGCGCTCTCGTTTCTACAAAAATTAAGTTATCGGAATGAATCAAGCGCCATTCTCTAAGTTCAGTGACAACCTTTAAGTACGAAGAAGAAATTTTGGAATCGGTTAAACCGAACTGAAGTTATGAGCACTTGAAATTTCGCTATTTTGAGGTTTTTGAAAATGAGGCCAAAATTAAGCAAAAGGGTTATTGATGAAAATTCATGAAAATTTTGATTATTTGACAAAACTATTGGTAGATTCGTGTTCAGGGGGGCAAAATACATCGATATAAGGTTTGAAAAAAATACATTAAAAAAAAAAAATTTCTTCACATTTTGGCCAAAATTGAATCGGTTCACTAAAATGGACATAATTTTTTTTATATGTAAGATTTCGAGCTGAACTTGAGCATATTCTCTCCGCGATCGTTAAAGCTTCAAAACCCCGCTTGGTTCATTCAATTCCGATCATTATTCGATTTTTGGCAGATTTTTAAAGTTCGACCATCGATTTTTGCAAATTTTTGCATACATACCCCTTTCCATTTTTTTCGGCGATTTTCAAAGTTCGTGTTCAGGAGGGAAAAATACATGGATAAAAGGCCCGAAAAAAAAAATAGAATTTTTTTTTCTGCATTCCTCAAGTTGGTCAACCTAAATTGGCCACCGAATTTAATTATATTTGCAGCGTTAACCCTTATCGTTGTTAAGTCTTATCACCATCTTAGTTTCTTGATCTTCGTTGGTTGACCTTATTTTAACCTTCATTTAACCCTATTTATTGAACCTTCCTTAGACAATCTCAATTAGTAATCCTTGAATTCGTGAACCTTGAACCATGGTTACTTGGTTACTTATACTTTCCTCGACTGACGTTAAACCGCATATTCAATGCTTACTTGGCATTGTTGAATGAACCATCGGGTGGTCTCTGTTTGAATTCAACGTAATCGGCAACGAGACCGGCTCGTCCTCTTGAGTTTATCGCCTCGATGAGTTGCTCCATAGTAACGGCCTGAAGGCCAATTTCGCCGTGTAAACTGTCATCGTCGCTGAAGCCTGAACTTGCCGACGATGGTGGTTGCACAGGTGAGGGCGCCTCGTCGCTACCGATCCATATATCACCGTTCGTTATCTCGATATCACCGATACTGACGGAACCATTTTTTATTCCCTTGTGCTTCTCGTTAACCGGACTAGTTGGATTACTTATCGAAGTCTCATTGGAATTTTGGCTTATCGTTTGACTCTTCGATGTGGGCGATAGAGGACTACCCACTCTCGGGGTAACCTGTTTATCGATGAAGAACAGAGAAATGTTAATAACCATGATAACAGAATTATGGAGATTTTTTTCGGATCTGGAACATCAATTTTGAATAACTTCAAGGTCGCTTCAACGATTCCGTCATCATAGCTCGATTTTTAGAATATTCTATTGAACAACTCGGAAACGTCATCCTGGAGAAATGTTTTTTAAAGAAATTCAAAAAATGGTTGATTCCACATTCCATGGATTTTAAATCAGTGATCGGCAAAATCGATATTTTCGTCAATTTAATTACCGCTAATTACTCTGTGTTAGAAAATTTTATAATTGTTCCAATAAATATTACTCATTATTAAGGCACTCGGTAATTAGGTAGTAAGGTATTTCTAATATTCGAAAATTCGATAATTCACGTTTGATTATTATCCAATAAACCTGTAACTTTTAATTTAGATCAAATAGTTACTCAATAACCAAGTAATTAAAATTTGGCTCTTCTGAATTACTGATTTTTAAAAAAATTAGGTAATTGTTCCATCCAATTATTAATTATCCAAGTAATTGAATACTTAACTACTCTACTTACTAATTTTGTATGAAATTAGTTAATTATTTTTTCCAATTATTAATTATTCGGATAATTAGTTAATTTATTCTTCTAATTACTAATTTTTCAAAAAATTAGTTAATTATTCTTTCCAATTATTGATTATTCCAATAATTAGAAACTTACTTCTTCTAATTACTAATTTTTAAAAAATTTCTTCCATCGATGTTCACTTAGCGATAAATCATTGGACAGAGCTTCAACTCCTTTCGAATTGAATAAAGTAACATAATCTGAATGATCTTTACGCTGAATTGACAATCAAATTCCCTGGATTCTAGAAAAAATTTCAAATTGAAGTTAAAGTTTTTCTTACGATTGCTCGAAACATGCTGACACTGAAAAACTCAAGATTCTGATTCAAATACAAAAAGCTTGAAATCAATTACTCCGAAAATTGATAATTAATATAATTACTAATTACTCAAATAATTGATAATTAAAACAGTTCAATTACTAATTACTTGAATAATTAGTAATTTAGATACATACATTACTAATTATTCAAATAATCAATAATTGACATAATTCAATTACTAATTTTTCTAATAATGCGTAATTCAAAGAATACACATATTCAATATCCAAATAATTCGTAGTAATGGTCTTTAAATTACTGATTATCGAAATACCTCAAAAAATAATGGATGATAATATTAATTTTGTAAATAACGATTAATTAAAAATCTAAATTTTTTTTTGCCGATCACTGATTATACAGCGTTTTTTTCAACGAATTTTGAATTTGGTAAATTTATTGAATTAATTAAATTAAATTAATTAAATAATCAAATTTATTCAATTGATTAAATTAAATTCATTAAATTAAATTTATTAAATCAAATTTATTAAATTTTGAATTCAATAAATTTATAAAATTCGTATTTCGTTAAAAAAATTATATCATATATCAGAGAACTGTTGAATACGAAAAACACAGTGTTTAAGAATTTTTATCCTACTAAAAGACTTGGCATTAGTAAACGGACGCGATTTCCAACTTGAAATTTATATCGTGACTTCTCAGATATATACAAAACATGAAAAAAATTGTCCCGCTTAATTGAATTATGCTCTTTTTTTGTAAATCAATTTTTTCGGTTTTTGGCCGAAATTCAAATGAATTCGTTTTTTTCGGAATTGCTGATATTTTTTTCGAAAAGCGCAGGAAATTTTCGATCGGAAATTCTTGTTAAGGATTTTTTTCGATTTTTTTTCGCGCCGTGCCAAAGCTCCGAAGCGTCGAATACGCAAAAAGTTAGAAATATTACTTTTGGTGTATTCCAAAGAGTATTAAAGCTAGAGATCTGAAAATTGGTGTACAATATACTTTCAGGCAACGATAAAACATACTCGGGTTTCAAGAAAATCGAGAGAGGTCGGCCTAAAAAGGGGTACCGTTGAGCGGGAATACCTCATATATACCAAGTATCGTCGTGCGATGCTTGCTGATGCTTGAGGCCTAACCCAATAGACTCAACTTGGCAAACAGCAAGTATCGTACACATGAGTAAACGTTCTCTGTCTCTTTCTCTCTCTCTCTTGCCCGTTAACTGAGTATATATATATTTTTAAAAAAATTATAGATAAGTTATAGATAAATAGATAAGTTATGGATAAAAATTATTTTTAATTTTAACAGACATTTTCACAAGTACTAAAAAATGTCTCTTAGAAAGTGGTGAATTTTTTCAAAGAAATCAAAATGGTCCAAGTTTTGAAAAAAACCATATTTTGGGTTTGAAACTGAAAAAAAAGTAAATTAATTTTGATATTTTTTTTGTATTTTTTTCATGAAACTTCAACTCAAGAAGGAAAAAAAATGATGTTCTATCTTATTTTGATATCTCCATTTTTTAGAAAGTTGCGAGCATTTAGAAAAAACTGTGTAAAATTTTGAAAAATCTATTGTGATAAGAAGAGTTGAGACAAAAATCTAAAAAAATTCTGAAAGACTGCTTTCGGTAAGTGCAAAAAAATAGAAAATTTTCAACAAAATTAAAAATGGTCGGGGTCACTGATTGGTCGGTTTGGTATGGAATGCCCCATATATATTAAATTGAAATTCTATCCGAAATCTTGGTCTGTAATTTCGTGTGAAAAAGTATAACTTTTTGAAATCTAAGCTCGTCATGAAGGTACAATCCATCGATTTCAAGTTTCGTATTCGTTCAAAATGGAATTTATTACAATCAAAGTAGGATAAAATGATTAATTTCCCTCTGTTGGCCCGATGCAGTTAACCGAAGCGAAAGTCAATCATCATTGCCCCCTTCCGGGCTAAAATTTCTACCTATTGTGTATGTATGTATATGTTCACTTTGCTTCAGTCACGATCAGAGGAATTCGATCATTGTATATGGGGCATTCCATACCAAGTCGACCTGAGTGTGACCCTTGACCTCGCTGATTTCGTTTACGATTTTTCATTTGATTCTTCCAACTCAAAATAGCATTCAGAATTTTGTTCAGATTTTTAAAACCAAATTTGAGTACATTATGATTTTTCGAACATTTTTTTCGAAAACCTCGAGGCTCCCAATTTAAAAATCTGAGAAAATTTTTAAAAATCCGGCGTCAAAAATGAAAATTTTTTACCCAAAATTCATGATGTCCAGGATTTATCTTCCACCTCGATTTTAGGTTTTTGTGAAGAAAACGTAAAAAAAATAGATGCAGAAATTGACCTACCGGGAAAAGTGGCTTGAATATTTTTATCGTTAACCAACAATTTCCAAAAATTGTTGGTTGATTTCTGCATCTATTTTATTTACGTTTTCTTCATAAAAACCTAAAATCGAGGTGGAAGCGAAAGCCTGGACATCATGAATTTTGGGTCAAAAATTTTCATTTTTGACACCGGATTTTTGAGAATTTTTTGAGATTTTTAAATTACGGCGCTTGAGGTTTTCGAAAAAAATGTTTAAAAAATCATAACGCACTCAAATTTGGTTTTAAAAATCTGAAAAAAATCCTGAATGCTATTTCGAGTTGGAAGAATCATCTAAAAAATCGTAAACGAAATCAGCAAGGTTGAGGGTCACATTCAGGCCGATTTGGTACGGAATGCCCCATATACGTATACTTGCTTGTGAGTCTCGTGCACGCAGATTGCCAAAGGCAATCATTCGATGACTGTTTACCATCAATCTATAGAGCGTACTATACTACGGTCAATAGAATCTCGATGAGTGGTTTTCCTGTTTCCTCAGATTTTCATCTATTCTTTTGACGATTTTTGTAATTTCTCTTCGTTACACTTTTGCAAATTTTGCATCTATTCCATTGCAATGGATCGATCAAGACTCAAATTCGGTCTGCTGGACAGTAAATAAAAAGGGATATTTTTTCCTCAAGTTTTAAAATTAATTTCAACTAATTTAAGTTTTTTATTGAATCAATCGGAAAAATGATCGATTACCAATCGATTTAATTAGCATGTGCTAATCAAATCGATTGAATCGAGATAGAATCGATCAACATCATAAAATTCTATCAGCCGGATCATGAATAAAAATTTGCCAAGGTATTTTTTTTTCAATTTTCAAATTAAATTAAATAAAAAACTATTGATTAGATAACGATTTAAATGGTATATTTTTAGGGGTTAGGTTCGGTCCAACACAAAATATCCTACTCATAATAATCTCCAGTGATTCTTATCCTACACAATTATTTGAATGTTCTGCGCGAACATTATAGCAAAACTTATTCATCCTATACAAGTAAATATATGGGGCATTCCACGTCAAATCACGTGGTCATCGGCCTGACCCCCTCGGATTTTGATGTCCAATCAATTGTGGGTTTTGTTTGGCCCAAAATATGACCTCAAATTTTTAGAAATTTTTATTTCATTTTTTAGGGGTCGTTCAAGCTAAAAAATTATTAAATTGAGGGAAAACATAAAGAGGAGCCTTTTTCAAATCAATGAAAATATTTTACTCTCAAATGAATTTTTGATCCGAGATAAAATTTTTTTTACAATTGTTAGAAAATTCTGAAATAAAATCTTAAATTCTCAATGAAGAAAGATCCTGTTCGGGATTTCCCTTCGGTAACCTGCTTTTGTACGAAATTTTCATCAGAAATTACAGAGTAATAAGCGAGAGGGACATTTTTTTTCAAACGCGAGACACCCTAATGTATATTGTAGAAGGTATGCCGAATTGCCGAATGGAGGGGCGAGGGGGTTGCAAAGCGCGATTCGCACACACGATCGTGAAGAGCTTACACAATTTTCCCTTAACAGCATGGTTGTATATCACCGTCGGATATATCGTATATAGAACGAAAACGTGGCCGCCTCGTCTCTCACCTAATCGACGTGACAGACGGCTACCCCTCTCTCGTATCAGCGCAGTTACAATGAGTGACGTCGCTTTAAAAATTCAACATACTTTCCTATCTCCGTCTCCCTCCCTCCCTCTCTCCCCCCCTATCTCTCTCTCTCTCTCTCTCTCCCTCCCCCTCCCTCCTCCTTCCCCCCCACACACACACGCACGCACGCATGCACGCACGCACGCACGCACGCACGCACGCACGCACGCACGCACGCACGCACGCACGCACGCACGCACGCATGCATGCACACACGCACACGCACGCGCGCGCGCGGGCGCCCTTTTTTCATTTCCCCCCTCTCTGTATCCTTCGATGAGTCGGGGTGAGGATTATTTATCGCTGAAGGGAAAAGGCGTGAAGGAACAGAGAGAGAGAGAGAGAGAGAGAGAGAGAGAGAGAGAGAGAGAGAGAAAGATCAAATAAGGAAATAATTCTGGCTCCAAATGGCGCAGACATTGTAATCCACTCAAATTTCTGCTTATGGAGATTCAGGGATATTGCAGCAGGATGACTACGATGGAAATTTTTATTTTTTAGACCTTCGCCGCTTCAAAATATAGAGATTATACGCGGAATGAAAAATGATAAGATGATTTTAGAGAATTGGGACCATTTTGACCAATTGGGAGCTGACAAAAAAAATTCTTAAAAATTGTCTTCTTTCTTTGGCCTTCCAAAGTACCTCAAAGGATTATTTTTTATAAAAAGATAATTGAAAAAAGAAAGTAAGAATTTGGTAAAACGAAGCAGTCATGTCGGACGAACGCTCGGGTGAACAAAAAGCCGATATACCGTGAAAATATTCTACCACAACAAAGTAATTGATCAGTTATAGCTGATTTTTCTTGTTGGGTCAAGAAATGGGAATATTTTCTGTCAATAAAATTTTAATTCGCAATGAGATGCTCATTAACCCTCCGTGGTCACACTTATCAGGGTCGATTTGACCTTGTCCATTTTTGAACAAGTATCGTTACCAAATTATCGGTCGGAAAAATCTCATTATTGCGACACAAGCACCTTAAAATGAGAGATAAATCGCTGTCGTCAACGGACATCAAGGTCGATTGTGCACGAGCAATTATTTTTAAGCCGTGAAGGTCGATGATTTGTCTTCAGTGGGCTGAATGTTCGTCCTCGTGAAATTTCGACCGGAAGTGCAGCTCCTCGAACCACGCGCACATTTTTCTTCGCACACTTCACTTTGTGTTTATTATTTTTACTGATTAAAATAGAAACCGAAAAAATAGAAACCGTAAAAAGATGCGATCTTTTTACGGGAACACGTGACGACTCGAGTTCAAGTGCCTCGATGAGCGTTTTGTGATATTAGTGAAAAGTACGTAAGGATGCTTTGCCCAGACCGTCCCAGCCAAAAATTTTATCCGATTGAAATTTCCGTACTTCGTGATACAATAAAAGTCTCATTCCACGCCAACTCAACCTGGGTCTGACCCTTGACCTCTCGGATTTGGCTCGTGATTTTTCATACGATTGTTTTCACTTTGGAAGGCACCTAGTTTTTTTTTTAGATTTTTTACATTCAATTTGAATCTTCTAGAATTTTTAAAACGATTACATTGATCGACGCAATTTAAAAATCTGAAAAATTCAGATATCAAATGGTCAGATATCAAAAAGTCAGGAATCAAAATTTTTGAGCTCAGAGCCGGAGTGGGGAGATTTTTCATTCTTACTATTTTCAAGCTTTTTCCGAAAAATAACGTTGAAAAAATTAGAGGCGGAAGTCATTTTACTATGAATAATTGCTGAAACATTTTCATATGTGATATTCGGATTTTTGAAAAAAATTTCAGATTTTTCGCAAGAGATTTTTTTTTCTTTATTTTGCTAATAAATAGTTCCGAAAAATCGGAAATTTTTTTCAAAAATCCGATATGACATAAAAATAAAAATGTTTCAGCAACCATCCATAGTAAAATGACTCCCGCATCTAATTTTTTTAACGTTTTTTTTTTTTTCGAAAAAAACCTGAAAATAGTAATCTCTCCACTCCGACTCTGAGCTTGGCTAAAAAAATTAGAAGCGGTAGTGATTTTATTATGGACGGTCGCTGAAACATTTTCATATGTCATGTGGGATTTTTGAAAAAAATTTCAGATTTTTTGGAACCATTTGTATTAGCAAAATAAAGAGAAAAAAATCTCTTGCGAAAAATCTGAATTTTTTTTCAAAAATCCAATATTACATGTGAAAATGTATCAGCAACCATTCATAGTAAAATAACTCCCGCTTCTATTTTTTTTAACGTTTTTTTTTTTTGGGAAAAAGCTCAAAAATAGTAAGAAGGAAAAATCTACCCACTCCGGCTCTGAGCTTAAAAATTTTCATATCTGACACACGGTTTTTCAGAATTTTTTCAGATTTTTAAATTGCGTCGATCAATGAAATCGTTTAAAAAATTCTAGAAGATTCAAATTGAATCTAAAAAATCTATAAAAAAATCTTGATGCCTTCCAAAGTGAGAACAATCGTATAAAAATTCGCGAGCCAAATCCGAGAGGTCAAGGGTCAGACTAAGGTTGAGTTGGCGTGGAATGAGACATGTGTATTTATTTTTTCCCACGTGTCACGAATCTTCGAACTCCCTGCGCCGTCCGTACAACCTCCTTTACACCATCACAAAAAGACACACGTACACGGTTTACACACACCACCATTTTACTTTCAACCCTTAAGGGCAGGCTAAAGACCCTCTCTCTCGCTCTCACAGGACCCCTATAGGCGCTCTCTCTCGCACTCGCAAGAGCGGAAAGGCGGGGGGGGGGAGGGTGTTTAGCCTGCCCTTAACGCGACGCAGAGTTTACTGCGTCGCACACGCATCAAAAACCCTCGTCATACGTCCTCCGACTTTCGCTTTTTGCACCTCGTCTCACCTTTCCTTCCTCTCCGGAAACCAACAACGGGGATTTCAACCACCAACGGGGGTTTCGATATGATTACACTCATTAGCTTGATTGAAAACAAGGCGTTATTATAAATGTGCCGTATTTTTTCCGACGTTAAAGCATACACAATGATTCACGTGCAATGTTCTTTGGATTGTCGGTGACGGGAATACGCATGGCATATTAATTTTCATTCGACAATAATAAATTGTCGAGGACCCCCTTTTCGGACCCTTAAGGGCGTAATGTACCGCCTATCATTCGATAAATATTGCCATTGCATTTTTCTCTCTCGATTTTTTTTTTCCCCTCTTCATAACGAAGTATGTACTTTGCAGCTCGTGTAATGATACACTTCAGTTTCACGTCTGGTCACTGTATTTTCCGACCCCGTTTTTTTTTTGTACCTACGTGCTTTTGCTTCCTCATGAGGAAGGGTTTGTTTCCATGAATACTTGTTTTTTTTTTTTAGTCAAAATTTTTAAGAAATTTTGCAGTACTTAGTGACTAATTCTTTTTTGACGATAAAAAAAAATCTATCTATTTTTATTATCCAATTTTTTCGAAAAATTAATAATTAGCAAAAAAATATTACTAATTTTTCTAAAAAATTAGTAATCAGTAACTAAAAATATTACTAATTTTCCTAATAAATAAGTAATTAGTATGACATAACATTTTTAATTTTTCCAAAAAATGAGTAATTAACGATAAAATATTAGTAATTTTTTCCAAGAATTAGTAATTAGCGATAAAGATATTGCTAAATAACCAAAAAAAAATCAATAATTTGTGAAGAAATGTTGTATTAATTTTGGAAAAAGTAATGAATAAAATAAAAATTACTAATGTATTTTTTAATAGGTACTGATTAAATATTCGTATTAATAATAACTTATGTGACATCGTATGACATTCGATACAATAAATACTAATGTGTCAAATATTCAAAAGATCTAGTTATTATAAAAAATAAAACAACTTTTTTAATAGAGTTGTTTGAGCTTATAACCATGACTCAATCCGTACACACAAGTACGTAAAAATACATAATACTTTTCTACAAATTACTGTTTTTTGAAAAATTAATTAGTAATATTTTTTCGCTAATTACTAATTTTTTTTGTATAAATTGGAAGTATTTTCTTACTAACTACTAATTTTTTAGAAAAATTACTAATATTTTTCCGCTAATTACGAATTTTTATAAAAAATTAGTAATATTTTGTGACTAATTATTAATTTTTCGAAAAAATGATTAATAAAATCACTATCGTTGACGAAAAAATCGATACTGCTGATCACTGGAATGTATTTTGCTCCAAAAGTCAGAAATTTTCGGTATCATTTTTCGCAATATGTGTTAATTATACGTTAGCAAAATATACATTTGAAATGTAACAAAAGGGTTACAGAGGTTGAAGAATTCCGAAAAATCCATTTTTTTTATTTTAGTATTTGATAATACAATATGCATAGAATATTTTCCCAAAGTTTCAAGTCAATCGGAATAAAAGTATTTTATTTTATTTTTTTCAAAAAACACAATTTTTGAAGTGGGTGGACACGATTCCTAAAAAACGAATGCTTCGATTTTATTATAATTTTGCACACTCTTCTTCAAAATAGCATTGACCAGTGATTTAACAGAGGTTTTTTTTCGATCACAACTATAATTTTACAAGTCTGGCCGAAGAAAGAAAAAAACCACTTTTTCCACTGTGCAGCCAGAAATTGGGGCTAGACGATAGTGTCGGTTTGTGGTAGTGGCGATTGCCTGAAAGCGCCAACAGGATAAATTTTTACTCACTGGACGTTGAGAAAAAAAGAGAGACCGGAGAGGCCAACGATTGCAAAAAGGAAGATATCCTCTCCTTTTCTATTTCTATTTCTATTCGTGTAAGTGGAAACTTCGGTGTGTGCGGGGCGGGGAAGGAGGGGTTGTCTTTCTCGCTTGTGAAATGGGGTAAGCTTTCGAGGTGAAGGAGTAAGTCAGAGAGAAGCGATGGAAACCGAGCGGCAGTATGGGGGATTTGTAAAGGGTCGAAGGCTGGTCTAGGAGATAGTCCAGGGGGTTAGGGATTCAGGAGAATGGTAGTGCTAGACAGAGAGAGAGAGAGAGAGAGAGAGAGAGAGAAAGAGAGCGAGAGGGAGAGAGAGAGAGAGAGCGCGCGAGAGAGAGAGAGCGCGCGAGAGAGAGAGAGAGCGCGCGCGAGAGAGAGAGAGAGAGAGAGGCTCAGGCCGGTGCAAGTAGGTTTAATATTTGATAACGCGGGCTGGTCATCCTGGCGAGGCGATAACACGGGCCCCGCGGGGCCAACATCCGGCCAACATCCCTCGGAAAACGAGCGGATCCAGAGCTTCTCTCTCTCCCTCTCTCTCCATCTCTCTCCCTCTCTCTCCATCTCTCGCATTTTCGACCCGCGAGGCCGTATGTGCGTCGGAGGATTCCTCACTATATATCACCACACACGCACACACACGCAGACGCACACGCACGCGCACGCACACAGATAGCGCTCCTCATCGAGATTTTTGAAGGTTTTTTTCTGTAAAAGAGATCTCGCGCAGGCGGAAGTTTTTGTGATTTTTTTAATTACTGCCGCATCAACATTATAATTAAAAGCCAAAACATTGATTCTGGGATTTTTGAAAATAGATATCACAAAATCCTTCGTAATTTAAAACCATTTTTTTTGTGGTCACACTCTAAGATTTTCTTAAGAATGAATTGTCGGTGTTGAGATTTTAGCAATTTTAATTTTTGTATATTCAATATGATAATTTAAAAAATTCTTTTTTAAATAATATTTTCTTAAAAAATGAAAAATTGCGATCACGATAATCTTGGCATCGATAACTCGTTTGAAAAAAAAAATCGTGTGAGTATATCTCGTTGAGGAAGCCATAGAAAAAAGTGGACTTTTTCCAACCCCTCTGAAGTGGACGAAAGAAGTGTAGTGGACGAAAGAGCCCCTGTGACATCGTCATCGCTATCGCGTCATCCCTTTTAATCGCCTGCGCGACCGAAAACCCTTTGAAGGGCCAAATGAACCCGTCCATATGGCCCTGACAGGTTTTTACAAATTTCCAGACTTCAATTCCCGGTTACTGTCGTTATAAAGGATATACAAAAGAAAAATACGTTCTCATCTTGGTAAAGAAAGGATCAAATGCAAAAACAAGCCCGCCAAAAATATTTGCTTCAGCCGTGAGAGCTATTTTTACGGCGACAGAAATTATGGTTAATAATAGTCAGGTTTAACCATAGTTAATAATAGTTAACCTTAACCATAGAAATTGTGGTTAACCATAGTTAAGTTTATGTATAGTTCATGTATATTAACTACCGTTAACCATAGTTGACCATAGCTATAGAAATTATGGTTTAACTATAGTTAAGTTTATGTATAGTATATGTATATCAACTACCGTTAGTTAACCATATAGTTAACTAATATGATTAACTATCGTTAAGTATGTTTAACTGCAGCACTTATAAAATACTAATCTTGTTTTTAAAAAGTGAAATTGTCACTATTGAAGCGACTAATTATCAAAATGCAGAAAAATTGTTGTTTATTTAAAAATCCGCACAAAAAAGATATTTTTAATCTTGGCAGAAGTTTGAGAAATGTTTGCCCCTTTTTTCTAAAAAGATAGGTAAGTGCAATAAAATCTCTGGGGATGCGCAAAAAAGTGTCTTGAGAGAGGAAAGGGATCATTCGAGGGTGGTCACACACCTTTTCAATAATTCACCGTTGAGAAAATTCGCCGAAACAAATCAACACAAATCTCGACCCTTCGTTGGACAAAAGTATAGTGATCCAAGAATACATCGAAACTTGAGCCTCTATCGTGCTCCTTTCACTCTATATTATCGTTCTTTTCTCTCCTATCTCTATATTCGATACCACAATTTTCTTATAGGAAGCTTGCGTGCCAATAATTTTCATTCTCCCGTTTATTCCTTTTGTCTGCGAACTCGTATGTCTTTCACATGCCTTTTTATTCTGTTCCTTGTTTTTTCAAACCTTATATCGATGTATTTTGTCGCCCTGAACACGAATCTACCAATAGTTTTCTCAAAAAATCAAAATTTCTATGAATTGCCATGAAAAATATTTTTGCTCAACTTTAGCCCCATTCTGAAAAACCTCAAAATCGCAAAATTTCAAACGCCTATACCTTATTTAGACGAAAAAGTCACTATTATGTTTCTATTTCTGCGCAAAACAAGTTACTATTCTACTATTTCTGACCCCCTGAAACGCTGGCAACTCTGGGGTAACCCTAAGAAATCCCTATAGACAGATTATACGGGAAACTGGAAGATCCCAGCAAAGGCACTGGATTACTCATTTCGGGTTGCCCCAACAAATCCCGATCGAGATTTAATTGAAATATAAATTTTTAGATGACTGGTTAGCGTCAGTAAGGACACCACTGGGGATCCACCAGGAATCTAGCAGGGACTCCCCTTTTAGGGCATCCCTAAAAAGTCCGGGTCGAGATTTTATTGGAAACTGGGATAACCCAACAAATTTCTGCATGGGAGTCCATCAAATTCCATTGCCCACGATTTTCGATCGAATATCCTAACCACTGCTCATTGATGTATCATTAGGCAGCGGAAGAAAGTGAGAAAATAAGTCGAAGCAAAATAACAGCAAGTGTTACATAGACACGCAAGTACTCGCTTCCTCAAATACCATATATATATGGTACTTGACGATCCGAGTAGATGGAATCCTGGGGGTAAGGTTAGACCGTGGGTAGATGGAGCGCGGTGGTTGCGGATAGCGGTCGCGAACCATGCGACCATGAAGCCAGAACAACTCGAACAATATAGTATCCACAAGAATAAACGCGTATATAGAAACCGTGAGGAGAAGAGAGAGGTACCGTGATAGTGTACACAGAGGGTTGGGGTGCAAGATGGCCGACATGGAAAATCAGGGCGCAAGCGTGCCTAGCGTTTGGCTCCACCCCCTTTCAATTCCGTTCCCCGCTTCCACCACTGTGTCCATCGCCCATATTCATCCCTCGTATCTTTTCGAGGCTTCGTGGAAATCGCTGGGGTTGCTGGGCGACTCATCCCTTAGCATTTCCGACCAACCGTGTCTCGGATCCTCTTCTATCTCTACAACACACTTTCCTTCTCCCTCTCTCACTCACCCTCTCCCTACCTCGCGCCATATACCAATATTGCACATGCTACACATGTATATAATTGTGTTCCATCTCTCTTGAGCTCACTGTGCGAGAAACTACCCTCTCCTCGACCAAGTTGCGACTTAACCACCCTCTCTTCGCCAAACGGCCACGCGCGCAACCCTCCACACACACACTCAGTTCACTTACATCCCACACAATCCTCGACTGTACACCATCATCCCCCTTTTTCCGAACACCCACCCCTAACCATCGCCCCCACCCTCTCGTGTGGGACAGTTCATCTGCTAGGCAGAACATGTCGCGCACTCTTCCGTGCCAGTCATCGAGAAAAAGTTCTCGATAAGACGACACGAGTATCGCGAAAATAAAAAAAAAATAACACACACACATACACATTTTGATAAAGCTCCCCCAGAAGGGGAGTAGGCAATCTTGACCACGCGTGATTTTAACTCATGGGAACGTCGGTTTCGACGAAACAATCCGGCGATTTTTGATAAGGACCAAAGGGACCACAGAGTTTTCGCGGTTGTGAGAGTGGATATTGTGATGTGAAGCTTTTTCGTTTGTTCGGTTTTTTTTAAGTTTTTGTTTAAACCTCCCAAACCTTGTCAAACTGATGACAAGGATTCGAGATACAATTACACTCGCTATGGGGATCGTGCGACGTTGATTGTCGGCGAAACTTTTCCATCGTCCGGAAAGTTCAGTTTCCAAAGAATGACAATGAGGAAACGACGCAGTAACCGGGTAGACATTGGTAGCTACCTGGGCGTCACTGACTGAAAAATATGCCAGGGCTTTGTCCTGTGATAATTGTATTTCGCAAACAATGCTCGTTCCATGGGACCCCATTGGACGCGGATTCATGTGAATATTCGAGCGCGACGTGAATTTCAACGTGTGACAATTGTCAACAAAAACGAGGCAAGGGTGTCGCGCGTTGGTGTCATTGTGCGTTGGGTAGGGATTTTTTGAGATTGGGTAGGAAAAGGATGTGCGGGACTGTTGAGGGTACCATAAGCGAAGGGTTTACGGATTCGACCAATCTTGCTGGCGGTTTCACTGTTGTTCACTGCTGTCAAGATCGACGATAGTGACTGCCAAAAGATATATATATATATTGAGAGAAGGAGGTACAAAAGTTTGCCAAGATGATGTACTCGCCGGACAAGATGATGGGAAGCAAGGGTCTCCACGGGGCACCGATATCAGCCCCAGGATGCTTCCCATCGGGGCGATACTCGCCACCGTCGTATCGCGCGGCGCCGGATCAAATGCCACCGCCGCCACGACGATGCATGCCAAATCCACCGGTGAGTTGATACAATTCAATCAATCCACCATCAGTTTTCAACTAATTCATGTGAATGGAGAATCAATTAGAGATAGACAATACACGGACAAAAATGGGTTTGGGTTTCGGTTTAGATTACAATGTTATCAATCCGCCATCAGTTTTCAATGAGTTCATGTGAATGGAGAATCAATTAGAGATAGACAATACACGGATAAAAATAGTTCGTTGGAGCAATCAACCGATTAGTAGTTGGGTATATTTCGGTTACCGTAACCATCTGCTTCGTTACAATAACCATTTAGCATTCCATCTACTATTCATAGTTAGTTGGCACGACTGCAGTTTTCAACCAATTCATGTGAATGGAGAATCAATTAGAGATAGACAATACACGGACAAAAATAGTTGGTTAGGACAACCAACTGATTATTAGTTGGATATATTTCGGTTTGGGTTATAATTCAATCAATCCACCATCAGTTTTCAACCAATTCATGTGAATGGAGAATCAATTAGAGATAGACAATACACAGGAAAAAATTGTTGGTTGGGGCAACCAACCGATTATTAGTTGGGTATATTTCGGTTACCGTAACCATCTGCTTCGTTACAATAACCATTTAGCATTCCATCTACTATTCATAGTTAGTTAACGCGACTAGTCAACGCAACTGACTTGATCAGATAGTCTAACTAATAAAATAGTATTCTAAGGGGATGGACAACTAATTTCATAGGCACTGTAGCCAATTATATGATCATATCTGCAGATTTGTCAGTACCCCAAAAATCCGCCAGGTGGCTTCCTCTCGCGCAAACGAACCTTCCCCTCGGTAATTATAACCTTTCCAAGTTCGTCTATGTTTGATATCCTTATTTTTTAATATGGATATTTAATACTCTGCGGCAAAACGCAAGATGGTCAAATCCGAAATGGATTCCCATAAAAAAGGGTCTTTTATATTTTACCTTCTCTTGAAGAAACCATGAAGTCACCATACACAAAACAAAATGGTTACTTCAACTAAAAATTATTTTACATATGTATGTAAAATTGAAATGAAACGAAATGAACAATTGAAAAGATTTTTAATTTTTGATAAATGTTTGTGAAGGCTCTAATTTTTATGATTCCTTAGTTGCAAGCATTGCTTTTTTTCTGTTAAAATCGCCAAAGATCACCCGAGACGCTTTAACGTTATAAAATTCTGAAATTTCTGTCCAACGTATTCATGAATACTTTTGGGAAATTAACCAAATTATTCCTACTCAAAGTAAATTTCCAAATATGTTTCTCTTTTTTTTTCAAATTTATTATTTTATTTTATTTTACTTAAATTTTTGAAAAATGATCTCCAACATCGTGAAAATTATGAATACAGATATTCCTTAAGAATTTAGATTGCCCTAAATTTTATTTATTTATTTAAATTTGTTGTAAGTAATTCTAAATTTATTCCTGTAAATTCCGCTAAACTCGCGAGATTCCACGGGTTTATCGCTGGTTTCTGCGTAATGATACTTCCAAGTGAGAGGGGGTCGGAAAAGCTTTAGGGAGAATCATCGGAGTTTTATATCCAAGAGGGGAATCGCGATAATCCCGCCACACTTAATTTGCGTGAAACGTTTCGATTTCCCGTCTCGCGGGAAACGTTTTTGCATTCTCGATCGAAAGATCGACGCTAACGATAAAATGAACCAAGGTGAAAATCAAAGAAGCTTGCACCATTATTTCATTTAATTTGCATATGATGAAAAAAATTGTTTAAGGATGCTGTACCGTCCCTTCCAAAAGTTTGGTACCTCTTCTCATTTTACCGAATTTTATTGGGATTGATAAATACTTAAATTCGTATCGTAACATCGTTGATGTGAAAATAAGTATCGTAATTGTGCATATTAATGATCGAAAATTATTATTTATGTATTATATCAAGTTTCAACAATGTTTTTACACCAAGTATTAACTTTTGGATGTTTTGTACAAACTTGACAACGCTAAAATCTCGATAGTGGAAACTGTTCATTCTCAAAAAAAAAATTCATTAATTTATATCGCAACTATAGAAATATAACATGACGGCCAAAAATGAGTATTTGAATTTCCCGCTTCTTTCGGTCTATGCAACGTTGCCACTATATTCTTGTTTCTTATTGCAAATGCCATGTGATTTTTTTAAATTATTTATTTTCTGGAACACGAGCTTCCTAAATGCCTTGAAAAAATTACACAATGCTTCTTACACGTTTTTTCTCAAGTGTGATTTTTTTTGTACTTTTGGCACCATTTTTTATAACAAAAAAAAAATTACAAAGTTACTTCAGTTTCCATTAGGCTGCGTGTAATTTGTTAATTCTAATTTCTCAGTAAGCAGCTTTCTAATCGTAGTGAAATTTTTACAAAACCTTTAGAATGTTTTACACAATGACATATCAAATTTTTAATATTTTATCATCATTTTCAATTTTGGACGCAACATCCTTAATCGTGTCTCGTTATTGTTTCGCCACTCGGGACAAAATTCTCGTAAATTTCTCGTACTCTGACTCATTAAGCTTTTTTTCTTTTTCTTTGTGTACCTTCTAAGTGGATGTTTATCACCCTCTCGCACGCCATCGTAATATAAATAAGGACGGGAAAAATATAAGTGCGCGATGGCGAAAGAGAGGGAAAGCTCACAGGGACCGCTCGAGGTATTTCTATAGCCTAATCGCTAAAAGCACAACTGTGCCGCCCGATGGAGGATGATTTAAGGGGGTCGTCTAGTGTGAAACCTGTTTTTTTAAATGTGTTTTTTCGGGAATTTTTTTTTGACACACCATTAAAATAAAATAATTTCTGAATTGTGTATCATTTTTATTAACATTTGAACAAACTTTGTGAATTTTTTGAAGTGAATGTATTAAATATAATCGGAGATACACCGCCCAACAGGAACACATATAAAAAAAAAAGGTGCTCCACTGTTGCCATGATTTCGGCCGTTCTGCTTTTCTGAAATCAAAAAACCAAACGCCATTTCAATTGTGAGACTTGAGGGTCTACCGTGAACCAAGATAAAGTCAGAATTCAAAAAAAATCATTTTTTTAACGCTTTAGAAAAAATATTCAATGCGAAAAATTGATTTTTTTTGTGAAGCTTAAAAAAAATGATTTTTTTTTATTCTGACTTTATCTTGGTTCACGGTAGAGCCTCAAGTCTCGAAATTGAAATGGCGTTTTGTTTTTTGATTTCAGATAAGCAGAACGGCCGGAATCATGGCAGCAGTGGAGCACCTTTTTTTTTTTATATGCGTTCCTTTTGGGCGGTGTATCTCCGATTATATTTAAAACATTCACTTCAAAAAATGCACAAAGTTTGTTCAAATGTTAATGAAAATGATACACGATTTATAAATTATTTTATTTTAATGGTTTGTCAAAAAAAAATTCCCGTAAAAAAACATTTAAAAAACAGGTTTCACACTAGACGACCCCCTTAATGGCGAAAAAGAGCGGCGTAGGGTACCTTTTTTCGACCATCGCCAATTGGGCACACAGCTTGGGGACATTTTTTCAAATCTTTTTTACCTACTGTACATTTAAAAAGGTTAGCAAACGCTCTATTTTCGTTTTTTTTCGTACGTTTTTTTTTCGCAAAGTTATTTCACTTTTGGCTAAAAAAGACAAATTTTAAAAGATGCAACGTAACTCAAAAAAATAACAATAAAGAACTGAAAAAATTTAGCAACATTTGGCATGCTTTAAACAACAATGATTAATAATAATTATAGATCATTGTTCGTTAACAATAATATCGACCAAAAGTCATTATCAAATTGTTCAAACCATAGTCTAAATAATTTGTTAATAACTTTTGGGCAATATTATTGTTGCTTGCAGCATGCCAAATGTTGCTGAATTTGTTCCGATTTTTATTTTATGGCTATCTTGACTTGTCACAAACTTAATATTGCGTACTGAAAAAAAATTATTTCATTTATTTTATAGTAACTTGAAAAATCTATTAATATTTCATTTTGGTCAATCAATTTTTTGGTTAAACGTCGAAATAAATAAATTCATCGAATAATTTATTTATTCGTCGAATATTCGTCGAATAAATAAATGCATCGAGAGGTATTGAAGTAGAATATTTGTTTGAACAAAAAAAAATTAAAGCTCTCGCTCTGCGAATTTTCGGTTTTTATAATCGAATTTAAGTATTTATCAATTCCAATAAAATCCAATAAAATGAGAAGAGGTACCAAACTTTTGGAAGTGACGGTACTCAGTATCCTTAAAGAAAGTGTCAATAATCAAAACCCAAGAAATCCGGAAAGGCCTATCGAAGATCAATGTCAAAAGTTTGGGATTTTTATCTTCGACGAGCCTGAGCTACCATTTTTATCCGTTAAAAAAAAATGAAAAAAATTGAACCACGCATCAAGGAAGCCTCTGTAGCATTTTCTCCCTCCTCGAAGCAACGATGCGAAACAGGACTCGCCTGCGTTCCTCGCAACTCACGACGATCTTTTACTTTATTCATGTGACGTAATAGGATAAAAAGCGTCGCTACGAGTTGAGTGCCTAGATGAGATTACAGGCGTGTACTACTGATCTTCTTTTTTCCCTTCCTATCTCTCCTCTCTGTTGTTTTTTTTCCTTTTCCCGACAAGCTTTGGAATTGACGATTTCATCGCGAAAATCTCGTTACTTGCGCACACGTCACGAAGTGATCGATGGTAAATTCGTTATGAGAAAGAAAAAAACATGAACATAAGATCGTGATTACAGAGATTTAAAAGAAACTTTAACTTTGGCCGATGAAAAATATTTTTAAACATTTCGCGGTTAGAAAAATTTTCCCCACTTTTTTCTTTTTCTTACTTCAGTTTTTCTTTGGAAGTGTAAGTGTGAATTCGGTGAGAAAAAAATATAAAATCAAGAAAAAACCAACGCTTTCATGTTCAAATGATACTTTGATATTTTTACTCTCGAAAAATCACCCTTTAAATTATTTTTCAATGATTTCACATGAAAAAAAAGAATAACAATGTGAAGCATGCAAATGTCCCAATTATTGAACACCGGAAGTGCCTATGTCCCTAATATTGAACAGGCACGTCCCAGTTATTGAACACTCTCGAGAATTCTTTTTCCGTTCTGAAAATATTATTTTGGGTACAATATATTAAGAAATAAAAGCAAAATCAAACACTTGAATAATCTTTTATCAATCATGTAAAAATACGAAAATATATATTTAGTCTCTTTTGACAGGTTTTTGGTTCATTCGCATTTGGTTTATTTTTGCTTTTCAACTCGAACTTTATTTTATTTTTATTTTTAGCTTCCTCGTTTTAATGTTCTGTTTTTGTTTGATTTTGCCGCAGCTTTCTTGTTTTTCGACTGAAATATCGGAAAGCAAAAAATATTGAACATTACATTCGTATTTTTAGGTTACATTTAGGTTATATTCTCGTTTTACTTTTCTTTTTATGTTTATTGCACGAAAATACAAATAAAAAATATATTTAACGATCTTAGAGTTATTATTGAAAGAATAAAGGTAAGTTTATTCAGGAACTTACAGTTTTTGTTCGAATAAATCCGATTCACACGATCTGTCATGCGTTAACTGTCTCGATATTTTGATGGGTCTAATGACGCCATCTTGGAGAATTCGAATGTTCAATAATTGGGACACACAGCATTTTCTATGTCCCAATGATCGAACACCGTATTTTTTAACAAATAATTAATTAAATTTTTTCGTTTAAATTGTCATTTGTAAGAAATTTTCTGAGGAACCTGAAACGCCTTTACTTTTCGAGATGCGACAGTTTTTGAATTTTTTATGCCCTTACGCGTGAAGCGGCGTGTCTTCTCAAAAACGATAAGCAGTTCCCACTAGACGTCAAATCGGGTCACCGTTGCTGATTAAATAATTTTTTTCTCTATTAATTAAAGCTTTTTTTGCACAAGTAAGGTAACATTTCGATAGCTAAAAGTTCCGTATATGTAATGAAATTTTTATAAATAAGTAAACGCATGCAGGTGAATGAGAAATAATAAAAATACAAGATAGTGTTCAATAAGTGGGACCTGTTCAACAATTGGGACATTTACTTTACCCAAGATTTTTATTTTCTTGATGTAAATTAATTAGGCATTAAATTAGATTAAAATCTCAAAATCTAAGCCATCAACTCGACGGCAGTATGAAAGAACGTGCTATCTCAAATTGTGCTAGAAGAACGTGCTATCTCAAATTGTGCTAGAAGAACGTGCTATGTCAAATCGTGCTAAAAGAACGTGCTATCTCAAATTGTGCTAGAAGAAGATGGTATCTCCAATTGTGATCAATTGAAGATACCACCTTCGTTTCTCATAATTTGAGATAGCACGTTCTTCTAGCACAATTTGAGATAGCACGTTCTTCTAGCACAATTTGAGATAGCACGTTCTTCTAGCACAATTTGAGATAGCACGTTCTTCTAGCACAATTTGAGATAGCACGTTCTTCTAGCACAATTTGAGATAGCACGTTCTTCTAGCACAATTTGAGATAGCACGTTCTTCCATACTGCCGTCGAACTTAGATTCCACCTCCTTTTTTTTTGGTAAAAAATCGACCCTATATTGTTTTCTGCAAATATACTTATCGATTGTGAAAATCGTGTGTCCTTCAATAATAAGGACCTGCTGACTATTCAAGGACCTGCCGTTAAAATTTTAAATCAATCGGATAAAAAATGAGCAAGTTACATTGGAGGCAAATTTGATAAACCCAATTTTGACAAAAACGTGTTTAAAGTTTCAAAATATATTGTACCGTCGTCAGTGATTTCGTTTCGGCATCGTTACTAATTTTCATGGCATCAAAAAATAAGGTTGGGAATGTTACAAAAAACGGGAAAGTAACATCGAAAGTGATTCGATTATCGGACCAGAAACTATCGTTATTTCACGATTCGGTGGATGCTGATTCGTGCTTATCAACGAGAAAAGACAGCGAGAGAGGGTTTTCGCCTAGAAACTCGTTACCTATGGTAATTAATACAGCTCGACCGCTTTGAATATTCATAAGTCCTCCTCTCCGCCATTCGGGCACTTTCGATTTTAATTAATTCACTGTCCACGCGACGAAATTATCGTCCTCGATTTTACGAATGGTCGGAGGTCACCTCTCGGCCCACTTTAAATTAAAAAAACGAATAATTCCGTTGACGGGTGCCTTTTTTCATTATCATCGTTATTTCGTTATTCTCATTTTAATTTCAGACTCCATGTGCAATATTTTTTGTTGACTCAAGTAGTATCTATTTTTTCATTATTTCTTCATCACTTTTTGTTTAGTACCGAGAACGAAATAAAAAGCTCGGTTAGTGACGCTCCGTCGGTATTGTCGAGTGGTCGAATTTATGGAAGAGTTAAATGCAGCTAGTCGTTACGTGACTCATTAAACGTTGAAAGTAAACACGGTCCCTATTTCAACCCCTTCGTTTCAGGCGCGAAATGGGTCACCGAAAATTACCTATCGTCCTGGGCTCAGGGTCTAGTGAGCGAAGTATCATTTGTCGTCGATTCATCATTTTCCTTATCCCACAGAACTCAGATATTTCCTTCATCATGACAGGATTGGATATTCACGAAAAATAGGGGATGAAAACTAATTCATCGAGTCATCACGTGAAATTCATATATTTAATCGCATTTTCTTCGCTAACAACAACTTTGCTATGATTAGTTAGTTTTTTATTTTGCCGATTATTAAGGTAGTCCAGTGCAGAGTTGTGAAAATAGTAATGTATAATGGATGCGTGTTCCATTACAATTAAAAAAAGTAATGTGTAATGGATGCATGTCCCATTACAAATAAAAAGTAATGTGTAATGGATGCATGTGCCATTATAAATAAAAAAAAGTAATGTGATGTATACATGTTCCATTACAAATAAAAAAAGTAATGTGTAATGGATGCCTGTCCCATTACAAATAAAAAAGTAATGTGTAATGGATGCATGTGCCATTACAAATAAAAAAGTAATTTGCAGTGGAGAATTTTGGATTACAAATAGAAAAATGGCCGTACTCGTATTAGAAACTTGCACATTGCTGTCTCATTATTTTATTTCGCTCACTAAAAGTTCATCCACAATTATCACTGATGACCCATAAAGTTAAAAAAATAGAAACAAAAAAACAGACAGTTCATCGTTAAATATGAAGTACGAAAATGTACTCAACCCCAAAAATTATTCAACTTTATATTGAACATGCATACATTACACATTACTTTTTGTATTTGTAATGGAATACGCATTCATTACACATTACTTTTTTATTTGTAATGGGACATGCATCAATTACACATTACTTTTTTTATTTGTAATGGGACAGGCATCCATTACACATTACTTTTTTTTATTTGTAATGGGACATGCATCCATTACGAAGTCATCTGAAAGCAAAAATCCAAAGAGATTTTTGTTTTGTAGGCTTAATTCTAATGAGCTAACCTATAATGTGCATATTTTAAGAAAAAAAAAGGAAAGGGCAGACTTGTGAACAAAAAGATCTTCGAAATCCAATTTTTTTTGATAAATTGATTAAAAGACTTAATTTATTATTAAAAAATTGAATATTTTAAAAGTTAACGAGTAAAATTTTTAGCCAAATCGGTCGAATAGTTTTTAGTCAGTGCTTCCCCGAAATTTCGGAAACGGGGTTAAAGCTGAGTTAAGACGTGAATAAAGCTACACTATCATCAGGAAAAAAATAAAGTCCTCCATGAGCAACTTAAAAAACGAAAAAATTATAGCAAAAGAAACAAGTTCAATTTGAGATTGAAATTATAAATGCTAAAAATAAGTGCAACTAGTACGATTTTTTTATTGGCCTCCAATTTTTTGGTGTTTTATGACATATTTGGACATTGAGATATTTTTTTCCATTTAATAATCAATATGCACTTCCTGGGATCAGGATAAAATAAAACGAGAATCGTGTTGAAGGAAATCTGTTGAACGAGTTACCGCTTTATAATGATAATAAAGTCTCAAAGATTCTCGTCCACGATCGTTCTTGTACGATATAACGAACGATAATTAATGTCCGATGAGTGTTTGATAGAATGACGTTTGCACGATTTTTTCCTCATGTTTATACAGTCACGAACGTTTTGTTCGTAGAATTTTAAGACCCATTCGACGTGTACGAAGTCTGACGGCGCAAGCTCGAGATTGCACAATCGATATTATTCTTGCACCTGTGTTTATATATTTGTGTGTGTGTGTGTGACGAATTTTTTGACGGGCTTTATCAGTCTGCTCGAGGAACTTTCTACTTTGGACAATACTGTTCGGACAGGCCACAACTGCTTATTACTGCCCGCTTCGACGGGGTCCGCACTCCGGTCTGACCATTCGTGGTCTTTTCTACTTGGCCTTCCTCCATCATCGATAAACTGGCAAATGAAATTTTTTCCAATCGACTCTTTCGTTCCATTTACTATAATAATTTGCGTTTAACTCCGAAAGAGTGCTCAACGAATGAATCCTCGAGGATTTTTGGATACTCAAAATTTTTATTATCAGTCGATAACAAAGCATCGAGTCTGACGAATGAAAAAAAGCGTATTTTTGTAATTTCATTTTGCGCGTATTAATAACTCGCGTTTAATTACAAATTAGTGCTCAGTGAATGAATCCTCCTGGATTTGTTGATACTCGGAATTTTTATTATCACTGAATTACAGTATTAAGGGGTTTGGCTCACGACTGGTCAGACGGATAAAAAAAGCGTTTTTTTGTGATTTTATTCTGAAAACTCGTAATCATATATTCAAAGTTTACTTTTTACTTTGGATTATATTGGTCAGACCGGTCATAGCTGCTTCTTACTGCGCGCTTCGACGAGGTCGACACTCTGGTCTGACCATTCGTGGTCTTTTCCACTTGGCCTTCCTCCATCGTCGATAAACTGGCAAATGAAATTTTTTCCAATCGACTCTCTCGCTCCATTTACTATAATAATTCGCGTTTAATTCCGAAAGAGTGCTCAACGAATGAATCCTCGAGGATTTTTTGATACTCGAAATTTTTATTATCAGTCGATAACAAAGCATCGAGTCTGACGAATGAAAAAAAGCGTGTTTTTGTAATTTCATTTTGCGCGTATTAATAACTCGCGTTTAATTACAAATAAGTGCTCAGTGAATGAATCCTCGTGGATTTGTTGATACTCGGAATTTTTATTATCACTGAATTACAGTATTAAGGGGTTTGGCTCACGACTGGTCAGACGGATAAAAAAAGTGTTTTTTTGTGATTTTATTCTGAAAACTCGTAATCATATATTCAAAGTTTGCTAGGAATTACCCCTTTGATCTTCTCGGTTTCTGAAGCTAAAATTACGATTTAAGGGGGTTATTAGATATTGAGTTATAGATTACTGGAGTCTCTTGACTGATTTTTACTTTCTCTAAAAGAAGCTTTGTTTTCGTGAAATTTTTTTTTTTTTTAAATTTTCATGTCAGTATGTTGAAAATGTCCCAAAACGTGTAACAAACCCATTAAAATTATTGTAAAATGTTTGTGGGTCGTCTAACTTTCGTAATTTTTCAGTTATCATCCTGAAATTCTATGTGCAGATACACTTTATAATAAGGATAGTTGGGATTGAATTTGGAAAAAATCACTCAAGAGGTACGGTTGAAGAAAAATTTTTATTTTTCGCAAAAAATTTGTAAGTTCTCTAACTTTTGTAATTTCGCATCTATCGAGCTGAATTTTTTTTGTGACGATATATTTAACGACACCGAAAAATAATACTGAATTTCATGAAAATCGCTTGAGAGGTTCGGGTAAAAAAAAAATTTTGAAATTTCAAAAAAAAAATTTGTTAACGCTTCTACATTCGCATTTTTACTAGAATCGAGCTAAAATTTCTTTTTATATTCATCTCCCTCAAGAATGGGTTCTGTGGGTAAAAAATCGCGAAACCGTTATCCGGGCTTCCCATTAAGGAAATCCAAAAACCTTCAATTGCACTAAAATATTATTCAACATTATAAAAATAATTGCATTACTTTTTTTGCAACGTAGAACCAACAAAATAATGGGATTTCGCTGTCAACATTTGTCGATTATTTGGGGGGCGGGGGGGGGGGGGAAGAATAGCATCGAACTACAATTCCCGTGAGACGCGATCCACAGTGACTTGCGGTGAAGAAAAAAAAAAGAGAAATAGTGTGGTCAACGAAATTGGTGGTAAGATCGAGTGACGAACGATCCGTGGAGTAAAAATGTCCAAACATCACGCTCACAACTCGATGTACTTTATGTTTATGGTACAGTGATAGAAAAAGAGGCTGAAATAAAGTTCATGGAAGGGAGAGGGAGAGACAGAGTAACAGTGCACTAGACGTCGAGATGGAGATAAAATGGGGATGGGGATGGTCTCACGGCGATCACCTTCAGAGTCTAGGTACACCATTGGGCTATCTTTTTCTTTGCAACGGGGCTGTGGAAAAGCAACCCCCGCGGTCGCCCCCCCCCCCCCCCCCACAGCATGGGACACTGGGGACACATAACGCTCCCCACTTACATCCAATCACTCCTGATTTATATTTACTACTCGCTTTGCCCTTATTTATCGCGGCTTCACGGCGGAGACGCGTAGAATAGTAACGTTAATTTGGGGACCAAATTGAAAATAATGTCTCGAGAATAGTGTGCATGTGTGTGCGTGCGTTACCGGTTCATACGGAGCAAGCCACAGAGAAGAGGTTACAGAGACGAGAGAAAAAATTTTACGTTACGTAATTTTAACGAAGAAGCCATTTTGATTTTCTAAAATTGAAAATGATGATAAAATATTAAAAATTTGATATGTAATTATGTAAAATATTTCAAAGGTTGTGCAAAAATTTCACGGGGATTAAGAAGCTACCTACTGAGAAATTGGAATTAACAAATTACACGCAGTCTTGAGAAAACTGAAGTAACTGTGTAATTATTTTTTTTTTGTTATGAGAAATGATGCCAAAAGTACGAAAAAAATCACACTTGAGGAAAAGCATGTAAGAAGCATTGTGTAATTTTTTCAACGCATTTGGGAAGCTCGTGTTCGAGGAAATAAATAGTAAAGAAAAAGTGTACATGACTCTTACAACAAGAAACAAGAACATAGCGGGAACGTTGCTTAGACCGAAAGTAGCGGGAAATTCAAATCCGCATTTTCGTTCACGTACGACGTCGTTTTTTGCACCATAAAGAAGTTTCGAGGTTATGTTCGCTGTCAGATTCACGTTCAATCGAAAGGACCCTCCGGAATCAACATCCTTAAACTTGTAATTAATTTGATTTCAACAATTTTTCAGACACCATCAAATTAATTTTTCCAACAGTTAAAGATGGTCCGATGAGAGTCTCTTTAAGACGAAATGTTTCATTTCATTCGATTTTATTACAAAAATGTTAATCGCTACACTTTTTTGAATGATGCTATTTTTGAATGAATAATGCTATAATTGTGAGAAAAAAAATTCCTCCTTCCGACAAATCGACAAATATGCCCTCGTTTCCAATTCCCCATTAGAGCACGGAAAAGAAAAAGAAAGTTGAAGACTCGAGTTTAATGCTTCACTCGATTAACGCCGATCGTGGATTCGTCGCTGAGAAGTTTGGTGAAATTGTATAATACCTGAAAAGCGTTACGCACATATGTCTACTTTATGACGTGTATATAAATATATAGCCGCGTTGAAAAGTAGCATCGACGGTGGGGCAAAGAACGAGGGTGGTTTATAAGTTTACACGTGACGAGAACGACGCGACAACGCCGACGAGGACGAGCAAGGGTCGCGGAGGGTTGATTCGAGGTGGGCGGACTTGAGGTTCGCTCCAAAGTACATATAATATAAACACACACACACATAGATATATGTGTATATGAGGCATTCCACGCAATTTCGATCAACATCTTGCCTCGATCATTCCGATTTTCCTCTAAATTTTTTGTATAAAAAAACACATTGAAATACATTTTCCCAAATTTTTTCAGAATTTTTTTGTCACGCGTTTTTTGGATTTTATTTTTTTTCTTTGAAAAAAAGGACCACTTTGTAAAATCTGAAAAAATTCAGAAAAATCGAATAAAATATAACAAATTTTTTGAGCTTCATTTCAAAATGGAGATTTTAATACTCTGTGAGTAAAATTCAAAAAATTGCAAAAAAAAAATTTTACTCGTGGAGTATTGAAATCTCCATTTTGGAACAGAGCCCAAACATTTTGTAATATTTTATTAGATTATTCTGAATTTTTTCAGATTTTACAAAGTGGTCCTTTTTTTTCAAAAAATAAAAAATAAAATCCAAAAAACGCGCTACGAAAAAATTCTGAAAAAATTTGGAGAATTTTTTTTTCAATGTGTTCTTTTATATAAGAATTTGAAAGAAAAATCGAAATCATCAAGACAAGACTTTGTCGTGGCATTCCACGATATTCTCATCAAAATCTTGCCTTGATGATTTCAATTTTCCTCTAAATTTTTTATATAAAAAAATACATTGAAATAAAAATTCCAAATTATTTCAGAATTTTTTGGTCACACGTTCTTTGGATTTTTTTTTGAAAAAAGGGACTCCTCTCTAAAATCTGAAAAAATTCAGAATAATCAAATAAAAAATAACAAAATTTTTGGGCTTTGTACCAAAATGGAGATTTTTATACTCAATGAGTAAATTTTTTTTTTCAATTTATTGAATTCTACTAATAGAGTATTAAAATCTCCATTTTGGAACGAAGCCCACAAATGTTGTTATACTTTATTAGGTTTTCTGTATTTTTTCAGATTTTACAAAGTGTTCCTTTTTTTAAAAAAAAATCCAAAGAACGCGTGACCAAAAAATTCTGAAAAAATTTGAGAAAATGTATTTCGATGTGCTTTTTTAGATAAAAAATTTAGAGAAAAATCGGAATGATCGAGGCGCAAGATGTTGATCGAAATGGCGTGGAATGCCTCGTACATACAAGGGCAAAGAACGAAGGGAAGGTTACTTCCGCTCAGACCGGCGCGGTTTAACGCTCGCTTATTATTATTTTTATTAGGGTGTCCCCCCCTCCCACCCCCAATCCCCATTCGGGAATACGATTTCCTACGCACGTAATGCCATAAGCCGATGGAGCGAGAGAATAGGGCGACCTCGCGAGTGGGGTTTTGGGCCCTTACACAGGAAATAAACCTAAGTGTATAATTACAATAATACTTATGGTCTTCCCTCTATCGTTGCGGGGCTCTTATTCACGTGCGGTTTAGGGCGAGCACAAGTGTACGAGGAAATATATACGCTATAACCTGGCATAGTATTTATATATACAACGTTTATACACGGAAATGACTGTGTGGGTGAATGTTTTGGATATAATATAGCACCGACAGGGGTTTAGGGCGTCATTTCAAAGTGGTGTATATATATGTATATATATATATATATACGTAAATCGGCGGTACACCTGTGAAAATGACAAGCTTTCTCGAGGGTGGAACAAAAAGCGCGTCGACGACGTGGAACATAATGAGTTCTAAATATGCCATTGAGCGAGAGCCTAAATGCTCGGCCCGTTTCCTTCGCGTTAGTTCAGCGTCACTCTTGCAATTATCCGACGAAACGCCATCAACGAATTCATCGAAAAACGTGGATCCTCGAATTATTTGCCAATTAAGGTGGCATTCTGGTTTATGATTTCTCAAAAAATCGATTTTTATTTTTATTTTTGGAAAGTACGTGGGTTCCATGTCAAATCGACTACTTTTGAACCCGACCCCTTCCGATTTGGCGAAAAGTTTTTTTTCCTTCTCTACTAAGGTAAATGTCCCAATTATTGAACAGCTAAGGATCTGGGGATTGAATTCGGTGAGAAAAAATATATAAAATCAAGAAAAAAACCATCGCTTTCATGTTCAAATGATACTTTGATATTTTTACTTTCGAAAAATCACCCTTCAAATTATTTTTAAATGATTTTGAATGAAAAAAAAGAATAACAATGTGAAGCATGCAAATGTCCCAATTATTGAACACCGGAAGTGCCTATGTCCCTGATATCGAACAGGCACGTCCCAGTTATCGAACACTCTCTAGAATTCTTTTTCCGTTCTGAAAATATTATTTTGTGTACAATATTGAGAAACAAAAGCAAAATCAAACACTTGAATAATCTCTTATTAATCATGTAAAAATACAAAAATATATATTTAGTCTTTTTTGACAGGTTTTTGGTTCATTCGCATTTGGTGTATTTTTGCTTTTCAACTCGAACTTTATTTTATTTCTATTTTCAGCTTCCTCGTTTTTATGTTCCGTTTTTGTTTGATTTTGTCGCAGCTTTCTTGTTTTTCGACTGAAATATCGAAGAGCAAAAAATATTGAACATTACATTCGTATTTTTAGATTACATTTAGGTTATGTTCTCTTTTTACTTTTTTTTAATGTTTATTGCACGAAAATACAAATAAAAAATGTATTTGACGATCTTAGAGTTATTATTAAAAGAACAAAGGTAAGTTTATTCAGGAACTTACAGTTTTTGTTCGAATAAATCCGATTCACACGATCTGTCACGCGTTAACTGTCTCGACGTTTTGATGGGTTTAATGACGCCATCTTGGAGAATTCGAGTGTTCAATAATTGGGACACACTGCATTTTCTATGTCCCAATGATCGAACACCGTATTTTTTAACAAATAATTAATTAAAAAAATTGTTTTTAAATTGTTATTTGTAAGAAATTTTCTGAGGAACCTGAAACGCCTTTACTTTTTGAGAATCAACAGTTTTTGAATTTTTTATGCCCTTACGCATGAAACGGCGCGTCTTAGCAAAAACGAAAAGCACTTACCACGAGACGTCAAATCGGGTCACCGTTGCTGATTAAATAATTTTTTTCTCTATTAATTAAAGCTTTTTTTGCACAAGTAAGGTAACATTTCGATAGCTAAAAGTTCCATATATGTGATGAAATTTTTATAAATGAGTAAATGCATGCAGGTGAATGAGAAATAATAAAAATACAAGATAGTGTTCAATAATTGGGACATTTACCTAACCATCAAAAACATTTTTCAAGAAATTTTTCCTAGTGCCCTATAATAAATAGGGCACTTTTTAGGGATAGTGGTTGAATCTTGAAGTTTTTGTCTGGGAATTTGAAAACCGGAAATTTTAGGTTTGGGAATTTTAATGGTTCTAGAAGGGTTTGAGTATCTTGATACTTTAAAGCTCTCTCAAGGTTAAACCTTTAAGTTTGAATTAATATTTTTGCATTGAAGCCTTTCTTGACCCTATTTTTCTCAGGGGGTTGTTTTTTCCAGTATCGCTAGGCAATATTTTATGCTATTAGCGATCTATCCCTTCAAAATTAGCCAGTGAACACCCAAAATTAGCTTGATCGTGCCATTGTTAAATAATTAGTAATCAATGCACTGCTTAATAATAATTGCTAGTTTAATTTACCGTACTTGAAATTCTGTTGGTAATAGACCATTGTACGATCGAGCCTTTCTATAGTAGACGAGGAATAGTAAATTTCCTCGTTATTCCTACAGCATCATTAATTGTAATAATTATTTTCCCCGATCGTTTGAAATACAGCCGACAAAATCAAATTTCATTTTGAATAGTATCGAAATATCGTGGTCAATTAATTAATACCACTGGCAGACTCGAGTCGAGTTAGTATATGACCTTGCAAAATTCAAAATGGCGATGAAATCGCGCCGGTGCGTCCGCCGCCATCTTGAATTTGAGGGGGAATTGTTGTTGCTCAATATCTCGGCCATTTTCAACTTTTCAATAAAAATGGTAGAGACTAAAGTTGTTTTCAATTGGATTCTCTACAACTTTGGTCCCTACAATTATTATCGTGCGATCGATATTTTTCGAATTAAGGGCGAAAGCAGTGACAAAGTGTAATTATTAAATTATGACGTTTGTTATTAACTTTTGGACATAAATGTACATAACCAAAATTGCATAGAATCACATTTCCTACTATTTAGGTTTCTGCGATTTTTTCGCTAGAACCAATATTCGAGGTTAAAAATCAAGATTTGGGAGCAGGTCTGAATTCATTTTGTTATTGATTTAATTGACAATTGAAATTAGTCGTTGGTTTGCGCACATGGGAAACACACGCACATATGCACCCAATTATAATCGACATCGTTGAAATAAACAATCACGGAGAAGCTTGTGGCGTTGGAGTTCGTGTGCTTCGAGCACGTTCGTGCTCGTCCACTTGAGAGCGCAACCCCTCACATGAAAATCAAGAGTCTATCATTACCGCCATATGTTTCGCGTTTCGATTTATATCGTGTGCTCTCGTCCTCGCACGGTATAATGCATATTTCGATTGGGGCGAGAGATGAGACAGAAAAAGGGGGATCCCTAACGTGTAAGAGACATAGAGAAAGAGCGAGAGAGAGAGAGAGAGAGAACTGTTTGGTGGCAGGAAAAGAGCAGATTGCACCTGTTCATTTTGAGCCACATCAGGTATAACGTGAGCGTGGTTGATTATCACACTTCGAGAATGACAAAAAAAAGAGGAAAAAATTCTACAATTAAAATTTGCGAATCGCCTTCACTGAGAAAAAAAATGGTTGAATGAACTAAACCTTTAGTTGCATACGCACGACTAAATATTTATTTGGGTTAACTAAATAATTAGTTTCTTGAATAATTCTGCGATTCAGTTGACCAAAATATGATTAAGGCAAAAAAATTTGGGTTTGTACAACTAAATATTTAGTCGTGCGTATGCGACTAAAGATTTAGTTCATTCAACCATTTTTTTTCTCAGTGTTCTGATCCTTTTTTTTTTTTTTGACGAATCTTTATAAACATTTATTGAAATTGAATGAAAAATAAAGAATTTATTACTAGGAAGGGGGGAGGGGGTTAACCAAAAAGCAATGCTGTACGCTGGTAATGAACAAATTTTTTTTTTAAAGAATTTATCAACTAATAATAAAACTAATTGCCCTTAAGGTTTTTCGATGGAAAATAAACGATGAGAATGAACCAAATGAAAAGGAAATAATTATGCAAATTAAAATTTGCACACCACTTCCGGATCGTTATTTCACTGACAAATCTTTATTAGAACTTATGAAAATGCATCACCATAAAATTAAAATTGATATAAAAAATTTATGATATGATAACGAATGATGAAAAAGCAATGTAAGCATTTCAAGGATGTTGTGTCCAAAATTTAAAATGATAATAAAATATTAACAATGCTCGTAGGCAATGATATTAATCCAAAAAAATTCTACCTACAGCGTTTTAAAAAGATTCCGATGTATTTGGAAATGTTAAAAAATTTGTAGCATTCAAACTTCTCGAGTGATTATTTCCAAATTTGGTGTCAACTTGCAAACTTGTGCATGTTTCCAAAAAATGTCAACTCAATAACTGCAAAATTACGAAGGTTGGAACTGATAAGAAAGATTTTCCTGAACGATGGAAGAAAATTAGGAAACTTTTGGAAAAACTAAAAATAATTAAGAAGGAATCTGTGCATATATTCCAATTGTCCACGATCTTCAACATACAATGATAAGGTCGAAAAAAGGACGAAATCAATATTCTTTCACGAAGAAGTAGAAAAATTGTCCAAAATGTCCTCGAAATTTTCAAAATTTTTCATTCGACTGCGAATTATTTGAATCCAATGGAAATTGATGATTCAAGCTTAAAAAACATGGGATTTTCATGATCCGAGGAAATTTTGATTCAGTCAAAAGCCCGCGATTCATATTTCCTCCGTTTATTTCCTCGTCCCGATGGAATCGCACCTGATAACAAGAGTGTTGACCTAGCAAACATGGACGCGCATGTCCACATATATAGAAGTGTGTGCTTTCACTGAGAGTAAACACATAATTGTCATCGCGATGCTAAACTGTATATGGGCCAAAACGCCAATTATGGACGTCGGATCCAGCCTCACCCCCTCAGATCTTTTCGCATTTTTTGAAAGTCCTAATTGAAAAACACAATCCCAAATTTTTTCAGATTTTTTCCCCTCTAACTTTCGCAGTTATTATATGGGGCATTCCGTCTAGTTTTACAATTTTCGTTTTATTCATTATGACTCGCCATCTTCTACCACGATAAAAAATTTTAAAAAATAGATTTTTTGTCCGAAAAAGTCTCGGCTTTTCAAAAAAATATTGCCTTTTTGTTTGTGCACTTGGAAAGCTCTCAAAGTTGAGCTTAGAGTCTAAAAAGCTGTTTTTTGGCCGTTGCCCAAATCTTGAAAAAATTTTCAATATTTTTTTCAAAAAGCTGAGACAATTTTACATGGAATATGTATTTTCCGAGATGGGTTCTCCATAAACATACGAGAAATGAATTAATGAACAAAAAAAGATGGCATTCAGTTCAGCCAGCAAAATTTTCAATGATTCAACAAATTTATTTTCTCAGTGCGCCATTTAAATATAAGCTCGTCGACGACGAGTGAATCTCGACGAGGGCACATTTTTCGTTCTAACTTCTGCAGTGTCCTCGTGAACGGCGCAAAACCGATCGAAATAATCGCTAATTCGTAGCTCTCTTTATATCCTCGTCCGTCTAACCACACGTCTCTCTGTTCTACCGCGAGAAATTTCTCCGTCATTCCACATTAATATCTCACTCTATCTCCATCTCGTTTAGTCTCGCTGTTGCGCAGTCTCGATATTAAAATATCCACCGGTCGATTTTCACCGCTGTTGAATTCTGTGTCTGTGATGGACGCCTCATACGTGCATCCTCCGCTCAAAAACGACGTGGCACAGAGAGAAAGTATTTCTGCTCGCTTTCCTCTAAATTGACTCTCGCGCGACCTCCAACCCTAGTTTATTCTCATCCCCATATTTCGCCGTTACGAATTTCATGAGCTCACGACGTATTTTCATCATTTACCGAAAACTTGATGACCAAAGGGGGGACACTTTTATTTAGGTACTCAAAATTCAGGAAATTTAGGTCTGGGGTATTTTGAATCCCACTTTGTCGAGTGAGGGTTAAATCGAACGAGGACCGATTTTTCCCAAAGGGTGTCCCAATTTCCCTAACTACTTTTGGAGTTTTGGGCCATTTTCAACATACCTTGGCATGGAAGTCACGAAAACTTTGGGAAAACAAAGTTTCCTTTACGAGGAAGCGAATAAGGCAATAGGCGATTGATGCCAATGGATAATCAATCCCACTTGATAGATATAGCTCCCCAAGTCGATATCGGTCTGTGGGATCCTAATAAAATTATTATGTCCTTCTCGCAGTCTTGTCCGGACAAATCGACGTTTCAATTTTCTTAATGCTCGCGTTGCGACCCCTTTGGGATTGACGGTACATTGGAATGAGTGGACTGGCGCGTGTCCTGGCCCGTTATAGATCGTCGGGAATTGAGGGTGGGCCATGCGTACGTGCACTTGTAGCAATGTGATTGTATATATGGGGTATTCCACGGGTAGTGGGACAGGCTTTGGGGTTGTTTTTCAGTCGCTTAAGTGCGGTCACAATCGAGGAAACACTAACGGGATTCCGTGCAGATCATTCGGGTGATATCTGGCCTCGTGTACACACGATACACACTCGAAGGTACATAGAAGGGACTCTCCATCCTCCCCGGATAGTTTTGGAAAACCTTCTCGATCTTGCACGTGCCGCCACGTGTCCGAACGACCCTCCGCATCGGCGACGAGCCACGCGGCCATCAACCTGCTCCTTTCTCCCGCTTCGACCTTTTTTTTCGTCCACCTCAACCAACGCGTCTCATTCATTCGCGTATAGCTCTTGGATCGTAGAAAGTGCATTGAGACCACTTTTGCCCACTCCGCCCTTAACCATCCACATAATCGCTGAACAATCGCGTGATGCTTTGCTCCAAGAATCTCAGGATTAACCCAGTCACGCCTCGGCCAAGTGCTCTGCGACAAATAGTGACGGATCGACGTTGTAAAATGCTATTCGTGACATCGTGTAACAGCTATAAAGATTCGATCAATTTCGCGTTTATAGACGTAAGGTCCCGAGTCTTACAACGCACAATAAAAGATTCCTATGCGTTTTTTTTGTCGTTTATGATTGCCTCGGAGTGCCTAACTAACGATAAACACAACGGAAAAATTTTCAATTTGACTAAAGATACTCTAACCTCTAGTATGAGAATATTAGGTTGAACTGGATAACTGATTACCTCAAATATGAAATGTAGGGACTTCTTCAACTGCTATCACTATGCACTACCGTAAAACGGGGCTTACTTTGACTTTGGGGGTAACTTTTTCGGTTTTTGGGGTTACTTTGGAGGAGCAGCAAAATGAGGTAAAAACGTGTGCGCAGTGAATCCTCGTGACCTTGTGGGGTGGGAGGGAATGCGGGAAGTGGGTATAAGAGGAAAAAAAATCATTCATAAACCAGGTACACAGATATGTCATGTAACAAGCCAAGATGTCCGAACAATCAATGATGCAATTGGCAAGAACGGAATAAAGAAGGGCAAGAAGAACGACTCCAACCTCTGTTACATCTGTAAGACCCAAATTTCAAGTCATAAGTCTTACCTCAAGATCGAACTTCCCATGGAACTCAAGCTGGAACTTGAGATCGAACTTAAGTTCCAATTTAAGATGAATCGTAAGTTTGTACTTGAGTGCCATTATGAGTTCAAACTTTAGTGCGAACTACAGATCAAGTTTAAATGTAATTTGGTTTAAAGTTTGAACTTAAGATCCATCTTGAGCTTAAACTTAAGGTCGATCGAACTTAATTACATCGAACCGGACACAATTGTATGCGATTGCAAACTGGTCACTTGGCAATTTTTCAAATTATCAAGTATCACGAGTCTTCGTCAAGAGATTATCAGAAAATTAATCATCAAGGGATTGTCACGAATGACTTGAAGGTAAAACGTGAAAATCAACGAGCCCAATCAGAGTCTCGTTTACATAGACGAACAAGCAGCAGAGGCAGAGATGAGAGTTCACGATTCCGTGATATCCGCGGTCAGCTTGACGGTGGGTGCGGAAATCTCCCCGAGATGAGTCCTCCGGGCCGTGAAATTCGAAAGCGGAATAGAGAGACCGCACGATATAGCGACGTCCGCAAACCCAATCAACTATTGATGAGGCCAACGGCAGAGAGCGAGAAGGAGAGAGGGCCAATTCGATTTCGCAACGTCGTTTTCATCCCCTCTATAATCATTTTCTCGCGTAATGCGCCCATACGCATAACCCTTGAAATATGCAAATGGTTCTGTGGTTGCAATCACCCGAGCCAAATAAAAGAGTACATAGTCGCACGGTTATTCCACTGTGTTGTACCAATGGAATTTCCCGATCGTACATCATTTCCATGGAATGTGGAATTTTTTTTTTAAATGTCCCCGTATCCTATTGAAATGACGTTGTAATCAGAGCTGGGCAAAGTACCGACAAGTACTTCAAGTACAAAGTCCAAAGTACCGGCAGTACCTTAAGTATTGCGTACCTATTACTTGAAGTACTTAAGATTTTAAATAAGTACTCTTAAGTACTTCAAGTACCTCGCAAGTAAAGGGTACTTCAAGTACTGCCTAGCTCTGGCTGTAATACATGGAAATACTGGGGAAATACATGGAAATACATAATAATAGGCTGGGTCAGGATATCCAGAACCGTGAAAGGGTTTTTGACGTAACATGCGGAAAGTGGTTTGAGCGTATGAGGCAAGAAATTACAGGGTCTCCATTAGAGGCGAGAACTTGAAATGCACAACCCACGTTACACTATGCATACGGTACCGGAATACCACTTTGAAGGTTCATCCTGCTCCGCCGGCTGGGTTTGGTAGGATGAAAATGGTTATTGCCAAGGGAGACGGTGATAACGGACGACGCTCTTCCCCGCTCTAATATCGGTGACTTTTACATAGCATATTCGATTTTCCAACATCCCCCTATGCGCTTGGGTTCACCGCAGACCGTTTATGCCTCAGAATGCACAAGCGAGATGCATTGAGTATGCACGAATGCAGAACAATGAATGTGTTTCGCAATTCCGTCGATGAGAAGAAACTAGTCCGTGAATGACGCCAGATCGAATTTTCAATGTGTAATGGACGGAGACGGAGGATTTCTCGAGCCTTTGCCGTTACGTTGATTCAATGATTAAATTATCAATTCTCCCTCGTTTTGTCAATGCGCAAACCACTTTGCGACAGTACATCCTTCGCTGGTATTATTTCATGTCGGTGAAAATGCCTGGTGTATATGTCTCTGTGTGGACTCGGAAAACTCGTACAATGGGTGCGCAGAGTTATGTAACGACCGGTTTGCGACCACCAGTATCGATCATAGGGTGACTTGGATTTGTCGGATTGCATGGTAATCAGGTGGTATCACGTCGGGCATACGTTTTAGCCTGTTATTTTACCATCAAGTTTCAAGCACGATGACGGTTCAATGGGTTCCCGGAGTCCAATCGACTTCTCGAGTTTAATTGACTCCCCATGTCCAATTCCTTCCTCAAGCCTAATCGACTCCTTGGGTCCAGTTGGGTCCCCGAATGTAATTCCCTTCTTAGGTCCAGTCAACTCCTCGGGTCCAATTGGCTTTCCAAGTCCAATTCCCTTCTCAAGTCTCGTCGACTGCTCGGGTCTAATTGGCTTTCAAGTCCAATTCCCTCAAGTCTAATCAACTGCTAGGATCCAATTGGATTTCCAAGTCCAATCAGCGTCTCAAGTATCCAATCGGCTCCACAAGACCTAACCCAGTAGTACTAGTCCAAGACCCAGACGCAATGGAACCTTTTTTTTCAAACTAAGGTTGAAGGGTCATCAACATTATAATTTCCTATAATGTGCTCCTTTGATAATGGCGCGGGGTTTCTTAGCGAGGTCTCACAAGCTTCCGGGTTTGTAATCTGTACAGTCACATGATGAATAGGCGATGGAAATGGCGGGAAGGTAAGCGGGAGAACGACACAAGGACAGTAGGTTGAGTTTGACGGGTATGGCGGAAAGTTCTCTTGCGCCTGTTCGCATTGTAGATATCGGTGTATAACATGTACAGTTTGCGAGGTGGTTGGTATATAACCGGGGGCCTCGATCGATGAGGGGGTAGCTGGAGAGACTCGGAGACGGAGGCAGAGAGGAGAAAGCGACACGTCTGATTGGCGGGGCTGCGGGGGCGGAACGCTCCATGCAGCCAATCAGCGTTGGTGGCCTCGATGCCCCGAGACACGCGGAGGGGCTTCAAAATCACTGATTTTTACACGCTTCGCGAAACATCACCGTGCTGTATCATAGTTAGAAAAAGACCTCAACAACCCCTTTCGAAGAAAACTTTGGCAAAGCTGACGGAATCGTGGAAAAAAAATAACGGGAAGATAGATAATTGACACTTTGCTTCCTCATATTTTTCATGGTTCACGAGCTTTATGAGAAAGTACTGAAATAAATTCTGGCTTCATTATAAGGGAAGCTTCGTGATACATGGAAAATGATGAGGAAGCCATGACCGAATTCCCAATTTGCAGGATTTCGTATTAATTGAAATACAAAATCCTGCAAATTGGGAATTCGGTCAACCTATGAATAAAATTGTTGGTTCAATGAAATCCTATTTTGTGTTGACTGAAATCGAGTCGCATCTAACCGGCAATTAGTCTAAAAGTTTCTTCTTTTGATACGTCAAATGATGGACCATTGGTCAGATTTACACATATTCAACGAACATTTATAAGGTAAATGTCCCAATTATTGAACAGCTAAGTATCTGGGGATTGAATTCGGTGAGAAAAAAATATAAAATGAAGAAAAAAACCATCGCTTTCATGTTCAAATGATACTTTGATATTTCTACTTTCGAAAAATCACCCTTTCAATTATTTCTAAATGATTTTAAATGAAAAAAAAGAATAACAATGTGAAGCATGCAAATGTCCCAATTATTGAACACCGGAAGTGCCTATGTCCCTAATATCGAACAGGCATGTCGCAGTTACCGAACACTCTCTAGAATTCTTTTTCCGTTCTGAAAATATTATTTTGTGTACAATGTTGAGAAACAAAAGCAAAATCAAACACTCGAATAATCTCTTATTAATCATGTAAAAATACAAAAATATGTATTTAGTCTTTTTTGACAGGTTTTTGGTTCTTTCGCATTTGGTTTATTTTTGCTTTTCAACTCGAACTTTATTTTATTTTCATTTTCAACTTCCTCGTTTTTATGTTCCGTTTTTGTTTGATTTTGTCGCAGCTTTCTTGTTTTTCGACTGAAATAACGGAGAGCAAAAAATATTGAACATTACATTCGTATTTTTAGGTTACATTTAGGTTACATTCTTTTTTTACTTTTCTTTTCATGTTCATAGCACGAAAATACAAATAAAAAATATATTTGACGATCTTAGAGTTATTATTAAAAGAACAAAGGTAAGTTTATTCAGGAACTTACAGTTTTTGTTCGAATAAATCCGATTCACACGATCTGTCACGCGTTAACTGTCTCGACGTTTTGATGGGTTTAATGACGCCATCTTGGAGAATTCGAGTGTTCAATAATTGGGACACACTGCATTTTCTATGTCCCAATGATCGAACACCGTATTTTTTAACAAATAATTAATTTAAAAAATTGTTTTTAAATTGTTATTTGTAAGAAATTTTCTGAGGAACCTGAAACGCCTTTACTTTTTGAGAATCAACAGTTTTTGAATTTTTTATGCCCTTACGCATGAAACGGCGCGTCTTAGCAAAAAAGATAAGCAGTTACCACGAGACGTCAAATTGGGTCACCGTTGCTGATTAAATAATTTTTTTCTCCATTAATTGAAGCTTTTTTTGCACAAGTAAGGTAACATTTCGATAGCTAAAAGTTCCATATATGTAATGAAATTTTTATAAATAAGTAAATGCATGCAGTTGAATGAGAAATAATAAAAATACAAGATAGTGTTGAATAATTGGGAGCTGTTCAATAATTGGGACATTTACATTACCAATGTTCAAAAATCGGTGTTTCGACGCTGACTCGGTCCCCTTAAGATATTTTTGTCTCAAATTTTGGGACAATAAAATGTGCTCTAGGGAAACAAAATGAACCGAGGGCTTGACGCGAGCCTTTCGTAGAAACGCGTAATCAAGTTTCACCCAGGAGTAAAAAAAGGGGTTGAACGAAGAGTCGTGAAAGCTCAGGTTCATTTATATATATACATATATATTATATGTACAATCCCGAGGGCCGGATGGAAAAGAAGTAAAAGAGAGAAGAGTCCGGCGTCTGCGAATCAGAATATTACATTACAAAATTTCATAAATTCCCTTTAGCGAGCTCTTAGAGGCGTCTGACGCGCCCGCTTCGCGTTATACAACCCCTATTTCGCGTTCAACCCCGTTATGGCCCTCTCTTGCTCTCTCTCTCGTAAGGGGGAATTTCGCGATTTTGAGGTTTCTGAGAATGAGGCTAAAATTGAGCAAAAATGTTTTTGATGAAAATTCATGAAAATTTTGATTTTTTGAGAAAACTATTGGTAGATTCGTGTTCAGGGGGATAAAATACATCAATATAAGGTTTGAAAAAAATAAATAAAATTTTTTTTTTTTTGCATCTCGGACAGAATTGAACTTGTTCATTAAAATAACTGTATCTTTTTTTCTAAATAAAATGTCGACTCCGCTCTGAGCTTATTCTTTTCAGGATCGTTCAAACTTCAAAACCTCGCTTGGTCCATCCGATTTCATTCATTTTTTGATTTTTGGCAGATTTTTAAAGTTCGACCATCGATTTTTGCAAATTTTTTAAGGCATACCCCTTTCCATTTTTTTCGGCGATTTTCAAAGGTCTCTCATTTCTACAAAAATTAAGTTATCGGAATGAACCAAACGCCATTTTCTAAGTTTAGTGACAACCTTGAAGTACGAAAAAGAAATTTTAGAATCGGTCAAACCGATCGAAAGTTGTGAGCGCTTGAAATTTCACGATTTTGAGGTTTCTGAGAATGAGGCTAAAATTGAGCAAAAATGTTTTTGATGAAAATTCATGAAAATTTTGATTTTTTGAGAAAACTATTGGTAGATTCGTGTTCAGGGGGACAAAATACATCAATATAAGGTTTGAAAAAAATAAATAAATTTTTTTTTTTTTTGCATCTCGGACAGAATTGAACTTGTTCATTAAAATAACTGTATCTTTTTTTCTAAATAAAATGTCGACTCCGCTCTGAGCTTATTCTTTTCAGGATCGTTCAAGCTTTAAAACCTCGCTTGGTCCATCCGATTTCATTCATTTTTCGATTTTTGGCATATTTTTAAAGTTCGACCATCGATTTTTGCAAATTTTTTAAGGCATACCCCTTTCCATTTTTTTCGGCGATTTTCAAAGGTCTCTCATTTCTACAAAAATTAAGTTATCGGAATGAACCAAACGCCATTTTCTAAGTTTAGTGACAACCTTGAAGTACGAAAAAGAAATTTTAGAATCGGTCAAACCGATCGAAAGTTGTGAGCGCTTGAAATTTCACGATTTTGAGGTTTCTGAGAATGAGGCTAAAATTGAGCAAAAATGTTTTTGATGAAAATTCATGAAAATTTTGATTTTTTGAGAAAACTATTGGTAGATTCGTGTTCAGGGGGACAAAATACATCAATATAAGGTTTGAAAAAAATAAATAAATTTTTTTTTTTTTTGCATCTCGGACAGAATTGAACTTGTTCATTAAAATAACTGTATCTTTTTTTCTAAATAAAATGTCGACTCCGCTCTGAGCTTATTCTTTTCAGGATCGTTCAAGCTTTAAAACCTCGCTTGGTCCATCCGATTTCATTCATTTTTCGATTTTTGGCATATTTTTAAAGTTCGACCATCGATTTTTGCAAATTTTTTAAGGCATACCCCTTTCCATTTTTTTCGGCGATTTTCAAAGGTCTCTCATTTCTACAAAAATTAAGTTATCGGAATGAACCAAACGCCATTTTCTAAGTTTAGTGACAACCTTGAAGTACGAAAAAGAAATTTTAGAATCGGTCAAACCGATCGAAAGTTGTGAGCGCTTGAAATTTCACGATTTTGAGGTTTCTGAGAATGAGGCTAAAATTGAGCAAAAATGTTTTTGATGAAAATTCATGAAAATTTTGATTTTTTGAGAAAACTATTGGTAGATTCGTGTTCAGGGGGACAAAATACATCAATATAAGGTTTGAAAAAAATAAATAAATTTTTTTTTTTTTTGCATCTCGGACAGAATTGAACTTGTTCATTAAAATAACTGTATCTTTTTTTCTAAATAAAATGTCGACTCCGCTCTGAGCTTATTCTTTTCAGGATCGTTCAAGCTTTAAAACCTCGCTTGGTCCATCCGATTTCATTCATTTTTCGATTTTTGGCAGATTTTTAAAGTTCGACCATCGATTTTTGCAAATTTTTTAAGGCATACCCCTTTCCATTTTTTTCGGCGATTTTCAAAGGTCTCTCATTTCTACAAAAATTAAGTTATCGGAATGAACCAAACGCCATTTTCTAAGTTTAGTGACAACCTTGAAGTACGAAAAAGAAATTTTAGAATCGGTCAAACCGATCGAAAGTTGTGAGCGCTTGAAATTTCACGATTTTGAGGTTTCTGAGAATGAGGCTAAAATTGAGCAAAAATGTTTTTGATGAAAATTCATGAAAATTTTGATTTTTTGAGAAAACTATTGGTAGATTCGTGTTCAGGGGGACAAAATACATCAATATAAGGTTTGAAAAAAATAAATAAATTTTTTTTTTTTTGCATCTCGGACAGAATTGAACTTGTTCATTAAAATAACTGTATCTTTTTTTCTAAATAAAATGTCGACTCCGCTCTGAGCTTATTCTTTTCAGGATCGTTCAAGCTTTAAAACCTCGCTTGGTCCATCCGATTTCATTCATTTTTCGATTTTTGGCATATTTTTAAAGTTCGACCATCGATTTTTGCAAATTTTTTAAGGCATACCCCTTTCCATTTTTTTCGGCGATTTTCAAAGGTCTCTCATTTCTACAAAAATTAAGTTATCGGAATGAACCAAACGCCATTTTCTAAGTTTAGTGACAACCTTGAAGTACGAAAAAGAAATTTTAGAATCGGTCAAACCGATCGAAAGTTGTGAGCGCTTGAAATTTCACGATTTTGAGGTTTCTGAGAATGAGGCTAAAATTGAGCAAAAATGTTTTTGATGAAAATTCATGAAAATTTTGATTTTTTGAGAAAACTATTGGTAGATTCGTGTTCAGGGGGACAAAATACATCAATATAAGGTTTGAAAAAAATAAATAAATTTTTTTTTTTTTTGCATCTCGGACAGAATTGAACTTGTTCATTAAAATAACTGTATCTTTTTTTCTAAATAAAATGTCGACTCCGCTCTGAGCTTATTCTTTTCAGGATCGTTCAAGCTTTAAAACCTCGCTTGGTCCATCCGATTTCATTCATTTTTCGATTTTTGGCATATTTTTAAAGTTCGACCATCGATTTTTGCAAATTTTTTAAGGCATACCCCTTTCCATTTTTTTCGGCGATTTTCAAAGGTCTCTCATTTCTACAAAAATTAAGTTATCGGAATGAACCAAACGCCATTTTCTAAGTTTAGTGACAACCTTGAAGTACGAAAAAGAAATTTTAGAATCGGTCAAACCGATCGAAAGTTGTGAGCGCTTGAAATTTCACGATTTTGAGGTTTCTGAGAATGAGGCTAAAATTGAGCAAAAATGTTTTTGATGAAAATTCATGAAAATTTTGATTTTTTGAGAAAACTATTGGTAGATTCGTGTTCAGGGGGACAAAATACATCAATATAAGGTTTGAAAAAAATAAATAAAAATTTTTTTTTTTGCATCTCGGACAGAATTGAACTTGTTCATTAAAATAACTGTATCTTTTTTTCTAAATAAAATGTCGACTCCGCTCTGAGCTTATTCTTTTCAGGATCGTTCAAGCTTTAAAACCTCGCTTGGTCCATCCGATTTCATTCATTTTTCGATTTTTGGCAGATTTTTAAAGTTCGACCATCGATTTTTGCAAATTTTTTAAGGCATACCCCTTTCCATTTTTTTCGGCGATTTTCAAAGGTCTCTCATTTCTATAAAAATTAAGTTATCGGAATGAACCAAACGCCATTTTCTAAGTTTAGTGACAACCTTGAAGTACGAAAAAGAAATTTTAGAATCGGTCAAACCGATCGAAAGTTATGAGCCCTTGAAATTTCGCTATTTTGAGGTTCCTAAAAAATCGCCCAAAAATGAGTCGAATTTTATTTTTATTTTTATAACGTCTTAGAGGCATATTTCGATGGGAAATTTACCGCTGATTACGAATTTCTGAGAATTCTCGTCGGAAAAAAATTCATTCATGCGAAAAGGTGAAAAAAAAAAATTTTGTTCTAGATTATATATTTTCTATATATTTCCATGATGTAAAAATCTGGCGGTTATTTGTAAAGTTTGAAAATATTTTCTCACATTCTAATCGCGATGTGCCCGACGCAATTTATCCAAGGTGAGAATTCTGCAATTTTAAAATACTGTTATTACTTATGGTGTGTCTTGGGACAATTTAATGGGTATGTTCGAATGGGGGTAAGTCTCGTAAACGCCGAATGCCCGCGCAAGAACATAACTCGCCATGTTCTCATTTGAAGAAAGAAAAAAAATGGTTTAATGTACCCAATTAATGGCAAGATTAATGGTCGTTTAAATACCTGCGTTTTAACGTAGCCATTTTGCTTTTCCCTTTAAACGTCTCTGATGGGATAATCATCGATAATGGGAGATAAAATTTTTTCGAAAATGTTGAGAATGTAGCTTCGGCGATTTTTCTCGCGTTTTATGATTTTTCCTTGATTCGAGGACAAAATAATGTTTGCCCATAATTCGCACCGAAAAAGTGCAAAGAGGGTCGGCACTGAATAATAAGCAACGTCGCAACGAGAACTCGAGAGTCTCGAGACTCGGGCTTTGGTATTTTTCCCTTGAAATAATAATGAGTACCGACTCAACGTAAATCCGTCTAGTACAGAGTCAGAAGAGGAGGGGGGGGGGGGGGGAGAGAGGAAGAGATACAGAAAAGAGACAGCGCAGCATCAAGGCAAAATCGTGAGATTCTGCAATCTACTGACGAAGCCAACAGCTAAAAACAGAAAAATACATCCCATTCATCGTGGAATAATTCCACAGGCGAAATGTAATCCTCGAATGAGAGAACCAAAAACATATAAACGAATATTAAGGTTCGTGATAAAATTGCGGATATTCGGTAATATTGACATTTACACGGATTATCGATAATCTTACATCCGGTCGGATTGAATTCCCATCGTGGAATTTCGTTAAACTGCTTTTAATAAAAAAAAGTCACGATCGACGAGCTGGAATATGACTCGTCGAATCGAATCGAAGTTTTCAAATTGTTTTCGAGTAACTCGAAATTTTTAGGACATCTCGCTTTCGGATGATTCAATATACCAGAAAATAGTTGGAATTTATTGAGCATTTTTTGAACATGGTTAAAATAACCATGGGGAACATAATTGGAAAATTAATTCAATAATTCGAATATTCCAACTATTGCAAAATTTGTAATACTTGTAAAATTTGGCACTATTCGGAGATTCAATGTAATTGGGAATGTAGAATTATTCTCATATTTATAAGCTCCAATTTGTAATGCAAGAATGATAAAGATATTAAAGATATTAAATAAAATTCTTTCAATATTTTTGACAAAAAATTCATGGAACTTACTCAAATTAAAGGATGAAGTACGTAAAATTTTAATCTTCGGTAGAATTCTCAATAAACCTAACTCGAAAATCGAGATTTAAATATATCACAAATTATTAATTTGAACTTTAATGTTTCCGCCTCCATCGAGGATTCTTCGTAATATATATTACATATATATTAGAGTGATTGAAAAAAGCAACTATTTTTTTTTTCGAAATCTCCTATTAAATACTTTCGGGGAGGTGAAAAAAGATGCTATTCAAAAGCAGAGCTCTTAATATTAATATTCAGAGGTCGCTCGTCGCGAATTTCTATTTTCCATTTAAATAACACGGGATCAGATGATTTTAAACTTTGAAATTTTATACCTCGGTTTCAAGTTAATCTACCGAAATTTTCGATACATATTCTTGTGGAGAATTGAACGCTCTACAAAGAAGGTCTCCAATGATTTTTCGATAAACTCACACCTTCAAAAGTTATTCAAGGTTAAAGTAAAATTTGGAGTAAATTTTCCTTTTTTTTTTTAGTTTCCGGCAAAATGGTAAAATTTATTACTAAATATCGTAAAATCTTTCTTGAAAAAAAAGTTTAAATTGCATTAACATAAATCATCTAATTTTTCAAGAAATGAGTGAGTGTTTTAAAAAGTCATAACCACCTTTTTTGTAGAGCGTTAACTCACCTTTCGGTACATTGACTTGAAGTCGAGGTATAAATTTCAAAGTTTAAAAAAAATGGATGCCGTGTTATTTAAATGGAAAACATACATTCGCGACGATCTACCTCTAAATATTAATATTGAGGGCTCCGTTTCTAACAGGCATCTTTTTTCACCTGCCCAAAAGTATTCAAGAGGGAATTTCAAAAAAAAAAAAAAAATAGTCGCTCATTTTAAATGAGTCTAATAAATATTATACATAAATTCAGTGAGGTACGGGGATAAAATTGATGTAATAATAAATCCTATGAGATTAGGGAAGGAGGCAACGAGAACGGACGAGACGATATTAGTTGAGTCTCGACCCTCCCGCGGAGACTCGACAGGTGTTTAAACTTCTTTAAACGAATCCGTTGAATAATAAAAATCGAGCTGGAGGCGAGGAAGGGCAAAGGAGGAAGAGTTGGGGGCAAAGACTTGGGGAAGGGCGGAAGAAGAAGAAGAAGAAGAAGAGAGAGAGAGAGAGAGAGAGAGAAGAGATGAGAATGACAGTGACGATAGAGGCAAGTTTCCCTCGATTATAACAAAAGCGAGGAGTCGCAAGCTCGGGCTCATTTGTTATTAACGGGTACTCCTTCTAGCACAGCGAAGGAAGCAGAGAGAGAGAGAGAGAGAGAGAAGGTGAAAGAGGGAACATCAGTAGAGTGCAGGTGGGGAACTTTGAACACGACTTCACACTTTGACTCGTGCGTGCCTCTTTATCTATTTTCCCTCTATCTCTCTCTGCCCTCTCGCTCTCACTCCCTTTCCTTTCCACAACCGAAGCACTTTTCCTCTCTGTCACTCAAACTGCCGTCTTAGTAAATCTAGGTAATTATGAGCTGTCGTTCTATCTGACGAACGCAAAACTTGAGTTTTATCTTTCGCAAAGCTTTCCCCCGTTTCTCATTGCTTTCTTGTTGCAAAAAACGACAAAGCTCGACCATAATATCCACGAACATAATATTGAGTCGCATTCATCAATATTGAGTTTCATTCGTAATAGGAGCAACTGTTTATAATGTTGATGATCGAATTTCAAGGATTATATTAGTAGGCACTCTACTACTTTACATTATTAGGCGCGAGCAAACGCATTATACTTTGGCTGCATTCGTCTCGGAAGCTTTGAGCGCTGTAAACGCCACTGACTGTAGCATTTGATGACTGCATTTGTCTTGGATGCTTTTAGCGCAGTGAGCGCCACTTACTGTAGCATTGTATCGCTGCATTCGTCTTGGATGCTTTGAGCGCTGTGAGCGTCGCTTACTGTAGCATTTTATGGCTGCATTCGTCTTGGATGCTTTTAGCGCTGTGAGCGCCACTTACTGTGGCATTTTATGGCTGTAGCATGTTATATGCCGATGTATGTATACACATACGTGCTGAAAGCGTGTAAGCGTCCAAGCGAATGCAGCCGATATGTCGCGACTGTACATCCGACGCGAATTGAGGTTATGTTGTCACTTGTCAGCTACACTCGCGATCGCAACGCTGCGTGTTAGCGGCTTACCCCGCGCTTGCGCACTGAAATAGTCCTCATTACTTATCTCAAGGATGTTCGCTATCAAATTTTACGAAAATCAAATGGAAAGTTCAATTTTCACTCAATTTTAATTTTTTTCAAAAAAATGTTCGGTTCTTTTCGATTCTATCTGTCTCAACAATTGTGTGTTTGTTTGGACGATATATTTGTAAAATATGAGAATTCCTGTGTGCATGCGTGTTGGGGGAGGGGGATTGAAAAATGTTTCTCCCGACGTTGTACAGACGGTTCGCGGCACGTCGATGCAATCTCTCCACTTTCGAGCAATGTGTTTGCCCACGCGAAGGTATATTATACGCCACGGGCAGAGTACGAGAGAATTCAATCAATGCCCAGGCGCCAAAACACGTGATACATATACATTGTATATATACGCGTATAAGATACGTATACATCGACATCTATATGTATGTGTATGTATATTAGGGTGGTCCTTACTTAGAGCTTGGACGAATTTTTTATCAGACGCCCCCTAAACCGACTCCAAATAATTCAAAAACAATCTCCTAATTTTTTTAGATTTTTATCCAGACTCTAAACCCTCCCATCAAGTGGGTCGATTTCACCATTCTCAGGATATATTTTATCCTAAGTGTAACCATTTTTTTTTTTAATCTGCAATTGCAAGATTTTAGTGATCATTGGTGCTACTATTTGAGAAAAAATTCACATTATCATACGGGTCAATCTAGAAAAATTGCAATTCGTCTAAAACTCTAATACTCGAATTGCAATCCGTCTATAGTCTAGATGAAAATCTGAATAAATTAGAGTATTGTTTTTGAATTATTGGGAGGCGATTTGAGGGGCGTCTGATAAAAAATTCATCCGAGCCCTGAATAAGGACCGCCCTAATGTATATACACTGCTGTCCAGTTTGGAAACACTCACCCTGATTTCGCGCCGCACAAAAAGTTTCACAGCTCTTTTAAAAATGAAGATATTTCAATTTAACGAGCAACGTTTTCGAGGGGACATATTCAGCTTCATTTTGCTTTTTCCAAAAAAAATTTTCGATTTTTTTTTAACCCGGTACGCCCTTCGAAACATGGTTGTTTTTCGGCTTTTTTATTGGCGTTGAAATTTTGGCGCACGATCCATGAAATTTTTAAAAAACAGCTTTTCGTGTGAAAAACTTGTGGGGGGAAGTATAAGCTTCAATTTCGTTTTTTAAAAAGTATCGTACCATTTTTTTTTGCAAAAATATTCAGATTTTTGAAAAAAATGACCATATTTATAAAATGTGGCGTAACTCTAAAACTACTGGCTTTTCGTGAAATCACTAAGAGGGTGGGTTGCATATAATTATTCTAGATTCGATAAAAAAATTTCAAATTTTTTTTTTCGAAAATTTTTCCTGTCAACGAGATATTTTTCGTCGTAAAAAAAATAATAAAATGAAAATGACAAAAAAAAATAGTAAATAAATTTCGTTGTAAAAAAGTGTCCAAAAGGGACTCTAAAAAAAATATCAAAAATGATGAATTTTAAGAACGACGAAACGGTGATATTATATAGTCAATTCCTTGGACGACGTCGAGACGCCAATTTATGTATATTAATATGCGAGCTCCGAAAATCTGAAAATTTTCGTGCACGAATGAGAGAAGTTTCACAGAGCTTTTTCCCAAAGTAACTCGCTTAATTGGCAAAAATCAGCCTCGCGACTCCACCGTAGCTAGCCTCATGCCCCGATTACGTCAATCTTATACAACGATTACTATTAGACCGAAAATTCTCATTTCTCTCATCTCTTTTCGCCTCACTGGCAAAACTCTCATTCTCTTTCCCTCTCTGTTCACCAATTTAAATATACGTTTTATCCATTTACACCGACATAACGTGGATTAGACGAAGATTCCTCTGTTTTATATATATAAAAATATATGAGGCATTCCATGTGAAATCAACCACTTTTAAACCCGATCCGTTTCGTTTTGGCTGAAATTTTTTTTTCCCTTTCTACCCTATTAAAAACATTTTTCAGGAAATTTTCACATTTTTTTGACCAACCCGAAAAAAGCCTTTTTTCCAAATAGCTTCTTCAAAAATTGACTAATTGTAACTAATTTAAATGTTAATTAACTAATTTAAATGTACTTTCCGAAAAAAATACAAAAAAAATTTCAGATATTAAAATTGTTCGCTCCATATAAATATATATGGGAATTTTTTGTTCGTGGCCTCTCTTTCGCCCTTCTTCAGCCTCGTCACTTATTCTGACATCCCTGTAGCGCCCGAGACTCGAGAGAGTCTCGGCGGCCAGACTGGTCGTAGTGCGCGATCACGACCTCGAATGGAATTAATAAATTAACGAGTAGGAAGCGCGACTAATCGTCTGGGATGCCTCTGACACCTGTAAACGCAGCCAATTCAAACACGATATTATATACATATATATATATAGGGCATTCCATACAAAGTCGACCTGAGTGTGACCCGCGACCTCGCTGATTTCATTTACGATTTTTATATGAATCTTACAACTCAAAATAGCATTTAGAATTTTGTTCAGATTTTTAAAACCAAATTTGAGTACGTTATGATTTTTTGAACATTTTTTTCGATCCAAACTTTTGAGCTGACATTTTTATTATATGAAATATGAAATTAATCAGACAACTCGAAAATCAATTGGTTACCAATACATTTTTGTTTTACATCCAGGAATTTCTGGCACTAACAAAAAAACACATTTATGTAATATAATATTTCATAGATTAGACATCAATATAGAATAATAAAAATTTCATAAATTTATCACTTTTCATGTAAATCGTGAAATCATTATAATCTTAATAATTTCTTTTTCATTGTTCTCATTTTCAGAGTCGGATACTGGAGGATGCGTCCATTATGTGCAATTCTTGGTCGCCGAGGCACAATGTGAGTTAACTAAAGCAAAAAAAGGCGATTACAATAACAATTACGACTGGAAATTCTGAAAATTTGAACTTGTACAACTCGTCCTTATTTTTTTTTTTTTTTAAGGAGGTCCACTCGAATCCAATCTTAAAAGAAAAACATTTTTGACGTTGAAAACAATTTTTTTAGATTTAAAAAAATGTATCATCTTCTGGAGGGAGGGAGGGAATTTTTTTGTTTTGACTTTTGGAAAATTATTGGTTCATTCGTTCAAGATATAAAAAAAGTAAACTGATTTGATGATTGAAAGCCACAAAAAGTATTAACCGGCTTAAGGGGGCAGTCGTGCCCCACCCTCTCCTGATATATACTTAAAATATGTGGGTCATTCCATGTCAAATCGACCAATAGTTTTATCCATTAGACACAAGAGAGTTTTTTTTTGTAGAGCATCAAATGTTCTACAAAAATGCGCTAAAAAAACTCTCCTAACCTTAACGGTTAAGTCTAATAAAATTTCAAAGTTGAAAAAAAAATTTCCTATGTTATTGAAATGGGAAATAAAAAATTGCGATGAGGGACCTCTTAATTTAAATATGAAGGCCTAATACTTGCAGAGGGTTTTTTTGAGATGCCAAACAATACATTTTTCATTATATCGAGGGAAAAAAAAATTAGTCATTTTATTTGACCCACCCTAATGTATATATACTCGCATTTTTCCGTGTGTACCAAACACGTCCAACTCACGTAATATTTATGCCTTATGAAGAGATGCACAGAGAGGGAAAGAGTAGTCACCCTCTCGCACATGTATATGTAGCTCGCATAAACTCGCTAACTCGTGGTTACGATTATGGCCAGGAAGGAAATTGATTATTTAGATATACGATGAGCACGAGCATCAATTTCTCTCTCTCTCTCTCTCTCTCTCTCTCTCTCTCTCTCTCTCTCTCTCTCTCTCTCTCTCTCTCTCGCTCTTGCGCTCCCTCTCTCCCTCCCTCCCTCCCTCCCTCCCTCCCTCCCTCCCTCCTCTCTCTCTCTCTCTCTCTCTCTCTCTCTCTCTCTCTCTCTCTCTCTCTCTCTCGCTCTCTCTACCGTTCTGAATCAACTGAGGCGGCAAAGAGTATAGTTTGAGTGTCATAAAAAAGTCAAGTGTCACTTATGCTTTCCGCGGATGCGACCGGACACCTGCAGCTCAAACAGCTCGTGTACCACTACCCCTCCTCTCTCTTTTTCTCTCTATCGCTCTCTCCCTTCCCTCCCACTTCCTTTTTCTCATTGTCCCTCCTGGGAGGGTGCAAAAGATGAGCCCGATCTTCTTGTTCCAACTTTTGACATGTTCATTGATGACGTGAAGTAAGTAATGGGTATATCTGGACAGATATGACCCATAATCATATGGGTCATATCTGTCCTGCAGCTTATATCTCACGTATTTAAAGCGGAAAAAATCTAAAAAAATGCAGCAATTCTCTTTACTGATTCTACTTCAAGTTCTAATTGTTTTTATAGCCGTCGTATTTTTTCATCTTTAAATAAATTGCTTGGAAAAAGTTTATTTTCGAACAAAAAGTTTTTTTACGAAAAAAATCCCCATATGTTTCGATTTAACTGTACTCTTTCGGAAAAAAAATGTCCCAAGTCTGGCCATTTGAAAAAGTATATTTATTTTGGCATCTGAAAGGAGGGCATTTTTTGAGTAATTTCTCTTGGGACAGATATGACCCATATGATCCGCGGTGGGATAAAAATTGTTAAAAATTGATACCAGAAGAATCTTTAAAAAAATTAAATATAATTCAATGGAAAAAATTAGAAAATATATTATAATTAATCGAAAATGGGAAAGGTTGCTTCGAATATCGTTTTGTTACGTTTCGTATTTATTTTTGCAAGATTGACTTGATGTTTTGAATTAAAAAAAAAAATTATTAAATAAATCAGAAAATCACAAAAAAACATTTTCCAATTATCATTAATTCATGAGAAAACCATATTCAAAAACATTTTTAGAAAAAAAGACTTTGCAAATTACGAAATTGGATGAAATCGAAAAAATTTTCAAATTTTTTTTATCTTCCCTCGAACAAAAGCTTGTCAGTGAAAATTTCACGAGCATCTGGAGGACTCATACGTGAAAAGAAATCGAGCAATCTGCATATATAAAGCGCAAATGTGAGAGCTGCTGGCGAAACAATCGATTTCTATTTCGAGACATATTGGCCGCGTCCCGTGTATATAATCGTGCAAAAAAATATATTAGGGTGGTCCAAAAAAAATTCTTTTATTTTCTATCGTCTTCTACCGAGATTTTTGTATCTTTTTCCTGAAGAATAATCATGGCACAAGTTAAGAGGATTACACAATCTCAAATTATAAATTACACTTCATACCTTAAAATGTAAGATCGTCTCTGTAGGTCTGCCACAAAGTAGTTTTTCTCGAAAACTAAGAAACGAAGAAATTTGAAATTTATTATGATGGTCTTTATGATCTGGACATATATGGGGCATTCCATGTCAAATCAACCACTTTTGACCCCTTTTGATTTGGCTGAAATTTTGTTTTCCTTTTCTACCCCATTGAAAACATTTACCCAAAGAAAAATACTGCTGAAGAAAAATATTTTTAATTAAAAAAAAATGTTTTAAAAAATTTGTTCGCAATAACGTTCCCCGTTATCTGCGTTTCTAAAGCTAAAATTTAAATCTTAGTAGGATTAGTAGATATTGAGTTATTATCGAAAAACCACAATTTTTTTAATTTTTTAAAAATAAAAATGGGTTTTTCGTAGTATTGGTATGGAAACCTAATTGTGCGAGTCCGACTCGTTTTTGATCAGGGGTTTTTTTTTCCTTTTAGTATGAATTAACGAATTTAACATTTTCAATATTAGAGATCGGAGGTATTCTTTTGCCTGCAAAGGCAGAGAGACCAGACGCCAGATACTCCGCCATGCAAGCGATAATTCCAACAGTCTGCTCGTTTCCGTGTCAGATGTCAGATTTTCTCGAAGAATTCATTTATTCACGCTGCCACCAGACTGCAATTTCTCGAATTTACGTTTGAAACCCCTCGGGAAGATTTCTCCATCGAAAAATCTCTTCGCTCGCCGTTTATATATATATATATATATTTATAACCATCCGAATACCGGCTCCGTCGCGACGACATTATCACGGATGCACGACGAAGTAGGTTATCGGACGAAAATAACGTAATCGTGCCAATTCCAAGTATCGCTATTCCTCGCTTTTATCTCCCGGCTTTCACGGTACATCGACGACATCCGTTAACCGTGTGCCATGCCACTTTTAGAAATGCCAAAATTCACCAAACCGTCGCACACTCATGAACATTCAAAATGATCGTTCGAATTTTCGACGAATCGATCATATATTTATCGCCAAAGGGAAATTAACAGCGAGACGTACGTTAAGTTCACCCTTCGCGGATCACATGGGTCATATCTGTCCCAAGAGAAATTGCCCCTTAAATATCTCCCGCACGGAGAGAAATAGTTTTGCTACGACAGCACACGGCCTGCTAAGCAGAAATTCCTGTCCCAGGTCCTGATCAGGCATCGGTAAGGATAGCCTGATCAAGCACAGATCCCAGCCGGATCATACTTTGGTACGACCTGATCAAGCATCAGTAAGGATAGCCTGATCAGGATAGTCTGATCAGGATGGCCTGATCACGCACAGATCCCAGCCGGATCATATTTTGGAATGACATAGATTGTCAGGCTAGCCTTACATTATCCATGTCAGGGACAAATCAGGTGGTGCTATAAGGACCGGCAAAAAAAACCGAGCACAAATTTGATCCGGCTAGCCTATAATAACGAATAAAGACCTGATCAGGCATCAGTAAGGATAGCCTGATCAGGATAGCCTGATTACGCACAGATCCCAGCCGGATCATATTTCGGTATGATGTAGGTCAGACTAGCCTTACATTATCCATGTCAGGGACAGATCAGGTGGTGCTAAGGACCGGCAAAAAAACTTGGGTCCGAATAATATGGCTAGCCTGATATTTCCCTGATCCGGGACGGAGCAGGAGTGTCAGTTCCGGGACTCGCCGCGAGATGTCGCAGTACGACGGACACTCGCTCCCATACGGATGATGTTGTTGTTAAGGCCAGCCTGAGGTGGTCCTGATGAATGACACATCAAATTTTTATAATATATCATCATCATTTTCAATTTTGGACACAACATCCTCAAATTGATGAAGGTCGATTCAATTTGGTTTAGGTTAGGTTTCGATTAGCACAGCGATATTCCCAAGTGAAGAATCCTTGCAAATAAATTGTGCCAAAATACAGAAAATATTAAACCTCCGATTCTCTTCATTTTCTCTCTGTCTTCGGTGGCTCCTCGCAACGAGTCCTGAGAGTACGATAAATTATCTCGAGGTTACGCAGGTGCGGTAATTCAATCGTAATTGGCTAATCCTTAACGCCGCCGACCTCGCGGAGGGTTGAGAGACGGGAATGGGGAAAAAATGTGAAGGCGCGAGAGTTTGTGGTCTTTGGGGTTGAAGAGCGTTTCTCAGACTTGCTCGACGCTTGGAAAAATGACTCTATTAGTCTCAGGGTTGGAGGGACGTTGGAGCAAAGAGCAAGAGAAGATGAAGCGAGTCCTAGCTCACAGAATATTCTCACCGTGGTTAACGTTCCCACTCAATCGCAACACGAGCAACAAGTTTTCCGCGCGCCTGGTGAAAACAACGAAGTCCGTTAACAACGCATCCCCCCCTTCTCGCCCTTACTCGATCTCTTAACAAGAGCAATTTGTATTCGAGACACGGCAAAGTTTGTTGGCGATAATACAGTGCGTTTTATTACACTCGCTGCTTCGCAAATTCTCTTGTCTCGATGCTATACATACATATATATATACATCAAGGATCATCACCCTCTTTTGATAATGAGAAACGATATCGGGGGATGATCCCTCGTCCGGGTACGTTTCGAGTCTATCCCAACGAAGAGACCACGGAGGAAGCTCGCACGATTTATCGTCTAGTTAACGCTTCTTCGTGAGTAGAACATTCGTCTCCATGACAGAGAGAATAAGAGACGGAGACGCGGAAAAATGGGCTCTTTCGGGGCTAAAAGAGCTTTTTCGAGTTTGGCGATGGTGGAAAATACAAAAACAAGGAGTTAGGATAACGAGTTACTAATTCGTGGCATCAGTTTATCCTTTTTTTGAAATTTGACTAAAAAATGATTTTCAGATGTTTTTCAACATCTTGATTATTCGCGAGCTTTCCTCAGCCTTTGCGTTTTGCATGCTTCAAGACCAAATTATTTCCGTGGGTCGGCTTAATCTTTTCTTAGTTAGCTTGAGAATAAACAATAGCAATCAGATAGTATTCGTGATGAAAAAAACCTTGCAAATTGGACATTTGCACATTGCTTCCTTATTTTTAGCTATAGTTCACACAGCTTCCTTTATTCCAAAGTATAGCGATCAAATTTGGCTTCCTCATAAAGGAAGCTTCGTTAAAACTATCGAAAAACATGTAATCAATGTGCGAATTTGCCGAATTCTTTCAAATTTACTTCTTGCCGAATTTTATTTTCACCAAATTCAATAGCGAACAACCTTGTTCACTATTTCGAATGTGTATAAAATTTCAGTACAATATCTCGCAAATCGCCGAAGTTAGAGTACACTATTGACGAAAAAAAAAAGAATTTGATAAAATTTTAAATCATTCGATCGATTTTCGCCAAATTTAATAACGAACATCTTCGATAGCTACATTAGCTATGTGCGAAGTTTCAGTGCAATATCTTAAAAATTGCACAAGTTGGAGCGTTTACGTTATTTAAAAAAAAATTAAAATTAAATATGAAATTCATAAAATTTCAGTCCCTCCATGGATTTTCGCCAAATTCAATAGCAAACAGCCTTGATAGCTATACTAGTTCCTTACAAAGTTTCGCTGCTATATCTTGAAAATTGTGCAAGTTAGAGCGTTTCTGCTATTTTTCGAAGAATTCAAAATTTGATAAAAATTTAATCTTATGATCAATTTTTATCAAATTCAATACCAAACAACCTTAATAGCTATACTAATTTTGTACAAAGTTTGAGTGCAATATCTAGAAAATTGCAGAAGTTAGAGCGTTTACGCCATTGTTGCAAAGACATCTGAATCAGAAACCAAAGAAATTATTCTAATTTTTGCAAAATTTTTTTCTCAGCTCCAAAGCTCGAACGTTTCCGAAACTTTCGGGGTATCTTATTACACATTTCGATATTCCAAATCGATTTTTTTTCATACAAAAAAATATTCCGAATTAGTTATAACTTATGTCTAAAGCAAAAAAAAACAGAGTGTAATAATTCCTATATTCCTATAAACAGGAAGCCTTAAGTGTATTTTTTCATGAAGAAACCCCTTAAAGTAAACGTCCCGTGGTACTAAAATCTATCTTCAACTTTTACTTGATAAACTGGGGTACAAAACACCCCAAGCCTAAATTTGGCCAAGCCAACAATTGGTCACTCTCAAAGTTTGAAGTGATGTCATCGACTTGAAATCCAAGTTTTTGAGCAATGGGCAAAATTTCAATTCAAAAGTTTTTTTCAGCCCATTGACTGTGGCTATTTTTAATTTAAATGCCTGATCACCGCTGCTGACGAAAGAACTTTAACCACCTCGCTAAAACGGCTCGCTTGAAGGGAAGAAGTTAGCTACTTCACTTGTGGCCTCGAGAGATCGAACGGTTTGTGAAGATCGGTTGGGGGAGCCCTCGGTACACGGGGGGGGGGGGTAAAAGCGTCGAAGGGGTTGGAAGAGAGAAGGGTAGGTCGAGGAAAGGAGAAAAGAAACGGCAAAGTTCATAAATAATCGAAGCGTAAGACCACGCGGGGCGAACGTCGAAGGTGCTTTTTGCATGAAACATTGATCGCTTAGCCGAGTCTATATGACCGGCGAACAAAGTCGGGACTACATAAAGTCCGATTCGAATTCTTTTCACCGACGTTGACCATATGACGCGTTTCATTATGAATGTAGAATGTAGATACAGATAATGGCTGACACAAAAGAGACACCGGCCAAAATCACATGCGCTACGGCGTGTCTCTTCCATAGTCTCGATTTGACAAATGATGACTTGGAAATTCAGCGAATGAATTTTTCAATAACAGTAATTTTTTGTTCATGTTTTATTCATCAATTTTTTTCTCTCTAACTTGTTGCAGGGTGACATTTTTGGCGGCTTGAACAGCGGACTTCAGGATGGTTTGCTATCGAGAGCTGAGGCATTGGCTGCCGATCTTGGCAAGCATAATGCCGGCACTCCAATGCCCCTTAAACACGATCCCGTATCCGTTTATCATCACGGGGCACACATGCCCGCACCACATCCAAACAATCGGCCACATCACCAGGTACAATCACACATATTTGTGAGTCCAGCAAAATGAATAACAATTTTTTAATTATTTATTTAGTAATCAATTATTTCGTTTTGCCTGCTTTCCCTGTACAAAAACACTGTACTTTGGCTGCTTTCGTCTTGGACGCTTTGAGCGCTGTGAGCGCCACTTCCTGTAGCATTTTATCGCTGCGTTCGTATTGGATGCTTTTAGCGCTGTGAGCGCTACATCCTGTAGCATGTTATACAGGATGTTAAGCAATTAGATAACCTGACTAGGTTCGCCGTGTAGATCGCATTAAGAGAAAAATTTGCTTTTTTTTTAAAAAGTTTGTACGATAAAAATTGGCTGAGTTATCAAGGTTTTTAAAGTTCACCAATGACGGATAGAATCTAGGAGAAATGCCGCTGGTGGGGGTTTTTACGCCACGCCCACCGTTACCCCCACCAAGCGGCTCACCAGTAGCATTGCTCCTAGATTCTAGCCGTCATTGGTCAGCTTAAAACATTAATAACTTAGCCAATTTTTGTCGTATAACAATTTTAAAAAAAGCTCATTTTTCGTCTTGAAGCGCTTTACACGGTGAATCTAGTCAGGTTATCTAGTTACTTAACACCCTGATCAGATCACATTAAGCAAAGCCTTGTAAAATTAATATTGAACGAAAAACTTCATTCAATCTTCCAGACAAATTTTTTCTTTGAATTAATGTCTTGTGAATAACATACAATTTTAATAGCTGCGAAATTGATTATTGCAATGGTTAATTGCACATAATTACCAACTTTCTCAAATTGATCACAATTCATGTAAATTTTCATTAAAACGTAAAAATTACATTTTTCTAATATCTGCACTGACAAAAATGTGAAGTAGGCCTAAAAATTTCAATTTTTTTTTGACAATGATCTCAGGGATTCTTATTTTTACTATTAAATCGAAAAGGCGAGGAAAAAATCCTCAAGGTTGAAATTGTTCGACCGTTTCCGCCATATTTTCATTTCCTACCAAAAGATTTACGAGAATGCGAAAAATGTACAACAACACCTCGCTCTGCAACGATAAATATTCAAATACAAACGAAAAATTCTGTAGAACTGAATAAAAAATGGCAAATTTTTGCTATTATAAATGCTGCGCGCGCGATACGCGAATAATGAAATATTTAAATTCATGATTTTAACGAAGAAAGAATTTTATAGTTTGGGCAACGAAATTCCATCGACTGTGGAGTAAAAAGTATTGAAATAGATTTTAAGCTCTCGAATGGTTTTTGGCTTACCGAGAATTTTTACAGTAATCCTCTGTAACGCCGTAATGGCGTCTATCTGCCGCAGTAAAGAGTAATCCTACTCGCACTGGGGAAGAAAAAGAATGAAAAAAAAATCAACGGCAAAGCTTATCGCTTGAATTTTCCGAAACGTAAAAATTATAGCCGAAAGCAAAATCCGTACACTCCCGCTCAAAAATTTGAAAATAGGTGCCCCGATCCGGCGCCTCACAAAATGTTTCACTGATCTTTTAAATTTGAAGATATTTCAATTCAACGAACGGAATTTTTTTTTCTCTCAACACTTTGAATTTTGACGAACTTTGGCTAACATATTCACTCAAAATTTTTCCCCTTGCACAGATTTTTTTTGTAGCATAATGAACAATATTTTCGGTATTGCTAAAAAAAATTCGAAAAAAGCGGATTTTTGGCCCACCCTAATGTATATGTATGGGTCATATTTCAAGGCGCGTCCCTGTTTGAAAAAAATCGAAAATTTTTTTTTGAAAAAAACGGTATGACGCTGAGTATTTCCCCTTTCAAAAAACACTTTTTGAATTGAAATATCTTTATTTTTAAATGAGCAGTGAAATTTTTTGTGCGGCGCGAAATCGGCTCGAGTGTTTCCAAACTTTGAGCGGGAGTGTATTTGGAAATAAAAATTGTATTTGAAAAAAAACCCTTCCTCGATACGAATTTGATGGCGCTCAAGCTTTGTCGCGATTCAGGGTGAAATATTTCATGGTGTTTAAAAATTCTTTTCGCACGCAAAAAAACACAGAGTGGGAAAGAGAAGCAGGAATAATATTTTCATCGGAGCTTTACACGATACATATCGACCGTACTTTTATTGTGTATCGTATGATTCATCGAGAGAAAAAAAATAACGTTTTGTGTTCCCACAATTTTTGGAGGCCTGCGCGATTTTTTTTTTTTTCAATTTCTTCTTTTCATTTCCAACGTTTGTTATTTGTTGAAGTCACGTCAATCGTACATATCGAATTACACACGGACCATTTTGTTGGCAATTGGAAAAAAACTCTGCAGATTTGTTTGGAAAAAAGCTCGAAACTCACCACGTTTTTTTTTGTATCTTGACTTTGCGTATAAAAAATTGTATTCAATAATTCGTACGTATATCCGGACAAAAAAGCCACAGGGAAAAAACGAAAAAGGATTTTAAAAAAGCTGCAAATTGGACATTTTGTTAACTATCGAAAAACACAAGTAATCAATGTGCAAATTTGCCAAATTCTTTCAAATTTACTTCTTGCCAAATTTGATTTTTGCCAAATTCAATAGCGAACAGCTTTGTTCACTATTTTGAATGTGTACAAAATTTCAGTACAATATCTCGCAAATAGCCGAAGTTGGAGTACGCTATTTGCAAAAAAAAATTGATAAAATTTTAATCATTAATTATTTTAATCAAAATTAAAAATTTCGTAAAATTTCAGTCCCTCGATGGATTTTCGCCAAATTCAATAAGCAAACAACCTTGATAGCTATACTAGTTCCTTACAAAGTTTCACTGCTATATGTTGAAAATTGTGCAAGTTAGAGCGTTTCCGCTATTTCCAATCAATGTGCAAATTTGCCAAATTCTTTCAAATTTACTTCTTGCCCATTTTGATTTTTGCCAAATTCAATAGCGAACAACCTTGATCACTATTTCGAATGTGTACAAAATTTCAGTACGATTTCTCGCAAATAGCCGAAGTTAGAGTACGCTATTTAAAAAAAAAAAAAAAATTTGATAAAATCTTAATCATTCGATCAATTTTTGCCAAATTTAATAACGAACATCCTCGATAGTTATATTAGCTCTGGGCAAAGTTTCAGTGCTATATCTCAAAAATTGCCGAAGTTAGAGCGTTTACGCTATTTTGCAAAAAATAAAAAATTTCATACATTTTTAATCCCTCGACAAATTTTCGCCAAATTCAATAGCGCACAACCGTGATAGCTATACTAGTTCCTTACAGAGTTTCACAGCAATATCTTGAAATTTGTGCGAGCTAGAGCGTTAACACTATTTTTCGAAAAATTCAAAATTTAATAAAAAATTAATCTTTCGATCGATTTTTGCAAAAATCCAATTTGCAGAGTTTCTCAAACTTTTCAAGCCTCCCAAATTGATTTTTGGCTCAAAATGGTCAGGTAAAAATTATTTCTTGAGGCCAATTTTGGATTCTGCACAATTTTTTGTCAGCACCCTGACAAAGCGTTCCCCATTGAGAAAGAGAAAAGAAGAAGGATCAAACACGAAGAGTCAAGTGTAACAACAGTTGCCAATTATGCACGCCTCCTATTTGTAAACATCCTCGTTGATCATTAAATGGGAGTATGAATGTTCGATCATCCCCTTCCCGCTCTTCCCACCCCTTCTGCGTATGATTTATCGTGAATGCGATACTGTAAATACATAAAGGAATGATATCCATGAAAAAGTCCCGTGGGTTATGATTCTCGGCATGCACACAGATGTTCGGATGCCGTTAAGTGTCGCATAAAGTCTGTTTTTATTCGTCCTGCACACAATTCGGACGAATTCAATATAATCGGGGACAGAATTAGGGGGGAAGCGAATCGCGGAAGGCGTGTAATGAGTTTCGTATTATGAGAGTTAGCCTTTACATAGATACGACCCTTAGAGAGTGATAGAGAGCAAACTAGAAAATGGGAAGGGGTGGATATGGCGGAGCAAAGTGCAAAGCAAAACGAGGGTGAGAAGGACATTTGATAACCCTATCCTCTCTCTCTCTCTCTCTCCCTCTCTCCCTCTCTCTCTCCCTCTCTCTTCCGTGTCAGGGTAATGATGAAATATTGCATGGGGTCTCTGGAGAAAACCACCATGTATCTATATACAGCATACTTCAACCCTTGTGCAAAAAAGTAGTGGAGAGTTGTCGAAGAAAGAGAAAGAGAGGACTCGGTCGTGTCTATTTGAGCACCCCTCGTCCAATTGCTATATAACTATGGGGATACATGCCTGGTGCGACACAAACTCAAAGGTCGTCGAAACCACCCTATGGGTACCTTATCCCATACATATACATTAGGGTGGGCCGAAAATCCGCTTTTTTCGAAATTCTTCTAGCAATATCGAAAATATTGTTCAATATGCTACAAAAAAAATCATAACGAAGCCATAATCCCAATTTCATTCGGATTTTTTTCATAAAAATAAAATATATTTTTTTTATTTACCACATGCTTTTTTTTAAGACGACCCCCTCATGAAAATGAAGTATATGTAAGATTATATTTTTCAATATATAAGAAGTACATTAGAAATATATATCAAGGGGTTATTTGTAGAGAATTCAATTTCCAACAAAAACAAGCCGAGAATTTTTTTTTTTTAACAGTTTGAACTTTGGCAAGCTTTAAGATATTGACTCAACTTTTTTTCCTTCCGCACAGATTTTTTTTGACGCATAATGAACAATATTTTCGGTATTGCTAGAAGAAATTCAAAAAAAGCGGATTTTCGATCCACCCTAATATACATTAGGGTGATTCTAAAAAAAAGGTTTTTCCTTTAAATTGCTCTTGTTTTATAGTGAAGATTTATAGTGAAATATTAAAGTTAAATATGATTAAAAAATTCAAATATCCAAAAAAAACTGAAAAAATGACAACTTTTACGAAAAAATTCATAAATTTTTTATTTGTTGACAAAAATAGTTAAAAATTTAACTTAGTTTGCTTAATATATAGCACTACAAGAAAAAAATAGTAGTAGTAAAATAATATAATAACAAGAAAAAAAAATTCGCACAAAAGTTTGGCACTTGACCTTACTTGACACACTCGGGTACAGGGGAGACCACTCAACTTTGGACGGCTACTACATAAAAACTTATTGTCTCAGAGTGATGCTATAAGCTTTAAGGAGTAGTTTCATCCTCGAACTAACGACAGATGTCGCTATAGATCCCATTTTTTAAAATTTAGGTGCTTAAAATTAAGGAAATTTAGGCCTAAGGTGTTTTGTACCCCAGTGTGTCAAGCAAGGGTTCATCGACAACTCATGCGAAAGCCAAGTATAGTAAATGTATTAGAATTACTATTATTATTACTAGATAATTTTTACATGAAATTCAATCGAAAGAAGACGTTTTTTTTGACGCACCCTAATATTTATATATGTATGTGTGTGTGGTTTTGTATGGTACAGATGTATATAGGTATAGTATAAACTGTAGAAAGAGATTGAGGGAATGACGAGAGAGAAAGCGGGAGCAACGAGGGAATCGACTACCCGCATAACGCCGCCGATGTCACTTCGGAGTGGTTTTCATCCCCGTCGGTCACCGCACTATAATTCCGTACACATGGAGGGTATATATATATATATATATATATATATATCTATATATATATATATATATATATATATATGCAATGCATATGGATGAAATAACTTTCACCTGCTGCTAAGCATGAAAATTTCTCTCTGCGTATAGAAATCCATTCTTTGATGACCCGCTAAATAAATATATGGAGCATTCTCCGCTATTACAGTCACGTTTTTTTTCGAGGGACTTCCAAAAATTACCTTCACCCTGTCAATTTGTATCAACAGCCGACTTGAGAATTATCTTTGATTTTTTATCTAATCGCTGAAACCTAAATATAGTTTATAGAGTTGTAATTTTTCAATAATTTTGGCGCTTAGAAACAAATTTCCGGACTGTGGACTCAAAAATTTAAATAAATCTTTCCGGAAGCCACCGCTTTTTTTAATTGTAATTTGTAATGCACTCATTCGTTACACGTCATTTATTTTTATTTGTAATGGCGCATGCATCCATTACACATTACTTTTATTATTTGTAATGGAACATGCATACATTACACATTACTTTTTTTAAATTTGTAATGGAACACGGATCCATTACACATTACTTTTTTATTTGTAATGGAACACGCATCCATTACACATTACTATTTTCATTTTTAGTGGAACATTCATTCATTACACGTTACATTTGTAATGGAAAACTTATCCAATACTCCAATAGCCAATCCAATAGCTTTCGATTTTTTCGTTTTAGCAAATTTAATTTTAAATTTTAATTTGATTCTTACATTTTCATAATCTTTCACTTTGTGAAAGTATGAAAAAAAAAATATCCGGAGAAAGCTCATAAATAATTTGCAAGGGGTCACGCGGACGCTCGAGTCCCGCCAAGTTCCCGTCGCACCCGAAGTAATACGCGCAACCGGAAAATACACACGCACATGATAGAGTATAGCGATATATATATGAGGCATTCTCCGTCAATTCCGCCACTTTTTTCGACCCTCTCAGATCCGTCCCATAAGAGATACGTCCAATAACATTTTTTTAACCCCGAAAAAAAATCAGTTACCGTATTGTGGATTTTTCTGTACATCCCACTAATACTATTAGAGATTGTATAAAATTGATAGTAGAATTGAAGGTGTCGGACCGTGCGAAAAAAATTAATTTTCATTTTTTTTCTTCAGAAAATAGTCTTTGCAACATGAATACAAATATAACACATATTGCATTTAATAGTTGATGGAAAAACATAATTTTTTTGTAGTTATATGGATTCGAAAAAATATATGCAACTCCTTAATTCAACGCCTAAAAAATCTGAAAAAAATCGCAGAGACTACGTTCAAGTGGAACTAAACTGTGACAAGTTATGGGACGGATCCGATAGGGCTCGAAAAAAAGTGGCGGAATTGACGGAGAATGCCTCATATATATATATACGCAACGACGCCGGTCACGGCACGTGCTGCATAATTGTGCGCGTTGCATCGCTCCTACGTACACACTCTGATGGTACGCCCGAGCGTTTACACCAACATTTTACACTCGGTTAGACAAGGGAAATATCTCTCGCACCACCCGCGAACACACACTAGAATCCCCATAAATATATTTCTCATTCGGCGAATAAACCCTTGAGGGCAGTCTCGGATTACACGTTTCCAATTATCGAGTTCGAATGGCTCGACAATTGAAAATTCTTGTAAGCCTCTAATTCATCGTGTCATCTGTCAAATTACATTCGGCGTGAAATTGGCTGATAACCGAAATAATCGCTCGGGTTCAAGAGATAATTGCATAGGAAGAAAAAAATTAAGTCCCGGCAAATCGAGAAGTAAAAATGTTGCAAAAAAATCCATGTAACCTTGTTTTCGTTTCTCACAAATGCCATTTGAATTTTATCCTATTTTCGGGTTATCTTCTCTGTCTACTTCCCTTAAAGTAGAGGAGGGTGGAGCTTGTAACAGTTTTTGAAAAAAGGCCTGTATTGACTAAAATATGTATTACTTTTATAATTGTGGGTAAAGAGGGCTTGTAAAGTATACATCTAGGCACTAATTCCACTTTAAAAATAATTCAAAATCTTTACCCATCTTTCACACCAGACACTTATTGAAAAAATTAGAGTTGTTACAACTTACCCCGTGTTTAGGGCTAATTGGGGCCAGAGTTGTGAAAATAGTAATGTAAAAGTAATGTATTACCCATTACTTTAAGCAATGTGTATTGGACAAGTTTTCCATTACAAATAAAAAAAGTAATGTGTAATGGATGCATGTGCCATTACAAATAAAAAAGTAATGTGTAATAGATGCGTGTTCCATTACAAATAAAAAAGTAATGTGTAATGTATGCACGTTCCATTACAAATTGCAATTGAAAAAAAAAGTAATTCACAGTGGGCAATATTCCATTACAAGTTACTGATAAAAAATTTGTCGCTTTATTGAATCGCTCAATAATGTGCATGTGCTTTTTTTTTTTTAACTTTATGGATCATTTGTGATAATTGTGGATGAACTTTTACTGAGCGAAATAAAATAATGAGACAGCAATGTGCAAGTTTCTAATACGAGCACGGCAATTTTTTTTTTGTAATGGAATATTCTCCACTGCAAATTACTTTTTTATTTGTAATGGCACATGCATCCATTACACATTACTTTTTGTATTTGTAATGGCACATGCATCCATTACACATTACTTTTGTATTTTGTAATGGTACACTTATCCATTTTCCATTATGCAGTGTAATGGGTAATAAATACAGTAATGCATTATCAAAGTAATGCATTATTTACAACTCTGGTTGGGGCTAGGAATTATTCAAAATAAAAAATACTTTTTTTTTGTATTTTCGAAGGATGAAACAATATTGTAAAAATAGTTTTATAGCCATATCTGATAAAAGAGCTGAGAAAAAAAATCTTCAAAATTTGCTTTTTTTGACCTTCTAAAGTAGACTACCTTAATCCACTTGATCGCATGCTAATTGACAAACCTAAACGATTCTCCCGGGATACATTTTTTATGCCAACGCGACTTTGCGAAAATGTTTGTGCTTGGAAATAAAATGAAAAAAAAAGTTAGGTCCAAAGTTGGAGACGCGATAACGCGGGAAATAACGTCAAAGAAAAGTGTGCTGCTGAACCCAGGCTAGAATTTACAATTCACAAAGAAGCGGCGTATGAATATAAATGATTGGGTGTAAGAAGAGAGATATATATACATATATATCGTACACAATGGTATATATGCATATACATATAGTCTTGGACATTCATAACGACAAGAACGACGGTGAAGAGAATAAAGAGAGCGTATAGATTTTCCAGCATTTTAGGTATAAACGTGAGGTCTTTGTGTGGGAGTATTCGCACAGCTGGGAGCTGAAACATTGCGATATCGATCGAGCTTTTTCCATGCGATTTTCCTGAGACATGTCTATATCTATATATATGTATCCCGGAGGTTTATATAGATCGAAATGTCGAGGTTCTTTCTCGCGTATCTTTCTCAATTCACCCGAACCAATTTCTTTTTTTTTTACTCTCCACCTCACCAGCAGCAGAGCCTACGACTATAACTCTTGGATTTTTCCAATCCAATTTCTCAGCATTCGCGATGTAAGTTTGATATGGTCGCATCGTGCGGATGGAAAAGCGCCTTTAAGGGGGTCGAGTCAGCGTCAAAACACCGATTTTTGAACATTGATATAAATGTTCGTTAAATACGTGTAAACACTTTTTTAGGTCCTTATTATGGAGTTACAGGCCACTTTTTGAATTTTTACCCGTTTTTTTTTAAACATTCAAAAAGTGATCTGTAACCGCACAATAAGGACCTAAAGAAAAAATATGCCGCACTTAAGCAGTCCGGAAAAGTGTTACGAAGAAAATGAGACGTCGTAGGAGAAGATCCGTCAAGCGGTTTGGTCAGGATCGTGCCGTCTGTATACTGGGCCTCTTTAGGCACAAGCCAAATTTTCAAATCGAATATCTCTGGAATTAGAATGGGCGGCAGGGGATCCCTTCCGTAGAAAAACTACCTATCTACCTAGCTACCTGGCTACCTACCTACCTAGCTAGCTACCTACCTAGCTAGCTACCTACCTAACTAGCTACCTACCTAGCTAGCTACCTAACTACCTACCTAGCTAGCTACCTACCTAGCTAGCTAGCTACCTACCTACCTACCTAACTAGCTACCTACCTACCTACCTACCTACCTAACTAGCTACCTACCTACCTACCTAGGTAGCTACCTACCTACCTAGGTTCTACGTACGTCAAATGATGGACCATTGGACTTCACTTGATACGTTAAATGATGAACCGCTTCCCATTTTACTGAATTTGATTGGGATTGATAAATACTTGAATTCGTATCGTAACACCGTTGATGTGAAAAGAAGTATCGTAATTGTGCATATTAATGATCATGATGAAACACTTATTGTCTCAGAGTGATGCTATAAGCTTGAAGGAGTATTGGCATCCTCGAACTAATGTCGCTATAGGTCCCATTTAAAATTTAGGTACTTTAAATTAAGGATATTTGAGCCGGGTGTCAAGTAAGGGTGTCAATCCATCAGAAAAATTGGCAAAAGTACTTATAACATTTTTGAAAACTAAGCGCGTCACGCACGCGCGCAAATTAAAAGTACGCCGCTTGTTGCTTGCAGATGAGTCATCCGGGTATGGAGAGTCTGGACATGTTGGATCCAGCGAATTCAATGACGACATTGACGCCAATGTCGGAGGGCGGGGGTGGTGGTCCCGGTCATCATGGTGGTATCCACGGTCCATCGGTATACGGCGGTATGAACGGGATGATGGGTCATCATCATCACGGGAATATCGGCGGCAGCGTCCCGCATCCGCATCATCATCCGGCAATGGCGGCTGCGGCGGCAGCCGCTGCGGCTGCCGGTTTGCATCCCGACGCTGATACCGATCCTCGCGAGTTGGAGGCGTTCGCTGAGAGATTCAAGCAGCGCAGAATCAAGTTGGGCGTCACTCAGGCGGATGTTGGCAAGGCCCTTGCCAATCTAAAGCTTCCAGGGGTCGGGGCCCTTTCGCAGTCGACGATATGTCGCTTCGAATCGTTGACACTGTCGCACAACAATATGATCGCCCTCAAACCGATACTACAGGCATGGCTAGAAGAAGCCGAGGCACAAGCCAAGAACAAGAGGAGGGACCCCGATGCTCCATCGGTATTGCCGGCGGGTGAGAAAAAGCGCAAACGCACGAGTATCGCCGCCCCTGAGAAGAGATCGTTGGAAGCATTTTTTGCGGTACAACCGAGACCAACGGGCGAGAAGATTGCCGCGATAGCGGAAAAATTGGATCTCAAGAAAAACGTCGTCAGAGTTTGGTTCTGCAATCAGCGACAGAAGCAGAAACGAATGAAATTCGCGGCCCAGCATTGACCCGAGGGTGGCTTGTGACAGCAGAACTGACTGTATCAACCGCCCAGTCTCGAACCAAAGCCCGAACCCATGAGCGAGTATCAGGGATGGCCTTAAATCAATGAGACCCGCCATTTACTCAGCTGCATCGTTCATCCGAAACAAGACGATGCATTTTTTTTTTTAATGGTCGTAGCGGATGAACCTTTGCTGAATGGGCTGACGGTCTTTGGTTCTGGATTGTGGCTTGCGGTGCATGTCTAATACAATGAAGAAAAACAATAACAACGAAAACACTGTAACACTGTCACAGGCACTTTGGTGATAGGAATTGTGTCTTTTCATCGTCGCTCCGAGAAAGTTTACCAAACTTTATCGCCCAATTATCTCCCCCATGTGGTGTTTTTTTTCTATGACACTGCTCGATCCTCAGATCTGATGAATTTTGACAGCTTTCTTAGTGTAATCTGATTAATGAGCCCCATCGATGCGTGGAATGAATTGAGCTTGAGAAAGATAGATTCGTCGAAAGAATAGCATACCAAAGTAGAGATGGGCAAAGTTTGTATAAATTATCGATATTTAATGATCTTTTTTGTCCTGAAATTTATGACTATTGCTTTTTGTCATTGTGATTGTACTTATACCAACTAAAAACTACCGAATAACGCTCCCGCCAAATAAAAGCGTTCGAATATTTCCGTTGGACCAAAAGCTTTTTAGAATTACTGATATCAAATAGTAACTCTATCGAATCACATACATAGCCCATAACAAGCCAAAAGTTATATGATTCGTTACGGTTATTGTTCGGTGGAGATTGATTTTGGTGGCTTTGGTATTTGGCCCCAAAATTCGAACGCTTCTATTTCGCAGGAGCGTGATGCGCGGTAGAGTTTTTTTTTCGTTATAGACGTCAAAGTACAATTTTAGGAAGGTAGGAACGTTATTTTGGTGAAGCAATAATCGGTAGGGCCGAAAACGTAGCATTTCCACAGTGTCCGAAAAAGGGGAGCAAATACAAGTCCCTACAAATCTTATGAATGGTGAAGCAATTTTAAAATTTTTACTTCGTCCGAATGACGTGACGTATAAATTTCGTAGCCAGATTTTGACGTATGCCCATTTTTTTCCAAAAATGAAACTCACTCCGAACACCCGTTTTGATTTGATATTTTGTGGTTTCCTTCGATCAATCACATGACAAACTACGATATTAACAAATTTATTCAAATTTTTATCAAATTTTCGATTACCTGACTCGATTACTAGGCCTACCCCTAAAAAATACCGCTTGACGGATCTTATCCAACGACGTCTCATTTTCTTCTTAACACCTTTCCGGACTGCTTAAGCGCGCCACATTTTTTTTTGAGTCCTCATTGTAGAGTTACAGGTCACTTTTTGAATTTTTGAGCCAAAAAATGTGTCGAAAATTCAAAAAGTGGCCTGTCACTCAATAATAAGGACCTACCAAGAAATGTGCCGCACTTAAGCAGTCCGGAAAAGTGTTACGAAAAGAAATAGATGTCGTAGAATAAGATCGGTCAAGCGGTTTGGTCAGAATCCAACTTTTAAGGCTTCCAACTAGCGTCAAAAATTTCTTCATTGATTCAACAAACAACTATATTTATGTTTAAAAAAAATTGACGTTTTGACGCTGACTCAACCCCCTTAAGAGAGAATTCAAGAATATATTTTTTTTTTCATCGTTTAAATCACTCGCTCTATCTTTCTCTTTCACCTCAAGTCATTGAACGTTTCGCGGCAATTTGTGTGTACGTTCGTTTGTACCTGTGTGCGAAACACGATCGATGAGGGTCTCTGACTCTCGTCTCTTTGCTCTCTTTTCTCGCAGCAACAGCTGCGATAGAGTACACTCTGCATAAACGAAAGATGGTACTCGAGAGTTTACGAAGCGTGTGATGGCTTATGGTACTTGAAGAGAGAGAGAGAGAGAGAGAGAGAGAGAGAGAGAGAGAGAGAGAGAGAGAGAGAGAGAGAGAGAGAGCGGGAGAGAGGGAGAGAGAGAGCGCGGGAGAGAGAGAGAGAGAGAGCGCGGGAGAGAGAGAGAGAGAGAGAGAGAGAGAGAGAGAGAGAGAAATTGTGACCACGCTGTTTCCCGTTTGATTTCTTGACATGGGGGAGGAAAAATGGCGAATAGAGGGGAGAGAGGAATAAACAAGAAGAACGATGAATAGAGAGAACATTCGTGACCACTAATGGAAGTACAACTCGATTAAAGAAAAAAAGCACAGAATAATAGTAATAATAATGATAATATAAAAAGTACGTATTGTTATACAAAGTCGATGCGCGGATCCTCGTGGATCCACGCGGGAAGTGATATTAATCCTAATTGAAAAAAAAAACCTACGTAATAATGAACAATGCAAGAAATACACACAAAAATCGACGATTTATTGAACAATGGACGTTCGCTAATAGTGTGGAAAAAAATTTCGGAAGATTCGAGTGTGGTCGCGCAAAGTGCAACGTGATGTGATTCGACGGGAAAAAAAAAGTAACGAGAGAGTATAGATTATTTCTAAAAAAAAAAAAAAAAAAAAAAATATGTATGTTACGTAGTGATAATGGACAATCAGTGAAAAGAATGTGTCGTATGATATCGAAGCAATAATACATACATGGAAACATACCTTGATTCGCGAGGTTATTGTCATTGCGAATTCAGAGGAAACTTTTTAACGCCGAAAAAACACCGAATGTCCCTATTTTTTAGCTGTAAAAAAATTATTTAAAAAATCTGAGAGTTGATAAATCGCTTTTCCGGTTCATGGAAACATGGGGAATGTTTGGTGAACATGCTGTTCAAATTTGAAGTTGATCCGTGGAATACTTCTCGAACGATTGCCGAATAGTCGTTTCAAGCGTACCTTCCCGATATAAGAGCGCTGCAGAGAAAGTCAATTCCGAGAAATTCGTCGCCGGAGCGTTCCACCACTACTACTAAAGTTGAGAAGATCTCAAGAGCAATAGGTAGAGTGGGGGAAGCAATTTTGGTCAGAAGTTTTCTTTTATCATAAAACTAAGTTCTAACTGAGGAAAAAAATTAAATTTTTTTTTCGAAAATTCAAAATTTCGCCATTTTTTTGAAGTTTATTTTTTAAATATTTCGAAAACCATTATAGTTACGAAAAAATAGTTCTGGGTTCGTCTTAAAGAGTACTATACTTGGGGCTACAAAAAAAATATTTCGAAACAAATTTTTTAAAAATGATGAATTTTTGGAGAATTTTTCAAAATCGTGAAAATCCACTATCAACATTAAATTTTTGTTTTTATTCTTTTATACAACACCTCGTACTGATATTAAAAGATCCTGAAATTTTCAGAAATGTGTTTTTTTTTCGTTTCAAAAATATTAATTTTCGAATTTTGCTAAAACTTTTTGTTTACCTCTGAGTTAAGTGAAGTTCATCAATCGTGTAATTTTGACTGCTGAAAATTACAAAATTACATGATTGCTCAACTAAAAAAAATTCATAGTTTCGAAAAAAAAACACCTTTCTGAAAATCTTTCAGGATCTTTTCAAATCAGTAGAAGGCATTATATTTAAAAAATTGAACAAAAAATTCGATGTTAATTGTGTATTCTCACGATTTCAAAAAATTCAAAATTCTCCAAATTCATCATTTTTCAAAATTTATTGTCGGACAGAACAAACGATTCTTCATAACTATCATAGTTGTCAAGATATTTAGAAAAAAAATTTAAAAAATGGTTAAATTTTTAATTTTGCATAACTTTTGAAAAAAAAATTTATTTTTTTTTCCTCGGTAGAACTTGGTTTTATGATAAAACAAAACTTGTGACCAAATATCATCGAAATTGAAAGTGGTCGATTCCAACTCTTGGTCGATTTGACATGGAATGACCCAAGTACCAGAGTCTACGAGACGTACCCGAAAACTAGAAAAGTACTTGATACTGGTACTTGATTTTTTTCAAGTACTTGTACTTCAAGTACTCGTTTTGACGAGTACTTGCAAGTAACAAGTACTTTGTACTTCAAGTACCACCGGTACTTGATACTTCAAGTACCTACGGTACTTTGTACTTGATACTTGAAGTACTTGCGAGTACTTTGCCCAACTCTGGTCTTAAGTTGGTCTTGTTATTCTTCAGCGTTGTTCCCAGAGCCTTTGTTCCTAAAAAATCACTTTTGTAAATCGACAGAATTATGAGAGATAGAGATAGACCGGAAAAACTGTTCTCAGGTAGAAACGTTCAAGAGTGAAGTAATAATCGGTACAGTTGTAATGCCGATTCGAGAAACTTCGATCGCGCATAACTCGGCCAATTTTGGACATTTTGACTTGAAATTTGGTACACATATTCCCAAGGCTCCAAAGGATCATTAGGCTCTAAAAAAATTATTCCTTTGCAACCAGAAAAAGAGTATCTCCTCTTAATTGAGAGAAACGTTCGTACGATCTCGTATTTTGAAAAATATGATATTTTGTAAAATTTCTTATTGTCAATGATTTTTTCTGTTTGTTCCGAGTCTTCGACGGCGAGTCTGTGTGTGAGAGCATCGAGCAATACCATGATATAAGAAACTATTACGATTAATAAATATATGAATATTATTAACTTGTAAGTAAATAAATTGAGGTCAAATTTTCGGACGAGTAAGAGAGCATAATAGGGCTCTTGAATAAGCAGGAATTTTTGTGTAAATATTGTACGAAATAAATTTAAAAAAAAAATGAATAAAAAAGTGACGCACGCTCGTCGTTTTAGGTTGATAAGTATTTTATAGAGAAAGTAAATAGTCTAATTAAAGATGAAATTTTTTTTAGTGCAATATAACGATTAGGCAACGTCGTAACAAGTCAGTCAGTCTTTTTTCAAAAAAATCCATTTTTCAATCGTGATCCTTAAGATTTGTTACGTTAATTTGTTTTTCGTTTCTCGTACAAAATTGTACAAAAGTGCTTTGTATATGCTGAGAATCGCGAGACGTCGATCGAAATATTAATTGTCCATTAATTATCGTCCCAACGTTGTAATATTATTTACGTGACGAGATTAACGTCAGAAGGGAGTTGATATTTATCTCATGCAACATTAAATAAAATGTAGCTTTAAAGCTATCAATCGCTTCAACTTCTACCAAATACTTCTGCTGCGCAGAGATGGAAAATATTAAAAAATTTACATATTTTTCAGTCAAATATTCGAGAGTTACTTTCAGCAATTTGCATCGTCGAAATGTGCAATTTTCATTTGACTCTTGAGGTTTTGCCGATACAGTCCCAGCCAAAAATTGTATCTCATTGAAATTTCCGTATTTCGTGATACAATGAAAATCTGAAAAAATTCAGCAACATTCGGCATGCCGTGAACAACAATTATCAATAATAATATTGCCCGAAAGTTATCAATAAATTGCTTAAACAAATAATGATAACAATTTTTCGGTAAGTCTTCTTTTCAGAATTTTCTCTCTGTTTTGAAATATTATAAAAAACATTCTGAGTGCAAAAAAAAACATTGCAAATTTTGTATACGGGGCATCCCATGTAAAATCAACCACTTTTAAATACGACCCCTTTCGATTTTGCTGAAATTTTGTTTTCTTTTTCGACCCTATTAAAAACATTTGTCAGGAAATTTTCAAATTTGTTTACCCAATAAAAAAAAAACTTTTCTTTTTCACATAGCTTCGTCAAAAATTGACTAATTGGAACTTTTTTTTCAAAATTTTCGTCTTTAAATATTCTTTCCGAAAAAAATACAAACAATTTTAAGATATTAAAATCTTTGAAAAAAAAAAAAATTTCCCAGTTCGGCTCATTTCACAAAATACCACTCTGAAAATTTTTGAGGATTTCTAAAGGACCTCAGAGTTTGAAAAATTGAGAAGAAAAAAAAATTGAAAGTGGTAATCCTCCAAAAAAATCTGATTTTTTTTCAAAAAAGTGAAAAAGAAATAGAAGGAAATGTTGGCTCTCTCCATGTTGAGCTGCTTTTTTCCGGAATTGATGAAAGTATTTTTTGAGTGAAAAAAAAATTGTAAATGGCCAACTTCGAGAAAAAGATGATTTTTCTCGAAAAAGTGAAAAATTTCATAGATATTAATATCTTAAAACTTTTTTGTGTTGTTTTTCGGAAAGTACATTTAAAGACGAAAAGTAAAAATAATCGTCCAAATAAGTCAATTTTTGAAGAAGTTATAGCTATTGAAAAAAAAGTTTTTTTTTTGTTTGGGTAAAAAAATTGAAAATTTCCTGAAAAATGTTTTTAATGGGGTAGTGAAGAAAAACAACATTTCAGCCTAATCGAAAGGGGTCTTAAAAGTGGTTGATTTAACATGGAATGCCCCATATGTTTTTGCTTACAGGTTAATCGACAGCTCTATAAACAATTTATTCATAACTTTTGGGCAATATTATTATTATTATTATTATTGTTTATGGTGCATTTTTTCAGTTTTTCATTTTATCACGAAGTACAAAAATTACAATCAAATACAATTTTTGGCTGGGACTGTACAGGCAATACATCCTTAACTACAAAAATAAGATTTAGATTGTCTCATTTTTTTTTCCTCAACGATTTCACTGCGCAGGACCGAATTCTTTTGAACGACAAGTATTCTGTAGATATTTAAACACAGGGTAACCGAATCATATCGCAATATGCTTCTAATAATTAATTGTAACACACTGATAAGATTTTTGAAAAAAAAAAAATTTGACAAAGTAAGAGAAAGTTTATGTTTCGTTGATGGGTAATGTCGCATTTTCGCTATCACGAATTTCACAATGACGATTTCCCATCGACAATTTTTTTCGTGTGATAAGAAAAGTGCGGATACCTAAAAAAAACCATTTGTTTTCCTAAAAAACAAAATTATCGTTTTTGTACACACAATTGTATGGTCGATTGAAAAGTCATTCTATATTGACGCAAGAGAGTGAAAAAGTTCGTGGTAGAAAAAATTAAGAAAGGAATAAATTATATATATATATATATATATATATATATATATATAAATAAATAAAATAAATAAAATAGAAACCGTAAAGTATTACGTTACACAGCGTACACGCGACGATTAATGAAGATTTGTATAAAGTTGAAGAAAGATAAATACACTAAAAACACACCCACGAACAAAAATGCAGACACTTATCGAAGGATTAAAAAAAAAAATCAAGACCTATCTTTTAGTATAACTGATAAGCGATACTTAACTAAAGTTTAATTTAAATGTTAATACAGATTAACGAAACAAAAGCCAAAACGAATTGTTGAAAAGTCGGTGTCTCGGTCGTCGAATTTCACGAGGAAAGAAAAAAATAGTATACATTAAACGAATGGAGTAATTTTTTTAATCGCGAAAAATTATTTTCGAAAAAAAAAATAATTAAAGCTGGCGTAAATGTGAATGACAAATTTTTTGTTCAGTTTTACGAGCGAGATTTTCACCGACGAACACGATGTAAGAATATAACGAAGACATATCATATGAACGATTTTAAGAAGTTAAAAAAAACAATTAGTCAAATTGCCTGACAGTGCGTAGAGATTTATATTGCAATATATACATATGTATATACACCGCAACCTCGATTCAGGAAACCTCGATTTGTGAAATTTCCCACACAAAGCGCCAAGCCAATCGCGTCAGGCCGCCGTCAGCCGCCAGCGGCGCAGAGACGGTTTTGCGCAATGTGCGCAACTCCCACTTGTAGCAAGTGTGATGCGGAGCCGGTCCCACCGCTGTTCCTTAAATCGAGGTCGCAGTGTATCAGGTTGTGTCGTAAAATAAATCATTGGTCTTTTTGCTCTTCGTCAGGAATTAAGTTTGTAAAAATCTAAAATAGAAATTCCGGAATTTTTTTAAAATTTAGTTAAAATTGTTGTTTTTCTTAAAAATTCGTGTTTATAATTTTTTTTTAGCGGGTTATTGGTTGAATAATTTCGAAAAAATTGAATTTTCAACTACGAAGAATTTTCGTTTGGAAAATAATTTCTCTATCTACTTTCTCTATTTAAATATTTTTCTAATTAACACTTTTATTTTCTCACAATCTCACATTCGCCCAAAAAAATCAATAGCCTTCAGCGACTACTTAATATTATTATATTTATTATTATTATTATTATTATTATTATATAGTAAAAATTCTAAGGATCAACTTTTTGCCAAAGGAAAACTTGAGCGATGACGAAGGGCAAAAAATAAAAACGTCGATTGATTTTTAAGACATCCTTATATACAGTTGTATATAGATATACACGTTGCGTGCAACTTAAAAAAAAAAGTATATAAAACCAGGCATTAAAAAAATTGTATTTTGTTTTCACGAGGGCGATAAATTGCTGCACTTTTTCTTTGGACTCCATCGAATTCTGTACATAAAATTCGAACGACATGTGTATGTATCTAGTGTAAATTGTTATGTAAATTGAACGACGAGCGAAAAGAAAGAAACGAAGAGAAATTTTTTTTTTATCTTGTCGACCGAGCAGCGTTTGCTGCTTGTCTAGTGAAATTGAATTCGGCTTCTAAAATCTTTATTGACATGTTAAAACGACGATCGTGAAAAAAAAATATACAAAAAAAATCGTTTTTCGTAACACGTCGACGCGTTTAATTCGATCAATGAACTTTGTTTCTTTTTTTCAAATTGCACGCAATGTAGGTTTCGCGGGAGGAGGGGGATGAGAAGAGTCTCAATGTAATTGTCGAATCGATGAAATTCGAGAGTGAGAGTAAAAAAAAACGATGATCGAGCGGGCAAAACAAAATCATCCCCCTCGTTATTGTACATAACATGTGCCATAACTCATTTTACCATACTTCGTGTCCAACTTTGTTCCAAAAATACCTACTCAACTATAAATAATATAGTATAATGAAAAAAATGAATCTCGATGTTATTAATAAAAAAAAAAACGATCTTATCTGGCGTCCGGTCTTCTCTCATTTGTACATCACTTTTTTTCGTCCGCATTCAAGTGAAGTCACATTAATCCCGGTGAATTGGTGGCACAGGAAAATAGAACGAGGGAGGAAGACTTTAATGCACACGCCGAGTCAAAGGGCTCGCGATTAGGGGCGCGCTCCATTAATTCGATAATTTATTTAATTATCCTTTCACTGCGAAGCCGAAAACTCGATTGTGAAAGTAAGTTTGAGGCATTTCATCGAACCTTAAGACTATTTTTTGCGAGACAAAAATATTTAAAAATTTCATCACGAACCGGAAACGTAAAAAAATTAGGGTAGTTTTTGGTCAAGGGCGAGTTTCGGGATTTTTGTTTACTAGTCACAGAGACCTTGTAATATTCAGTAATGACAATTTGTACGAGAAAGCACGGTTAGAGTACAAAAATTTGAATTTTGATTTTAGGGGTGAGTTTCAGGGGGTGAGAGGGTAAGTTATAGAAAAATTTCCTGAAGATCATCGTGTGGGGTATCAAACGAAAGCTCTTGAAGGGGTGAAAGTACAAAAATGTGAATTTTGATTTTAGCGGTGGGTTTTAAGGGGTGGGAGGGTGAGTTATAAATTTTTGTCCTGCAGATCATCGTGCGGGGTATCAAACGAAAGCTCTTGAAGGGGTTAGAGTACAAAAATGTGAATTTTGATTTTAGGGGTGAGTTTCAGGAGGTGGGAGGGTGAGGTATAATTTTTTTTCGGAAGATCATCGTGTGGGGTATCAAACGAAAGCTCTTGAAGGGGTTAGAGTACAAAAATGTGAATTTTGATTTTAGGGGTGGGTTTCAGGGGGTGGGAGGGTGAGTTATAAATTTTTTTCCTGAAGATCATCGTGTGGGGTATCAAACGAAAGCTCTTGAAGTGGTTAGAGTGCATAAATGTGAATTTTGATTTTAGGGATGGGTTTCAAGGGGTGGGAGGGTGAGTTATAAATTTTTTTCCTGAAGATCATCGTGTGGGGTATCAATTGAAAGCTCTTGAAGTGGAGACTTTCGCCACAGGATTTAATTTTTTATTTTTACAAGGATCCCGAAAGGATTTGAAAAAAGGACATTTTTCCAATGTGATTCAAGCGGTAACTTCATGGACAATTGGAAAATGAATTTTTTCAGTCGCGCAACGTGAGGGACTCACTTTCTCAAAGTTGTGTCGTTAATTTTTTTATTCTCTGGTGGAAAAACTACGTTCCTGCAGTAAAGAGTCGCGTGCGCAGGAATACGTTGCACGAGAGAGAGAAGAAGAGAGAGAGGGGGTTAGAGAAAAAGAGATAGTGCGATTTGCTGGCTATCTCGCGTTTCTTTGCCAAGTATTATAAATTCATAGGCTCGCGGACACGAATACGTTGTTACAGAAGTACAGGCTGTGTGTGGTCGCGAGCATGGTCATCCAGGATTGCCCATTCAAACAACAAAAATTATTCCCCCTCCCTTTTCACTCTCTCTCTCTCTCTCTCTCTCTCTCTCTCTCTCTCTCTCTCTCTCTCTCTCTCTCTCTCGGTATTTTAGAAAAACTCGCGGCATGTTCGTCGAGCATTTATAGTAGCAAAGTCGTTAGTTCCGTCAATCTGATAAACTCGCGCGTTAAATCGTTTCGTTCAAACATATCATTTTTTTCTTTCATCTCCCTCTTTACCATTGAGTAAATTTTTTTTTAAGGATCCTTTGCCAATGTCGTCCCAGCCAAAATTTTTATCTGATTGAAATTGCCGTACTTCGTGATCCAATAAAAATCTTAAAAAATTTAGCGACATTCGGCATGCCATAAACAACAATTATCAATAATAATATTGCTCGTAAGTTATTAATAAGTTGTTCAAACAAATAATTATTCAACAATTTTTCGATAAGTTCTTTTTTTTCTTAAACAAATCGAATGCCTTAATCTGTATATAAAAGAACAACATTTAAACAATTTGTTATAAATTTTTTATCGAAATATGTAGAAAATTTAGCCAGTGGAATCGGGTTTCTGGTTTCTAATAGAAGTTTGGAAACTTTGGGAAAATATTTTAGACATATTGTACAATTGGATACAAATAAATAAATGGATTTTAAAATTTTGAAACCCATGTAATCCCTTAAACAAATTGCAGAAACAATTTGAAAATGGCGCGGACTTCAAATGTACTTCAAATGCTCGGCTTATCATATCACAATCGACATTAATTGGTGAAGAAAAATTGATTAGTCGTTCCTCGCCTTTTTTTTGATGATCGCACAACGATGGGAACCTTTCGACATTTTCCAATCGCTGAAAAGCGTCATTTTGCAGAACAACCGGATGTACGTACGCTATAAATATATATTTATATCTATGTCTTTGTAATTACTCGATCGATAAATCTGTCGATTTCACATGTTTCCTTAATTGGTGGATAGTGAAAATGCGATTGCGTTATAAATTATCGACATCATATTCTATTATAACATTCGACGTATAAAAGTAATTGAAATTTTTATTTATTTCGGGAGACAAAATAAAAATCGAGGCAAAAGATTTCGCGTACTCGTAAAGGAAGCTTTGTTTGACATGATCTGGAGCCACCATTTTGGAATTTTTTTAAATAAATAAAATTATAATCTACTCTCCATCGATAAAAGAAAAACGTACGTTAAAACCAATTTCGAAAAGTGTTCATTTTAGGTAAAAAAAAAAATTCTTAAAGTTTATGCATTTCTCATGCCTCTCGACAATAACCTCCCCTTAAGACGGTCGAGTCAGCGTAAAAACGGTGATTTTTAATAATATTACTTAAACAATATTAATATTGTTTATAAATATTGTTTTTTTTTGCGGTTCAAAGTAATTTCACGTTATATTATGGCAATCTCAAGTTTGCAGGGTGTTTTTTATTTCTCCATTAAATTTTTTTTTCTTTCAAATCCTCATCGTGATTATGGAACCGACAGAAGAATGTACATACGCGGGTGTTTTAACGCGATACACGGTCGACGTATATAAATAATTGTCGAGGATAATTGGCGCGGCGTTCAAACATTGCGATCGAAAGCCCCCTTCAATGGTACGCTGAGACTTTTGATGCAGCCTGAGGCAATGTTTACTCGAGAAAACAAGCGCACTTTGTCCGATACAAAAATAGCGGGTCACAAATGGCCAAAGAGAGAGGGATAAAATAATCGCTTATAAAGCAATCGCAGCAATCTTCAAGGAGGCTTTTATCCCTGTATTGTTCAGAAATACATTGTTTCAACAATACACAATTAATCATGATTGTTTAATCGTGTGTAGGATTTTTGAATATTATAAATTATAATTATAAATAATATTATTATTATTATAAATTGAAATCGGGTGAGAAAACATTGCCTAGCCCGATTTCGGTCAAAAGATAATTCGTCGGCAAATTTAATAAGAAGGCTGCAAATAAATAAAACAATATTTGTTTCCCGCATTTTACAAAAAATCTTATACTCTCCGCAATTGAAATTCATTGATTTTTGAAAAATTCAATGTCATACGAACTTGATCGGTACTCAACTGTCAAAAATATATTTTACAGATTTCTTCTCTATATGGTTAGGATTTTGGATTGTGGAGAAAAAAAAATCACGTTGCAGAACTGATTTTTCGAGCCTGGCTAATATGGCGTGACGCAATATTATTGGACATCGACGTTTGTTTGCCCACACGCATATCCGTCTCACTTTGGCTCCTTCTTCGATCCGAACTACGTTAACGTACACACGGATACTTTGGTGGTATCGGTAGAGCAGCGGTACTGTATAAATGCTAACATGTGGCAAGCGAGTGCACTGGCTGATTCGCTTTTGTGTTACAAATAATGTTTGCATTATCGTCGACGTCGTCAGCGTCGCGCACGATATTACCGTACATTTTGTGTGTCATCAAAAGGGCCCAAAAACACAGCACTTGCGTCGTACATTCGCATCAACATTACATACACGTAACACAGATATAAATCCGCTTTCTATGAAAAAAATAGAACCTAGGTAGGTAGGCAGCTAGCTAGGTAGGTAGCTAGGTAGCTAGGTAGGTAGTTAGGTAGGTAGGTAGTGAAGGTAGGTAGCTAGCTAGGTAGCTAGTTAGGTAGCTAGGTAGGTAGCTAGTTAGGTAGCTAGGTAGGTAGCTAGCTAGGTAGGTAGGTAGTGAAGGTAAGTCTACGATTTACCTTGACTACCTAGTTTTTCTACGGAAGGGACCCCCCGCCCCCCATTCTAATTCCAGAGATATTCGATTTGAAAATTTGGCTTGTGCCTAAAAAGACCCAGTGTACAGACGGGGCACGATCCTGACCAAACCGCTTCACGGATCTTATCCTACGACGTCTCATATTCTTCGTAACACTTTTCCGAACTGCTTAAGTGCGGCATATTTTTTCTTTAGGTCCTTATTACGTGGTTACAAACCTTCTTTTGAATTTTTGAAACAAAAAATGGGTAAAAATTCTAAAAGTGGCCTGTAACAAGGACCTAAAAAAATGTGCTGCACTTAAGTAGTCCGGAAAAGTGTTTACACGCATTCAACGAACATTTATGTTCATGTTCAAAAATCAGCGTTTCAACGCTGACCCCTTAATACGAATTACCTATATTTTGGTCATGAATTTTTTTCGATTACGCTTATATTTCTTACATTATCGATGCGGGTCTCCTCTCATCTCTCTCTCTTACTCTTGTATACATTCTGACAATAGCCCGAGGACACTCGACGTAGCTGAATCACCGCGGTCTCGTGGGACAACCGTCGATTAGTTTGATCTTTGCTCACTCGATTTCTCCACCTCCCTCATTCGCTGCTCTCGGTACTCAGAATATATTAAATTTCATCAATCACACCCGCGTCACTGATTCATGGAAAATATAAATCGTGGGTTTAGCCACTTTGACAAATAGTCAACATCAACATTAGTCAAAATAAATGAACAATTTTTTTGTCAGCTATTCGGGCCAAATTAACTAAAAATTTTCTCTGATTGTTCTGTTCCGGAAAATAAGCCGAAAGCATCTAGCTTTGAATTGTCTGCTCAGCTTCGTCGCTAAGAAACGACGAAGTCTGTCTGGGTAATCTCCCGGAAAGTTTCACAAGAACCGTGACTTTATGCGGAATATTACAAGTCTCCGCTAAGCTTGCCCGGATTAAAGCCATTTCTAGCGCCTTAATTAGCCGCGGGGACCCAGCTACTTGGGTTTTTAGCGCCACCAGAATTAGGCTACCAAGAGAGAAAGAACGAGAGGGAGAGAGACGACAGAATGAGGGGATTTTTTATTCGAGCGGATTAGCCTCTTTTCGCGGGCATTAACAGTTTTCACGTTAAAAGATGCTTTTGCTTCTCTGTAATATCTCGAATGTTGCTACACATATGAAGCTTACAATTTCGTAAAGCTTCGTCGTTTCTTCAAGGGAAGGTAAAATAAAAAAGACATTAAAAAAGACATTTAAAAAATTCATTTCGGATTCGACTATGAGTTTTGCCGCAAAGTATTAAATATCCATACTAAAAAATAAGGATATCAAACATAGACGACCTTGGAAAGGTTATAAGCGTAGAGGGGTAAGTTCGTTTGTGCGAGAGGAATCCACCTGGCGGATTTTTGGGGTACTGACAAATCTGCAGATATGATCATATAGTTGGCTACAGTGCCTATAAAATTCATTGTCCATCCTTCACCCTCTTGAACATTATCTTATTAGCTAGACTGACTAATCAAGTCAGTTGTGTTGACTAGTCCCGTTAACTAACTATGAATAGTAGCTATGGAACTAACGCTACATGGTAATTGTAAAGCAGATGGTTACGGTAACCGAAATACACCCAACTAATAATTAGTTGGTTGTCCCAACCAACCATTTTCTTCCTCGCGAATATGTCCTAAAAGCTCAAATCCTTAGAGCTAAAATTTTCGTTGCTGTGACTGCTAATTTCTGTCTGAAACGTAGGCCTTCTTTAAACTACGAGAATTTTAGTGAAATATTATTTTTTACTCGCGCCTAGCTGCTAGATATATGGCCGCTGAAATGGGCGCGGAATCCATTTTACAAGAATACACACAGAAAGCTCTAGTTCCTCCCTTCTTGAGCTTCGACCACCCAGCTGCTCTAGTTATAATGCTACCGGGGGCTATAATATGACTGTATATAAAAATGCGACGTTTCGTAATTACACGAGCCACGAAAAGCCCTATAATACAAGGTCCGGACGACATTGCGCCCTCCCAAACTACCCCCGGTTCTCTCCACAGGACACCCTTCCAAGAAGTAATCTCACCTTCGCCGTCTTGACTCGCGAGAAGGAGAGAAAAAAACTACCCCATCTCGTCGTCAGCCCCGCCTTTCGCCACCAGCGGTGACGATGAAAAAACTTGGTTGTTTTTTTTTTCGTCTTTTTTTTCAATTAGGACACCACAGCGAAAAACCAAGCTTGCATTAACGGTCTCGTAAACTATACGAAGCCGAGCGGTGGTCGGATAATATACTCCACTGAGGGCTGCATGATAAACAGTATCGTCCCTCCCCGATCCTCCCCCCAAACGGGAAAAAATAGCGCCAGGCAATTTAGATGCTTAAGGGAGCTTCAGGAGCAACGTGGATTTTTTTTTCAGCGATACCAAAACTGGTACATATTTTTTTATATTTTTATTGTTCGTATTAAGGGCGATGTCTGGAGGGAGGAAAAATGCGAATGGCGAGAAAGAGGAGGAGCAAAAAAATATGTATACGCAGAGAGAGAGATAGGGACAAGGGTGTCCCTTTTCATGGAGTTTCACTGCACGACGCGACGGTGCATCTTTAATGCCACACTCATTGAAGGAACTTTTGTTCCTTGCTTTCTATGGCTTGTGCGAGGAACGTAAATATCCATGTATGAATATAACTGTAGGGTGGATACATGTATGACATGGTACAGGGATGGAAAGCAAGGAAACAAGGAATGTTAAGCCTTGTTGCTTTCTCCACGCATCTAAGTACGTACATGTACATATACTATGTATATGGGGCGTTCCATCCCAATCGGACAGTTTGAAAAACTTTTTTTTTCATTTCCTCAATTTTTTATATATTCTTTAGTACCCATCAAAAGACCCTTTCTGTTAAATTTTGAGATTTAAAAAAGAGCGGGAGATAAAAGAGAGCGGTTTTTTTGTTAATTTAATATCTTTTGAACGGCTCATCAAAAAAATCTCAAAATTTAACAGGAAGGGTCTTTTGATGGGTACTAAAAAATTAAGGAAATAAAAAAAAAAGTTTTTCAAACTGCCCGATCTGTGATGGAACGCTCCATTATACATGAGGCAATCCAAGTAAAATCGACCAGTGTCCGATGATCCACACTTGACCTTGTGGCTGCTGGCCCATTGATCACAAGTGGGGAGGTAACTACCTAACCAGCCATTAGTGGTCGTGCTAGAGTGTACGCGCATTGCTACCAGCGGACTTAGGTAAGATGCCTACTGTATCGACGCAGGTTTTTCTGCAGTTTTCGCTCCGTCCTCGGCAAATGCAAAAATAGTTGATACAACCATTTCACTCGTGGTTGGCTGAACTAAAAAATTAACTGGTCTGCCATTTATAAACCAACCATATAAAAATCGTTGATCCAATCATCTTCTTGTCTGGCGCCCAGAGCACTGAGGAGATAGTTGATTGAGTCAACTAATTTTTTTTTCTCAGCTAAGTTTTTTCGGTGTGGCACTTTTAGACATTGTTCTCTCAAATGTCCAGAAGCTTTTCCAAAAAAAAATGAGCCAGAATTTTGGCTCCTGGATTTTACAGCTTACGGAGCTTCGACTCTGTCTCGGGAGTTGAGCAAATCTACATACAGCATTGTCACGAGCTCGCGCCCACCCATAGGAGTGGTTTCGAGGAGAATGTACACACGTTTTCTGGAACCGAAAGCTCAAGAGAAGAGGAGAGGAGGAAGGAGAGAGCAAGAGCGAGAGAGAAATTGAGCGGTGGAAAGTTGAGTAGAAGGAGGGGTAGAAGTATGGACGAGCGCTAGCGGAGTGTGTATGTTTTGAGAGCGGTATTATATCGAGCATAAAGAGCGAACCCCGCGTCCCATGGGGGATTCTACCCTGTGCGTGCTTGCATGCAACCCTCCTTCCTTTTGCAGCGATGTGTTCCTCTCTCTCTCTCTCTCTCTCTCTCTCTCTCTCCATCTTTTTTCACCCTTATTCATCTGCTTATTTCTCCCTCTCTCTCTTTCTCGCAACAACGACTGCGCCACATCCGTACAGCTTAAGTTCCTCCTTTTTGCATATATACATGGGGCATTCCACGTCAAATGGACCACTTTTGACCCCGACCCCTTTCGATTTGGCTGAAACTTTTTTTTAATCTTTTTTTACTCTATCAAAAACATTTTTCAGATTTTTTTCATGTTTTTTATCCAACCGGTATAAAGTTATAATTTTTCAAAAAAATTGGCTTCTTATTTTTCAAATAATTATAACTTTTTCAAAATTGACTTATCGGGACATTTTTTTTCGAAATTCTTATTTTTAAATCTACTTTTCAGAAAAAATTGAAAAAAATTATTCAAACCCATCTTCAACGTTTTTTTTTTTGAATTTTCGGAAAAAAACTAAAATTCCTCGATAATCAGCATTTTTTCTTTTTTTTCCTCTTTTTTTTTGATAGGAACTTTAACATTTTCTCCAAATTCTCTGAACTTTTCAGAGTGGGAACTTTTTGTTTTCTATTTTTTTTTTTCAATTGAAAAAAATTATTATTTTTTTAACTCAGCTTATTTTTCATAATACCACTCTGGGGATTTTTAAAGACGTTGAGAGAACCTCAAAGTTTAGAAAATAATAATAATAATAAATGAAATTCAAAGTGGTAATCATCGAAAAAATTTCAAAGATTTGTATTATGAGAAATAACTTGAGTTAGAAAAAAAGTAATTTTTTTCAATTGACAAAAAAAAATAGAAAACGGAAAGTCTCCACTGTGAAAATTTCAGAGAATTTGCAGAAAATGTCAAAATTTCTATTAAGGAAAAGGAAAAAAAAGAAAAAATGGCGATTATAGAGAATTTTTTTTTTCCGAAAATTAAAAAAAAACCTTGAAGAACCGTCTGAATAATTTTCTTTCTGAAAAGTACATTCGAAAACAAAAATGTTGAAAAAATAACGTCCCGATAAGACAATTTTTGAAAAAGTTATAGATATTCGAAAAATAAAAAGCCAATTTTTTTGAAAAATGATCAATATTTTTATCGGTTGGGTAAAAAAATTTCAAAAAATTCTGAAAAATGTTTTTGATAGAGTATAAAAAGATAAGAAAGTTTCAGCCAAATCGAAAGGGGTCGTCGGGGTTAAAAGTGGTCGTTTTGACATGGAATGACCCATATATATACATCCACCTCGTTTTGCCGCCACGTTGGCAGGTTGATAATCTCCGTACAATACAAAAAAAAATGTCCTCTCTCTCTCTCTCTAGTGGCCCTGCGGCGCGAAACCCTCGAGAGTGCCACTCAACCCCTCATAGAAACTTTCACCCCGTTACATTTTAGGATCGTTCCAATGTGTTCTCTTGTCCAATGCGTCTCATTAACACGGAATTTTTTTTTCCTCATCGCAAAAGCATTCACAAGGTCGAACACACGTTAAAGGACGTCTTGTACTTCGAGTACTTTAAATCTTGAGTATTTCAAGTAATAAGTACTTTATACATCAAGTACTTGAAGTACTTTCCGCTACTTTGCCCGGAAGAAGTGAAGAATTTTTTTGGCTATTTTTAAATCAATCGCGTCAATTGGGTTGGAAAACCATTGGAAAAGGAAAAACGTCGAGTGGAGAGAAAAACTAGACTCGAAGGGAAGCGATGGATGGAAAGAAGAGGGAAGGAGGAGAGAGGGTAGTTAAGGAGGTCGACAAGAGAGTCTAACGTGAAGAGTCGGAGGTGAAGCAATCGAAACGGTGGCGTTGAATTCGCCCAGGGAATCGACTCTGTGTGCGCGATTCTCGAACGTACTTGTCTTTCCGCACGCTAGCCAATACTCTTGAAAAATTAAGGTATTCCTTCTCTAGCCGACTGTATATAGATTAGGGTGGGTCGAATAAAATGACCAATTTTTTTTCCCTCGATATAATGAAAAATGTATTGTTTGGCATCTCAAAAAAATCCTCTGCAAGTATCAGCCATTCATATTTAAATTGAGAGGTCCCTCATCGCAAATTCTTATTTCCCATTTAAATAACATGGGAAATTTTTTTTTGAACTGTTAGTTTCATCGATTAAACACAAGAGAGCTTTTTTGTAGAGCATCAAATGTTCTACAAAAATGTGCTAAGAAAACTCTCCTAACCTCAACGGTTAAAGTCTAATAAAATTCCAAATTAAAAAAAAAATGCCTGTTATTTAAATGGGAAATGAAAATTTGCGATGAGGGACCCCTTAATTTAAGTATGAAGGGCTGATACTTGCTGAGGTTTCTTTTTTGAGATGCCAAATAATACATTTCTCATTGTATCGAGGAAAAAAAAAATTAGTCATTTTATTTGACCCACCCTGATATAGAGAGCATGTATCTTGATATCTTCGTTTTTTTTTTACCGTGACTCTCGTTGGCAATTTTATATCTTGGACGATATCTCTCAGCGCGTCTGACTGTCTGACCGATGCGCTGTTTTTCCACTCGTGAGTCCTCGAAGACTGACCATGAATGCTTCCCTTTGTTTTCTTCCCTTTTCGTTTTTCCTTCTCCATCTCAGAAAACTGCGAACTTTTTTCCAACCATGAGAGAATCGACCCTCTGCGACCGCACTGCGTCCCCCTCTTTTTTTTTTAGGCACAGCCAGTTTCGGTCACTCGCAACGAGAAAAATGGATTTTTTTCGGGTGTAAAGAGGATTTATCCGAATCAAATAGAAATTATGTCAATAAGTCAATAAGACTTATGCCAATTCTGCAAAATCTTATTCGAATAAATCCTCTTTCACTTCAATAGACGGCGTGAGAAAAAGTGAAATACGTAAAAAACAAAAATTCCTCAGAATCGACCTGACCGATTGATCTAAATTTTTTATATGTTTTGGGGGCTGATAATAGCGTCGAGACAAAAAATTGAGAGCTTAATAGCTCTATAAGATTCTTGAAAAAAAATTGTTTTTCTTTTAATCTCAATTTTTAAAAATAATACAATTTTGCCACAATTATGAAACTTTTTTTTTCAAACCCTTCATATTTCTCTAAAACACTATGAATTTTTTGAAATTTTTAAAAACGGTACGCCATAGTAGAAAAAAATAAAAACCACCTTTTCGCCTAAATAATGAATTTATTCATGTTTTGAGGTTTACTTTTTGTATTTTAACGCATTTTTACATAATTTGTGTCTATTAAAAATAATATTTCATATTCAAAACAATGACAAACATTTTTTTGCCATAGTCAAAAATTAAACCCGGTAATTATCAATAATCAATGTTGTAGTCATTTTAACAAATATTTTTAGGAAGAACATTCAATTTTAAAACTCGATTATTTATATATTTTCATAGACTCGAGGCATAGATATAACCAAAAATTATCAAATTGACGAAAGACAAGAACATTTTTTTTCTGAACAAATGTAAACTTTCAAAAAAATCTAAATTTTATTTCCTAAAAAATCCTTTTATCAGTGTGAACTGTTGGGTTTATTAATTTTTTAAAAAAGTAGTAAATAAATAAAATTAAACTTAGATTTGTTTAAAAGTTTAGATTTGTTCAGAAAAAAAGTGTTTTTGTCTTTCATCAATTCAATAATTTTTGGTTATTATATCTATGTCTCTTCCAAAATATACAAATAATCGAGTTTTATAATAATATGTTGTTGTTGACTGTGGCAAAAAAAATGTTTGTTGTTATTTTGAATATGAAATATTATTTTTAATAAATACAAATTATGTAAATGGGCGTTAAAATACAAAAGTTGAACCTCAAAACATATGAATAAATTCATTATTTGGGCCAAAAAGTGGTTTTTATTTTTTTCTACTATGGCGTACCGTTTTTTTGAGTTTTAAAAATTCATAGTGTTATAGTGAAATATAGACGGTTTGAAAAAAAAAAATAGTTTCATAATTTTTCCCAGCGGCTCTTCTATTATTTGCGATTTTTTTCCCTTCTCGCAACTTTAGCCAGAACCAATTCTACGTCGTCGGTATCCCGCCTTTTCGAATCCTCTTCCTGGCCTCTTCGCGCCGGTCCTCGTCTGTCTACACTGTTCAGTGACCCGCTTTGATTTCCTTCCCCAAACACACGACAAATTTCTATTGACCGGCCTGGTCAACACACCTGTTTTGCTGTGGACGTATGGGGAATTCCACGTCAATCCAACCAACATCTGGACCCTATCCCCTTAGATTTGGATCGCGATTCTTTTTTACGATTGTAGGGAAGATACTGAGCACTTCTGATTTTTTAAGTGGTCACATAGGTTTGAAAGTTTTCAAAAATTCATTTTTTTATTGAATAGCACAATATGTTACTTATTAGTCTCAATAGAATCGTACTTATTGGTCTCAGTAGATTCGTTGAATAAACCACTTAATTAAGGGGGTTGCAGCTTCAACCCTCTTAACTACACACGTTGGTCGAATCCACATGGGATACCCCATACATGGACATGTACAAGAGTGCAAACGTCCACGCGATCGGTAGTTCCGCACACATTTCCTTTGCCGAATACTGACAAGTCCTGTCGTATCGGTTGCGACGTGCGTTTCCGCGTCCATCCCTCTCTATTTCCCGAGCGCAATTTATTCTCTCTCAGAGTGAAATCTCCCTCGTCCCTTCTTACCCTATTTCGGTCAAGCCGATTGACATCCCAAGCCCGATAAATCCTAAATGTGAAACTTTCCGATTTCATCTGACTTGAAAGTTTCAGGGCGAACCTCCCTCTCCTCGTATATCATCGTTAAAGGACGAAGTGAAAATTTTTAAATTCCCAAATTTCTCATGCAGAGTTTCATACTTAAGTTAATAATCACATTAAGTTAAGTATGAAATAATTAATAATAATTAATGATCATTGTTCATCAATTTAACCATCCACGGTCACACTGGGTCGCTGATGACCCGAACGAAATTTCACTCGGGGATTTCCCGAAAACGGAAAAACGCCGGGATCTGCCCCCCCCCCTCCCTAAAAAAAGCGAGCGAGTTAGTTTCGAGAGTGGACACAAAAGACCCAGTGTGACCGTCGAGGTAGAGAAAACTGCTTTTAAGAAAATCATTTTTTCAATTCAGATAGAGAGTGGAGATATGTAAACAAATATTTTAAATTTCTGTTTTTTTTTACTTAAAAAAAAGGCAAACAAAATTATTTTTTTGATTAAAAAAAAAGGCAAACAAAATTATTATTTTTTCATTAATCTAACTTTTTTCAAGAATTTTTTTTATTATTTCCATGTTACTTATAATCGAGGTTTTTCGAATAAAAATAATATTTTTTGGTACAAAATTTGATAATTTGTTTTAATAGAAATTTTCGATTTTTGTCTCCTCGAAATCGTTCATTTTCAGGTGACTCAATAATTATACTTTTTTCGGCACAACTGATATTTTCTCAATATAATTACCACGTTTCCAAAAATTTTGAACCCATTGGCGTGAAAATCGCAAAAAATTTGCAAAAACCAAGCTTTCCGAATGAGAAAGTAAAAATATTAAAATAATTTTTTTTTTCATTTTTCGAAAATTTTCAGAAAAGTTTGATATGAGAAAATTCTCAAGATCACAGATCTACCTTAGTAAATCTCAAGGCTCGCGATCTTTCATATCGTAAAATCGCTGTACACAAAGGAACGAAAGTTTTTTGGCTCCGAGGGACGCAAACAATTCGTGAGAACGACGACAATGGAGACTTTTGTGAACCAGGCGACATACAATCCCCGTATCCCAAGATTTTCATTATTAAAATCGCGTCATATCGCGTTCGAAGTATATATATGGGTCATTCCATGTCAGATATACCACTCTGGAAATTTTTGAGAATTTATAAAGGACCTAAGAGTTTGAAAAATTGAGAAGAAAAAAAAATGGAAAGTGGTAATCCTCGAAAAAATTTTGATTTTTTTTCAAAAAAGTGAAAACAAAATAGAAGAAAATGTCGGCCCACTCCATGTTGAGCCGCATTTTTTCCGGAATTGATCGAAGTATTTTTTGAGTGAAAACAAAAATTAACAATGACGAATTTCGAGAAAAGGATGATTTTTCTCGAAAGAGTGAAAAATTTCATAGATTTTCATATCGTAAATTTTTTTTTGTATTTTTTTTCGAAAGTACATTCAGAGCCGAAAGTTTTTTAAAAAGCGGTTCCAATTAGTCAATTTTTGATGAAGGTGTAGCTATTTAAAAAAAAATCAGACAACTCGAAAGCGCTCGGGTTCAAAAGAAGGTCGATTTGACATGGAATGACTCATATACATATATTCCCGTGGAAAAGCTCCTCACAACGCTTTTTACCCCGGGTTTCACCTCTCTTGCTCTCTCTCTCTCTCTCTCTATCAAGTTTAAAGTGGAATTTTTTTTTCTAAAAGAATACATTAACGATACACAGGAAAAACTACGAAAGAAATGAAACGCCGCAATGTATATAGAAGACGAACAATGGAAACTGCACTCTTACTCTTAAACTCGGTCCCGGAAAATATATATTCCTTATATCTGATAAAGCGACGTCTCGTTTTATTCGAAAAGTTGTATTTCAACCTACAGTCAATTTTTCCTTATGTCGATCTTTGGGGACACTTGTATCTCTACCGGCGATGACCTTCAAGGTAATTTCAAGGTCAACTTTTTTTTAAAAATAGAAACCTGTTTTTTTGAGTTCTGAAATCAAGCTTATTCTGAAAAAAATTGATTTCTTTCCGAATCTTTTAATGTAAATGTAAAACTGTTCGTTCTATTGATTTCAGAACTCGAAAATAGAAGTTTCCATTGAAAAAAAAAGTTGACCTTGAATTCACCTTGAAGGTCATCGTCAAGGTCACTACTAAATGCGCCTTGTTAAAATTAATAACTTTGGTTCCTTCGAAAGAATGTGAAAAGCTTCAATTCCCAGAGGTATCCACACCTCGTTTAAGTTTAATTGACTTTAGAGGACCTTCAAGGTCAAGATGTTACCTACGACCTAAGTACGTATCAGAACGTCAAACTTTCCGCTCTTTCGATCGCCGATGTCAAAAAAGGGGGTTTCCATTTGAAAAAAAAGTTGACCTTAAAATAACCTTGAAGGTGATCGTGATTTAAACCTGTGCAATATCCAGAGGACAGAAATGTCGCAGACGCAGAGAAGAACCTCAACGCTTTCGCCACGAACCACTTGCTAAATTTCGTCCTGTTAATAGAAGTGCATGCAGCGTTAACAATAAATAAAGGCATGACGTCAAAAGAGTCAGCTATTGAGTTTTTCCACTCCGCTTGCACGGATTAAGCAGGTGGATGGAGGTGTATCTTTGACGAAGAGTGAACATCCATTAGTCGGCTTTGTGCCTTTCATTTCTCTTTTCGGCCTCCTATCTTTTTATATATACTATACATATATGGGGCCTTCCGATTCCGATATGCATTTCATTGGCCCTTGCAACTGAATTAAACTTTGCAAAAATTAAGGATCTTTTTTTTATTAGAATCTTTTTTCTTATTCAAAGAATTTCAAAATGGAAGCCAAGCCAAACCCAAATCTAAGCGAAAGTGACATTGATTGAATTTTTTGGCTTGGTAGTCAGGGGTTAGAAAAAAACCGAAAAAAATTTTGAATATCCTTTCAGACCGGCCGAACATTCCATTCTTTGACCATTCCTGAAAGAATTTCCAAATGGGACGGGATCTAACAATTGTCGAATTGATGCAGAATGTCCTATATATATATTCCAGGGTGTTTTCTCGGTGGTAGAGCCCACGGGATCATGTCAGACCTCCGCAGATACTTTTGGTGACACGAGGGTGACAGTAAATAGAGACCAAAGAGAGAGAGAGGAGAGAGTAAACCTCTCAGGGTCTCGGTGATGGCGAGGTCAGGCCAAAAGCCGATCATCTCAAATTACAAAAGGGTATCGGAAACGGATTTATTTCAGCACAGTGTACTCTCAACCTTGCGAGAAATCTCCACCCCCTCCGCTCTTCCCCCGGACAAGAGGTATCATCCCCATTTTTTTATTACACCGTCAACCCTCGCACAAACATTTTTATAAAATGGATTCTTCGGAATGACAGTGCGATTGTGGTCCCACTTTTAACACTTTTGGTAACACTTTTTCGGACTACGACACGAATTCAAGTATTTATCGATACCAATAAAATTCAGTAAAATGAGAAGAGGTACCGAACTTTTGGAAGGGACGGATTCAACATCCTTAAGGGTTCCAACTAGCGTCAAAAATTTCTTCATTCGAAACGTCGAATGATAAACCATCGATCAGATTTACTGACATTCAACCAGGGTTGCGAGTAATGCGTTACTTTTTGTAATGCATTTGCATTTACATTAACCATTGACCATTAAATTTTAATGGTTAATGGAAAATATTTCCATCAACCATTAAATTTTAATGATTAATGGAAACAATTTTCATTAACCATTAAAATCTAACCATTAACCATTAAAATTTAATGGTTAATGGAAATTATTTTCATTAACCATTGAATTTCAATGGTTAATGGAGAATATTTCCATTAACCATTAAATTTTAATGGTTAATGGAAATTATTTTCATTAACCATTAAATTTTCAATGGTTAATGGAAAATATTTCCATTAACCATTAAATTTTTATTCATTTCTTTATTTATTTTCTTTTATTCTTCGAAGTGCCAACAAAATAAATAAATAAATAAATAAGCAAAGAAATAAAGAAGTAAGTTTTTATTTATTTCTTTATTTCTTTGCTCATTTATTTATTTATTTATTTATTTATTTATTCATTCATTCATTCATTCATTCATTCATTCATTTATTTATTTATTTATTTGGCACTTTGAAGAATAAAAGAAAATAAATAAATAAATGAATAAAAATTTAATGGTTAATGGAAATATTTTCCATTAATCATTAAATTTTAATGGTTAATGGAAATTATTTTCATTAGCCATTAAAAAAGTAACGGTTGATGCATTACTTTTTCATTAAAAATTTTGCAACCCTGCATTCAACGAACATTTATATTTATGTAAAAAAAATCGGCGTTTTGACGCTGACTCTGTCCCCTTAAGGCGGTCGACTCAGCGTCAAATTGGCGATTTTTAATAATAATTTATGATTTTTTTACCAAATGAACAATGTAATGTGACTAGTTAGAAGAAAAAATGAATCTGAATCTGAAAAAAAATGGGATTCGAAGGAAAAAATCGAAAGCTCTCGACAAAGTTGCTCACCGAGAGAGAGTGAGAGAGAGAGAGAGAGCGCGAGAGAGAGAGAGAGAGAGAGAGAGAGAGAGAAAGGGAGGCTGTTTCAGAATTTCTTAAAGATTGGGTCGTGATTTTTAGCCAGCGCGGCAAGCAGCCAGAGTCGGCGAGGGAATGAATTATTAAATCGGGCCATGATACGTAACTCTCGGCAAAACTCGAAGAAGAAGAAGAAGAAGAAGAAGAAGAAGAAGTAGATGAGGATAACGGTATTGCGTGACAGTGGACTGATGAATATTAAGAGAAAGAAGGATGAGACGATGAGATATAGTGAACAAGAGAAAGAGAAAGAGAGAGAGAGAGAGAGAGAGAGAGAGAGAGAGAGAGAGAGAGAGTGAGAGAGAAATAAGGGTAGTCGGATACTTCTGCTGATGTTAAACGTGAAAAAGTGGGTAAGATAGAAAGATGAAGAGAAAGAGAAAGAGAGAGCGAGAGAGAGAGTTAGAGGCAAAAGCAACCAAAACTTGGCAGCTTTATCTCGGCATTACTGGAAAATTTATTCATATATAATGAACGAGTGAATAATGCAACGGGTTAACCCCTTGTTCCTCGCCTGTACCTCGGCCTACAGCCCCGCAATGAGCCCGGGGAAGCTGGGAAATCTCCCGCGTTCACAGCGTCAGAAACACCACACCGAATCCTTCCCCTCGATCCCCAACAGTTTCTTCTTATATGAAGCGTAAACTATATACATGTACACGAGCTTATGTACGTAATTATGTGAGGTACCCAAAGGTAAGGCCTAGCTAAGGGATATTTACAATAAAATGAAAAATATTCAATTTAATCAATAATTTTTAATGATAATCATTATTTAAGTACATTTTCTATGAAACATAAACGAAAAATAGTAACTTCCCAGTGAACATAATATTGCTGCAATGTAACGGCAATACTGTTTGTAACATGTAATATTACATAGACGTTACATGTAAGTTACAATTTACGACTCAGCGATATAGCATTGTTATATAACAGTTATATAACAGTTATCTAACCGCAATATTGGAATGTAATGTTACATTAATGTCACTTCGTTACAAGCATGTTACGTAACGGCTACAAAACTTTTTTACATTGCTGTAATGTAAGAAAGTTAACCAGTTATGTAATCTGCATGTAACAAATGTTACATAACGTGTTACTTGCACGTTATACAACAGCTATGTTACATAGGAATAACATTGTAACATTACATGTAACTTACATTGCTGCAACGTAACGTGTTCATTGCAGGGTTAGTTGATAATGATTCTCTTGAATATATTTCAAGTCATGTTGGAATGATAGAAAGAAAGTGAAAATCAAAGGAAATCGTGAATTATACTCGAAGGGGATCGGGGTCAAACGTTCACAAGTTGACCAGGAATATTTCACCCGAATTTAATCCAGCGAGTATTTTAATCCAAACAAGAAGGGGTGTTGCGGAAGAAATTTACCTTTTCCATTCATTACCCTGCCCCAAAATACGTCGCGCAAGGAGAAATATGTATTTCGGAAAATTATGGCCCGCGTATGTACAAGGATAATTATGGTGGGACTCGAATTAAGGACCGAGAGAAATGAGAACGGGGAGATTTTTGATTATTACCCTTTTAATCTCGACGCGTATAATTTTCGCTCTTGAGAATTATTTGGAGGGTCGATTGGACGTGGCATGATAATATATATGTATAATTTATACTCGAGATTATGCACCGTCGACGATTTATTAAAAACTCATTCGACGTCCTTTTTCTTTTATTCCAGGATTTTCGAGATACTTGCAAGCTTGAGATACTAAATATCTATAAAATAATGTGAAACGTTTGAAAACCTCGATGGACTCAAAGGAACGATGAATGTCGAAATAGCAACTGAATATTTTTATTCAATTTTTCACAGAAATAACTTGATAAAATAAAAACAAATCGTTCATGGCGTCCGAATCAGCGTAAAAACGGCGATTTTTAATTATAATTCAAAATTTTGTAGAATGCCTGCAAATACGATGTATCGTCCACCATTTAAGGTAACAAATGAACAATTTTTTGGGACTAGTTGGAACCCTTAAGGTGCACCGGTTTCCTAGTCGGTTTCCTGAAAAACTTCCTAAAAAATGAGTATGTCGATCGTTTGCTGCGCGAGCACGAACATTATACTCTGACTGCATTCGTCTTGGACGCTCTGAGCGCTTTGAGCGCCACATCATGTGGCATTTTATGGCTGCATTCGTCTTGGATGCTTTTAGCGCTGTGAGCGCTAAATCGCTGTGAGCGCTTTTTGAATTTTGGACACAAAAATGGGTGAAAAATTCAAAAAGTGGCCTGTAACTCCACAATAAGGACCTTTAAAAAAAAAACGTGCACAGCGCAGTGAAACTGAAAAATTGATTCATGAGAGAACCACTGCACCTTAAGGCTTTCAACTAGCGTCAAAAATGTCTCCAATTGACGTCAAATGATGGACGATTCGTCATGTTTACACGTATTCAACGAACATTTATATTTATGTTAAAAAATCGACGTTTTGACGCTTACTCGACCCCCTTAAGCATGCGTAATTATAGGAGTCCCAAACGGTTCCATTGTTCGTCTTTTATTCCATCAAGCGGTTTTCGCGCAAAAATGCGTTGAAGTTTCTGGCTATGTCTATGTTTCGCTCACAAACGCGGGATGAACTGAGGGAAAAGCGGCTTAAGCATCCCTTAAAATAGGTGAGTACAGAGAGGAGAGATAAAGAGAGAGAGAGAGAGAGAGAGAGAGAGAGAGAGAGAGAGAGAGAGAGAGAGAAAGAGAGAGAGAGAGAGCTAAACAGGCGCAATATAGCGAAAAGCGCGGACCGGTTTCCATTGCCGCAGCTCCTGTTTGTCGATTATTAATTCAAAGGGCATTACAGGCTTCGCTAATTATAATTTATATCCCTATAGTATAGAGCAGAAGAAACAACGACGTCGCGATGAAACCAGAAAAGAGATACATGATCGCTGAGAACGGGTCAACCGTGACAAGGAAATTTCGATGAAGCACCGAGGCCTTTAAATCTGTTAAGTATTAAAATCACTCAAAGTACTCAAGGTATTCAATGACTGAGGTATTTGAAAGACTCAATATTTTGTAAAGGTGAATGAACTTGAAGTGGTCAGAAATTCCCTCGAGTACAGGTACTCAAAGTAATCATTACTTTCCTTGAGTACAGGTACTTGAAGTACTCGGTACTTTTCTTAAGTACAACTACTTGAAGTACTCGGCACTTTCTTTGAGTACAGGTACTTTAAGTACTCAGTACTATTCTTGAGTACAGGTACTTTAAGTACTCAGTACTTTTCTTGAGTACCGGTACTTGAAGTACACATTACTTTCCTTGAGTACAGGTACTTGAAGTACACAGTACTTTCCTTGAGTACAGGTACTTGAAGTACTCAATACTTTCCTTGAGTACAGGTACTTCGAGTACTCATGTCAATATACTTTCCTCGAGCACAGGTACTTTGAGTACTCAGTACTTTCCTTTGAGTACATGTACTTTGAGTACTAAGTACTTTCCTTTGAGTACATGTACTTTAAGTACTCGGTACTTCCCTTGAGTACAGAAGTTTCTCGCAGTTGCGAAGAAATCTCAGACCATTTTGGTGGCAAATTTCAGTTGTGATGAAAAAAAAATCATCTATGAGGGAACGAATGAGTGAGAGAAAAAGAGAGGGAGACAGAGAAAGAGCAATGGACGAGCATGTAGAGCCAATCAGTAGTTTTTCTTCGATTCTGTCGGTACCCTGTCATTCAGTCAGCCAAGTGGAAGGACAGGAAACGGGGCTTGTCGGTTCGGCTTCGGAACGCATTATTCATTATGCAGCTCGCAACACGCCGTCACCTGCCACCGCAAACTTCTCCTCCTCCTACAAATCCCTCTCGCGGCCATCCTGTCCCACCGCCTAGCCCTCTTTACTCGTTTGTCCTCATCAAGCCTCCTCTCTTTCCGACTGTCCTATGAGCGAAAACGTCGCGGAACACACTGACCACCGAGGACCATTCTCCAACTAACCATTCTCATATGTAAGCCCCGCTCACGTTTCCTCAATCAAGGCCCGAGGAACTTTTTTTCAACTTCGATCCACGGAAAAAAAATGTTTGGTTGGGACAACCAACTATGATTGTTAGTTGGGTATATTTCGGTTACCGTAAACATCTGCTTTGTTACAATAAGCATGACCTATAGCATTATTTCCATCTACTATTCATAGTTAGTTGACGCGACTAGTCAACGTGACCAGGGTTGCAAGTAGTGCATTACTTTTTTTGATGCATTTACATTTTCAGTAACCATTAACTCTTATTGATTAATTGAAATAATCTCCATTAACCATTGAATATTAATGGTTGATGAAAATAATCTCCATTAACAATTTAATGTTAATGATTAATGGGAGTCATTTCAATTAACCATTAAATGTTAATGATTAATGGAAAATATTTTCATTAACCATTAAATGTTAATGAATAATGGAAATTATTTCTATTAACCAATAAATGTTAATGGTTAAAGGAATTATTTTTATTAGCCATTAAATTTTAATGGTTAATGAAAATCATTTCCATAAACAATTTAATGGTAATGGTTCATGAAAATAATTTCCATTAACCATTGAATGTTAATGATTAATGGGAGTCATTTCAATTAACCATTAAATGTTAATGGATAATGGAAATTATTTCTATTAACCAATAAATTTTAATGGTTAAAAGAAATTATTTCCATTAGCCATTAAGTTTTAATGGTTAATGTAAATAATTTCCATTAGCCATTAAGTTTTAATGCTTAATGAAAATAATTTCCATTAACCATTAAATGGTAATGGTTAATAAAAATAATTTCCATTAACAATTTAATATTAATGGTTCATGAAAATAATTTCCATTAACCATTACATGTTAATGATTAATGGGAGTCATTTCGATTAACCATTTAATGTTAATGGATACTGGAAATTATTTCCATTAACCATTACAGGAAATTATTTCCATTAGCCATTAAGTTTTAATGGTTAATGAAAATAATTTCTATTCAGAATTTAATGTTAATGGTAAATGAAAATAATTTCCATTGACAATTTAATGTTAATGGTTCATGAAAATAATTTCCATTAATCATTACATGGTAATGATTAAAGGAAATTATTTCTATTAGGTTTTAATGGTTAATGAAAATAATTATCATTAATTTTTGTGCATTCCAGATTTTACATGGTTGAAACTATTATCCTGATTTTTTTTAAGACACTATTATCCTGATTTTTTTTAAGACATTCTGAACGATACATTCTGAAAAATAGCTGGAGTAATCCATTACTTTTTAGCCATTTTACAATTATTTTTTTAATACAAAAACTGCACGATATTACAAGTTTTTACTGTCTCAAGAACACTAGAAGTGAAACAATTTCCATTTGTAAGATGCTTGTGCGAGAGAACTTTTTTTTTAATTGCAGAGTGAAAATCGCTGTCGGAATCGCTGACCCCTTTCTCACGTGGCGTGAGAAAATTCAACGAGGTCCGAGAGGTCCCTATTTCAATATAAAATGCGTTCTAGAAACCTCCCATCCCGCTTAAGTTATATATATATATATATATATATATATATATATATATATATATATATATATATATATATCGGGAGATGAATCAACCCCTCAACAGTTGAATCCTAGCAGTCTCAAAAATCCTATCGTCGCTGGGTACGAGAGAGCAGACGCCAGTCAGGTCGGGATGGGGAATTGGAAACTACTTTAAAGTAATTAGAGGATTGTCAACCCATTCCCCCTTAATCCTCCTTCGCTGGCACATCATTGCCACTGCTTCTATCTGCGGGAGGGTTGTTCCCATTAGAGTTGTCCTTCAAGCGTCGCACACCCCTCGATAACTGTCTAATATATATGGGGCGTTCCATGTCAAATCGACCAATTTAAAACCCGATCCCTTTCGATTTGGCTGAAATTTCGTTTTCCTTTTCTACCCCATTAAAAAATGTTGGGTGGAAAAATTTTTTTTTTTAAAATGGACCATGCAAAATTGCATGAATATGATCTGCAAATAAAAGTACAAAAGCCCGCAAATTTGAAATTTTCTAAATTCCTTAGTTTTTTCCAAAAAAAAAGCTTCACTCGCGAAGTAAGGAAGAAAGTAATACGCAAGTATCAAATTTGCAGGATTTTTTTATCGCCCTTTACATCGTACGAATTTTCCAAAATGGCTTCGCGAACAGGTTGCACAGTACGAAAACTCTGGGATGCTATAAGCTCCCAAAACGAACATTCGAAATCAGCGGGTAATCCCGCCGTATTACGAATCGTATATTATACGTAATGTACGTATATATTTTTTCAGACCGAGAAATATGGTACCGGACTCTCTAGCTCGGTAAACCAACTCAACAAATCCGATTATCATAGGCTCTCTCGTTAGCTAACCGAGAGTGGAGATCTGTAAAATTTTGCCAATTCCCATCATAGTTCGAAATCGGCGGCAATTTACTCTTTCTCGCTCTAGCTTTCTGGCTTATCGCGTTGCGAGCTAGCGAATATCATAATTTAGGGAATACCCGCTTAATGATAAAATTTTCCCATCGATTTCAATGTTGCAATCTTACTATTTATTAAAGGGTTTTACGAGGACCACTCTGACTGCGATCGAACAAAAATGTTTTTTTTTAAATTTGATTTTCTCTAAAATAAATCTCAAGAGCAAAGTAAAAATAAAAATACTATAAAATTTTCCCATCAATTTTAATCTCACATCACCGTTTGTAAAAAAAATGTTTAATGACGATTATCTTCCATTCTAATCGATCGAGCAATTTTGCTTTTTATTTTCTTTGGAATAAATCATTTCCAGGGCAAAGTGACAATGAAAATATTATAAAATATTCCCATCATTTGAATGTTGCGACATCGCTTGTAAAAATGTCTTTAATAACGAATTTCCTCGACTCCGATAAGTCAAATTTTTTTTTATGATGTCTGAAAAAAAATCTCAAGGGCGAAATGAAAGGAAAAAAATAATTAAATTTTCCCATCAATTTTAATCTTGCATCACTGTTTGTAAACGTGTGTTTGATGATGATTATTCTCGACTCCGATCAGTCGCAAAATGTTGCTTCTTATTTTTCTTGGAATAAATCATCTCGGAGGCAAAATGAAAGAAAAAAATTCCAAATTTTTCCCATCAATTTCAACGTCACATCATTGTTTGTAAAAAATGTTTAACGACGATTATCTTTCATTCCGATCGATCGAGGAATTTTGCTTTTTATTTTCTTCGAAATAAATCATCTTAAGGACAAAGTAAAAATAAAAATATTGTAAAATATTCCCATCATTTGAATGTTCCAGCATCGCTTGTAAAGACGTGTTTGACGACAATTATCCTTGCGTCCGATCGATCAAAAACTTTTGCTTTTTCATTTTCTTCGAAATTAATCATCTTAAGGGCAAAATAGAAGCAAAAAGGTGATGGGATTTTTTCACTGGTGAAGATAAATCTCGATATATATGCATATGGATGAAGGATGTAGCCATAGTGGTCACTCCAGTCGCATTAGTTGAGACTAACAACGCCGGCGAACAATCAAAAGCTGATGGGCCATGATTCGCTATGATAATGAACCATGAATACGTCATGAGGTGAGTTGAGCTGGGGACGCCAACTCCTCGCTTCGCTCACGACCAGCCCAACTACCATATACCCTAACATCGTACGTATATATTTATATATTAGGGTGGCCCTTGACATGCGTAAAGTCGAATTTCAATCGCCATCATCCCGCAAAAAGATTCCCAATCATTTTCAAAAAATCAAAAAGAGCTTTTAAACATCGATTTACAAAAAATAAAAATAAAATGATTTAATGATGTGATATTTTTTATTTATTTTACTTTATCTATAAAACGTTGTTTTTTTCTATTTTACTTTAGTTAAAAGGCGGGCTTTAATTAAAGGGCGCTCCCATATCGAGGGCTCTTGTACCGAGGAGGTACTGTATTAACCATATTAAGGATCACTCTAATATATATATATAGAAATATACAGAAGAGAGCGTATGATGGGTGGCGAATGATGGTGGAGAATGTGATGGCGAGAAACCCAGCCGAGCTTTTGAGGAGCGGAACAGAGACCAAAGGGGTGAGTCCCTTATACTCGTTGGTGAGCCGAAGAGGGATAGAGGAAAATATCGCTACCACAGAGTGCCAAAGTATTATAGCACGCTCTTAGGATCGTATCTATCCTAAAAATCGTTATACAGGGTGTCACATAAGTAACGGAACGGTTGAATATTTCTTCAGCCAAGATAATTTTCCAAAAGATCAAGGTCATTCTTGTAGTAGCTTTTGACGAGGAATTCAGGGTGACCTTAATTTTGACGTTAATGATTACCTTCAAAGTTATTTCAAGGTAAACTTTTTTTAAAAATGGATTTTAGAACTCAAAAGTACAGGTTTTCATTGAAAAAAAATTGACCTTGAAATCACCTTGAAGATCATCGTCAAGGTCACTACTACATGCGCGTTGTTGAAATTAATAACTTTGAACCTTACAAAATAATCTGAAAAGCTTTCATTCTCAGAGCCTTGTTTAAGTTTAATTGACTTTAGAGGACCTTCAAGGTCAAAATATGACTATGCCCTAAGTACATATTTGAACATTAAATTTTCCGCTCTTTCGATTGCCGATGTCAAAAAAGGGGATTTCCATTTGAAAAAAAAGTTGACCTTGAAATAACCTTGAAGGTGATCGTCAAGGTCAAAATTAAGGTCACCATTGAATTCCTCGTCAAATAAATTTTTTTCCGAGTATTACTACTTTCGATTTTTTTTCTTCTCAACTTTTCAAACTCTGAGGTCCTTTATAAATCCTGAAAAATTTTTCCAGAGTGGTGTTTCGTGAAATAAGCCCAGAAGGGAAATTTTTTTTTCCAATCGATAAAAAAAAAATAGAAGGAAAATTCCACCCACTCCAGTTCGGGCGGCATTCTTTCCGTAATTGATCAAAATTTTTTTGGGTAAAGAAAAAGAAATGGTATCTCCGAGAAAACGATGTTTTTTTTCGAAAAAGTTGAAAATTGCATAGATTTTAGTATCTTAAAATTTTTTTGTATTTTTTTTCGGAAAGTACATTGAAAGACGAAAATATTGAGAAAAAAAACGTCCCGATTAGTCAATTTTTGAAGAAGTTATAGCTATTTGAAAAAACAAAAGCCTTTTTTTTTTTGAATAATTCATAACTTTTTTTTGGGTTGGGTAAAAAAATTTGAAAAATTCCTGAAAAATGCGCTTAATGGGGTTTTAATGACCCATATATTTATACGTATATACGAAAAATATATACATATTATCTATATGAGCATATAAGAGAGAGCTTGATTTGTTTGAAGGAGGAATAGAGAATAAGATCACTACGATTCTCACCCTCGACGAGGAGAGAGTCGAGAATTGACCAATTTCTTGATTTTTTCTTCGTACGAGAATATCGAACACCGAAAGATCCATATATATATATATATATATATATATATATATATATATATATATATACAACATTTATGCGCAAAAATAAATCTCAGTATGACGTCGTAACTGGGATTGGTGTCTTTAATAATTTATTTCGTCACGTGTGTTTTCAGCACGAGATGGGGATATATAAGATGGAAAACGATGACTCTCGAGAGTGTCTTATCGCTCCGGAAGAATCGTCGAATATGATACAGCGCGATGAAACGTGAAGGGGGATGAAATTGTAGGGGGTTCTCTGAGAGAGAACCATTTTGTTTTCTCTCTTATCGCAAATTCAGGGAGAGTGTCTTATCGCTTCGGGGAAAATCGTCGAAATTGATACAGCGCGAAAGCGCGAAGCGCGAAATTCGGGTCGCTGGAGACCCGAGCGATTTTTCGTTTCCCCCATTTCTCTTGAGAGGTTACATGTGTCTATGACGAAAAATAAAATATTTGTTTGAATTTTTTTACAATCTTCATGGTGTGCCCTTAAAGTAGAAGTGTTCAGGAGTATTGAGGAATTTTATCAGATTTTTTCATTGCAAATTACGTGTTCCAGCATGCCTTGGGTCTCAATCGACCCACGATAACCTAACAAGGTGTCGAAAAACACGATAACTTGATCGGGTTAAATTTGAGCTTCAATTTAATTATATGCTGATGCGCCATTACGATAAAGGTTGATTGTAAAAATCATAAAAATTTTAGGAGCTTTTCAACCCCTTTGCCGAGCTTGCAGTCGTGAACCGCCTCGGTTCAACGTTGATCCTCCCTTATTCGTTCGTAAGGTTCCATTACAATTTAAAAAAAAAGTAATGTGTAATGGATGCGTGTTCCATTACAAAAAAAAAAAGTAATGTGTAATGTATGCATGTGCCATTACAAATAAAAAGAGTAATGTGTAATGGATGCGTGTTCCATTACAATTTAAAAAAGTAATGTGTAATGGATGCATGTTCCATTACAAACAAAAAAAGTAATGTGTAATGGATGCATGTGCCATTACAAATAAAAAAGTAATGTGTAATGGATGCGTGTTCCATTACAAATAAAACAAGTAATGTGTAATGCATGCATGTGCCATTACAAATAAAAAGAGTAATGTGTAATGGATGCGTGTTCCATTACAATTAAAAAAAGTAATGTGTAATGGATGCATGTTCCATTACAAATAAAAAAAAGTTATGTGTAATGGATGCATGTCTCATTACAAATAAAAAAAAGTACTGTGTAATATATGCACGCATTACAAATTACAATTTAAAAAAAAAAGTGATTTGCAGTGGAGAATATTCCATTACAAATAGACAAATTGCCGTGCACGTATTAGAAACTTGCACATTGCTGTCTCATTATTTTATTTCGCTCACTAAAAGTTCAACCACAATTATCACAAATGATCCATAAAGTTAAAAAATAGAAAGACAAAAACAGACTTATCGTTAAATATGACGTACGAAAATGTACTCAACCCCAAAAATTATCCAACTTTATATTGAATTTGCTTTTACACGCTGTTACCCATAATTTTAAGCAATCTAATAAAAATTACAAGTTACTGACACAAAATTTGTCGCTCTATTGAATGTGCATGTTCTTTTTTTTAACTTTATGGATCATTTGTGATAATTGTGGATGAACTTTTAGAGAGCAAAATAAAATAATGAGACAGCAATGTGCGAGTTTCTAACACGACGACGGCAATTTTTCTATTTGTAATGGAATATTCTTCACTGCAAATTACTTTTTTTTTAAATTGTAATTTGTAATGGAACGTGCATACATTACACATTGCTCTTTTATTTGTAATAGAACACGCATCCATTAAACATTACATTTTTATTTGTAATGGCACATGCATCCATTACACATTACTTTTTTTATTTGTAATGGAACATGCATCCCTTACACATTATTTTTTTTTAAATTGTAATGGAACGTGCATACATTACACATTACTTTTTTATTTGTAATGGAACACGCACCCATTACACATTACTTTTTTTATTTGTAATGGAACACACATCTATTACACATTACTTTTTTTTTTGTAATGGCACATGCATCCATTACACATTACTTTTTTATTTGTAATGGAACATGCATACATTACACATTATTTTTTTTTAATTGTAATGGAAAGCTTGTCCAATACACATTGTTTAAAGTAATGGGTAATGCATTACTTTTACATTACTATTTTCGCAACTCTGATTAGTATACCGAATCACTTATTTTGTCAACTCCAATAAATATTCAGTAACTCAGACTATACCAGGGTTGAGTCAACTGAATTTATTTATTTGATTTGACTCTTTACTTTTCTCAGTGTAGACAACAAAAGCATCGATATTTCTCAACGCTTGAGAAAACATTTTTTCAGGACTGCAGTGACACAGGGGTGGTAAATTCAGCATACATTTCGGATGTTCGAAATTTCGAATTGCCATAATACCAAGATAGGTAGACTATAGTTTTACACGGTATGGCTGCTAACTTGCCAAGTTTTTGGACAGGAAATTTCGTAGGCAAGGGAAAAGGGATGATTTTTCGTGCGTAGGAGTGAAGAAAAAGAAGGAAGGAGGGGATGAAATGGAGGGTGGAAATTGAGGGTGGGATGCGTGAGTGCGTGCGCTCTGCTGGCGCCGTTCCGGTGTTTTAGAGGAGTGCTACCAGCCAAAGAGCGACGGATGCAGAGGGTTGAAGAGAAAAGGAAGGAGAGTGTATTGGGGGATGATAAAGCGAGGAAGAGAGAGATACATACAGAAAGAGCGAAAGTCACGAGTTGGAGGAGAGAGAGAGAGAGAGAGAGAGAGAGAGAGAGCACGAGGAGAGACCCGCGTGGCCCGCATTGGCTGTTGAATTATAAATGAACGGAGCATAAGGGCTGTTGCCTGGCAACCCTCGTGCGCCGCGTTAAGACAAAATGGTGGTACACCATGCGCGTTTGTAGTATATCTATGCTACATATATATGCGTATGGAGAATGGAACCAGAAGAGAGCAACCCTATGATGCGTTATCACGAAAAAGCATATCAGCCAAAAGCTCCCGCCTACAACTTTTACCCTCTTTCCTTCCCCCCCCCCTCTCTCTCTCCCTCTCTCTCTCTCTCCCTCTCTTTCTCTCTCTCGCTCTCTCTCTTCGTCTCTAACTCAAAGTTAGAGAGTACGAAAAGTTTATAAACAGTGGAAAGCCGACGATTTAATCACTTATTCCTTACCGAATAAACGCATTCATCGTCTCTTTTAAAATATTCGCGACGACGATTAAGGGTTGATTAATGGGTTTTTAAAAGAAGGCTGATGAATAAAATGTATCTTATGAATATGGTCGTTGTTTCCAAAAAAAATGAATGTTTTTGTGAACCTCGAACCAAGGTTTCCTAATTAAAATTTTCAAAAATTGAATTTAGTTAAATTTTGGAAAATAAAGAATCTTTTTTTTTCTAGCAAAAGCAGGCAAAAAAAATCACACTTTTGTCGATGGAAAAAATAAACAGTGAAATTGACATGCAACACGATGTGGATATAAAAGTGGTGACACGCCATTCCGTAGCGATACAGATAAGGGATGAAAAGCAACGAAGAGAATCGTGAGAATCACGAGGGGCTTGCGAATGAATGAGAAGAGACGCTCTATCGCGCGGTGATGGTGAAAAAATAAAAGTGGACGAACGAGGAAAAAGCTCAGAGAGAGAGAGAGAGAGAGAGAGTGAGGGAGGGAGGGAGGGAGGGAGGGAGGGAGGGAGGGAGGGAGGGAGGGAGGGAGGAGAGAGAGAGAGAGAGAGAGAGAGAGAGAGAGAGAGAGAGAGAGAGAGAGAGAGACCGAGAGAGAGAGAGAGAGAGAGAGAGAGAGAACGAGATTGGTGAGGGTCGCTGCGTGGACAACTTGTCGCATCGCATGAGTCTTAAGTAGCCACGGTCCCTTCGTTTCAGCTTCGTACTTTTCTCTTTTTTACATCATCCCTTTATTTTCCCTCCCCCTCACTAAAAATGGACTTTTTTCCCAACCCGTATATTTTGCCTTGAAGTATTTTCAACGCTTGATGAATTTTCAGAATTTCCAGAAATTTTCTCAAAAAAGCGATGAAATTATCGTTTCCCATTAATATTCTCGGCAACGATTGATATACTTGGGTTATTCGCGATAATGATAACTGACGTTCTCACACGAATCAATATTATCGTGTCATAATCAATTCGACCCGATATTGAATTTTCAAACTGGCGAATTTCCGCGATACTCTTCTGGGTCATGTGCCAATTTAATTTATCACTTAAATTCATAGATATATATGGGCCATTCCATGCCAAATCAACCACTTTTAAACGTGATCCCTCTCGATCTGGCTGCAATTTTGTCTTCCTTTTCTACTTGATTGAAAACATTTTTCAGGAAATTTTTTAAATTTTTTTACCGAGCCCAAAAAAATACTTTTTTTTTTGCAAATAGCTATAACTTCTTCAATAATTTACGGATTGGGACCTTTTTTCAAAATTTTCGCTTTTTAATGTACTTTCCGAAAAAAATCGCCATTTTCAATTTCTTTTTCACTTCAAAAATACTTTGATCAATTCCAGAAAAAATGCCGCCCAACATGGAGTGGACCGACATTTCCTTCGATTTTTTTTTATCCATTGGAAAAAAAGTGTCCCAGCTGGGCTTATTTCACAAAATTGATCAAAGTACTTTTTGAGTGAAAAAAAAAACAAATTAAAAATGGCGTACTTCGAGAAAAAGATTATTTTTCTCGAAAAAGTGAAAAATTTCGTAGATTCTAATATCTTGAACTTTTTGTATTTTGTTTCGGAAAGAACATTCAAACTATTTGACAATGACGATGACAATTTTGAAAAAAAAAAACGTCCCAATCAGTCAATTTTCGAAGAAGTTGTAGGTATTTGAAAAAAAGTTTTTTTTTTTGTTAGGGTCAAAAAATTTGAAAATTTCCCGAAAGATGTTTTTAATGGGGTATAGAAAAGCAAAAAAAAATCAGGCAAATCGAAAGGGGTCGGTTTCAAAAGTGGTCGATTTGACATGGAATGACCCATATATGTATAAGTATAATCAGTCTCCTCGACCCGTCGCGTCGTCTGAAAATGAAAAATCCGATAAATCTGAAATATATTGACGCGACGAACGAGACGCAGAAAAATTCCTCGAGATTTGTACGACCAACGAGGGCGAATTCGTCGGATTGACAAAATCAAGTGTGCTTGTTTTTTTTCTAAAATATGTAACAAGTGCCGTTGACATCAGTATAGCGAGGTGAAAAATTGATTACTGAAATTATTTTTCTGAATAAATTCCGACGCCGATTTTCTTTTTGTTGTTATTGTTGTTGTTGTTATTGTTATTATTTTTTGTTCTGGCTTTTGTTGTTGTTGTTGTCGTCTTCGTCTTTATCTCTGTCTTTGTCGTTGTTGTTTTTGTTGTTGTCGTTGTTGTTTTTGTTGTTTTTGTTGTTGTTGTTGTTGTTGTTGTTGCTGTTGTTGTTGTTGCTGTTGTTGTTGTTGCTGTTGTTGTTGTTGTCGTTGTTGTTGTTGTCAATACTAGTAAAATTATGGCAGAGCTTGAGTATTGAGCACTAAGAATATTTATTTACAAATCCCTGTCGATTAAACTCGAAATAGCCCATACACGGTGGCGCAAGGATCTCGATAGCGCGAGGAGAGACACGAAAAATGATTGACAGGATAAAAAGGGTCCCCGGCAATATGTTTATATTAGCCGGATAATGAATTCGTGCTGAGCTCTCCGTGCTTCTTCTCGGTTTTTTTTTTTTTTTTTTTTTTTTTTTTTTTTTTTTTTTTTTTTTTTTTTTTTTTTTTTTTTTTTTTTTTTTTTTTCATGTACACCGTTGATGTTTTTGCGAGAACAGGTTGCACAGTTCGAGGATCCGGACAGAGGATAGAGCAGATGCTCTTTTGTCGGCCAGATGAGCTCTCGCGTGCGAGCCTCTATCCTTAGGGCCATCCGCCATTGGGACAAGGGGGGGGGGGGGTTTGTTCGATCGGAGTTTTTTTGGGCGAGGGGGATGCGATACACGCTGGTGGCCGGTGCATTGAATGCACGTCGAAAGGTCCGACATATATCCCACAGGTCCCAATGGGGCACGAAAAATAGGGGAAGGGCTGGAAGGGATTCGGGGGTGATTCCGAAGGGGGATCGTCCGCGACAATCCTGACCATTCGATACCGCTCAATCGCTCGTTTTCGCTTGTTTGTACGGATTATAATTTCACTTTCGGTGGAGGGCAATAGCGTGTATCCGTAGTCAAAGCTCAAGCCTCGAATCGAGGGGGCGCGAAAACCACCCCTATTTCTAATGAGATAAAGCGAAGAATGTGCCATCCCTTTTTGAGTATGATCCACTTAGGAATTGAAGAAAGGAAATTTTTAAGATTTTTTTCTCAACTCCTTTATCATGGCTGTAAAATTTACAACATTTTACAACAATACAATTTTTTTTCTTTGAATAATTTATAGAAGGCGCCAAAGTCTAGTCTTCGAAAATGTCTCTTCCCGAAAAAAAAAAATCATTTTAAAGAGGAAGGTTTCTTACACAACCAACCCTTATTCTTACACAACCACTTTACCACCCTTAATGAAAAATCGATTTAGAAAAAAATGGTGGATGTTTGAAAAAAGTTGTGAAAAATTCAATTTTTCATTTTCATTTCAAACATCCGCCATCTTTTTTATTTTGATCGTTTTTTTATTAACGCTGGTAGATTGTTGTGTAAGAGAGCTTACTTTTTACAATGCTTTTTTATTCTTTTGGGACATGAAATTTTCGACTTTGGCGCCTTCTATAAATTATTCAAAGAATCAGACGAAAAGAAAAATTTCTAAACATCGAGTAATCTTTTTAAAAATGGAATAATGAATTTTTTTTCAACTTTTTTGACAATATTCTGCATTTGTTATCGGTTAAATTTGAAAAACAAACAAAATTCAAACAATTTCAAATATATATTTTTTTCAATTTTTGAATTTTTTGTTTCAAATTTAACCGATAACAGATACAAAATGGTAAAGAGCGTTAAAAAAAAATCTATTTTACCATTTTCAAGAAGATTACTCGGTGATTAGAAACAAAAACCTTTCTCCTTTAATTTTTTTTTTTTAATTCTGATCAATCGATTCGGAAAAATCGTTCAATGGATCGATCTACAAACTTACAGGGTTATTAGGGGGGGGCTGTAAGAATTTCTGAACACATTATCTTCCCATAAGGAAAAAAAAACCAAAATTTTTAAATTTTTTTTATTTTTTTTCCTTGAATTTAACCCATAATATGTAGAATTGTAAACAAAAATTTAAAAAAATCAATTTTTCCATTTTTACACCCGATGTTCAGAAACAAAAACCTTGCTCCTCAATTTTTTTTTTTTAATTCTGATCAATCGGTCTGGAAAACCCGTTCAATGGAAACAAGGGGAAAAGTCACTTTTTTTACTTTTTTCAACTGAATATTAAGGGTAGAAAAAAAAAAATTTCCGAAAACTCTTGAATGAACCTAGTAGGAAATTAATTCCAGTTTCCGAAACTGCCCAATTATCTTTTTTCCTTTTCAGCTGGAAAAAAAATTTCCACGCTCCACCAAACGATAAAATGAAAAAAAAAAATCGAAAATATTCTTCCGCGCCATTTCTTAAAATTTCTCAAGAACCGTAGCTCCTAAAAATTTTTGCCCAAAAGGTCTGAAAACTAGAGTCTTGAAGCTTCAACATCCTTTTTTTATGATCTCGATACGACAATTTTTCATTGAAATACAGAATTTCGAAAATCACCAAAAAATTTGGAAATTTTTCTTGCTCCCTTAATTATTGCTTGAAGTTGAAAAAAATGCTTCCTCCAATAACGAATGTGCTCTTTCTTCATCATTTTTCCCTCCGAGATTGAAATATGGCACACGACCTAAGAATGAAAAAAAAAGGGCGGTAGGAAGCTTCACGACCGCGGTTGACACAATCAATATGAACGTAAATATTAATGGCACGTGGATACGAGCGTTTTACACATTGACTCTGACATATCGTTCTGATATAAAAGAGAAAAGGAAAAAGAAAAAAAAAGTCGTGTGCACGTTTTTTCACGTAGACCAGTCGATTGGTAATTGCAATGTTCATGCATATGGAACAAACACGAACGAACATCAGGTTGACTTTTATCTAAAAATAATTCAACGCACGAGCTGGTAAAGCCAATGTGAAGATTTAGGGGTATGTGACAGACGTCACGAACAGAATTAAACGTCATTGTCACACATGAGCGATCGATGAATCTCAATTTTGTCAAACAATCAAAAGAATCTGTTTCTTAAATTTTCATCATGCACCGTAAAATTGAATTATTCGAATACTCAAATAAAAGTGCCAAGTAAATATGGGGTATTCCATGTCAAATTTAGAACTTTTGTAATGGTTGAAACTTCGATTTGGCTGAAATTTTGTTTTCCTTTTCTACCCAATTGAAAATATTTTTTTCAGGAAATTTTCAATTTTTTTTATCCAAAAGAAAAAGCTTTTTTTCTGAAATGACTATAACTTCTTCAAAAATTGACTATAGGGACGTTTTTTTTCTAATTTTCATTTTTGAATGTACTTTCCCAAAAAAAATACAAACAAATTTTAAAATATTAAAATCTATGGAATCCATAGCAAAAATAAACAATCTATAGAATCTATAGCAATAAAATCGTATTGTTTACATCTATTTGTTACGTCTCACAATTACTCCAGCCATGATCACCCATTAATTAAACCCAAAAGATGATTTATGTATGGACTCTTCCAATGAAAAATGAAAATTTTTGTCGTTTTTATTTATTTTTTTTCAATGTGTCGCAGGTCGAATTTTGAGAATTTTTTTTTTTTTAATGTATAAGATAAAATCATGTCAATTTTTGTCATAATGGCAGAAAAATCTCTTCGCTACAAAATACGGTTTTTAAAGGAAGATTCGTCGATTAAAAATATAATTTAGCATTAAAAAAAAAAAGAAAAAAAGTTTCATCAACATTGTCATGGTTCTGAATTTTCAGAATTTTTTAACATTTTTCGGTCACCTCTTGGCATTTAAAAACTGCAAAAATCGCAATTTTTTTTTGTCAGTACATTGACGAAAATTTTTTGACATTTCGGAGAGAATAAAACGGGGGAATCGAGTGTACACGATGCGAGGAAACTGTGCACTATAATTTCGTACGTAGAGTCGTCGAATCGTACGCAGAATGCTCAGTCTCACGGGATAGGAAATCCCAGGCGGTTATATCGACCCTCATAATATTTACGACCCTGCACGATACCTACAGATGTATATGAGGCATTCCGCGTCAAGTTCCCATTTTTTGAAATCGCGTAAAATCGCATAAAAATTTTTAGAAAGCAGTTCTAACTATCAAGAAAATTTGTGATTTTTTTCAGATTTTTAAATTACATTTTTTAGCTGGAAAAAAATACAAAAAATTCGTTTGTCCCATTTTGTAACTCGAAAATTATTCATCGTACGAAAAAACAAGTAGAACATAAAATTTTGGATTTTCAACGTGCTTTTCACTGAAATTTTGTACAAACTCCTCCAAAAGCTCTATATGCCATTTTCGGAGCAAATAGTGTTTTGATATTTTTTTTTCTCAGTATTGACATCTTCGATTCGTCTGTAGTTCAAATAGTTTTTTACTTGATATATTTACAGACTATAAAAAAATTGGCGTAGTGGAGAATCCATTATTTCAAATGCATTTTTGTCGATACAATCTATCATTGTAAAGTGATTTAACGAAATAGTGTAGATATTGATATTTTATCATTATTAATCGTATACAGGAAAAAATAATAAAATAATCTCGTTTTGATACTGCGAGGATGATTCCAGGAACAAAGCAGTATCATTGCTTCATTCCCAAAAATCATGCCCTGATCGAACTAAAAAAGTAATCATTGGCCATAGAAAGGTCGGTGTATCGAAAGAGGGTAAATTAATTATTTTTTGCAATCGAGAGACGCGAGTAGCCTTCGACTCAAATTTGAATAGACTCAATCGGTGTCCATGGGTCCATTGATAAAGTTTATTAAAATGTACAAAAAGATATGTAAGAAAATAAAAATGAAAAAAGTTAAAAAAATTGAAAAAGTACAAAAAATAAACAAAAATGTGGGTTTTAAAAAATATCTATAGATAGTCTCAACCCTGTTAACGCACAGAGAAATTTGTGTATTCATTTGGGATGAAAGACGCATGGGAAGGAATGGATTCTCCACTGAGCCAATTTTTTTAGTCTGTAAATATATCAAGTAAAAAACTGTTTGAACTAAAGACGAATCGAAGTTGTCAATTCTGAGGAAAAAAAATATCACAACGTTATTTGCTCCGAAAATGGCGCATAGAGCTTTCGGAGGAGTTCGTAAAAAATTTCAGTGAAAAGTACATTGAAAATCCTAAATTTCATGTTGAACCTTTTTTCGTACGATGAATAATTTTCGAGTTACGAAATGGAACGAGAAAATTTTTTGTATTTTTTTTCCGGCTAAAATATGTAATATAAAAATCTAAAAAAAATCACGAATTTTCTTGACAATTAGAACTACTTTATAAAAATTTGTGTGCGATTTTTGGTGATTTCAAAAAATGGGGTGGCCGACTTGACGTGGAATGCCTCATATATTTATTGGGGCAGTAACATTTCTAGGATAGTCGTAGTCGTGTGCGGCAAAAAAAAAAATAAGCCCGGGCGCGCAAAACGCGTATAAAATCACACTTGAAAAACGAAATATTGGAATTTATATGCGTCCAACTCGTGCGATACTCATGCGAATTTTTCTAACCCAAGAGGAAAATATGGGAAACTAAAAAAAAAAAAAAAATGAGAGTTCTCCCCAAGGCGACATTCTTACAGCCGCATTACTTTTCCCAACCGTGTCACGGTATACGATCGGTATGATGTCATTACCAGTCAGTCGAGGGGAATATACATACATGAGAAAAGTGTGGCGAATAGCGTTGCGAACCCTCGAAAGAATTTTCTCTTTCTCTCTCGCTCACTCTCTTCTCGAAGAATATTATATTTATGGGATTTTATGATAAAAAGGTTTTTCTATATATGCATGGAAACAAGTGTTGACAAAATGAAAAATAAAAAATCACACATTATTTCCAAAGATTTTGAATTTTGGAAAAAATTTTGGAAAAAATTTCGCAACATTTGAAAAAAGATGAGAAAGCACCGTAAAAAAAAGTTTTTTGTTTCATGCAATTTCAACCCTTTTTTTCTTGAAAGTTCAATGGAAATTAATCTTGATTACATTTTTTTCCATTTTTTTAACGATTTGAATGATAACTTTTTTTTAAAGTTGGAACATGAACGAAAAATTGTGTTTTATTTGCTCTGTCAAGAATATCATTGAGAAAACAATGTACCGGGATTTGGTAACTATTAACAAATGTAAAGTTAAATATTGACGAATTAATTATTTTTTAACAGTTGCGTCCATGTCAAATAGACCAAGAGTTGGAATCGACCTCTTTCAATTTCGATGAAATTTGGTCAGAATATACATCATGTATATTAAGTTTACGCTTAAAACGCTTTACCAAATAAATAAAAATGCAAATTCAATTACATAATTACAGAATTATACAATTACAGAAACATTCTGTTTTTATATTATATTTAAAAAAAATTGAACCAAAAATTTAATGTTGATCGTGGATTTTCACGATTTTTGAAAATTCAACATTCCCCAAATTCATAATTTTTCAAAAATTTTATTCGGAATTTTTCGTAGCCCTATTCTCTTTCAGACGAATTCAGAACGATTTTTAGTAACTATAACAGTTTTCGATATATTTTAAAAATAAACTTGAAAGATTTAAAAAATTGTAAAATTTTGCATAACTTCCGAAAAAAAATTTATTAATATTTTTCCTTACGTAGAACTTCGTTTTATTATAAACGAAAACTTCTGACCAAATTTTATCTAAATTCAAAGGGGTCGATTCCAACGCTTGGTCGATTCGACATGGAATGACCCAGTTAATAAATATAAATATTTTTTAACAGTTAATAAATTATTTGGGCACAAATAAAATATTTCTTAACGACCAACAAATTTTGTAACAATTAAGAAACATTTAAGTAAAAGTGCCAACTAAAATATATTTCTTTACTACAAATAAACTGTTTTCTCAGTATCATAATCAGATATTTTAATTTGCGAGTAATCGAGACTCCTCCGAGACTATTATTTGGGTTACAGAACTATTTTCGCCGTCTGCTATCATTTCTTCTTCGTAATAAGAGAGAAGCTTATCTCGTCTTGTCTAGACTCATCAGACATTCGCCATCAAATCTAGACAATGACAAAATTGCTTCTTCTTCCATCTCTCTCTCTCTCTCTCTATCGGATATAATTTATTCAGCATATCTTCGCTGATTTTCATAGATTCTCAGTCCTACATTCGAGCTTCGTGAATTTGAAAAGATCAGCTTCGAAGTTTTCGTTTGATCGTGTCATCTCGATATTTTGACAACTTTTATATTTTTAGCTTCCTCATACAGGACGTTTCAATTTTTTTTAATTTTTTATACGCCCTTATGGCTTTCCGAGTGGGTCTCGAAATCCATAAGGGCGTATCGAATTGGGAAAATTTTTTTTTCATCGGTTCTATACGTTTCGGTCATAATTACGTTGACTTGAAATTTCGCTATTTTCAGGTTTTTGAAAATAGGCCCAAAATTGAGCAAAACAGTTTTTTATCGAAATTAATGAAAATTTTGATTTTTTGAAAAAACTATTGATAGATTCGTGTTTAGGGGGCAAAAATACATCTATATGAGGCCCGAAAAACTAAAATAATTTTTTTTTTTTTTGCACTTTGGCCAAAATTCAATCGGTTCACTAAAATGGCTGCAATTTATTTTCTAGATAGAATTGCGGCTTGAGCATGAGCTCATTCTCTTCGTAATCGTTCACGCTTCAAAATCCCGTTTGGTTCATCCCATTACGATCATTTTTCGATTTTTGGCAGATTTTTAAAGTTCAACAATAGATTTTTGTAAATTTTTTAAGGTATACCCCTTTCCATTTTTTTCGGCGATTTTCAAACTGCTCTCATTTCTACAAAAAATTAGTTATCGGGATGAACTTAACGGCATTCTCTAAGTTTGGTCACAAGCTTTGCGTACGAAAAACAAATTTTGAAATCGGTTGAACCAAAGTGAAGTTATGAGCACTTGAAATTTCGCTATTTTCAGGTTTTTGAAAATAGGCCCAAAATTGAGCAAAACAGTTTTTGATCGAAATTCATGAAAATTTTGATTTTTTGAAAAAACTATTGATAGATTCGTGTTTGGGGGGCAAAAATACATCGATATGAGGCCCGAAAAACAAAAAGAATTTTTTTTTTTTTTTTGCATTTTGGCCAAAATTCAATCGGTTCACTAAAATGGCTGCAATTTATTTTCTAGATAGAATTGCGGCTTGAGCATGAGCTCATTCTCTTCGTAATCGTTCGCGCTTCAAAATCCCGTTTGGTTCATCCCATTACGATCATTTTTCGATTTTTGGCAGATTTTTAAAGTTCAACAATAGATTTTTGTAAATTTTTTAAGGTATACCCCTTTCCATTTTTTTCGGCGATTTTCAAACTGCTCTCATTTCTACAAAAAAATAGTTATCGAGATGAACTTAACGGCATTCTCTAAGTTTGGTCACAAGCTTTGCGTACGAAAAACAAATTTTGAAATCGGTTGAACCAAAGTGAAGTTATGAGCACTCGAAATTTCGATATTTTCAGTTTTTTGAAAATAGGCCCAAAATTGAGCAAAACAGTTTTTTATCGAAATTAATGAAAATTTTGATTTTTTGAAAAAACTATTGATAGATTCGTGTTTAGGGGGCAAAAATACATCGATATGAGGCCCGAAAAACAAAACTAATTTTTTTTTTTTTTTTGCATTTTGGCCAAAATTCAATCGGTTCACTAAAATGGCTGCAATTTATTTTCTAGATAGAATTGCGGCTTGAGCATGAGCTTATTCTCTTCGTAATCGTTCACGCTTCAAAATCCCGTTTGGTTCATCCCATTACGATCATTTTTCGATTTTTGGCAGTCTTTTAAAGTTCAACAATAGATTTTTGTAAATTTTTTAAGGTATACCCCTTTCCATTTTTTTCGGCGATTTTCAAACTGCTCTCATTTCTACAAAAAATTAGTTATCGGGATGAACTTAACGGCATTCTCTAAGTTTGGTCACAAGCTTTGCGTACGAAAAACAAATTTTGAAATCGGTTGAACCAAAGTGAAGTTATGAGCACTTGAAATTTCGCTATTTTCAGGTTTTTGAAAATAGGCCCAAAATTGAGCAAAACAGTTTTTGATCGAAATTCATGAAAATTTTGATTTTTTGAAAAAACTATTGATAGATTCGTGTTTGGGGGGCAAAAATACATCGATATGAGGCCCATTAAAAAAAAGTAATGCATTATTTGCGACCTTGCTTGCAAGTAACAAGTACTTTGTACTTCAAGTATCACCGGTATTCGACACTTCAAGTACCTACGGTACATTGTACTTGATACTTGAAGTACTTTCGAGTACTTTGCCCAACTCTGAAAAAAAAATCAAAAGAGAGAAAATTGGATAATGCCACTACGATTTTTCAAGTATATCGTAGAATTCTCGCTCAATATGTTTGGATATGGAAGAGCCTCGTCGGTGAATCTGAAATCTTAAAAGCTCGCAAAGCGCATTGAATTGGGATTATGAATAAGGGATATAACGGGGAAAAACCCTTGGGGCGTCGATGGATGAGATGGGCGGATGGTGAGTGTATGTGTTGGGTTTGTAGCTTACACAACGGAAAGCCAACATCAGTATGGGCCTCGGATTCGCTGGGAGGGGTTCGAAACGAAACAAGGGCCAAAGGCCAAGGGAATAAACATGCTTGTTGCTCGCTGGTTATGATACGCTCAACATATGCGATGCATTGTCGTCATATGCCGTCTTACACGATACACACAACAAGCACACAAAACTCACGAGCACGAGTTTCATCTTTGACGATTCCTGCTCTTGTCATTTTTTTTTTTTGTACATGGGTCGTTCCATGTCAAATCGACCACTTTTGAATCCAGCCCTTCTCGATTTGGCTGAATTTTTTTTTCCTTTTCTACCCCATTAGAAACATTTTTCAGGGAATTTTCAAATTTTTAAATCCAAAAATAAACTTTTTTTTTCAAACAGCTTTGACTTCTTCAAAAATTGACTGAGTGGGACGTTTTTTTTCAAAAGTTTCGTCTTTAAATGTACTTTCCGGAAAAAAATACAAAAAAATTTAAGATTCGAAAGCAATTCGAATATTCGAGTTATTCGAATGAATGCGATTGAGAAGAAATAATTAGGTAATACTAAACACCAAAAAAGCTTCGAAAAATCATTTAAAAATGTTCTTACTTTTTTTTCAACTATCGATTAATATTTCCGAAATTAAAATCATCATTTAAAAACTTAATCATTTAAAAACCTCCATGTACTGAAAAATACTGAGGAAAAAGATATTGGTAAATGGAGACTAAAAAAAAAAATAATAAAATTCTACCTTCGTCTACACTACGATTAATAGTTTCATTTAAGGGGTGTGCGAATATTCGAATTTACGAATAATTCGGACTATTCAAATTATTCGTAAATGCGAATATTCGCACATCCATATTGGGCCTTCCATACCAAGTCGACCTGAGTGTGACCCTCGACCTCGCTGATTTCGTTTACGATTTTTTATATGATTATTCCAACTCAAAATAGTATTCAGAATTTTTTTCAGATTTTTAAAACCAAATTTGAGTACGTCATGATTTTTTGAACATTTTTTTCGAAAACCTCGAGGGCCGTAATTTAAAAGTCTGAAAAAATTCTCAAAAATCCCCTGTCAAAAATGAGAATTTTTGACCTAAAATTCACCTTCTACCTCGATTTTAGGTTTATATGATGAAAACGTAAAAAAAAATAGATGCAGAAATTGATCTACCGCGAAAAGTGAATTTTTAACGTTAACCAACAATTTCCAAAAACAGTTGGTTAATTTCTGCATCTGTTTTTTTACGTTTTCTTCATAAAAACCTAAAATCGAGGTGGAAGCGAAAGTCTGGACATAATGAATTTTGGGTAAAAAATGTTCATGTTTGACACCGGATTTTTGAGAATTTTTCTAGATTTTTAAATTACGGCCCTCGAGGTTTTTGAAAAGAATGTTCAAAAAATCGTAACGTACTCAAATTTGGTTTTAAAAATCTGAAAAAAAATTCTGAATGCTATTTTGAGTTGGAAGAATCATATAAAAAATCGTAAACAAAATCAGCGAGGTCGAGGGTCACACTCAGGTCGACTTGGTATGGAACGCCCCATATATTAAAATTTTTTCGCATCCACAAAAGCCGAAACAAAAATTAATGGATGAAAAAAAAGATTCCACCTTGCAAAGTGAGTAGGAGAAATGCAATTCTCACAAAATTACTCATAACATTTTTATTCAAAATATCGGTGTTACACGTGAATGATGTAATCGACGATTTTTCGAATATCATCTCAATCTTGTAAAACACAATTTTATGAATTATTCATATTATACGATCTATATATATATATATATATATATATATATCGTACATAATTTCTTGTGAGTTGTATAATCACTGTACGACGTATTTGAGTGGCGTGAATTGATGAAAAATTGTCACGTCGAGAAAACAATCGAAAGAAGAGAAGGAATAAAGAACCATTGTGAAAGAAACATGCAGAAAAAAAACTTGCAGCGGAAAAAAGTTAAGGCATCGAAATGGCGAAGATTTTTATAATTTTCTTTCTCTTCAATTTTGTACTTTTTTTTTATCTAGATTTAATTGCAATCCAATAAAGCCAAAAAAAATGTATCAGAATTTTTCAGATTTTTAAGGATTTGGGGATGGAATCAAGTCTGAGATATATTTTTTTCCATCAAAACGATAAATTCCGACTCGACGAGATTTATGAAAATTCAATTGTGAAACTAATAATATTTAGCGATTATGGGAAAAAATGAATTCTGAACTTACGACTTGGGGGAAATATTGGACGAGGTTGCTACGAGGTTAAACTATCTCCATCTAACGTCCGCGATGAAAACTACACACCGAATCATTTGGCCGCGACACACCATCTGCAATTTTACGTGAAGCATTGATCAGAATTTTTTTTTTTTTTTCAAGTACCGTTCACGTTATGATTTTTAATTTCCCGCTTTGTCTATATGGGACATTCCACGTCAAATCACGTGGATCACAAATCAGACCGCATGATTTGACGTGGAATGCCCCATATACATATGTTAGGGTGATGAAAAAAAATTCTGCTCGCAAACAGGCTCAAAAGTTTCATTTAGGTATAAAAAAGGTCTATTTAAATATGAGCTCTCAATATTAATATCAACATTGACTTCATCGTACTTTTCGATTTTCCATAAGAATAATTTTTCCCATGTTATTATTATGGGAAATCGAAAAGTGCGATGAGGACAATATTAATATTAATCTCTCATATTTTAATAGGCTTTTTTTAATACCTGAATGAAACTTTTGAGCCGAGAAATTTTTTTGGTGTCACCCTAATATATTTATAGATATATATATATATCGATTATAAGCGAGTTTTTCAATACCAAAAATATTGGAAAAATTTATTGTTTTTTCATGGCAATTACATGCATCTTACAATCTCGCAAAACAGCCTCGGAAATGAATTTTATTTTTGTTTTAAACCTCACCAACCCCCACGTTTTTTTTCGTCACAAATTATTTACAACTGCATTGTAAAAGCCTCATCAGAAATTTTCGTTTCTTCGTTAAACCAATATTAACTCGCAGTCATAGAAATTTTTTTTCTTGTCAATGAAATCTCGAAAGTGTCTTTTCGAAAAAAATAAAATTCTTTTGGCGTTGTGGGGGAAAGAATGAATCAAAAATAATCCAATATCGAACTAGCAGCGAGAAAATAAACTTTTGATCCGAAAGGAAAAAAAAATTCAAATTCAACACCCGAAATTTCGCGCAATTCGTCCCTTTCCTTGAAAATACGTTGTTCATCGTACCAAGTTACGAAAATTCTTGCAACAGCTCGTTTCGACCTCGTCAGTTTTAGGAATGGCGGGAAAGAGGTTTTTAATCGAGGATTGAAAATTTGCCGGCGACATTTGATCACGAGAAAACGATGAGAAAAAAAAATCGTACGAATATCTCGCAACAGGATTTAAATTGGTTTGGGAAAAAGGCTCAAGAGAAAATGCAGAGACAAGGAGAAAAAAGGGAACAAAGATGCACGTTGGTTCTGTGACGCGAGATTCGACTATCAATCGAATCGACCGATTAACGATCGATATTAATCGTCAGTGTCGTCCTCGCGTCGGTGAAAAGTGGAGAGAAAAAAAATAATGAAAATAAATATCTTTCCCAGGAAAAACTGTGTTACAACAGTATCGTGGGCGACAGATCAAAGCTCGAGTGATCTGACGATGAGCGTTACTTGGCGGCCGTTTCAACGGGCGTCGGGCATCTCGTTGGCAATGAGCTTGGATCTGTTTCCGATGTAGCGCTCGCAGTCGTTTCCAACTCCGTTGCACTCTCCTCGTTCGTAGTTTCAGCTATTTCAATCGGGACTGATGTCGCTGCTGTTGTTTCTGTTGTCGCTGTTGTTGTTGTTGCTGCTGCTGCTGCTGCTGCCGCAGCCGCTGCGACTGTTTCTGTAATTTACAAATGAACAATGTTTATTTCCATTGAGATTGAGAATTCAAAAAAAATCGATTATGCTAAAAAATCGATAATAATCGATTACACAGGCCCTCAAAAAAAAAAGTTGTCTATGCTGGGGGTCAGACCATATTTTTCTCTTGTATTTTATCCCGCTGAACACGAATCCGAAACAGAGTTGTACATAATTACTGTATTTATTACCCATTACACTGCATAATGTGAAATGGATAAGTGTACCATTTAAATTTAAAAAAAAAGTAATGTGTAGGGGATGCATATGTCATTACAAATACAAAAACCCTGCAAATTGAAATTTGCACATTACTTCCTCATCTTTATCCATAGTTCACATAGCTTACTTTAACACACAGTATGGCGATCAAATTTGGCTTCCTCATAAAGGAAGCTTTGTTAACTATTGAAAAATATTGGTAATCAATGTGCAAATTCGATCGACTTTCGCCAAATTTGATAGCGAATAACATTGATAGCTATACTGGCTCTTCACAAAATTTCATTGCAATATGTAAAAAATTTCATAAGTTACAGCGTTTACGCTTCTTTTATAAAAATTAAAAATTTGATAAAAATTCAAGCATTCGATCGATTCTCGCCAAATTTAATAACGAATATCCTCGATAGCTATATTAGCGCTGTGTAAAGTTTCAGTGCAATATCTCAAAAATTGCACAAGTCAGAGCGTTTACGCTAGTTTTCAAAAAATTAAAAATTTCATAAAATTTTAATCCCTCGATGGATTTTTGCCAAATTTAATAGCGAACAACCTCGATAGCTTTATTTGCTCTGTGCAAAGTTTCAGTAGAATATCTTAAAAATTGCACAAGTTAAAGCGTTTGGGCTATTTTTCAAAAAATTCAAAATTTCACAAAATTTCAATCCCTCGATGGATTTTCGCCAAATTCAATACCAAACAACCTTAATAACTATACTAATTCTGTACAAACTTTGAGTGCAATATCTTGAAAATTGCAGAGGTTAGAGCGTTTAAGCCATTCTTGCAAAAACGAAAAAAGTCGATAAAATCGCAACACCCGTTATAATTAAAACAAAATATTTTTCATAATGAAGAGCGATTCGTGCTCGACAAGTGTGCCAAATTTGAGCTTGATATCTCGAAGCGTTTTCGAGTTATTAATTATTTACATCTGAAACTCAGGACACACACACACACATCCATACGGACATTTTTTCTAAATATGATTTTTCGATGTTTTAGGACATTTTGAACATATTGGCATAAAAATTGCGAAAAAAAATTTTTTCACGAAAACAAAGCTTCCTTTATGAGGAAGGAAAAGTAATGTGTAATGTATACATGTTCCATTACAAATAAAAAAAAGTAATGTGTAATCGATGCATGTCCTATTACAAATAAAAAAAGTAATGTGTAATGGATGCATGTCCCATTAAAAATAAAAAAGTAATGTGTAATGGATGCGTGTTCCATTACAAATAAAAAAAAGTAATGTGTAATGTATGCATACATATCCCATTACAAATAATTTTATTTGTAATGGAACACGCATCCATTACACATTACTTTTTTTTATTTCTAATAGCACATGCATCCATTACACATTACTTTTTTATTTGTAATGGGATATGCATCCATTACACATTATTTTTTTAAATTGTAATGGAACACCCATCCATTACACATTACTATTTTCACTTGTAATGGAACATGCATACATTACACATTACTTTTTTTATTTGTAATATCGAAGATACCTTCTTTTATGACATTTTTTTCAACATTTTAATGCCAATTTGTTCAAAATGTCGACTATGATTTTAATTAAGATCGAGAATCAAAAGAATCAATTATGCTTCAATCAAACTTTGTTACAGACTTTGTTCTTGTAACATTTTTAAAAAGATTTTCATGCCAAATGTTCAAAATGTTACCAATGTTTTATACTACTTTGCTCTCCAATTATTTGGCCATTTATCAATTATGCTTCCTCATGAACTAAGCATTAGTTTGGTGATATTTTTTTCAAGATTTTCATTCAGTCAGCATTCTTCGCGTCAAGTATTCACAATGTTTTCTATCAAGACCGAGAATCTAAAAAATCAATTATGCTCCAATTATATTTCTTCATAAGCTTTGTTTTCGTGAATTACCAGGACAAGCAGCCGGATCAGCCATTAGAGAGAACATCTTTTCCTCGGGCATGTCCTTCGTCAATTCTTTGAAGTGTAGCACCTGATCGGAGAACGATTGCCAGAATGATTGTCCCTCGGGAATGGTGAACATAGCCTGAAATTATTGACCATTGTATTGCAAAAAACCCAAATCTTCATCGTTGTCAGAAAATATTTTACAATTTTCCATCGCTGACCTTAAATTTGTTGTATATGTGCTCGGCTTTTTGTCTAATCTGCTCAGCTTTTTGTTTGAAGGCAGTCTGCAAAAACATTAAAATTAATTAAGCGTCCGGAGTATTTTGTTGGGAACATTTTCAAAATATCAAACGCACAACTTCCTCCTCGTTGAGCTTCCATTCGGCCAAATTGCCAATGTATCGTCGCAACTGAAACAAAATAATTGAATTTCTCATAGCGCGTTCCTTACCCGAAGTTTTTCCTCATATTTTGTATATTAATAACAAAAAATTGTTTCGGTCAACTTTACCCGCTTGACAGTCTCGACGATTGGAGGATGCTTCTTCAGCATCAAGGGATCTATGGGAAGGGCGAGCATGTCGTCCATCGCTGTGAGACACTTCTCCGCGTCCGCTCTGTCCAGTCCAAGGTTCGATTTTATCTGAGAGTCCAGTTTGAGAAGTTGAGCCTCTATACGGAGCCATCTGCGAATAAGAGGAACATTACAAATCGGTTCGTTTTCGAGAAGTGAAAAAAATATTGTACAAATTGGAAATTCCTCATATTTTTTCATGGTGCAAAATTTCGTTTATCCATAAATACTGCGGTCAATTTTGACTATCTCTCAAACAAAACATTGTGAACTATTGCCAAACAATTAAAATTGGAATCCTGAATTAAATGACCTTGACCCAACCTTGAAATTCCAAAATCGATTAATCTCTAATCCCTCTACTGTTTTTTCGTAGAATTCAATAACAATGTTGATCCCTGCATTAGCTGTGTAACAATTTTCAGTGCAATCCCTTAAAAATCACACAAGAACGTTCGCATTATTTTGCCAACAAAAAAACAGAATTGATCAGATCAAACCACCTCTCGAATTTATTTTTTTCAAATCCATTTTTTTGCCACAGTCAAAAATTGACCCAGGTAAATGTCAATAATCAATTTTATAGCAATTTTAACAAATATTTTTAGAAACATTTTATTATGAAACTTGATTTTTTGTATATTTTTATAGACTTGAGGCATAGATGTAGTAACCAAAAATTACCGAATTGATGATGGACGAAAAAAATTCTGTATTAATCTAAACTTTTAAACAAAGCGAAGTTTAATTTTATTCATTCATTGTTTTTTTTTTTAATTAATAAACCCAACAGTTTGCAACATGGAAGCAACATCCAATAGTTGCACACTCACAGCTGAAATGTGATTCCGCAATATTTTTAAAAAATATATCTTTTATATATTTGTTTCCCTTTTTATTGTTTATTCATTTAAAACTGTTTTTTATGTTATAATTGTGTTTTACAGCATATCTATCAATCTTTGAGAAATTCTTTTATTCGTGTGAACTTTTGGGTTCATTAATTTAAAAAAAATCAAAAAATAAATAAAATGAAACTTAGAATTTTTTGAAAGTTTACATTTGTTCAGAAAAAAAATGTTCTTGTCTTTCAGAAATTCGATACTTTTCGTTTATAGTAATGTCTCGAGTCTATAAATATATATAAAAAATCGAGTTTTATAATAAAATGTTCCCAAAAATATTTGTTAAAATTACTATAAAATTGATTATTGAAATTCACCTGGTTTAATTTTTGGCTGTGGCAAAAAAATGTTTGTTGTTGGTTTGAATATGAAGTACTATTTTTAATAAATACAAATTATCCTAATATGCGTTAAAATACAACAATTAAACCTCAAAACATAAATGAACATTAAAGTTTTGGGAGAGAAAAGAATTCAAGACAAAGCTTTCTCGCAGAGGGATTCCTTGGATAGTAAGATGTTTCAAAATTTTCGTTTGCCAAAAAAAAAAAATCGAATCAACGAGGATGAAAAAAAATGAAACGCGGATTTACCTGACGTTGTACTTTTTTCGCTGTATGGCTCCGTCCTTGGCGAGAATTTTCTTATCGTCCTCTGGAACATTTACATCCAATTCAAGAGAATCTTTAACGTGCTCTGTCAGTATCTCGCCACTCTCTAGCCTCGATTTCATTCTCATAGCGCTTCTGATCATCGACCTGTGCCAACGAACCCGCGCTTTCTCGCTGTCAAACGTTTTTGGCATGTCTATATCTAGTTTTATTCCTACATATTCGCCGGCTAATGTGCGCGCTGGAAGAAAACGCATTGACGGTGTTTCCAAACGATTGGCAGTAGTTATCGCTTTTAATATTGCATCCTCATCGTCGAGCCGACCAGATCCAGATCCGATAACGAGCTTTTCTTGAAAACAAATGCAACAAGAAAAGAAAAATTCATGGGCTCGGCAACGGGTATCGTGGACACGGTTCAATGTCATCGTTTATTTATTTTTTTTTCTCATTTTCGTTCATAATCAATGCTAACTTCAACTCGATTCCTCGAGGCCTACGATCCGCTGAAAAATTTATTTTATTTGCGAAACAAACGTGCAAAAAAAAAATAAAGACCAAAGAAAAACGGATAAAAAAAAACAAGGCATGTACTTACTCTCTGTACCTGTTTTTTTTCTGTTTGGACCGGAAGAAGGCGACGCCTGATTCTCGTTTGATTCGTCGAGTTTACTCTTTCCTCGGGATCTCGTTGAATTTTCTAAAACACAAGCATGTTTTATGACTTTTTTTTTAATACCAAAAGTGATAAAATGTTACGGATAAAAAAATTGAAGTCAATAATTGCTGAATTGTAAAAGGTAGAGCATTTTTGGAAATTGTCAAAATTGTCGATTTTAAAACCGTTATTGAAAAAAAAAAAACCTCCAAATTGGACATTAGCACATTGCTTCCTTATCTTTATCACAAAGTATGGCGATCAAATTTGGCTTCCTCATAAAAAAAGCTTTGTTAACTATCGAAAAACATAAGTAATCAATGTGCAAATTTGCCAAATTCATTCAAATTTACTTCTCGCCAAATTTGATTTTTGCCAAATTCAATGGCGAATAACCTTGATCACTATTTTGAATGTGTACAAAATTTGAGTACAATAAAAAAAAATTCAGTAAAAAAAAAAATTGATAAAATTTTAATCTTTCGATCGATTTTCGCCAAATTTAATAACGAACATCTTCGATAGCTGTATTAGCTCTGTGCAAGGATTCAGTGCAATATCGTAAAAATTGCACAAGTTGGAGCGTTCACGCTATTTTTCAAAAAATTAAAAATTTCATAAAATTTTAATCCCTCGATGGATTTTCCCTAAATTCAATAGCAAACAACCTTGATAGCTATACTAGTTTCTTACAAAGTTTCACCGCAATATCTTGAAATTTGTGCTAGAGCGTTCACGTTATTTTTCGAAAAATTCAAAATTTGATAAAAATTTACTCTTTCGATCGATTTTTGTCAAATTCAATACCTAACAACCTTTATAGCTAATTCTGTACAAGGTTTGAGTGCAATATCTTGAAAATTGCAGAAGTTGGAGCGTTTACGCCATTTTTGCAAAAACGAAAAAAGTCGAGAAAATCTGAACACCCGTTAGAATTGAAACAAAAAATTTTCATAATGAAGGGCAATTCGTGCTGGACAAGTGTGCCAAATTTAAGCTCGATATCTCGAAGTCTTCTTGAGTTATTAATTATTTACATCAGAAATAATTATTAATTTATTATTTATAATTAATAATTGTTTATTAATTTATTAATTGTTATTAATCATTGTTTATCAATTAATTAATTATAATTAATAATTTTTTATCAATTTATTAATTATAATTAATGTTTTGGGACATTTTGAACACATTGCCACAAAAATTTCGAAAAAAAAAATTTCACGAAAACAAAGCTTGCTTTATGAGGAAAAAAAGTTAGTCCGAAAACTGCGAAAAACTCCAAATTTGATAGAATTAAAATCGTCTCAACGGTAACTTCCAAATTCAAACTGATTTTGACACTGTGACAAGAATTTTTTGACAATCGAAATTTTCTGCAATCACCTTCGATAAATCTTTTCCAAATCCACTACTAACGGTCTTTGTTACTTTGTGGAATCGTGCACGAAAGTTGAGATTGATACTCATTTTCAACCGACATAAAAATGTCGAAAAAAAATTCGCATAAAAACAAAAGTTTTCTTCAAAGGAAACCAAAGAATTAAAAAAAAAATCAAGAAACAAAAATGTGAGGTGAATTAGTCGCTGCGCGGAAGTCGTCCTTCTTCCGGTGTCAATGAGCCCCGAAATGGTTGGGTGATGATTGATGAGATAGAACCATCAAGAATTCATTGAATAGCTCTCTTTAATGATATATATATATATCCATACAAAAATCAAGGAAAAAGACAAATGACAAAGAAATTTAGAAAAAAAAATGTCAAACCGTATCCTTTCGAATCGAAGGATTTGTGTTCTTCGAAAACTCTTCGATAATTGGCAATAGGAAAAATAAACATTAGAAACAACAATCACGTTAAGTAGGCAAAGGATAAATAATTCTAGTATTCAATCGTATCAGTCTCAGATGTTCCAAGAGGACAAGTCTTTTCAATTGTTTCGTCGTCAATTTCCTAGTTTCGTCTGTTTCCGGGAACGATCCTGATTGAACGTTTATCGGCGATACCGATTCCACTTTACCTGACGATGCAACCGCGGGTTTCTCGACGCTCGAACCTTCAAACATTCACATTATCGCGCTGATAGATTTTTTTTGTTTACATAATAAAAAAAAAAAAAGCAGTTTCCACTGTGGAAACAAGGACTTGGTAGTTTTTATCCTATTTTTCCAGCCCTTAAGAGAGTTAAGCCCCTTAATCAAACGTGAATTATTATTTACGTACCATTTTTTTCTGGCACTTCCGCTTCCTCCGAGCTGGAAAAGTCAGCGAAGCGTTTTGGCTTTATTTTTCGACCGCTGCGACTGACGACCTCTTTTCCGGGTGACGCATCCTCGCCCTGTGAATCAACGGCGGCGGCTGTTTCTTGCTTTGGCGTACTCGTATTGTCTACCGAGGCGATTGATCCCTTCCCACGACCCCTTTTTTTCTTGGCCTCTGGCGGGTCCTTCGCAAAATACAAAGCGGATTAAGAACATTTTTTTAAAAATAATTATTACAACATTTACATGTGGTTGCGAAATTTTTAATGAAAAAGTAATGCATTAACCATTACTTTTTTTAATGGTTAATGGAAATTATTTTCATGAACCATTAAAATTGAATAGTTAATGGAAATTATTTCATGAACCATGAACATTTAATGGTTAATGAAAATGCAATTGCATTTTAAAAAAGTAATGCATTATTTGCAACCCTGCCCATTACAATGTAGTGTGTAATAGAAAAAATTTCCATTACCCATTGCAATGTAATGTGTAATGGACAAAACTTTGATTGCAATTTTGGGAATGGAAAAATATAGATGAATAAATTATTGCAATATTGCATTACATTTTATTGACTTAGGACTTAGATTTTCAGGTACCTTAAATTCTAAAAAGCATCTATATTATAATTCTAAAAGTCTAAGTTCTAAGTCAATAAAATGTAATGCAAAACTGCAATAATTTATCCATCTATATTTTTCCATTCCCAAAATTGCAATCAAAGTTTTGTCCATTACACATTACATTGCAATGGGTAATGGAAATTTTTCCTATTACACACTACATTGTAATGGGCAGGGTTACAAATAATGCATTACTTTTTTAACGCAATTGCATTTTCATTAACCATTAAATTTTAATGGTTAATGAAAATAATTTCCATTCACCATTGAAATTTAATGGTTAATGAAAATAATGTCCATTAACCATTAAATTTTAATGGTTAATGAAAATGCAAATGCATTAAAAAAAGTAATGCATTATTTGCAACCCTGATTTTCATTAACCATTAACATTGAATGGTTAATGAAATGTAATAATGAATGGTAATAATTTCCATTAACCATTGAATTTTAGTGGTAAATAATTTCCATTAACCATTAAATTTTAATGGTTAATGAAAATGCAAATGCATTTAAAAAAAAGTAATGCATTATTTGCAACCCTGATTAAACGTGGGTAAAATATTTTATTTTTTTATTTTTCGATTAGGACTTAACAAAAACCAAGTCTTAATTGGTGTTCATAACTACATGGAAATGTTTTTATATGATATAAGAAAACGATATACCAACGGACGAAAAAATTTGAAACCCGCGGCCAAAACCTGTCTCGCTACGTATGGAATACCCCATACATATGAAAAGGAGAGAACTTTCACGAACAAAAATTTCGTAGATTTTTTTTTACTCTCAAAAAAAGCATATGAATTTGCCTCAAGCTGGAATACCCCCAATTTTTGAGAATAACAAACATGTAAGGAATAATCGCACAAACCATTTATTCTTGAGAAAGGCTTGTCGGCTCTTCCTAAAATGCTATTGGGGATATTATTTACGTATACGACGTGTCTCGAATAACGTCGCCGTTTAGAGTATCAATCCCCGTTGTATTAAAAAAAAATTATCTCATCCATCGTAAATTTTACAAGAAACTTTTTATGGCTGTTCTCTCGAAAATACGTTTTCAAAATCAGAGGCAAAAAAATTTGCACCGATTATAGTGTCTGGTATAAAGCCAGAATGATGTTAAAGATGTTTACAAGAATGTTTACAGAATGTTTACAAGAACGTTTACAGTTTACAAGAATGTTTGCACATTTTTGCAGATAGAATGTCAAGGTTTGCGCTAATCAAGGATTTTTTGATGAATACTCACTGGATTGTTCGACGCAGCTAACAGCGTTTTGCGTTTAACTGGCTTTTTTTTGTCACCTTCGTCGATAACCAAGGGCCCGCTCTCCATATCACTATCCGCAGCAGTAACCGAAGATGTATCAGCGTTAGTTTTATCAGCAGCATCACCGGCGGAAGCTGTCTCCGACGACAGAACTGAAATTTAGGTAGCAAATAATGAGCCTTTCGAGCTTTACGCTTTTCAAACAATTTACAAAGTTTTGCTTCCTTACAAAGGAAGCTTTGCTTCCATGAACATTTTTTTCGAGATTTTTATGCCAATGTGTTCAAAATGTCCCAAAACATCGTGAAATAATATTTACAAAAAAATCCAATATTTAAAATTTGACGAAAATCGATCGAAAGACTAAACTTTTATCAAATTTTGAATTTTTCGAAAAATAGCGCAAAAGCTCTAGCACAATTTTCAACATATTGCAGTGAAACTTTGTAAGGAACTAGTATAGCTATGAAGGATGTTCGCTATTGAATTTGGCGAAAATCCATCGAGGGATTCAAATTTTATGAAATTGTTAATTTTTTGAAAAATAGCGTAAACGCTCTGACTTGTGCAATTTTTAAGATATCGCACTGAAACTTTGCACAGAGCTAATATAGTTATCGAGGATGTTCGTCATTAAATTTGACGAAGTTCGATCGAATTATTTAAATTCTATCAAATTTTGGTTTTTTTTCAAAAAAACAGCGTACTCTAACTTCGGCTATTTGCGAGATATTGTACTGATACTTTGTACACGATCAAAATAGTGATCGAGGTCGTTCGCTATTGAAGTTGGCAAGAAGTTAATTTAAAAGAATTTGGAAAATTTGCACATCGATTACTCATGTTTTTCAATAGTTGGGTCATTTCATGTAAAATCGACCAAGATTTGGAATCGACCCATCTCAATTTCCATAAAATTTGGTCAGAAGTTTTCGTTTTCAATAAAACGAAGTTCTACCAAAGGAAAAAAATTAAATTTTTTTTTTTCAAAAGTTATTTAAAATCTAAGATTTCACATTTTTTCAAATCTTTCAAGTTTATTTTTCAAATATCTTGAAAACTATTATAGTTACATACTCAGAACGAATTTAAAACGATTTTTCGTAACTATTATAGTTTTCGAGATATTTAAAAAATAAACTTGAAAGATTTCGAGAATTGTGAAATTTTGAATTTTGCATAACTTTTGAAACAAAATTTTCAATTTTTTTTCCTTCGATAGAACGTCGTTTTATTGAAAATGAAAACTTCTGACCAAATTTCATCGAAATTGAACCCAATTCCAACTCTTGGTCGATTTGACACGGAATGTCCCAGTTAACGGAGCTTCATTTACAAGGAAGCCAAATTTGATCGCCATACTTTACGATAAAGGAAGCTGCGTGAATTACGGATAAAGATGAGGAAGCAATGTGCAAATGTCCAATTTGCAGGGTTTTTTTTTTTTCTATCGTCGCTACCTTTGAGATCATCCAGCGAAGCTGCTTTTCCCTTATCGCTTCTCAATTCCAGTTCAAGCTGTTGAATACCGTCGTGAAATATCTTTCTCTTGAGGGGCTTTGTGAATTTCTCCTTGTTGTCCTTGTAAACAAACAGCTCCTCCACTTTGCAAACAGCGCTGCGGCAAAAATATAGCGAGAATGAGAACGCTTACGCTGCGAAATCAGATCTTTGAGCAAATTTTCACTCACGTTTCTCCCGTTCCATAGAAGTATACGTTGTATTTGGCATTCTTGGTATTTGCCTCCGTCACACCCTCGATCTAGTTTTTTTTAGTTAAATACAAATCGACGTAAATACAAATTCATAGTTTTTGGGAAAATCAAACATTGAGGATACAATGTTGTAAGGAATTGAGACATAGAAAAACAAAACAGAAAAAGGCAAGAACAAAGCTGATCAATACATTAAATCCAACATTTAAAATAAAATATTACATCAATTACGCCGTGTAACATCTAGACTAAAAAAGACTCACGGCTTTTTCATAAAATAACATCGTTCCGCTTGTACATTCGTAGAAGAGGAAAAAACAATTTTTGTGTTAAATGAAAATCTGATTATTGCGCTATTCCTGCGCTATTATAATTCAGAAAAAAACCAAAATTTTCGAAGAGCAACATTGCGGGGGAAAAAAATTCGTATATTTTTTTATGCTTCGTGCGATGAAAAGCAAATTCGTATCAGAGACAAAATTTTATCAACGAGAAAAAGCAAACGGCGGAAGGAGAGGAGGGGGGGGGGGGGGGGAGGAGGCAACGAAGCTGGAGAGAACAATCGAGCAAAGCGCAAATGCGATAACGAACAACGTAAATAAAGGAGAATATAAGAAAGGCTTTTTACAATGTCGAATAGTATGGGAAGAAAAAATGGCGGCTCGAAATCGTAAAACAGGAGCGGCCATTCGACATAACCAAAATTCACAAGTTTGTTTACGAACGTGAACATATAAAAAAACCATCAATGAAACATTGGAAAATGGAAAAATCATTGAAAATGCGTCGGAATAAACGATACGTTGATGAATGATGAAAATAAATTTTACTTACTCGTGCGGGCCACGCTGGATAACCTCGAACTTTGGCGAAGACTTTGTCGCCCGCGAAAAACTTTCTCAGCAGTTTTACCATGATTTTTGTTTCTCTTCCACTCGGAAAATCGAATCCCTTCGGCGCGATGGTTCGCCCTTTTTTGCCCTCTCGCCCTCCTTTCCTTCGATTCTATCTCGTAACTCTTCTCGACAAATTCAACACTCGCACCGCTGCCTTTGTGTTTTCAACGGAGAAAGAAAAATGTATTCTCGTGTTGTTACAACAATATCGCAAAACGTTCATTTAAAGACTGCGTGTGCGTGAGTGCGTGTCTTGCCGGAAAAAAACACGCAATATAATGCGCGGGCTCGGAAAATGGCGGGGGGAGACGCGCGGAGAGCTTCGTCCGTCCGCCGTTCGCGCAGGCGCGGCGCCACGCGACGGCGCGAAAATTCAAATGACATTTTGACGCCGCCAAGTTTCAGTCCCATTCTCATCACTTAGTAATAACATTATATTGTACGTTTAACGAAGGATTTACACGAAATGTTCATGAGCACATGTAACAAGTGAAATAATAATAAATACAAGGTACATAGCCGATAATATGGAGGGAAATTAATTAAGAGAAATGAATGTTTTTTCAGAGCTTTTTGCAGGCTTCGGTAACAACGTTCACAGCTGCGAGAGCCTCTTTTGCCGTGGGAATTATGTATCGAGCTGGCAGAACGAAACCGTGCTTTCCCTTGTCGCGCAATTCGATCGTATACGCATACTTTATTTTTAATATTGCTTTGGCCCAGTCGTCGGAACCACCGGCAGCGGCGTAGAGTGTCGTCGCGCTGTTGCCGACCGTGTAAACGCTCGCATCACCGCCATCTTTTTTCATCGAAGCTGCTGCCATCTGACCGAGCGCATCGAGATCAGCGTGATCGGGCGGTACGCGTCGGTCATATCCCCAAGGGTAAAGAATAAACTGACCGTAGCTGTGAAATGACAAATACGCCTGAAACATGCGAGATTCATTTTAATCTTTCGTCTCCATCGAAAAGACATGCTTTTGCTGGAAGGAAACTGATTAACGATGAAAGAATGCGAATAACGAAGCCACTCGCGACTGACCTTGAAATCGGCGGCGCTAGCTTCGAAGAAATTCTTGATGGCATTTGTCTCGGGCTCGGAGAACGGTCCTGTACCGGCAAATATCTCTCGGCATGGTTGTTTGCTCGTTCCAAGACCGCCCCATCGGTAACCAAAATTTCTGTTCAAATCGACACCTATGCAAACGCCACCCTTTTCAGGACTGCTGCGATTTTTTCGCCACAAACGATCCCCCCGGAACGTGTACTCGTATCTGCAATTTTTTATAATAAAATTAATAATTATTATTATTATTAATTTTATTATACAAAATTAAAATCATCATCATTTAAAAAATAAAAAATCCGTGCATTACCATTTTTGATTCTTCATAATTACGTTCTGTCGTTATTTTTCCACGGATAAAGAAAATCATCTTTTGCAGGCAGAAAAAATCTTTTTCATAAGAATAAAATACAAAATTCCACTGACAAGAGTCGAAAGCGGAGTTAGCGCTTAGCGTGGTTGGTGACTCTGGCGATCGCCCGAGTTAAGCAGAATTGGCCGCGGTCACTACTCGGATGGGTGACCGCTGCCGTGCATTGATTTGCGTGCATTTTTTCGAGTTTCTGATGAAACAATACAACTAAACCAACTAAAGCAAAAAGTTTTCCGCAGTTTCCTTGTGTCCAAGCAAAATGCGATTATAAAAAAATATACGAGATTGCAAATAGACAAATGCGCTCATAGTGCGTGTTTCAAGCGTATTATATGCGTTTAATTTAATGATTTGATCGGGACGGATAAGGAATAGTACTAAGAAACGAGGTCCACTTTACCCGTCAGGATTCACAACCGGCAGAATGTAATAATCCGCCTCGACTTCGTCGCTGTTTTCCACCAAGTGATTGATGATGTAAGTGACCGCAGCCGGGGAGATCCATTCACGAGCGTGAATACCACCGTCGATCCAGATTGCCGGTACACCGGGTTCCCCTTTGCTTATTCGGAGTACCTTTTTTTGGTAGATGAAAAAAAAAATTCTCATCACAATCGTTGCCAATTGGGCAAACAAAAAAGGCAGAAAAAAAAATTGAAAATAAATGGTCGACTGACTTTTATAGGTCGACCCTCGACGGACTTGCCGATCGTCATGACCGAGCAAAGGTCAGGATAAGTCTGAGCGAGATAATCGAGAAAACCATGAATGTCCTCTAATCGATGATAACTCGACCATTCCATTCGATGACCTGCGAATTATTGGAATTTTCAAAAATCTCTCATTTCGCAAAGTCTTGGCGCGCGGTTCGAATGAAAAATTCGACGCCCAATTTAAAGTCCTTACGAATAGAAGTTATAAGCAGAGTTAGGCTGAGTACTGGAAAGTACCTCAAGTACAAGTACCTCAAGTACAAGTACAAAGTACCGTAAGTACTGGAAGTATTAAGTACCGGCAGGACTTGAAGTACTTAAAATTCAAAGCACTTGAAGTACAAGTAGTTTAAAAAAGTGCTTGAAGTACAAGTACTTAAAAAAGTGCTTGAAGTACAAGTACTTGACAAAAGTGCTTGAAGTGCAAGTGCTTGACAAAAGTGCTTGAAGTACAAGTACTTGACAATAGCGCTTGAAGTACAACTACTTGACAAAGTGCTTGGAGTACAAGTACTTGACAAAAGTGCTTGAAGTACAAGTACTTGGAAAGGTGCTTGAAGTACAAGTTCTCAAAAAAGTGGTTTGAAGTACGGATACTTGACAAAAGTGCTTGAAGTACGGTTACTTGACAAAAGTGCTTGAAGTACGGATAATTGACAAAAGTGCTTGAAGTACAAGTACTCAAAAGATTGCTTGAAGTACAAGTACTAGACCCATTCAAAAGTACTTGCCACTTGTACTTGAAAAAGTACCTGAAGTACAGAAAAGTATTTGAAATTTTCAGTACAATACTTGAAGTACAGGCCAAGTACTTGAAAATTTAAGTGCAATACTTGAAATACAGGCCAAATACTTAAAAATTCTAGTACAATACTTAAAGTACTTTTTAAGTACTTGAAAATTCAACAACAATACTTGAAGTCCTTTTTAAGTACTTGAACTTGAAGTCCTTTTTAAGTACTTGAACTTGAAGTATTTTTTAAGTACTTGAACTTGAAGTACTTTTTAAGTACTTGAACTTGAAGTACTTTTTAAGTACTTGAACTTGAAGTACTTTTTAAGTACTTGAACTTGAAGTACTTTTTAAGTACTTGAAGTATTGCCCAGCTCTGGTTATAAGTATTTGGCAAAAAAGCAGGCAATTTGTTGGTGATTTTTTTTTTCTTTTTGTTTTTCACTCGTTGAGCTCACCCCTAAATTGCCAAGTTTCACCTCCACCACCGCGTACACTAGATACGGAATAACGAGAAGGACGCAACGGACTACCCAGGTGATAATATCTACGTCGATGTGACTTGACCACGACTCCCTGCCACCAAGCGTAACGAGCTAGAAAATTTCTTTGTACTTTCATGTATGGATGATCATTATAAATAAATATATATATGGGGCATTCCACGCCAAATCTACCACTTTTGACCCCGACCCCTTTCGATCTGGCTTAAACTTTTTTATCTTTTTCTACCTTATGAAAAACATTTTCCGGAATTTTTTTGAAATTTTCTTACCCAATCGAAAAAAAGTTATGAATTTTTCAAAAAAATATTGGCTCTTTATTTTTCAAATGTCTCTAACTTTTTGTTGAAAGCATGTTGCTTGTCCAAAAATGAACCAAATGAAGTAAAAAAAATATATATATAGAAAAATCTATTCAGAACTTCGACCTGGGTGTGAACCTTCACCTCTCCGATTTTGTCCGCAATTTATTATGGTTTTTTAATGGGTTTCCTTCTATTCATAATAAACCTTTTCGATTTTTTTTTTCATAGAAGGTGGACCCTGCATTGAGTGGGCCTCTAACCAAACATGTTTGTATGAATTGAATGTGTTTAACAAAAAATTTTGGATAAGGGCCCACTTAATTCAGGTTTCTCTTTCTATTTGAAAAAAAAATAATAATAAATCGAAAACGCTTGTTATGAACAGAAGAGAACCTCTGTCCACTTTGGCTCAATGCTTGAAATTTTTAATATAAAAAGAGGCTTTTTTGTGATTTTTCCGATTTTTAAATTTGCGCTAAGAATAATTTGTGAATAAAAATATTTTTAAGTCAAATCGCTCCAAAAAAATCTGAAAAAAATTCTGAGTGCTCTTCAGAAGTACTGAAAAACAAAATAAAAAATGCGGACAAAATCGGAGAGGTGAAGGGTCGGACCCAGGTCGAATCAGCGTGGAATGCCCCATATATATCGATGTAAACTCAATTAACTACATTATTATTCTTCGCTGCCGATGACGATCACCCTGTACAATCGTTTATCGTGCAAAAAAAGTGTCAAATAAAAAAATATATATATATAAGCTAGTCATCGAATTATAATTTCTATGTCAAATGTTTAATCCACATTCTTCGCACAGACGATACTTGTCCCAGTCACGGATTAACTGTTATGTTAATCGATCATGGGAAACTGGGTTGGCGGATTGAATCAAGCTACCAGAGAAAAAGATATAGAAAGAGAGAGGCCGATAACCCCGCGCTTGTGTCTTATTTTCCACATACACGAAACTCTGTAATGTTACGTCCCTGTAATAGAACGATTTTAGCGTTAGCGACTATACAGGGTGTCCCAAAAATGAAGGGCAATAACGTGAGTAGATTCGTGACGTAACATCGAGTAGAAAAGTCCATTGCCATTTTTTGATATTTCGAACCCCTGAATTGTTATTCATTTAATTAATTAATAACAATTCAGGGTCTCAAAATATATGAATAAATATGTAAATAAATAAATATAGGAGTAGAAAAGTCCTTTGCCATTTTTTGATATTTTGAACCCCTGAATTGTTATTAATTTTAAATTAATGTCATTATTTAGACATTCATAGTCATTATTTTTTTTTTTAATTAAATGTCATTATCTACTTTTAAAAAAATGATAATGGATAATTTCGATAACAATTTCATCGCCCATCAACAAATTAATCAATATTCAATACAATTCCTCTACCCATTACCAAAAAAAAATTACTAAAGAGACAAAGTTCCATTACCCATCACCAAAGTATCGGATAATGGACGAATATCCATTATCCATGAGAATGGACTCCATTAATAACCTCAGTACCAGCGAAAATATGAATTAGCAATCTTGGGATCCAACATTACAAAACAATGTCCTTCGTTTTTTTTTATTTTTCTGATCGAAGAATTGCTCCAACAACAACATCCATTATTTAAACAAATCATAATCTCTGATACTGACGACAGACCTTTGCGACCCTCCAGTTCCTCCATAAGCTCAGCCGATGGTACAGGATTTTCCTGATCGATCGCCTGCTGAAGATCGGGTATTACAACGTCGTACTTGACCTGACGTTCTCTCAGGAAACGGGAAACACGAGGTATGACATCAGGAAGAACGAGAACGTCCACTGCCGAATCGTTTCCCGACCACATCGAAACATCTGCATGTAATCATGTTGTCAATGACAAAATAACGAGGCAAAGCAAAAAAAAAACAAGAAAAGGAACCAACAAAGTCCCCAAAAGTGGTGCTGGGGTTTGGTCTTGAATATTGATTTATGAGAGAACAGTTGCGCCTTAAGGATTCCAACTGGGGTCAAAAATGTCTCCATTTGATAGGTCAAATGATGGACCATTGGTCAGGTTTCCACGTATTCAACGAATACATTTAAATCCAAAAATCAGCGTTTTGACGCTGACTCTGTCCTTTTAAAGGACCAGGCTCCTCCATGTAGCCCAAAAGGACATCCCAACATTACGTAACTTCGAAAGAACATCCTCAAAGAGTACAAAGATGTCCCAAACTCCAAAATCATGAAGAGGCATCCTTACCTCCTTTCTCCTGCAGATAGGACACAAATTCAGCGTCATCCCCTTCCGCAATGACCCTCCACAATTGTGCACCCTCGTAGGTCACTCGTTCTTCCGGTATCTGAACAGCTTTTACGATGACAGTATCGACAGGCTCTTGACCTTCGACTATCGGTGCCGAGTTGACAGATTTTTCGTGGCGAACGTCGGGAAGACGCGGATGAAGGTCATGACCCGTGACATTGTCAACGACCAAGGTGACACCGAGTAAAAGAAGAAGAGGAAGCAGACGAGTGGTAGTTGAGATGAAGAAGAATCCTGAAGGCTTTGACCGTTTGGGGAAGGATCCGATGTCCTGCGACCAGCTGAACGAGCTCATCGTGACAAACTGACCTTGCGCCCATCAGCATCATCACCTTTTATAATATTGTTCGCCAGCTCACTTCTTCCCTGTCTCTTTGCGTCCAACGAAAGAATAACGGTTTCCCAAGAGAGAGAGAGGGAGAGAGAGAGAGAGAGAGAGAGAGAGAGAGAGAGAGAGAGAGGGAGAGAGAGGAGAGAGAGAGAGAGAGAGAGAGAGAGAGAGAGAGAGAGAGAGAGAGAGGAGAAAGGTTGGCTCTCATGTCCAGTCTTCTTGGTTTCATGGTTTAGGTGACAAAAAGGGAACGAAGAAACGATTCCACGCACGAAGTTGCGAGAAAGAGAGGCAGAGGAAGTCCGTCCTCGTCCGTTGCTGGCTCAGAGTCCATGTCCCGAGTTCACCGTTCGATTTTATAGTTCAAACGAAAAGAAAGAAACGGCGTGGCCTGTTTTTGCGCAGATCCAACCTTATTCAGAGGCGAAAAGTTTCCGGACAAAACGTGAAAATTTTAAAAATTATTTTTACAATTTCTTTTTAGATTTGGACTCCATTTTGAAAACAGCTGTTTTTCGCCTTTTTTCCCCTCTCTTCAGATTTTCCAGAGAAATTTTTTTTTTAATACATTTTTACGATTGGATTCATAAAGGGGAAAGTTTGAGCTTCGATTTCCTTTTTTTGAAAACTTTTGGCGATTTTTTTTTCCAAAGTTATTCTGTTTTTTGTGAAAAAAGAGAAAATTTGAAAAATGCCGTATAACATGAAAACAAAGAGGATTCATGAAAAACTTCTGGATAGCAAAGAGTTGCGTCTGTTTTTGTCGAGTGCAGAGAAATTTTTTATTTTACCATTTTCACCACATTGGAATTTTTTTTCAAATTTTTTTTCCAGACAACACGAGGGAACCAAATTTTGGAAAAAAAAATCTGAAAAATTCAGCAACATCTAGCATGCCTTAAGCAATAATCATCAATAATAATATTGCCCAAAAGTTATTAACGAATTGTTTAAGCAAATAATTATTCAACAATTTTTCGGTGAGTTCGATTTGTTTGAGAAAAAAAAAGGACTTACCGAAAAATTAATTAATAATTATTCGTTTGAACAATTTATTAATAATTCTTGGGCAATATTATAATTGATAATTAGTGTTTATGGCATACCAAATATTGCTAAATTTTTTCAGTTTTTTATTGTATCACGAAGTACGGAAATTTAATAAAAATGTGTAGAATCTTCCCCTATATAATTTACAAATTGAATTTTCGTGGCAATGTTTGTAAATAACAATGTCAAAAAAAAATAGTCATCTATGATAATGTTGGGAAGAAAAGCGGAAGGGTCCAGCTAAGGCAAGAAGACATCAGCTATAGCTAGTGAGGTCCGATTGGCACTGTAACATATATATGGGGTATTCCACGTCAAATTTACAGCTTTTAAACCCGACCCGCTTCGATTTGGCTGAAATTTTGTTTTCATTTTATACCCAATTAAAAACATTTTTCAGGAAATTTTCAAATTTTTTTATCCAACCCAAAAGAAAAATCTTTTTATTCTTCTTCTTCGTCTTTAAAACTTCTTTAAAAATTGACTAATTGAGACGTTTTTTTTTAATTTTCATTTTTTAATGTACTTTCCGAAAAAAATACAAACAATTTTTAAGATATTAAAGCTATGAAATTTTTCACTTTTTCGAGAAAAACCATCCTTTTATCGAAGTTCACTTTTAATATTTTTTTTTCACTCAAAAAATACTTTGATCAATTCTGGAAAAAATGCAAGCCAACCTGGAGTGGCACTTCCATCTATTTTTTTTTTAACGATCGAAAAAAAAATCTCGATTGGGCTTCTTTCACAAAGTACTACTCTGGAAAATTTTGAGGATCTATAAAGAACCTCGGAATTTGAAAAAATTGAGAAAAAATAAAAAATTGAAAGTGGTAATCGCCAAAAATAGAAGGAAAAGGAATGCCACTCCAGGTTGGGCGGCATTTTTTTCGAAATTGAACGAAGTCTTTTTTGAGTGAAAAAAAAAAATTAAAAATGGCTTCGATAAAAAGATAATTTTTCTCGAAAAAGTGAAAAATTTCATAGATTTCAATATCTTAAATCTATGTATTTGTTTCGGAAAGTCCATTCAAAAATGAAAATTTTCAAAAACAAAACGTCCCAATTGGTCGATTTTTGAAGAAGTCATAGTCATTCCCGAAAAAAAAGCTTTTTCTTTCGGATAAAAAAATTTGAAAATTTCCCGAAAAAAGTTTTCAATTGGGTAGAAAAGGAAAACAAAATTTCAGCCAAATCGGAAGGGGTCGTGTTTGAGAGTTGTAAATTTGACACGGAATGCCCCATACATTGAGCCGCAATCGCGAGCGGAGAAGATGAAGAGAGGAGACGGAGAGAAGAACGTGGCGCGTAGGCATACACATATATGGGCTCTTCGTGTTTGTAAAAGCAGAGCTTGGAAAAAGAAAAAAAGCGAGAAGAAGGACGATGACGCGTCTCTCGTCGAAGACCGCGTCGCGTTCTTCGCGCGTGGGTGACGCGCGGACGCGTCCATCGCCATTTTTGACGGCGCTCTTTCTCGCGTTCTCCCTCTTCAATTTCCATCAAACGACCGCGACGAAAAGCGCGAGCGTGTGTTCAACTTTGCCCCGGTTGCAGCCGCGCGCGGATTAATACGGCCCCTTAATACACGAAAAGAGCAAACGTGACGGTCCGCGCTTCTTCGGGCTCCGGCAAAGCCAAACAGACGCCAAACCACGCGGAGCGTATCTCGGAGGACCCTTAAAAAAATTCATTTTTTTTCCAAAAATTTTTTTGCCCCTCTTAAGCCCCCTTTTGTTACTTTGCTTTGCATTCGGCAGAAGCGCATTGACAAAATAAAAAATTAATTAAGCGCCGCGCCATTCATTAAGCCCCGGGCAAAAAGCGTCGTTTTTTGATAAAACAAAGAGTGAAATCGTTCGACGCCTCATTCACGACGTGGATTCAAAGGTCGTTGCAACGATGACGAAAATACTGCTAGGATTTATCATCGTCTTTGTCACTGCGACTAATATCTGCAAGGTAGCGTATTAATTGCTACAATTAATTGCCCCAAAGTCATTTTGAATTTTATATTTTTTTTTTCAACGGTTGATCGATTTTTGAACGATTTATAATGATGTTTTTTTTTTCGTGGGATAATTTTGGGATCGATCGATAGATTAATAGCGACGAGAAGTTTGGAATAAACTTTGATACAAGAGATTTTTTTTTTTTTAATTTAATTTGTGTAAATTTTTTATTTTTGTAAATTTATTGAAAATTCAATTTTTAGAAAATGGAATCAATATTTTATCTACATCAAAGGCATCATCATGAAGGAATAACTTTTAAAAAATGTGAAAATTGTGTGCAAATGTTTAATTAACACGTGATTTTTTTTTCATTTTTTTTTTTTTCAACCTTCAAATTTTGAAAATAAAAAGAGCTCGATGGTTGCAAAATTACAGAAGTTAGAACATTATGAAGCATTTTTTGAAGGCAGTATTCTGGTCGAGAATTTTGAAAAAATCAATTTTTTTTGCATATTCTTAAAGGTTAGACCCTTAAGAATATATCTTCGAAAAAAAAAATTTCGAGTCCAATATTTTACGGAGTTACGACTATTTTAGTGACGTAACAACTATTTACGTCGGAGCGTAACTTTAAGGGGGTATTCTGGCCTAGAATTTTGAAAAAATCAATTTTTTTTTGCATATTCCTAAAGTTTAGACCTTAAAAAATATATCCTCGAAGGGAAATTTTTAAATTCCAATAATTTACGGACTTATAGCTATTTTATTATTTTTACTATTGTAAAAAAATTAAAAACTATGAAAAAATGGGTCATCAAATGGGTCAGCCAGCACTTTTTTACCCCCAAGTTTATCAGTTTGTAACTTATAGAATTTTAATTTTTTTTTGTGATTTTCAAAAAATACATTATCAAAATATTAACAAATAGTTTGTAAAAAAAAATGATATAAATATTTTTTGTTTTTTCTATCGAGCTCGAAAAAATGTTCAAAATGTATTTTTCTAGACCGAAATACTGGATTAAACTAAGAAATTCAATAAAATCCTAACTCTGTAAGAAATTATTTACAGATTCAATATTAACCGTCTACGTCACCTATTTTGTTTGTGGAAATAAATTGAACTTATTTATTTTTTGTAAAATTCAAAAGTAGACATTTAGCCTGAGGATTTTCTTATCCAAATTTCCCATTACATTGCAAGAATGCTTTATCATTTTTTGTGCAATTTAAAAAATATTTGATCTAGCCCAATTAATAAATATTTGATCTAGCGCATTTATCTAGCCCAATACAGAGCCAATATGAACAAATAGAAAAACTGGGGCAAACCACGTAATTTGTTTTCTTTATTCGCTCGTTAAATGGGGGATTCAATGTATAATCACACCGGAAATGAGATTAACGCCTCGCGCTCACTGAATGAGGGAGCAAAAAATCTGAAGCAGAAGAGACCTATGTATTTACAACATTTAAAAAAAACGTTGAAAATATTTTGTTTGACAAAAAAAACTTTCAGGATATTAAAAAAAAAAAAAATAGCAGCAGGAGTCCTTATTCCTCGGAACGTTGTAAAAACAATTCTGAAAATGCCCTTTTTTTAAATAAAAAACAATTCAATACTGATTATTTTTTGGAAATTTTTAAAATTATTTTCTCGATCGTATTTCAAATATTTAAATTGAATTTTGTTTAAATATTTCAATCGAACATTTTTGGGCATTATGTAAATACCAAAATGCCAAATAAATTTAAAGAATTTTAATTTTGTTAAAAAAAAAAAATTGACATTAAAGAGCCTATATATAACGATGTAAGGTTTCTCACTCTGCGACGTTGCCGTTATGTATTACAATACCAATACCAACTAGTTTTCAGTAGGACAAACACATGAAAGCTCATTATATCTATCACTATCATTATATCGATACCCACAAATTAAAAAAATATATATATATTTGTAATATACCTTATGCTATACTTATGATTTATTTTTTTCGATTTGCAATAATATAATTGCCAATTTTTGTAACCTAAAAATCTGGAACAATTCTGAAAAAAATCAGAAACATTAATGAGAATTTTTGTTCTTTTTTTAACTGCTAAACTCTATTTTTAATTATCACATCGTCTTTAAAAAAAAAAAATTTCTAACGAAGAGAATTTTCTACTATTATGTCAAAAATTGACATAATTTTACTCTTCATTTCCTAAATTTAAAAAAAGTCTCAAAATTCGACCTGCAACACATTGAAAAAAAAAATGAGAAATTTTGTCGTTTTTATTTTTTTTCAATGTGTTGCAGGTCGAATTTGGAGACTTTTTTTTTATGCAGGGAATGAAGAGTAAAATTATGTCAATTTTTCACATAATAGTAAAAAAATGTCTTCGCTACAAAGTAATGTTTTTAAAAAAGGATTCGATGATTAAAAATAGAGCATTAAAAAAAAATCCCTTCAACATTGATGTGTTTCTGATTTTTCAGAATTTTTTCAGATTTTTGGCTCGCCTCTTTGTATAGAAAAATTCCAAAAATAAAATAAAAATACGTTTTTTATCATTCTTATCCGACTCAAAACCATTTTCGAAAAAAATTTTCATAATTTGAAAAAAAAATGTTGTTTTTGAAATCCAGGCAACCAGTTTCAATGTAACAGACGAGGTTTATCTGGACATAATGATAGACGATTATCCAGCGGGAAGAATGATAATAGGCTTGTTTGGTGAATCGGCGCCAAAAACCGTCAAGAATTTCGTAACTATCGCGACCGAAGGTATCGAGGGTAGGACTTATGCAGGCACGAATTTCCATCGAGTCATCAAGAAATTTATGATTCAAGGTAAAGCTTTGATCAATATCTGATTGTAAAAAAATTATTTATTATTTATTATTTATTATTTATTATTTATTATTTATTATTTATTATTTATTATTTATTATTTATTATTTATTATTTATTATTTATTATTTATTATTTATTATTTATTATTTATTATTTATTATTTATTATTTATTATTTATTATTTATTATTTATTATTTATTATTTATTATTTATTATTTATTATTTATTTGGTAATCGATAATAAAATTTCATTCGTTATCGATTATTTTGGTCATGGGTAAGGGAATTAAATTTATTATCTTGGAAATTGACCTTCAATAATCACCCATTATTTGAGTAATGGGACATGGAATTAAATCTATTTATCCATTACTTTAATACCGGATCAAATCCGGTATTAAATAGAGTCAAATCCATATTATCTATTGTTTGGGTAACAGAGAATGGACTTTATTATGTTATCAATTATTTTGGTAATGGATAATTGAATTTAATCAATTATTTGTCATTTTGATCATGGGTTATGGAATTTATTCCATTAATTATCATTTTCGTCATGGCAAATGGTATTTAGTTCATTATCCACTACTTTGTTATTGGATAATTGAATTCAATCCATTATCCATTATTTTGTTTCAATTTGTAATTGCTAAAAAACAAAATTGATTGAATCGATCTCAATCAATTTGTAATTGCTAAAAAAAAAACAAAATTGATTGAATTGATCTCAATCAATTTTCAATTGCTAAAAAAAAAAATTGATTGAATTGATCTAAATCAATGTTCAATTGCTAAAAAATAAAATTGATTTCTGCCGTCATATTTACACCATTATTCTTACAACCCCGAAAAGGGGGTGACATTGACAAGGGCGACGGTTCGGGTTCAATCAGCATTTATGGCAAGTACTTTGATGACGAAAATTTCAACATCAAGCACACGGGGCCCGGTTTCGTGAGCATGGCAAACGCCGGTGCAAATACAAACGGTTGTCAATTCTTCATCACGACAATTGCGACACCCTGGCTCGATGGTCATCACACCATATTTGGAAAGGTGAGCAATAATCGTCGATCAATGACAAATCGATTTTTCAATTATTTACAAAATTTCAATTATTATAAAAAATTTCAATTATTATAAAAAATTTCAATTATTTTCCAAAAATTGATCGTCTGTCAAAAATAGATTCAAAAAAATCTTAAAAAAAAAATGTTTCAATCCATTTTTGACAGACAATCTATTATATTGTCACGTATGACGTATTTTCAATTTTTCTTGTTTTGTTTAAATTCAGACCCTCCACCACCGTCTTAATATAGTTAAGGGAAAAACCAGCTCACGATGACGCATTTCGGAAAAGAAAAATAGCTTACAATTCTAGTCGCTTTCCCACACGTAGTGCGATTAACTTAGAATATCCAAAATATCTCACGGAAACACGTGCATATCAGACCCCAAGCTGCTCCAATATCTCAGCATGGAGAAAAGTCGTAAAATCATCAAACCGGTGCGCACACAAGTGTCACCGAGACCAGAGCATCCCTACCGGCCTACTCGCAAGTATATAGGCGAGCATAGACACACGCATCCACTCCACGTATACATATACCCTCGCGCTCGTCTCTGTGTACTAGTATAGGCACTTTCCGAAAAGAGCTCCAAATATTAAAAGAAACCGCCAAGTGGACTGATCTTGTTTGGATGACAGGTTGTAAAAATAACAGTTTATTGCCTCTCCCGCATGTTCTGGGAAACAAGTACTACAGAGAACAGCGTTTTCCCAAACCTTTAGTTCCAAAACAACGACACTCCCGAAACCTCCTATTCCTCATATGCCCTTCCTTCACGAAGAAACCTTGTTTTTCCCAATTCCCACATGAAAATAGAAACTCAGCAGGGGAATGCACGTGTTACCTCAGTAAGAGAGAAAACTAAAAATATGTTTATAAATAGTCAGCTGTACTAGAAAAGAATATACCCGATTAAGATTTTTCATCCCGTGGGTCTCGAAACTAGACCAACGCGGAAAACAACTGTATTCACCAATAGAAACGTAGAGGAATCCGTGTACCCAAATTTGTAAAATCATCTCCCGCTGAGCAAACAGACCCTTTAAAAACTCTTGCGCAGCGACAAATTCAAGTTTAGTCTTCGTTTAGTCTTCGATGGCGTTGAGTCGTCACGCTCCGAACCTTCGCGAGAGGGTGAGGAGTAGGACTATCCTAGTGTGTCCGCGATCGCGTATCTAGCCTCGGAATTGATATCGTCGTGAGCGAATCTTTTATTATCATTATTTAATATTAAAAGTTTGTGTTCGAAATTGTCCGCGAAGTCTGTTACCGCGTCGACTCATTATTCAAAATTGTATTCTCGAAATTGTGAATTGTGTGAGATGTAAAGAAATACTCGACGTCAAAATAATAAACGAGTGTTAACTAAAATCAAGTGTCAACCATCAATCGACGATCAACCTAACTCAAAAAGCATAATCCTGGGTGTAAACAGGAACTCCGCAACGAACAAGTGAATCTAAATTTAATAACCAGTTGATAAAACAAGGTCTTCGGAGATCTTTCAGTGTACGTTCCCACTACCGATTATTTGTTGTTACTTTTGTCGCGATAAATAGTCAACAGAGTAAAGCGTTAGCCGCTCGACGCTTAGGCTCGATTATCTTAACGTCTCCGGACGTTACAGATTAAATTTTTGGTGGCAGCGGTGGGATAGCGTTGTTCGCGGGTGCAATTGGAGGTACTGCCCCTCCTCTATTCCAGGGCCGATGTTGTCTGATTACTGAAGTGAGTGCGACTGGGGGATCATTCCGTTGATCTGGATTATATGCAGGGATGACTTGTTTCATCTGATCCGGCACCTGATAACCCCACAGTGAAGCAGCTGCAACAAGATCTGGACTGATCTGCATCTTACTGGAAGGAATGTTTAGTGCCCTGTCCCCTATCGGTGTTAAAGGAGTTTGCACGCTCCGGGATACCACGGCCCCTAGAATAAGTTTCAGTGCCTGACTCAAGTCTGTCTCCCTGGAAGTGATGAATTCACACATTTCCTCTCGTGTTTTCTCAACTGCAGACTCAGGTAATCCTCGAGCAGATGCAGGCCATGCAGTTCTCATACCCCTGAGACGATCAGCGTCTCTAGCGGTTGATGTAGATGGTCCAGCTACTCCATCGGTGGGAGGAAGAACAGCTCGATCCCTACTATAGACAAATACTCGATCACGATCCATATGGACCATGTGAGTATCATCTGCCCTTAGCTTAACAAACATGCTCACAATGTCAGTTGGTGCCTGTGCCACCTCATTGGATATGGTGAACAGATGAACAGCAATCTCACGTAATGATGCTACACTCTTCACACACTTGTTACTCGGTGTCCCAGCGTAGTTGGCAAGATGTGTGTCCTTCTGCAGATCCTTGCAACCATAAATCCCAATATACGCGAGATCAGCATACTTCCCCATGGGGATAGGAGGTGACTCGAGAGTACAGTAGGGATCGTATAGAGCGAGAATAGCGAGTTCTACTACACTTTTGAACTCAGCCCTTGGGATACCTTGTTTGAGCATGTAATTTGCATCAACAAAAACGAGTTTCGTGATAAAATTAGCAAAGCAGACCATTGACGTGATATTCGCCATTGAAGCTTGTTCAATGATCCATGCCATTGGTGTAATCTGCTGTTCCTGCATAAGGGACCAAATAACTGCTAGCCGATTGTACAGGTCTGAGGCAGCGATGAGAGACCTAGGGTATTGCTTGGCGTATTCCATTATCACTCCTGGAGTGATGAGGGGTGCGATTGCTACATCTCGGAGGATGCGTGTTATCATCTCAACACGTCGGGTGACCCAAGCCTCAGTGATGTTCGTATCCTTGCACAACGCTATAACATACACAACACAAGCAGCCGCATAGTGTGCTCTCGATTCGCGTTTTTTGATGCTTCCCAACATGTCGTAGTAGCCAATCACCAGATCTTCATTCCCTTCAATCCACTTATCCCTCCATCGCTCTTCGTTAATCAGAGGTGGCTCCTGCGGGATAACCACGTGTCGCACAAGGGGGTCCGCGAGTCGATACCATAGCTCACGACCTTCAGCAGTATCAAAGGCTGCCGGGGGTATAATTTGACCAAAAGTCCTGTAGAAATTGTACGTCTGAGTTGACATGTTAAGTGGCCTATCCTCTGTCGGCCAAACTGCTAACACATCGTCATTGTCGACCACAGCATCCCCAGTGATCCCGCGACACAGGTGACATATGTCCGCAATAGGCTCGATTATCTTAACGTCTCCGGACGTTACAGATCAAATTTTTGGTGACAGCGGTGGGATACGCTGAATGTTTTATTGACTGGAGATTTTGCAAAAATTTAAAGAAAAAAAAAACAAAAATTTGATAATAAAAAGAGAGACAATATACATATATTTACAAAAAAAATAACAAAAATAAAAAAACTTCAATAATAATAATAATAATTAGATTCAAATTCAAATTTTGAGACAAAAAAAAACTAAACCGTCGAAAATAAAATAAATTAACAAAAATTATTCAAAATAAGAATTAAAATTTTAAAAAATATATATATAAAAAAATTTGCTATTCAAAATGGCTAACGATCAAGAAATTCAAAATCTTACCCATCATCAACATATTACTGATGATATACTTATTAACATGAGCAAATGCATGGCGCTCCAACAAGCACTGTTTCATGTACCAAATTTTACTGGTGAAAATATGCCAATCGAATCTTTTATTCAAAATGTTGAAAATGGTTACACATTCATTACCGAAGGTTTACGAGATTCCTTCTTTAAAGCAGTCATGTCAAAATTACAAGAAACAGCACGCGATGCCGTCGCTGATAAAGTTATTAATTCAATCGAAGATTTGACAAATGTTTTGAAAGAATATTTTGCACCCAAGAAATCATATCCATATTATTGTGCAAAAATACAAACAATCAGATTAAAACGAGACGAAACTGTCTTAGACTATTATACAAGAATTAAACAACTGAGAACGTGTGCAATAGACGCTCTAAAAGATAAATTTACTGAGACACAGACTAACCACATGTTGCCTATGCTCGATGGAATAGTTTTTGAATCATTTAAAAAGGGATTATCAGACTATCTGTTATATGCTATCAGCATAAAAGATCCACAATCCCTCGAAGATGCGTTTAAACTTGTACAGCGCGTCGAGAGAGACATGCAAGGTGTAAATTTTCGTAACTCAAATTTATTTTATTTGGTTCAATCAAAAAAAAGTCGAAGATTTCGAAAAAATAAATTCCGTCGCGTTTCATTCGGAGACGTCGTGGATTATGAAAAGTCGAATAATAAAAATTCCAACTGTCATAGAATATTTCAAGACTGTGCAAATACATTGCCAAACAACAGAAGTTATTCAGGCAATTACTCTCGCCACTTGTTCAATAGAAACCGACCACAAAGACATTTTCATAATCATGGACCGTACAATTTTTATCCTCCGCATGGATTTAACCCACAAATGCCGTGCATGCCACCGATGAATGCTTCTTATCCATACTATTCTGAATTTTATCCTCCGTACGTCACGTACCAAAACACATTCAAAGAATTTGACAGATACCCTCGTGAAGAATCGAGTGAAACGAAGTCAATACATCAGCAAAAATTTCCTGATAATAGACAATTTATTAGATGGACAGGAAAACAGCGAAAACCGTTAATTATAAAATTGCACGCCCCAGAACTTCAAAACGGTTACGGCCATTTTGTAGTAGACACAGGTGCCGATATTAATATATTAAAAATTCAAGCTTTGAAACATAACTGCGTGATCGCGACTCATGAATCTATGACAATATTTGGAAATACACCTGAACATTTTTCTACTGTAGGATCTACGGAACTAACGCTTTTCGAAAAACCCCAGGAATTTCAAGTTTTAATGGAGAATATAGCTATTCCCGCAGACGGTATAGTAGGAATAGATTTTCTATGTAACGAAAAAGCAAAAATATCATTTCACTACAATACTTTCACCACAAGTTCTGAACCAGTTACTCCAATTCCCTTCGAAAATTACACTGAAAACCTATCCCCAATTCGTGATACTCCCAGCGAGATTTCCGACAAAAAAAAAATGTAACACTTTTATCATAAAATCTTGCACCAGGATGGAAGCCCCAATCAAATCGACAAAAACTCTTTTCAAAACAGGTTTTCTCTCAGGTATCGAAAATTCGAAACCTAGTACTTTGACTAAAAATTCAAAGAACATGAAGAAAGCAGTTTTAAGTGAAAGTAAAATTGGCAAAAATAAATCGACAGTTAACATGTCCAAATTGTTCAATTCAGCCAAGAAAAATTATTGCAGACAGCTCGATCGAAACGCTGAGCATCCTTTTTGCCACCCCCTCAAAAACAACCTTCCACCCACATTATCAGATTTAATGAAATTAACAATGTCAAAAACTCGTCACACAAAATCTTGTGACCCTATAAAGAAAACTAGGCGACTTAAAATGAAGAAAAACATATCTTTATCCGCTGCAGTTAAAAACTGTCCTTTTAACGGAATCGTAATTGCTAAAAGAGTACAAAACAGACGACAGACTTCCAAAACCCCCGTGGCATCGAAATCTACAATACCGTCACGAACACTGACACAAAATTGCCAACCTTATTCTTTTGAAAGTGAACAGATTCTTCCAGTCGCATGTGCCAAAAATTGTGCACCCCTTAATCTTGCTGAAAGGCGACAATTGCTTAAAAACTTTAGCAACCTATTAAAATCTTTACATACTTACCATCGACCAAAAAAAAAAGAAAAAAAAACTGAAATAACAAAAAAAATTTTTTTTGATTGGAATGATCTTGATTGCAAACCCGTTTGACCAATTTCAAGTGTAATGTGAAATCGTGGTGATAACTGTCAAATTAATATTCAATTAATATGCAAATTAATATAAATGCAATATCAAATTCAAAATTACAACACAAACAACAAAAGCACGTTTTTTTTCCCTCTCTGTTCTTTCTTTTTACAACTCGTCTTACGCATGCTTTTCCAAAATTAAGGACTTTGTTATAAAATAACCAGTTCTTTTACATCAAACATGCTACCTGCTTTAGTCGCATGTCAAAAATTCAGGTAATAAAATTACAAATATAGCCCAATCAACTTCAATTTTAATTATTATCATTGCGTTGCCATAAAATAATAATAACTTCTTTTTCAAACTAAATCTAACGATCAACTTAGGAAAAATCATTAAAAATCTAGATATTGTGCCAATTAAAGAAATCAATTAATTACAAATCGATTATTAAAAAAAAAAATAATAATAATAATAATAATAATAATAATAATAATAATTCATTGGCAGTCCATATCAATAAAAAGAAATCTAAATTCAAATAATAAAAGATAAATTCACGAGACAGTAAAAACAATTTGAAACAAAATTCTGCAATTATTAAAATCATTATCAATCATGTCAATCATACGGATGTGCAATACATATTGTATAATTCCAACTTCAATAATCTAATGAATACGAGTTACATATTTAGTGCAAATAGTTGTAAATTCGGTATTCGCAAACTGTTTCAATTTTAATTAATTTTCTATGCGTCAATAATCGACGACATATTTCTACGGAACGAGACCATCCGCGAATAAAACCTTGTGGATCAAGAATCTTCGAAAACTATAATCAAGTATCACAAGCTCACCGATCAACATTCGACAAACTCGAAGAAAAACGTAAAACAATAATGGCCATTGACATCACGACAAAACCGATTCAACAACAGGGGGATACTGTCAATGTGAGCGACTCCAAATAAATAGAGGAAAATCCCTGCACACCGACTTAGTGTCAGGAAGCCGTCCGACAAATAGACTTTGTGACGAGAAAAGTGAAAACCAGCACGCAGTCGCTGAGTTTTGAAGTTTTGCCGAAGATCGACGAAAAAGAAACAGTGTCACAGCCGATATAAGGGACCAAATTAAGACCATCTGTGAAAAACTGATACCACGGATCATAACAAAAGGGAAGAAGACCATTCAAGCGACAGTTATCAACCTGCCGAATCTTCTCATCACGACTCACGCACGCGTTCCTTGGAGCGAACCTGCCACTCGACCCAAACTGTCTAGTGCCAACCAGATATGCAGCGTGACTAGGTCAGTGTCTCCGAATTTGACACCACGAGAGAGTCACACGCCAACTATCAAGGGCGAGAATTGAAACATCGCTCGAGGACACGCCCACAACGAAAAAGACAACGATATAAGACACCAGGACCATCACAACCTAAAGAAATGAAAAACAAAAAAATTCTTGCATCAACCAAACTTTGCCACCAGCGCGACATAGCCAGACGAGAGTTATCGATAAATTGGATCTTGGACAACATAATCATAATCCAAGCAGTCTAAAAGGCTGCATAAGAGAACTAATCAGGCCGCATTCGAAGTGCAAATACCACCGACCGAGCTGAACGTGCCGTGGATGAGCTCAGGTACGCGTTCGACATCAGCAAAATTGTCAACGGTTTAATCGGCTTTTTCTGGCAACTGCCAGATGACACGGGTTCCGACTCCAAGACCATCATCAACGGCAACAGCGTCGAAGAATGAAAAGAGTGTGACAACTAACAGTAATTTTAGTGTGTGAATAATTTTAGTCCGCGAATCTCAAGGGAAAAATTTATATATAGAGTTTGACAAACTAACCGTAATTTTAGTGCGTGTGAATTTCGAGTGTGCCCATTTAAATTAGAAGGGATTAATCATCGATTCTGGGTGTGTCTAAGTGCACAAAACGCTTATATTCATAAGCCCTTCAGGCTATTTATAATTGTTACTATCTCCTTTTCTTCTTCACTCTCTTTCTCTTCTCCTTCACATTTCCTTTCCTCTCTACATACGCCGAATCCCTCAGAAGGCGCACCATGAGCCTTCCGTCGTTGTGTTTTTCCTTTTGTAATTTGAAAAAAAAAAGAAACAACAGAATATAAAATATATAAAAATATATATATAATTCAAAAAAAAAATAATAATTCTAAAAAATATACATATATATATTATGAGACATTTTCGCCTCCTCCCCTCTGAGCCTCGGTAAATTGTTGGAAAGATTCAGAGAACGCGAATATTTTTATCCGTTCTATCATCCACCAACCATACCATCTCCTCGCCAATCAAGAGGAAAAGAAATTATACCGTAGATGGGAGAAAAAGGGTCTCTATGACTACAAAAGAAAAAATATATATTTTTAACAATATAAAAAAAAATAATAATTTAAAAAGGAAACTACATCGACAGAGGAAAAACTTCTACAAGAAGAAAGCGTCACCCGATTACCTAACATAAACCCATCCACCCGACACCAAATAACCTTCTTCCCGAATAATAGAATAAAAGGGAGAAAGAAACAGGATTATCTATTTCCACACATTTTCTTCAATAAATTTCAGTAAATGTGCACAAATTTGAAGTCACCGAGGACGATGACTAATTCTAAGTGGGGAGGTGTCACGTATGACGTATTTTCAATTTTTCTTGTTTTGTTTAAATTCAGACCCTCCACCACCGTCTTAATATAGTTAAGGGAAAAACCAGCTCACGATGACGCATTTCGGAAAAGAAAAATAGCTTACAATTCTAGTCGCTTTCCCACACGTAGTGCGATTAACTTAGAATATCCAAAATATCTCACGGAAACACGTGCATATCAGACCCCAAGCTGCTCCAATATCTCAGCATGGAGAAAAGTCGTAAAATCATCAAACCGGTGCGCACACAAGTGTCACCGAGACCAGAGCATCCCTACCGGCCTACTCGCAAGTATATAGGCGAGCATAGACACACGCATCCACTCCACGTATACATATACCCTCGCGCTCGTCTCTGTGTACTAGTATAGGCACTTTCCGAAAAGAGCTCCAAATATTAAAAGAAACCGCCAAGTGGACTGATCTTGTTTGGATGACAGGTTGTAAAAATAACAGTTTATTGCCTCTCCCGCATGTTCTGGGAAACAAGTACTACAGAGAACAGCGTTTTCCCAAACCTTTAGTTCCAAAACAACGACACTCCCGAAACCTCCTATTCCTCATATGCCCTTCCTTCACGAAGAAACCTTGTTTTTCCCAATTCCCACATGAAAATAGAAACTCAGCAGGGGAATGCACGTGTTACCTCAGTAAGAGAGAAAACTAAAAATATGTTTATAAATAGTCAGCTGTACTAGAAAAGAATATACCCGATTAAGATTTTTCATCCCGTGGGTCTCGAAACTAGACCAACGCGGAAAACAACTGTATTCACCAATAGAAACGTAGAGGAATCCGTGTACCCAAATTTGTAAAATCATCTCCCGCTGAGCAAACAGACCCTTTAAAAACTCTTGCGCAGCGACAAATTCAAGTTTAGTCTTCGTTTAGTCTTCGATGGCGTTGAGTCGTCACGCTCCGAACCTTCGCGAGAGGGTGAGGAGTAGGACTATCCTAGTGTGTCCGCGATCGCGTATCTAGCCTCGGAATTGATATCGTCGTGAGCGAATCTTTTATTATCATTATTTAATATTAAAAGTTTGTGTTCGAAATTGTCCGCGAAGTCTGTTACCGCGTCGACTCATTATTCAAAATTGTATTCTCGAAATTGTGAATTGTGTGAGATGTAAAGAAATACTCGACGTCAAAATAATAAACGAGTGTTAACTAAAATCAAGTGTCAACCATCAATCGACGATCAACCTAACTCAAAAAGCATAATCCTGGGTGTAAACAGGAACTCCGCAACGAACAAGTGAATCTAAATTTAATAACCAGTTGATAAAACAAGGTCTTCGGAGATCTTTCAGTGTACGTTCCCACTACCGATTATTTGTTGTTACTTTTGTCGCGATAAATAGTCAACAGAGTAAAGCGTTAGCCGCTCGACGCTTAGGCTCGATTATCTTAACGTCTCCGGACGTCACAATATCAATTCATTCCATTGATTCATTGCAATGTGCATGAATTTTTTGAAAGCAACATTTTGGAAAGAACTCGTTAAAAAATACTTCTGAAAGTGTCAAAAGTATATATTCTCATTCAAACCGGGATTAAATGTGTGATTATTCAGGATTTTTTTTTATTCATATGAAATCGAAGACATCACCTCAAATTTAAAAAACCGCACCTCGAAGTTGGATTTTATTACCACGATTACTAATATATGGGGCATTCCACAACGATCGACCTGGGTCTGACCCTTCACCTATCCGATTTTGTCCGCAATTTTTTATGGTTTTTCAATAGCTCTGAAGAGCACTCAGGATTTTTTTCAGATTTTTTTGGAGCGATTTGACTTGACTATAATTTTACAAACAAATTATTTTTAGCCCAAATTTAAAAATCTGAAAAAAATCACAAAAATCAAATTTTTTATATAAAAAATTTCAAGCAATGAGCCAAAGTAGATAAGGGTTCCCTTCTGTTTATAATAAGCGTTTTCGAAAAAAAAAATTAAAGAAAGAGAAACCTGAATTAAGTGGGCTGTTATCCAACCATTTTTGTCCACTCAATTCAGGTTCCTCTTTCCATAAAATTTTTTTTTAAAGCTTCCCATAAACAGAAGCAAACCCCTGCCCACTTTAGCTCAAACTAAAAAATTTTCCTAGATAAATAAAAAAGATTTTTTTCAGATTTTTAAATTTGGGCTAAGAATAATTTCTTTATAAAATTATAATTAAGTCAAATCGTTCCAAAAAAATCTGAAAAAAATCCTGAGTGCTCTTCAGAGGTGCTAAAAAACGATAAAAAATCGCGGACAAAATCAAAGAGGTGAATTGTCAGACCCAGGTCGAACGGTGCGGAATGACTCATATGCATCACGATAGAGACCATTGTATATTACGTGATTTTAGACATCTGTGTATTGTAACATTTTTCTCAGGTGATCGACGGTATGGACGTTGTATTCAAGATCGAGCAGACAAAGACGGACACCGACGATAAGCCCTTATCGCCGGTCGTTATCCTCGAGAGCGGCAGGATTCCAATTAACGCGTCCTACTTCATCTCCGACGATCCTTACGAGTAACAAAAATAAAAAATAAAAAAAAAAACTAAGATTTTTTTATGCTCCAACGTGTACATCGCAAATTGACCTCTTTGGACTCTTTGCTCCTCGCGGAAGGATCAAAGGATCCACGCAGGACGAAACAAACAACCGCGGCAGTCCTTCGAGCGTTCAAAAATTTTTGAAAATTTTTGAAATTTTTTTTTTTCGCACCATTTCATCGATACCTCGATTTTTTTTGAATTTTTAAGCGAACGAGCATTATATTTCTTGCCAATTGTATATTCGTCCCTTTTGTGACAGTGTCTCTATCGAAATCAATGCCAAGGACTGTCAGCGTGTGTTTTGTACCAAGCTCGATTGTAAATGGTATATATATATCGCCTTTAGACGACCTACATATCAAAAGCCCTCTCTAAATCCTCGGCTCTTGCTTCTTAATACTCGTTATTAGTGTGTGAGTGTTTGTGTGCGTGTGTGTGAGAGTGTGTACGTATGTGTGTGTGTGTGTGTGTGTGTGTGTGTGTGTGTGGAATGAAGAGCAGCGGTTGCCAATTTTTCCAGCTGATTTGTCCTCCTTTCAACGACTCATGTCTGTCGTACAATGTAATTTGGAAAAAAAAGAAGAAAAAAAAAATTACAGACCTTGCTCGGAATAAATTTGGGAGCCTTGAGAGAACCACTGATCCTTAATTAAATTAGATCCGGTAAAGATGAAACGAAACTATCGCTGTTGCGCAGTTTGCTTTCGATGAATTTTTCATTCTCAATTGTTGGCAAAATATTTTTGCAAATTTTAGCAAATCCAATGAACATAGACGAAACTATAATTTTTTCTCACCATTGTTCGTTGATTTTTTTTTTTTTTTAAGGATGTTGAGTCCCTATGAAATATTTTAATGTTAATCGTTCAATAAATAGCTTCTTAATCGTCGTGAAATTTTTACACGACCTCCCGAATACTTCATGTAAAAACATATTGAATTTTCAGAATTCTATCATCGTTAATTCAACCCCCTTAAGGGTTAAAATGAAAAATAATGAGAAAATTCTGACAATTTGGTATGTTTTTTTATGAAGTATTCGAGAGGTCGTGTAAAAATTTCACGACGATTAGGAAGCTTGTCATTAAAATATTAACATTTTGTTAGGAACAATTTTTTTAAACAAATATAAAAAATATTTATCAACAAACTTCGTTTTGTTTCCGTTGCTTTCAATATACTGTAGATATTAAGAAATTGAGAGGTCCAAAAAAAAAACTTATCGCAAAATATCACTTTCCATAAGACTACATTCAATTCAATTTAATTTGTTTATGTTAATTGTTCGATAACGAGCTTCCTAATCGTCGTGAAATGTTTACACGACCTCTTAAATAATTCATCCAAAAACATACCAAATTTTCAGAATTTTTCTCATCATTTGCGATTTGGGACTCAACATCCTTAATCTTTGCTTTGCCTCAGTAGATTTTAGAGATAGACGATATTTTAGATAATTTATAAGACATTTTAGAATCAATGTTTTCCCGGAAACGTCGATAATTGAGAAAGTCAAAATTATTTTATTTTTAAAAAAATATATATTTTTCAGATTCTAGAATGAAGATAATCTCTAAAAAACCCAAACCCAAACTTAAATAAACATGATATTTGTCAAATGTCACAAATTTCATTATCTGTAATGTTTAAAATCCATTGCAAAAATTCACGCCGGTTCAAACCCAAACCCAAACTAAATATGCAACCTGTGTCTTTAAAATCGATTGCAAAATTTCAAAAACAAGACCAAAAAGTAGAAATAGCTGCAATTCGCTCGTCGATTCGAGCATATATTGTAAATACAAAGACTGAGATGTAGTTCCGTTTATATTTATGTATAGTCGAATAGTTGAGCCCGATTTGTAAATAGATTTTACTACTAATTAGAAAATTTTTTTTTTTGCACATACCTAAATTTTCCATGACAACGAGAAAGCAAGAGAGGGAAGGAAAAAGAAGAGTGAGAGAACATTTATAATTTTGTATTGCCAAAAAAAACGCTTCGTAATACGCGTAGAGTAAAAATTAATATTTTATCAGTGTATTTTGTATCGTTGTATAATTGTGTAGCCTAAAAATAAATTCAACGATAGACATATATTAATATATAATTCGTAATATTTTGCTTTTAATAAACTCCTTTCTTATGAGAAACCAAACTACATATGGGTCATTCCGTGTTAAATCCGATTCATATTGTACTTTTTTTCCGTACGATGAATAATTTTCGAGTTACGAAATGGAACAAGAAAATTTTGTTGTATTTTTTCCCGGCTAAAATATGTAATATAAAAATCTGAAAAAAATTACGAATTTTCTTGACAGTTGTAACTACTTTATACAAAATTGTTTGCGATTTTTTATGATTTCAAAAAATGGTGTGGCCAACTTGACGTGGAATGCCTCATATATTTGCCTTGAGATAATTTTTTTCCGAAAAATCTCCATTTTGACGTGGATACGTCTATGCCTTCGTTTGTAATAGGGGCCATTTCGTGAACAGGTTGATATAGATGACCGCCATCTGTTGGCGCACGAGCGAATTACGTCGGTAAGTATGCGATCTACCATATTGACAATGCGCGATATAGTAGATCTCATACTTACCGATTTCAATGTTTGAAAAATCAATTCGTATTGTTGAAAACTATATTCGTACTATTTAAAACTATATTTCGTGTGAATGTTTCAGCATATGGGGCTGGTTGAGAGCAACTGCCGTACCTCTCGGCTTTAGCTTTTCGATTCTCGCTTTCTTTCACTGGATGATGAAGCAACTGGATATCTGAATCGCATAATGATAATTCAATATCAATAAAATTTATTTATTTATTAACACCTAGGACTAACTATTCTGTAATCAAAAAGTGAAAGAGAACAAAGAACTCTGTCATCTGAAGAATTTGAAAAATGTGTGGGAAATCTGGAAAATATTTCGCTTTGTTAAAATGCCGACTGCGAAACAAGCTGAATAAAGAAGAAGAACAAAACAAACCTTTATGGGCGATATTTGATAAAAACTGCGATAAAATTTTGAGATATTTTTTTTCGTCGAATCTTTTATTTTCTCATTTCATCCATAAAACTATGTTATTTTTGTGAAAAATAATGATTATATTATATTTCATAATAATATTATTATTACAAAAATAATATCATTATAATATCATATAATAATTTATATTTTTTAGAGTATAATATTTTATATTATATTTTATTATAATAATGATTATTTTACATCACAAAATAAATTTTTTTTTACTTAACTATTTTTCCGAATGTCAAGATAATGCATCCTAAAGCTTAAAATCAATAAACAGCAACTTGACATTTACTCCAATCCAGCTTTTTGGAAACACACACGCGAGGAAAACTACTTTACCGACCAAGGTTGGTCTAGTAGTTTCCACCGGTCGGTAAGGTCGCTGTCGTTCCGATCGGCCATCAATAAATTAAATGAGACGTAATTTAATTTAAGTGGAACAACAAAAATTAACCCATTCCTACTGATCTTATCGATTCGTTATCTAGAGTGTTTTCATCGCGAATGGCAATCTAGCAACAAAAAAAATTCAAAAAATCATTCATTCATGAAAAAAATCAATAGCAGAAGGAGAGGGGGGAGAAGGTGAACCGGCATTTATGCAGAGGTTTGACTCGTGGCTGCTCGTAGTATAAAGTCAGTCTTAACGTTGCCACTGAACGTTGCTCGTGTCTCTTATCAACTATCACTATTTATCCACGTAGCGTCCAGCTGTTTTTCGTAGGATTTCTGTCCTTGGCATATTCCATCACCAATTTAATTGTGGTGAAAAAAAATTATTTTTCAAAATCGTGCTCGGAATTAGAGTAAAAATATTGGAAAATACAGAGGAATGCCAATCTCGCGAGAGTGACTCAGTTAGCGGCTTATCACACGAATGTGATGAAATATTTTTTACCGCAAGATTAAATAACAGTGAAATGTTTTTTTGAGAAGAGAAAAAAAAACGAAGAAATTTGAGAATGTGGAAAAAATGAGTAATTGATGATCTGAAGATTTTCGAGAGAAGAAGAGGGGAAGAGAGAGAGAGAGAGAGAGGGAAAGAAGACTCGACAGTGGAATTTTTTTTTTTTTGACATCCGCATGTTGCTATATTCGGAGGTGAAAGATCATCGTGTCAACGGGACTGCGAAGATTGAACTGCACGAGGGATGCGTTGAATTTGCCAATCGATCGTCACTGGCGAGGTAATATTTTCATGAATTTTAATTTTTTTAATTTTCTTTTTTTTTTACATTTCTTTTTTTAATTACAAAAAGCTAAGCGGCGAGAAAGGAAGAAAAAATATTTGCCGCAAACGTCACAGTATTGTCAGTTGAACTGTCAATGCAATTCTCACGAATAAAAAAATATATGCATGGGGCGTTCCATGCCAAATCGGACAGTTTGGAATTTTTTTTTTTTATTTCCGCAAATTTTTTATATTTTTTAGTACCCATCGCAAAACTCTTTCTGGTAAATTTTGAGATTTTTTTGCTTACCCGTTCATAAGATATTAAATTTAAAAAAACCGCTCTTTTTCGGTTTTTTGGTCATAACTTCTTTTATAATGGTCCGAAATAAGTGTTTTTTTTCTCAAAATCTTTGTTTTTTTATGACCGATTAAAAAAAAAATACGAAAAAAATATTTGACGCGTTTTTGAATAAGTTTTTGGAGGTTTAAACCTTGATTCGTGTTTTTAAAAGTAAGTGCATATTTTGATTGTTTGAAAATTTTTTATTTTAAACTTATATTATATGTATAGTAATTATGATGATAGAAGTTTGAAATAAAATTTTTCAAAATAATAGAAGTATGCACTGACTTAGAAAAACACGATTCAAAGTTAAAACTCAAAACACTCATTCAAAAACACGCCGAATATTTTTTTTTGTATTTTTTTCTGAAGAGGCCATGCAAAAACAAAATTTTTGAAAAAATAACACTTAATTTGGACCAAGGAAGTTATGACCAAAAAACGAAAAAAAGCGTTTCATTTAAATTTAATATCTTGTGAACGGGTAATCAAAATAATCTCAAAAATTAAAAAGAAGAGTCCTTCGATGGAAACTAAAAAATATAAATAATTTAGGAAATTAAAAAAAAAAAAAGTTTTTCAAACTTTCCGATTTGGGATGGAACGCCCCGTATGTATTGTTCAGACGGTGAATGTCGATGCTCGAATTATTTTATAGGGCGGGTCATAGCTTGAGTTCAAAATATAAGAATAATATTGAATTAAAATTGAATTGGAGTTAACAGGATTTAATTAAATGAAAATTAAGGAGGCAATCTGAATAAGAAAGCTAAACCAGTGTTGTAATTGCCGTTTTTTTTTCACGGTTTCGTTCAGATGAATTTTTTGAAATTTTCAAATTATACTTGATATATTTTGACATTGAGAATCCTAATTACATTTGTTTTGTTATTGTATTTAATATTATTATTGTTTGTGTTGTTGTTGTTTTTGTTTTTGTTGTTATTGATTTATTGATTTATAGTTATTATTACATTTAATTATATTTTTATTTGTGTTTATAATAATTAACATTAAAAATTACAATTTTTATGTAAAAAATATTGAATAAAGTGCAAATCGTACTTGAATTGTAATTCTTAATGTTAATTATTATAATTTACAAAGGCAATATATAAGAGAAGTTAAATTATTTATTTAAAAAAAAAGAAATCGTAAAAAAATTTTTTTCAAAGGAAGTCATTCGAATCCCATCTTCGGTAAAATCTCAAAAATTTTATTTTTCTAAGGAGAATTTTATGATTTTTTTAAAAACAATCAAAGGGGTCGCATTGAAAAAAAAATCTAATTTTTTAGCTTAAAACAGCTAAAAAGGCACTAAAATTATTTTTTTCTCAATTTTCGATATTTTGTTCAAAAAGTACATTCAAAAACAAAAAAAAATGACCTCTTGACAAATTAGAATATCTTTCTTATTGTAGAAGTTATGATTATTTTAAGAATATTTTATCAAAAATCAATAACTTCGGTATGGGTTAAGATAGAGAGCTAAAAATTTACATGGATATTTCTTTTTGCATGTATAATCACATATTAAAAAATAAAAAAAATCGAAGGGGGTCTCCGACAAAACGTCGTTGAATTGACATGGAATGACTCATATATACTCGATTAGGTTAACAGAATTTCGCGGTAAACTCTTTCAAATCTCCAATGCAGTTGGATATCGATTTATGCATAAATATAGATTCATGAACACGTGAAGGAAAAAAAACGACTCGGCAACATGTGTCTTCGAAAATAAATATACATCGGTTACTTTACAGTTGTCACTTTTTTCGCACCTTTTTGGAGGCTTGCGTGCAGAAACAACAGTTTCACGATTCTTATCAATTTTATCAACCGATGCGCGTGGTAACATCTCAATCACCACACGATGTTACGCTCAGCCTTGCACTTTTCCGACATGTAAATAATGCAACACCATATATGGGTCGTTCCATGTCAAATCGACCCCTTTTGAACCCAAACCCTTTCGATTTGGCTGAAATTTTGATTTCCTTTTCTACCCCATTAAAAACATTTTTCAGGAAATTTTTAAATTTTTTTACCCAACCCAAAAAAGGCGTTTCTTTTCAAATAGCCGTAACTTCTTCAAAAATTTACTAATGGGGACGTTTTTTTCAAAATTTTTGTCTCCAAATATACTTTCCGAAAAAAAATACAAAATAATTTTAAGATGTTAAAATAAAATACAAAAAATACTTTGATCAATTTTTCAATTTTGTTTTCTTCTCAGTTTTTCAAACTCTGAGGTCCTTTATAAATCCTCAAAAATTTCCAGAGTGGTATTTTGTGAAATAAGCCCAGCTGGGAATTTTTTTTTGTTTACAATAGATTACAAAAATAGAAGGAAATGGCGGCCCACTCCATGTTTAGCGACATTTTTTCCGGAATTGATCAAAATATTTTTCTAGTGAAAAAACAAATTTTCAATCGCAAACTTTCGAGAAAGAGAAGATTTTTCTCGAAAAAGTGAAAAATTGTATAGATTTTAATATCTTCAAATTTTTTTGTATTTTTTTTTTCAGAAAGTACATTTACAAGTACATACAATTAGTCCATTTGTAAAGAAGTTATAGCTAATTGAAAAAAAAAGGTTTTTTTTGGGTTGGGTAAAAAAATTTGAAAATTTCCTGAAAAATGTTTTTAATGGGGTAGAAAAGGAAAAAAAAATCAGCCAAATCGAAAGGGGTCGGGTTTAAAAGTGGTTAATTTGACATGAAATGCCCCATATATATGTATTGGGGAGCTACATTGAAGGTAGAACCTCCATGGGTCGTTTAATTAATTTGAATACCTTGTTTTTAATGAAAATTCATGAAAATTTTGATTTAAAAAAAACTATTGGTAGATTCGGGTTCAAGAAGGAAAAATATATCGATATGAGGCACGAAATTTTTTTTTTTAATTGCATCTTGGCCTAAGCTCAATTGATTCACTAGAATGGCTTTAATGTGTTTTGACATGACTTATAAATTTTCACGAAAAATTGAGTATTTGTGCTTTATTCAGATTTACAATTTTCAGCATTTTTATTATGCCAAAAAATATATATATATTAAAAAAAAGGACAGATCGAAGAAAATCTCATGCAAACACAGACTTTTGTATAAAATTCTTCAAAGACATGACACAAGATTTTTTTCTCTGTTTCTCATTTCGCGTAGAGAAATTCTAAGGTCTCTCCTTCTCTTCTAAGATTACAATTCACATTTTAATCCGGTAGAAGAGGATAAAAAATGAAATGCAACACCAGATCTATGAAACTACACCTTGTCTGTATTGTAATATCAGTTGAAACAAACGAGTATGAAAGTGATATCCATCCACATATATCTTAAGGTACACTCCCGCTCAAAAGTTTGGATACACCAATCGATACTTCTTTTCGCACTGGAAGTTGCATAACTCCTTAAAAAAAAATGATATTCGAATTTTGAAAAAAGCATTTTTACGGGAAGGAATTCAGCTTTGTTTTCCATTTTTTAAATATTTTTTATGAATTTTTTTTTACCCGGTATGAACTTTTGAACGTGATTGTTTTTTGGTCTTTTTTCGACCATCGCGAATTGGGCGCACAGCTTGAGGACATTTTTTTTGTCTTTTTTATCTACGGTACATTTGAAAGGATTAGCAGATGCTCCATTTTCGTTTTCAAAAAATTTTCGTACGATTTTTTCTCGCAACGTTATTTCATTTTTGACTAAAAAAAGGCAAATTTTGAAAGATGCAACGTAACTCAAAAACTGTAGAATTTAAGAGAAATTGTCAAGTATGAAAAAAGTTGCGTACGTGTGCACGAAATCGCCTGGAATTATTTCAGAATTTTCCTATGAAATTTTTTTTTTCGCACGAAACTTTGATGACGTCACAGCGAGAAATTGTATCTTATTGAAATTTCCGTACTTCTCGATGAAATAAAAAACTGAAAAAATTCAGCAGCTTTTGGCATGCTATAAACGATAATGATCAATAATAATATTGCCCAAAAGTTATTACCAAATCGTTCAAACAATTGTCAATGACAATTTGTTAATGACTTTTGGGCAACATTATTATTGATGGACAATGCAGAAGTTCCATACGAGCTTTGTCATTTTTTTAATATTGAATGTTTTTTAAGAAACATTTAAAATTAAAGACATAACACAAGACATGTAAAAAAAAAATTTATAACTTGCAAACGTTCGAATTTGAAATTTTTTAATTTTTTATACCAGAATCCATTTACCTGGAATGCCCCATATATGTATATCTAGTTGCAATTTTTTAAAGCGTGCTCGCAAAGCGTGACCAAAACTCTTCAATGCCACGTAACTCAATAAAAGTGCACACGAAAGATTCTGGGAACAATCAGGATGATGTCACCTACTTAATTATTACTCTCACACTTTTGAATCATGCTTTACTAATTTTCGATACGAATCCTCATCAGGTCTAAAAAAAGGTACATCCATGAGAGAGAGAGGACATAATTTTCCTATTTACAACGTTATTTGGAAATTTTTTCAAACAAAAAAAACCAAAAATTATTTATTTTTGAAAATCAGGGTTTGACAAAATTTCGAAAATTTTTATCTTTAAAATCTGAGATAATTATAATAAATTTATCAAAAATGATCGGACCTTTTAGCTTGAAAGGTTCTTGTTTATGATGAAAAAAGAAAATGAAAAAAAAGACACCAACCCTTCCGCGTGTTGCACGCAATCCCTCAAATCGTTAAGGGGTGGCTTTACGGTGTTTCTCTCGTCTCACGCGTTGATTCTATTATCCACATGTGTTGGTTAATCTCGTGGCCTAACATATGGAAAAAGGGTGTGTGACGACGAGAATCAGGACAAGCAAAGAGTCAATATGTAAATTCACTGCAGCCAAATTCTTGTTCTCAAATGGCTTTCAAAATTTTTTAATTAAATCAATAAATCAAAAATTTTAGCGACATTTTAGCAAAACTCCAGAGAAAAAAAAATCTGGGGCTCCCCTCTAAAAATGATGAATTTTTTTTACTGGAGTTTTTTCGAATTTTTCTATCTGACTTTGGTTTGAGCTGAAGAAAGGCAATTTATGTTAGAAGGGGATGATCGGGAGACCGAAGGAAAAAAATCGATCTGAGAGAAATGTATATAGAATATTAAGGGGGAAGAGCAGGAGTCAAAGAGCGAACGACGTTAAAAACGAAGAAAACGAACAAAGGGACACAATGAAACCAACGAGAGACACTATCTATATAAATTTGATGCAGACAAGAGGGAAAGGTTCCAGTTTCACCCCGTGTTGTGTACAAAACCCACGTAATAGTGCCACGAACTCCGTCCCCGGAATTTCGGACTATCGCCCGTGCCCTACATTTCCGGTCGTGCCCATCCTTTTTCACTGATTCCCATCGAAAACGATATATTTACAATATCAGTATAGTTTGCGATGATTAATCGTGGATACGCCATGAAAACCAACAAGACAACCCCTGTGAAAATTATTTAGTGGTAAAATATATGTGTAATATAATAAAAGATTGGCGTTAGAAATATAGTATTAATATTAATATTTTGCCCAAACTTCAAAAGAGTGAATTTTCTAAAATTGTTAATTTAATGATGAAGTTTTGTCACTATTGAACTTGTCAAAAATATATCGTGTATCAAATATACATGTAATATGAAAGATCTTGGTGTCAAAAATATAATATTTATATTAATAGTTTGCCTAAACTTCAAAAGAGTGAATTTTCTCAAATTGTTAATTTAACGATGAAGTTTGTTCACTATTGAATTTGGCAACAATATATCAGATATGAAATATACGTGTAATATAAAATATCTTGGTGTCAAAAATATAACATTAACATTAATAGTTTGCCCAAACTTCAAAAGAGTGAAGTTTCTTACATTGTTAATTTAGCGATGAAGTTTGTTCACTATTGAATTTGGAAAAATAGATCAGAAATAAAATATACGTGTAATATAAAAGATCTTGGTGTCAAAAATATAATATGTATATGAATAGTTTGCCCAAACTTCAAAAGAGTGAATTTTCTCAAATTGTTAATTTAATGATGAAGTTTGTTCACTATTGAATTTGGCAAAAATATATCAGATATCAAATATACGTGTAATATAAAAGATCTTGGCGTCAAAAATATAATATTAATATTAATAATTTGCCCAAACTTCAAAAGAGTGAATTTTCTCAAATTGTTAATTTAATGATGAAGTTTGTTCACTATTGAATTTGGCACAAATATATCAGATATCAAATATACGTGTAATATAAAAGATCTTGGCGTCAAAAATGTAATATTAATATTAATAATTTGCCCAAACTTCAAAAGAGTGAATTTTCTCAAATTGTTAATTTAATGATGAAGTTTGTTCACTATTGAATTTGGCAAAAATATATCAGATATCAAATATACGTGTAATTTAAAAGATCTTGGCGTCAAAAATATAATATTAATATCAATATTTTCTCCAAACTTCAAAAGAGTGAATTTTCTCAAATTGTTAATTTAATGATGAAGTTTGTTCACTATTGAATTTGGCAAAAATATATCAGATATCAAATATACGTGGAATATAAAAGATCTTGGCGTCAAAAATATAATATTAATATAAATATTTTGCCCAAACTTCAAAAGAGTGAATTTTCTCAAATTGTTAATTTAGCGATGAAGTTTGTTCACTATTGAATTCTTGTTCACTATTGAAACTTCAAATTTCGTGAAATTTTTTATTTCTTTATATTCCCACATCCATTTTTCTAGAACATCTTCGTCTTTGGCATTATATTTGCTTGCCTGACTCAAATATTTGTCAACGTTAATGACAGTGCAGATAGATAAAAGAATATAAAACATTGTGTTTGTTTAATATATCTGATCTCCCAAATAGTAAATGGTCACGCATTCGAAAGTACATACGTTAAAAACGTGTATATAATTTTCACCCCTTGAGAGAATTAGTAATCATGCGAAACGTGAAATCAGAGAGGAAACACGCGATTTGCGAATATAATAAATGTAAAAAAAATTGCCATCGCAATCACGTGATTTAATATCCAAATTAACTTTCCAAGAAACAGGCGAGACGGTTCTAATCATGTCCTCAAAGAGGGTTGAAAAGGGCAAGAAATATATAATGGGCATAATAATTTTTCGAGCTTTTTTTTCGTCGACACGCAAGAATGGACATCGAAGCTCCCATTTTATATTAATTACCGAGGCAATTACGAAAGCCTCTCTCGTTTCCGTCCCTGGATTCAATATCGATCCGCATTGCCCCGTTGGAAAAAGTTGGCAAGGCACATATGAAAGGTTAAAAAAAAAAACCATCCCTAACCTGAAATATGATCCGAATCTGGATCTTACCAGAAAATTAATTAATCATGAAAAATAAACGGAAAATCTTTCACCAATTTATCGAATATCTTTCACTTAAATATTCCTCAACTGTTAAAAAATTTGTTGGTCGTTAAGAAATACTTCATTTGTGTCAAAATAATTTATTAACTGTCAAAAAATATTTATTTAATTCATTAACTATTGAAAAATAATTCATTTCAACATATTCAACTTTACATTTGTTAACAGTTAACGAATTACATTGTTTTCTCAGTGTACAAAAAAATAGCCTCATTTTTGCAAACGATGAATGTCAAAATATTTTTTGAAAAATTTGCACAGGATTTATTAGCTAAGTCGTCACTAAATATTTTTGTTATGAATTAAGTAAGAACTTTTTAATCAAAATAGTTACTAATCTTTTCTTTATACAATGTACAAATTTTTTTTTTAAATTCAATTCAATTGAAATAGAAAAATTGTTGAGAATTCGAGATCTCTTTGTTTTGATTCAAGATTTTTTTTTTCACACGTTGGCATCAATTTGGATCTTTATCTTATTTATTATGAGTTGTATTTTTATATTTTTTTAGAAAAAATGGAGCTCTTTTTAGATGGCAGCCAAAAAAAATCCCACAAACGCCTTATTTTGTCCAGCTGTCATAAAAAGTTGCCATTCTGGGTCGAACCGGTGCAATTTTCGCTCCGCCGTAAAAAAAGAAGCTGTTTGATTGCTGCGGTATCGCTGCACTACCGCATCCTTATCGATCCTCGGTCTCTGACCGCTTCACTCTCCCGCCAAAGTCCCCCAAAGTCACAAACTGTTCCCTACTACCTGCGCAATGCAGATTTCAATCCATCCAGAAAAAGAAGTACACTGGACTCTCGGTATAAGGAACAAAACGCGGGGGGGGGGGGATAAATAACACACGTACGCTCCTGAATTTTTCTTGGAACGGAGCGCGTCAAGGCCCGGTCGCGAGATTCGTCTGTTGTACTGAGAGGCATTATACCGAGGGTCCAGTGTAATTTTATTGAAATTAAATTTGTTTAATTTATTTCAAATATCAGCCTAATAAATAGCCTAATAGTAGACCGATATCTCAACGTAATTTGTCCCAAAATTTTTCTATTGATTGCGAACAAATCTATCCAAACATCCAGAAAAAGAATTACACTGGACTCTCGCTATAAGTAACAAAACGGGGGGGATAAATAACACACGTACGCTCCTGACTTTTTCTTGGAACGGAGCGCGTTGAACCTCGTTCGCGAGATTCGTCTGTTCTACTGAGAGGCACTATACCGAGAGTCCAGTGTAATTTCATTGAAATTAAATTTGTTAAATTTATTCCAAATATCAGCCTAATAAATAGCCTAATAGTAGACCGATATCTCAACGTAATTTGTCCAAAAAATGTTCTATTCATTGCAAACTATAAAATGAACAATTTCGTTTACAACAAATTTAAATAACAATTTTTCTCCAAAGTAACGAGTAATTTTTTTTCAGGGCAGAACAGCTAAAATTTGAAGATGGGTTCCTACTGGCTGAACGTGGCCGTTCTTCGGGTCATTATTCCCGCAACCTTCACAGCTTGTAAGTCTTCTTTCACATTTTTTTATCGCCTGCGCTTAAATCCTGAAGCAGGATATTAAAAATATCGCGATTCGTGCTCTGCAAGATTCTCGAAATGGTGTTCTCGAATCTCAACGTTTTGAGATCCTTTTCGAAAATTTTTTAAAAATCATCTAAAAAAATTTTTTTAATTGTTTAAAATTCTTTTAAAAATATCTTTAAAAAATTCTTAAAATTTTTATTCAATTCTTTAAAATTCTTTTTAAAAAATCTTTAAAAAATTCTTTAAAAAAATATTTTTTAATTCTTTTTGGAGTATCAAAGAGAAAGTTTTTTTTATTAAAATCGCGAACGACTCCGCAAGTAGGCGATGATCCCGTGACGCAAGAATCTCGATTTTCAAGTTTTTACGATTTTCCCAAACGAGTCTCGTCGATCCATTCCGTTTTTATCACGGTCCGACTCGTCGAATGACATCATACATCAACATTCATAAAAATTCACGATGCATATTTTTTTTTATCGCCGTTATTTTAAATGTTACCCTGCTATCTTTCAAAAAAACCATTTTTAACAATATGGCGGTTTCTCAAAAAAAAATCGATTTTTGATGAAAATTTAGGCCTCAAATTGTTTATAAAATGGAAAATATTTGCCGGTAAAAAACTTTCGATTTATAACTAAAAAATATATTTGATATGAAATTTTCTGTGTATATACTTAAATATGTGGGGCGTTCCATGCCAAATCGGACAGTTTGAAAAACTTTTTCTTTTCATTTCCTCAATATTTTTATATTTTTTAGTACCCATCAAAAAACCCTTGCTGATAAATGTTGAGATTTTTTTGATTACCCGTTCAAAAGATATTAAATTAACCAAAAAACCGCTCTTTTTCGGTATTTTGGTCATATGTTCTTCAATAATGGTCCAAATTAAGAGTTTTTTTTTAATTTTTGTTTTTTCATGGCCTTAAAAAAAAAAAGACTAATATATTTCACGTGTTTGTAAATGAGTTTTTTGAGTTTTAAACTTTAAATCACGTTGTTAAAAGCGAGTCTATATTTTGATTTTTTTTTAATTTTATGTTTTAAACATCTAGTTATTTAACAACTTTCAAGACTAGACCGATCGTAAGATTCCATAACTACTATTTTTTTTCGATTTTTAAAAACTTAATTTTTTTTAAGTTCTATTAAAAAGTGTCAAAATAAATTCTAAATAGTGAAAAAAATACTATACACTAACGAAAATTGATATTCATAATAATTGATAGAAAAAAATATAGATATATTTTCAAAAATCGAAAAAAATTGTATTTTCTAGTAATAAGTAATATTTAATATTTTATTTAGTAATAGTAATATTTTTCTAGACTTGTGGGGTATTAATCGGTAGAGACATAAAAGTGTCATCAGCTCAGCGTGTAATTATAAATTCATTAGCTTATCGACGTAAATGAGGACGCGGAATTCCGATAAAGATGCACATATTTTTCCGATAGCGTTTATCATTGTTTTGTAGTTTTTACAATTTTACATATATTCGTTTTTCAATGCGGATTTTCCATCCGAAATATTGTTTACAATAAATTATTGTTCCATTATAGAATATAATTTAAATGGAACGCTACATGCGAAAACATGCACGCGATAACGAAATTCTCGTTAACGGTGTGCCTAAAAAAAAAACTTAATTTAATTAAGAGAAAAAAAAATAGTAAAGAAAATTCTACTCCGAAAAAATTCGTGACATCGCTGGGCGAGACTCGAGACGCACCAAAATAAATACATTACAACGATAAGAGCGAGAGAACTGACATCACGAAGAGCGTATAATCTTCATGCCACATGTGCCTTCGAGGCGGAATTTCGAGATGGTGATATATATATCAGGGTGGTCCTTGTTTAGAGCTCGAACGAATTTTCTATCAGACACCCTCCAAATCAATTTCAAATAATTCGAAAACCCTAATTTTTTCAGATTTTTAACCATTTTTAAAAAAATCTGTAACTGCAAGATTTTAGTGTTCATTGATGCTACTATTTGAGAAAAAAATCACATTATCATACGGGTCAATCTAGACAAATTGCAATTCGTATAGATTGACCCGTATTAGAATTTTAAACGAATTGCAATTAGTCCAAGCCCTAAATATGGACCACCCTAATATATATATGTTGCGGGTCAAAGACACCGCGGCTCGGCGGAGTGCCCGAGCTTATATAAGAGGAAAACCTGAAGTGGGACACTAAAAAAATGTTAGTCTTGCTATTTTTTTGGCTCCAATAAAACGAATCAAAAACTTTTCAACTGTTCTGTTTACTATTTTTCAAAAGAAGAAAAAATGTAAAAAAATTCTTAAACTTTATTTTTCACCTTCTATGTAAACCTAAAAATATTTTTCAACATCATAAATTACACAAATCGCGTGACTTTGCAAAAAACAGATTCAATTTTTGCGAAAAATAGAATTTTTTTTTTTTTTTTTAAATCCTTATATGGATGTATTTTGTCCCCCGAAACACGAATCTACCAATAGTTTTCTCGAAAAATTAAAATTTTCATGAATTTTCATCAAAAACATTTTTGCTCGATTTTAGCCTCATTCTGAAAAACCTCAAAATCGCGAAATTTCAAACGCTCATAACTTTCGATCGGTTTGACCGATTCCAAAATTTCTTTTTCGTATCCAAAGGCTGTCACTTAACTTAGAGAATGGCGTTTGGTTCATTCCGATAACTTGATTTTTGTATAAATGAGAGCACTTTGAAAATCCCCCAAAAACATGGAAAAGGGGTATGCCTTAAAAAATTAGCAAAAATCGGTGGTCGAACTTTAAAAATCCGCTAAAAATCGAAAAATCACGATAATCGGATGAACAAAGCGGCATTTCGAAGCTTTAACGATTACAAAGAGAATGAGCACAGTCCAGGGCCAAAATTTGAAGTAGAAAAAAAAATTAATTACTTTTATGGATTATTTGTGATAATTGTGGATGAATTTTTAGTGAGCTAAATAAAATAATGAGACAGCAATGTGCAAGATTCTAATACGAGCAAGCCAATTTTTCTATTTGTAATGGAATATTCTCCACTGCAAATTACTTTTTTTTTTAAATTGTAATTTGTAATGGAACGTGAACACATTCATTTTTAATGGAACATGCATTCATTACACATTACTTTTTTTTATTTGTAATGGGACATGCATACATTACATGTCCTAAAAAAATAATGTGTAATGGATGCATGTCCCATTACAAATAGAAAAAAGAAATGTAATGGCACATGCATCCATTACACATTACTTTTTTCTATTTGTAATGGGACATGCATTAATTACACATTACTTTTTTAATTGTAATGGAACAAGCATCCATTACACAATACTATTTTCATTTTTAATGGAACATGCATACATTACACATTACTTTTTTATTTGTAATGGAACACGCATCCATTACACATTACTTTTGTAATTTGTAATGGAAAATTTGTCCAATACACATTGTTTAAAGTAATCGGTAATGCATTACTTTTACATTACTATTTTCACAACTCCGCTTAAGGGACGTTGGCTTCAACAAAAAGACGCAACATTCTTTGACCTTTATTTCGATCGTTTTTCACGCTTCCAATGAACAAGTGGGTCAACGTGCTCAACAACGAAATGGAGAACGAATTGTCACAGCCCGAGCCAAAATATCATTCCGCAGCTCAGCCCAGAGTTTTACTTTGTTTCTCTCAACTCGCGACTCTCTAAAATCTCTTCTAAAGCCGGTGATCATTATAACTCAATATATTCCCGCCACGAATAAACCGCATTCTTTGGCTCGCTCTTCCGCATTGATCGAGCGTGTCCCAATCATAAAACCTCTCTTTGTTTTATTATTAATTTCACCATGCATGAATATTAATTTGCCTTATTTTCAGTTAAACTTGTATTTCCTTCGTTTCGATTTTTGAATAAAATATTTCAATAATCTCTGTTCGCACACTTTAAAAAAAAACTTAAAAAAATAATTTAATAATTTAATAATTTAATAATTTAATAATTTAATAATTTAATAATTTAATAATTTAACAATTTAATAATTAATAATTCGATTTAATAATTAGCTACCATCAATTAATTATTCACTTACATAATTACTTATATTAATTTGCTTTAGTACTAGCTCGATTTTTAATCAGGAAAAAATTATAACTTCATAAGGGAAAGTAAAAAAAAATTTTGATCCCTTTCAATCACTGGTCACCGTGTATATTTTTATTCATACAGTGACGAATTTTTGTTCATTAGAAAATAATTAGCGGTCTTCTAATGCAATTGACACGGACTGAGTTCCGAGAGAGAGATGACAATGAGCGAGACATGGAAGAACGTAGTGATGTCACGTTCTATAAAATAAAAGTATGGCTTCCGGTGTCGCGGTATAGGAATAAATAGGGAGCGAATCCTGAAAATTGAAGTACAATACTTGGAGTACTTTTTAAGTATTTGAAAATTTAAGTACAATACTTGAAGTACTTTTAAAGTACTTGAAAATTTAAGTACAATACTTTGAGTACTTTTTAAGTACTTGAAATTTGAAGTATAATACCTGAAGTACTTTTCAAGTACTTGAAAATTTAAGTACAATACTTGAAGTACTTTTCAAGTACTTGTAAATTTAAGTACAATACTTGAAGTACTTTTAAAGTACTTGAAAATTTAAGTACAATACTTGAAGTACTTTTTAAGTACTTGTAAATTTAAGTACAATACTTGAAGTACTTTTAAAGTACTTGAAAATTTAAGTACAATACTTGAAGTACTTTTTAAGTACTTGAAAATTTAAGTACAATACTTGAAGTAATTTTCAAGTACTTGAAAATTTAAGTACAATACTTGAAGTACTTTTTAAGTACTTGCCAATTGAAGTATAATACTTGGAGTACTTTTTAAGTACTTGAAAATTGAAGTACAATACTTGAAGTACTTTCAAAGTACTTGAAAATTGGAGTACTATACGTGGAGTACTTTTTAAGTACTCGAAAATTGAAGTATAATAATTGAAGTACTTTCAAAGCACTTGAGCATTAAAGTACAATACTTAAAGTACTTCTTAAGTAATCCAATAGATCCAATATTCAAATCAATTGCGATATATTGGTAGAAAAAGTAACGGGGGAAAAAATTGCCCACAGGTGTGATATGGCGACCGACAGTCTTGTCATTGGGGTATCTGGCATTGATGCTGTATTCACCGATGGTACCGATTCCGACTCACGAGACGATGAACGGCCACACAGGAGGATATCTGAAAGCCTGCATGATACTTAGCTTCGTCACGACACTCACACAATTTACATTTCACGTTGTACTTTTGTCATTGCCACCGTACGGCCATTTTCTCGATGCATGTACGTTCCTCGAGATGGTGTTCAGGCATTTGGGCCTCGTCAGAATGGACAGTGCCACTGTTTGGGAAGTATTCTTCTGGCTATTGCCGGAAATGATAGCTCTGCCCATAACTGTCGCGATGTACGTATTTTGCAAACGTCTCGCATGGAGACCCGTCAAGGAGGACAACGAGAGCTCGAATCCCCAACCGAAGAATAAAAATCACGAGGATGCCAACACAAAGGTGCATTTTGGGACACATTATACCATCTCTACCGGTCACAACTTCCCATCATCATTTTCCCCCTTAAGACTGTTCATTCATGATCATTGATCATTTTCCCCCTTAAGACCGTCGCAAATTACATCAATCGATTGGTGGGGTTATTCTTCCAGGGGTTTTTTTCAGAAGGTGGTGCTTTTCGAAGTTATAAAATGATAGCGGTCCACTTGTAGGACTGTTTTTCCATTTCTTCGATCGGACAGTTTCGACCGGTAGAGATGTACAGTCGGAGTCCCCATTTCTTTACCGTTCCCACATCTTGACCGGGTTACCATGGCAACCATTCCCACATCTTGGCTTCTCCAATTGATGGCTGCACCACTTTAGAACCCAGTAGTTTGTAGGCGCATGCGCAAGTGTGCCGAGAACAGAACAGCGCGTGCGCGCTCCCACGCGCATGCGCGTGCTCCCACGAGCATGCGCGTGCTCACACGAGCATGCGCGTGGTCACACGAGCATGCGCGCTTGTGGCGTACCACATGGCGTCGTATCGAAAGTGGGGACTGTAGGAGAAGTCAAGATGTGGGAATGACCTACATTCGTCCGGTCAAGAAATGGAGACTTCGACTGTAATTGTGACGATTTCGGTGAAAATTGTTCGGTAGAGTTGAAGTTTCATTGTATGGAATAATTGTTCTAAATGTTTTGCAGATCATCAATTTTCTCGGTACAATTGGAACGTACGTCGTTCTGGCGTCATTGTGCTGCGTTTCGTCGTTGACACCCTCGATCGAGGGTGCATTTTATTTTCTCATATTCATCGGAGCTGCCACGTGGTGGGCATGTCATCGTGAACTGACGAAAGGCTTCGCTGTCGTCTGTCGTATCGTCATGGCCGTCGTTGTCGTTCACATTGTGGTACTGATGGCTTATCAGAATCAATGGCCTCAGGAATATGTTCCTGTCAATGGTACATGGGCACGTTACTTCGCCCTGGATTCGTATTACACGAGCAATTGCACCGATCCGCGAAACGTAAATTACGTTGATGACGCCTCCGAATGGACGAGTTACTCTCACGCCCTCGGATTATTTTGGCTCTATTACATATTGGCATTGCAGTCAAGATTTCTATTTAGGAAACCGGTAAGAATTCATCGACCTGACAAAATGTATTACACTTTCGTCCGGATCAAAAATTTTCTTACATCACTGAAAATGACTCATATTGACTCCTCGTAAAAAGAGTTTTCTGTATAGATATTTATTTATTTTACTTTATTTATTATTTGACCGGAAATAAAATGAAAAGATTATCTTTGGCACCATTTACATGCACGATAACTATTTATCGTTTAAAAAAATTATGTCAACGTGTCAATTATTTTTCAATACCATTTTGATTATACAGGGCGTCACAAACGCAACGAGACGGCTGAATCTCGAAGATTACCCTCAAGGTTATTTCAAGGTCAACTTTTTTATTTTCAACGGAAACCCCCTTTTTGACATCGGCGATCGATTTGGCGGAAAATTGTACGTTAAGATATGTACTTGGGTCATGAGTATATTTTGACCTTGAAGTTCTTTCAAAGTCAATTGAAATTAAACAAGATGTGGATATCTCTGGGAATAGAAGCTCTTCAAATTATTTCGTAACAAGCAAAGTTATTAATTTCAACAAGGCGCATCAATCTGTGACCTTGACGATGACCTTCAAGGTGATTTCAAGGTCAACTTTGGTTCTGAAATCAATTTTGGTTCTGAAATCAATATAACAGTTTTACATTTACATCAAAAAAGAAGAAAGAGATCAATCCATTTTTTCGGGATAAGTTTGTTGTCAGAACTCAAATACACACGTTCACATTGAAAAAAAAAAGTTGACCTTGAAATCCCCTTGAAGGTCATCGTCGAGGTTTTTCGCTCTATCGATTGCCAATGTCAAAAAACGAGTTTCCATTCGAAATAAAAAGAGTTGACCATGAAATAACCTTGAAGATAATCGTCAAGGTCAAATTTGAGGTCACCGTTGAATTTCAGCCGTTCCGTTACTTTTGTGATATCCTGTATTTCACCTGGAAATATTTTTCTTCGCGCTATTTTTTTCCAAAATTTTTACAGATTTTTCCTCGATTCATTTTCAGACTGTGGAAAAATTGATTTCCGTCTTGTCAATGAAAAAAATAAATTATGAGTCATTTTTAGCGATTGAAAAAAGTAACTGATCTGTTTGACCCAGATTTGTCACGTAATAAATAAACTGTTGTTGCTAAATACTAATCATTAATATTGCGGGCAAGAACATGAACTAACAAATTTTAATTTTTCAACAAACAATAACTTAATCGCTTTAAAATTATAATCGAAAATTAAAAAGTCACTCAAAGTTTTGTTAAGGAGATTCGGTGTACTTTTTTTATTCAAAGTTTTTAATTTTTTTCGATGCATCAAAAAAATTTTGCGACTATTTAACTTTTTACTTTTTGATTGAATTCATTAATTACATTTTTATTAAATCAAACGATTTATCCGGATAAAAATGGTGAATCTGACCCCATCGAATTTTGTGGCGCCACTTTTTTTCCAAAGTTTCTAACCTAAAAAAACAATTTTGTGCAAAATTGGCAACCACAAAATCTGAAAAAATTCTGAAACATCAGAAACATGTCAAAAAATCTATTAACATTGACACGTTTCTGATTTTTCAGAATTTTTTCAGATTTTTTGGTCGCTTCTTTGTATTTAAAATCTGTGAAAATCGAAAAAACACTTTTTTGGCTGTAATTTCGTCCAAAATTGTTTTTTCAGGTAAGGAACTTTGGAAAAATCGGTGTCACAAAATTCTGTGGGCGCCGATTCATCATTCTTATCGAGCTAAACCCTAACTCAGAACGAATCGCCTCAAAAAAAAATTGTTTGACCTCGCCCTCACATTTGCCTCCGACTAAACTAACACAAAATTTGACTAACAAAGGTGTGTCACTAATTTCATCCGCTGAGTGACATTTCAGCTCGTCATGGAATTTCAGAAAAAACCCTACAACCTTTTTTATCATGTGATTCCTGTAAAAAAAAAATCCCTCTCAAAATTAACTCTTCGTGTAGCTTTTTACTAACAATTCCAACGAGCTTTACAGGCGGAAAAACCGACGAAATTGAGCGGTAATCTGAAGAATCTCGACCCATCTCTGTCACGTCATGTTTCCATAAGACGTAGAACACCGTCACAAAGATGGCAGTCAGCAAGACGAAAAGCTCGTGTAAGGATCGTATTGAACGAGCCCTTTTGGAATGATCCGTTTAGATGTCGCATCCAAAATTATTTTTCGTTCAATAATTTTATCATGAATTGGCAAAACGATCCGAGAGTTTGACATGACCTCTTCGACCAAGACTTTCCAAGCAAAGTCTCGATCAGAGTTGTGAAAATAGTAATGTGAAAGTAATGCATTACCCATTACTTCAAACAATGTGTATTGGACAAGTTTTCCATTACAAATTACAGAAGTACGGTGTAATGGATGCATGCGCCATTACAAATAAAAAAGTAATGTGTAATGGATGCGTGTTCCATTACAAATGAAAAAGTAATGTGTAATGCATGCATGTCCCATTACAAATAAAAAAGTAATGTGTAATGGATGCGTGTTCCATTACAAATAAAAAAGTAATGTGTAATGCATGCATGCCCCATTACAAATAAAAAAGTAATGTGTAATGGATGCATGTGCCATTACAAATAAAAAAAGTAATGTGTAATGGATGCGTGTTCCATTACAAATAAAAAAAGTAATGCACGTTCCATTACAAATTACAATTTTTAAAAACAGTAATTTGCAGTGGAGAATATTCCATTACAAATAGAAAAATTGCCGTGCTCATTTTACAAACTTGCACATTGCTGACTCATTATTTTATTTCACCCACTAAAAGTTCATCCACAATTAACACAAATAATCCATAAAGTTAAAAAAAAAAAAGAATATGCACATTTTTAGGGATTCAATAAAGCAACAAATTTTGTATCAGTAACTTGTAATTTTTATTAGATTGCTTATAATTATGTGTAACTGTCTGTTTTTTTGTTTCTATTTTTTAACTTTATGGATCATTTGTGATAATTGTGGATGAACTTCTAGCGAGCGAAATGAAATAATGAGACAGCAGTGTACAAGTTTCTAATACAAGAACGGCAATTTTTCTATTTGTAATGGAATATTCTCCACTGCAAATTACGTTTTTTTTCAAATTGTAATTTGTAATGGAACGTTTATACATTACACATTACTTTTTTATTTGTAATGGGATATGCATCCATTACACATTACTTTTTTATTTGTAATGGGATATGCATCCATTACACATTACTTTTTTTTTTGTAATGGAACATGCATACATTACACATTAGTTCTTTTTATTTGTAATGGAACACGCATCCATTACACATTACTTTTTTATTTGTAATGGAACATGCATACATTACACATTCCTTATTTTTTTTGTAATGTAACACCCATCCATTACACATTACTTTTGTATTTTGTAATGGTACACTTATCCATTTCACATTATGCAGTGTAATGGGTAATAAATACAGTAATGCATTATTTACAACTCTGGTCTCGATTGAATAAATCAAATTTTTGTTGGCTCGCGATCCAATCAAAAATTCAATTGAAAATCAAGTATCAAACCCTCAGATTTTGAAACATCAAAATTACACATCCCGATTATCTCCCCATCGTTTTAGATCCATCCTAAATTGCCTTTTTCATCAATTTTCGTAGTCGTTGCTTTGCCTCATAAACTTTCGTCGATAATTTTTTTGCTCCACCTTCTTTTTATCTTCCTCGTCAACGCTTGTTTTGGCCTAGCAAAACCAATCTTCTTCGCTCGTTTTTTTCTTCACCTTTCCGAATGACTGCAGCTATTTTTTTTAGTTTGCCAATGCAAATGTTCTAGAAACCAACTGTGCCAGCCTCGTGTCAGCCCGACGAAACGACCCCCGTACGTATAAAATAATCAGATCATGCTTTACTCGTAATTGAGATGATGCCAGATAATTCGGGTGGTGGGATAGATGACGTAATTTTTTTTTCAATTTTTTTTTCCATTTGGGACAGTATTGAGCAAAAAAAGTCATTACTAATTAGCCATCAAAAAAGTAACGGGGTCATTCCATGTCAAAACGACTAAAAGTTGGAATTGACCCCTTTCAGTTTCGATGAAATCTGGTCAGAAGTTTTCTTTTATCATGAAACAAAGTCCTATCGAAGGAAAAAAATTAAAAATAATTTTTTCGAAAGTTATGCAAAATTCAAAATTTTACCATTTTTTCAAGTCTATTTTTTGAATATCTCGAAAAATATTATAGTTACGAAAATCGTTATGGGTCCGTCCTAAAGAACATAGTTGGGGCTACGAGCAAAAAAATATTCCGTAAAATTTTTTTGAAAAATGATGAATTTGAAGAATTTTGAATTTTTAAAAATCGTGAAAATCCACGATCAACATTAATTTTTTTGTTCAATTTTTTTTATCTAATACCTTGTACTGAGCTTAAAAAAAAAATTCTGCCCCCAAGTTAAGGAAAGTTGAGCAATGATGTAATTTTGTAATTTTGAGCAATAAAAATTTCAATTAATGAGAAAAGTTTACGCTTAAAACGCTTTACCAAATAAATAAAAACGCAAATTCAATTATGTTTCTGTTTTTACATTCTTATGTCCTTAATTGAAATTTTTTCAGCTCAAAATTACAAAATTACATGATTCCTCAACTGAGCAATCGTGTAATTGATTGCTTCTGACCAAATTTCATCGAAATTGAAAGGAGTCGATTCCAACTATCGGTTGGAATTGGGTCTGTTAGAAGAAGAAAGAAACTAACTATATATCTGGGAATGAATTATTGGAATGCATTACAATCATGAAAAGTACTTGTAATGGTAAGCAAAGGTCGAATCAATTACGGTTACGTCAAATTAATGGTGATCAAAAGTCAGATTAATTATAGTTGCAAAAAATAATGATTAATGGAAGTCGAATCAATTGCCATTACAAAGTTAATGTAATTACCATTACAAAGTAATTGTAATTGCCATTACAAAGTTATTGTGATTGCCATTACAAAAGTAATTGTAATTGCCATTACAAAGTAATTGTAATTGCCATTACAAAGTAATTGTGATTGCCATTACAAAAGTAATTGTGATTGCCAATACAAACTAATTGTGATTGCCATTACAAAGTAATTATAATTACCATTACAAAGTAATTGTAATTGAAAATCGAATCAACTATAATTATAAATAGTATTGGTGATTAAAAGTCGCACGAATTTCGAATAGTAATGGTCAATGGAAGTGAAATGCATTGCAATTACAGAAAGTAATATTAATCGAAAACAGGATCAATTACTGATGCATAAAGTAATGGTATTCATAAGTTTACTTAATTAAGTTTGAAAAAAGTAATAGTTGAAAGTTGAATAAATTACAATTACAAAAGTAAGAGCAAAAGTAAAGCACATCGAAAGTTGAATCATAAAAATACTTTTGATTAATCTTACATTGATCAAAAAAGTAATTATTGCCCGAAAACAAGCACACGAATTTTTTTTTTTACGTAGATACACTTAATTTTTAAATAGATAGAAAAATCTGGTGAGAGATCTGTCGCGTATACAACACGGTGAAGGTAAATCTTTGCTATAAGCACTTTTGGCACTTTTAATCGCACACTATCGTTGCATGAATTCTCTTGCATCTGGTTTGGAGTTGACGTTTTAATTTTTTCAAATTCTTGTCCCACTCAAAATTCGTGATTTTCACGTAGAATTTTTGTTTGTGAGAATTAATACAGACGGATAAGAATCTGAACGTTCGTCGGAGTAAACGTTAGAGATAGTTAAATAGATCTATATTTAGAAATGACAATTTGATCAGGAATGAACTTTTTCCTGAGAGATTTAATCGTTTACTGTTTTGAACTCGTTAGCTGATGAGATTCGGATCTGGACGTACCGGTTTGTTGCAAGATTCAACCGGCAGTGTCATCGTTCAAGATGTTCAGCAAGATGACAGCATCCAGATGCAATCACTCAGCGAAGGTGAGTTGCAAATCATAAGCACGGATTTGCCCACTAATCCAGCATAACATTCATGAAAATTTCGTATGGATCGATTTTTTGTTTCAAAGGGATTCCGGAAGACGGTCCAGGAATCGTGGAACACGTAATCATGGCGGTCTATTCGATATTTCAGTTGATAGTTAGCTCTTCGTACTTGGCAACTAATATTATAATGATGGTGAGCAATCTGTACCAAGTACATTGATTTTAATATATTTTTTCCATCAAAGTCGTTTAATTCGAAGTTTCTGATTCTTTGATTCTAAGATTCTAAGATTGTCCGATTTTTTAAATTTAGATTCACAGATTTTCTCAGATTCTCAGATTTTCCAAAGATTCTCAGTTCCTTAGATCAAAGAGTTTTGTAATTTTTAATTGTGAGGTTCAGCTTTCAGGCAGACGTTCAGATTCACAGATTTTCTACTTCCCAGATTCACAAATTTTCAACGTCTCAGATTCTAAGATTCTCAGATTTTTGTAATTCAGATTCTCGAGTTCACAGATTCTCAGATCAACAGATTTTCAAATAATTTTTGATTCAAAGATTTTCAAATGATTTTTAATTCAAAGTCTCAAGTTCATAAATTCTATGATTCTAAAATTTTCAGATTTTTTAAATCCAGATTCACAATTTTTCTCAGATTCTCAGATTTTATAAAAATTCTCAGTTCCTTATATCAAAGGATTTTTCAATTTTTAAGGTCTGAGCTTCATCCTTCAGACAGAACTTCAGATCCACAGATTTTCAATTTACCACATTCATAAATTTTCAACATCTCAGATTTTCAGATTCTAAGATTCTCAGATTTTTGTAAGTCAGATTCTCGAGTTCTCAGATTCTCAGATCAACAGATTTTCAAATAATTTTTGATTCAAAGATTTTCAAATGATTTTTAATTCAAAGTCTCAAGTTCATAGATTCTATGATTCTAAAATTTTCAGATTTTTTAAATCCAGATTCACAATTTTTCTCAGATTCTCAGATTTTATAAAAATTCTCAGTTCCTTAGATCAAAGGATTTTTCAATTTTTAAGGTCTGAGCTTCATCCTTCAGACAGAACTTCAGATCCACAGATTTTCAATTTACCACATTCATAAATTTTCAACATCTCAGATTTTCAGATTCTAAGATTCTCAGATTTTTGTAATTCAGATTCTCAAGTTCTCAGATTCTCAGATCAACAGATTTGCAAATTTTTAGATTCTTACCACTTCAGATTCACAGATTATCATATTATCAGATTGAAAGATCCTAAATTTTTCAGATTTTCAGATTCTCACCTTCAGATTCATGTTTTACTATTTTTATTCTTTTCCCAGACTTGGAGCATAATGTATCACAGCTGGACAACTTTTGCTCTCCTAATGTGGGCTCTTGTGCTGTGGATGGTACCAAACAAACGTAGCTCAATGATGAAGTGTTCACCGTTTATCGTTTTTTATTCGACCTTATTGCTCCTCGGAGGTTACATCTACAGTATGAATCTTGGGGACGAGCTTCCCGATATGATTGGAGAGATATCAATCGCGGAAATTGGTTTCAGTAAGCCCGACCAGCTCAGCAGCTGGCATCAAATTGTCAAAGTACGTTAACGAAGTATCAATGCGATGCCCTCCAAAAGTGTGGAAACGCCCCGATTCCGCACCGCACAAAAAGTGTCACTGCTCTTTCAAAAATGAAGATATTTCAATTCAACAAGCGGCGTTCCAAAGGGGACATATTCAGCTTCATTTCGGTTTATCCAAAAAAAAAATTCGATTTTTTTCGAACCCGATACGCCCTTTGCAATTATTTTAACTTTCGTATATGGGCTATTCTCTGGTGTATCCGCCAGTTTTTTTTTCAATATTCGATTTTTTTTCTGAAAGAAGACATATACCATAAACGAATTCTGAATGGAAGAGATATCCTTCTCTTTTCAGTGCGTCTTTATGTCAATGTTTTGGGTCACCATGAGACAATACATGGCCGAGAGACAGAGACAGAGGTCATCCGTAATGAGAGACATGGTTGCACCGTTGCACGTCTCCGTTTCAACCGCAACGACTGCGATGAATCAAGAGACAATGGAAATCAAGAGTAAATTTATGAAAGACGTTGGAACAGTCGTGAAGAAACTTTTGATCAAATTTTGGATCGCCGTTGTCGCCATAATGCTATTCACAAGTGGCATCACCGGTGAACGAATGACAGTGTTTCGTATCATTTATATGTCCCTTTTTTTGGTGTTTGTCATCACTTTCCAGGTGAGATTGAGAGGCTCGTCAAACTGGTCAAATTAGTGCTAAATTCGATTTTGCAAAAATATCGATGGATCAATCGTCAATGAAGAATCGTATTTTCAATTGCATCTTTGATAACAAAAAATTATAATTGCCATGAATTTTCAAAAATATCAATTATTTTACGACAGAATACCAAAAAGTGTATTTTCCTTGGTCTTTGGGTTTGGAAAATTGATTTGGAAAATTTAGCACTGATTTGACTTTAAAAATAATAATTATTATTATTTTTAATAATTATAATTATTCATTGGGAGCAAAATTTCCATGTTTAAAGGACTCTAAAAATTCCAGATATCATGGACTGCCTGGAGAAAAATGATGTACGGTTTTTGGATCACCGTTATCGGTTATTCCGTTATCATGTTGATTCTAGTTTACACTTATCAGTTTAAGAACTTTCCAAGTTATTGGGAATACCTTCACATCGATGAGAAACTGTAAGTCGCGAATTGATTCAATTTTTCAGGCAGATAAAAAAAAACTATTTTTCTTCATTCTTCGAGTCCTTTATGTCATTTATTCTCCTTCCAGTCGAAAGGACATTGGCCTGGAGAGTTACGAGACCAAGGATCTCTTCGTGCGTCTTCTAACTCCCACATTTTTCGTCATAATAACCGTTCTGCAAATTCATTATTTTCATGATGATTTTCTCGAGGCAACCAACATAGAAAATATCGGGTAAATCCTTCGTGTCCAAATAGATCCTATAAATAAAGAAGTTAGCTTTGATCTATCAGGAAAAATGAGGAGATAGTAACGTCCTAATTTTGTTGGAAATTATTCAACAAGACAATTTGGGGAGGCCTCTATTCTACACATTTTTATTCTACACATGACATTTTTCACACAAGTTATTCTACACGAGAAAAGTGGCAAGGAATGTTATTCTACACAGGAGAAGTGGCAGAGAATTATTCTACAAAAAATTATTCTACACTGGTTTCTACACGAATTATTCTACACAAGAGAAGTGACGAGGATTATTATTCTACCCAAAATTGTGCTACACCGGTTTCTATACACATTATTCTACACAGGAGAAGTGACAAGGAATTATTCTACACAAAATTATTCTACACTGATTTCTACGCACATTGTTCTGCACAAGGGAAGTAGCGAGGGATATTCTGGAGGCCTCAATTCTACACATTATTATTCTACACATATTACACAAGAAAAGGTGACAAAGAATTCTACACATTAGTTTGCTACACATTATTATTCTACACATTATTTTCCTACAAATTACAGCCTGCCACTTCTTCTGGGTAGAATAAAATACTGTGTCTTGAAATCGATGTAGAATAATTTTGTGTAGAATCATATTTCTTGCAACTTCTCTTGTGTAGAATGATTTTTGTAAAAACTTTTGTGTGAAAAATGTCATGTGTAGAATAAAAATATGTAGAATAGAGGCTTTCCCAGAAAATTTTAGAATTTGCTGCTTTATCATGATTTTAGGTTTGACAAATCTATTGTATTGTGAATTTTTTTTTACTGGACAGCAAAATTAATCTTGTTTGTTTTTTTTTATTAAAAAGGCTAGACAGTGTTTCGAAACGTGGAAGTTTGGGTCATTCACCCAGCACAGTTCCAATTGCATCGCCAGCTGATGTGCTACTCGCCGACAATGAAAGAAAATCAACGATTTATACGTTGAAACAATTGAAACGTGAGTTCGAAGCTCGATCGTTCTTCGAAATTAAATATATGAACTTAAAATCAAAATTTGTTAAAATTTGTTAAAATTTGTTAAAATTTGTTAAAATTTGTTAAAATTTGTTAAAATTTGTTAAAATTTGTTAAAATTTGTTAAAATTTGTTAAAATTTGTTAAAATTTGTTAAAATTTGTTAATTTTTTTTTTCAATTATTGACCATTTTTATTTTTTTTAGACATGTCGAAACTAGAGAGGCTCGCTCTTTTTCACAAGACGATAAATCACGTGAAAGACTTTTACAATTATGTGTGGCTAATTCTGGAGATTCACATGCAAAAAATAATCTTCACTTCCTTCATACTGCTCTGCATTAACGACGTAAGAAATTAGAAATTCAATTTTTCAAGTATAAGGCCCTATTGAATAGAACCAATGTTTTTCCTCTTCTCAAGCGTCACTGCCTAAAAAAAAAGTTATAAAATAGGTAGGAAAGATAAAAATAAATCATGTGCAATTCCTTGATTCAGGTTTGCGCCATAAATCTATTTTTCGTCATCATCGTTGTCGTGGCTATTAATTTCCAACGAAATATGCAAATCATGACGATAAACGCGATGGCGGGTATAATAGCACTGCTGATGGTTACGAAAATGTTGTATCAGATAGAATACATTGATCACGGAAGGTGGAACGTAACTTGCGAGGTAACAACCAAATTTCTTTCTTTCAGTAAGAAAAAATATATAATCTTAATTATTTCAGGATGATTCACGAAAAAAAAAACGACTTAGTTGGTCCAACCAAACGCTTATAGTGCTCTGAGCACCGGAAGAGAAATTGGTTGGATCAACTAGATTGGTCAACACAACTAAATCAACCAGATTATTGGTTACCACAACTAAATCAGCTAGATTATTGGTTACCACAACTAAATCAACTAGATTATTGGTTACCACAACTAGATAGTTGGTTGGATCAACTAGATTACTGGTTACTACAACTAAGTCAGCTAAATAACTAGTTGATCCAACCAACTGGATTATTGGTTACCACAACCAACACAACTAGATTATTGGTTACCACAACTAAGTCAGCTAAATAACTAGCTGATCCAACCCACTATCTAGTTGATGATTGGATCATCTGGATAGTTAGTTGGATCAACTAGATTATTGGTTACCACAACTAAGTCAGCTAAATAACTAGTTGATCCAACCAACTAGGTTATTGGTTGCCACAACTAAATCAACTAGATTGTTGGTTACCACATCTGAGTCAGCTAAATAACTAGTTTATCCAACCCACTGTCTAGTTGATGATTGGATCAACTAGATAGTTAGTTGGATCAACTAGATTATTGGTTACCACAACTAAGTCAGCTAAATAATTAGCTGATCCAACTAACTATCTATAGTTGATCCAACCAATTTCTGCACCAAGCATTTGGTTGGACCAACTAAGTCGTTGTTTCCGTGAGTTAAATTATTGAATTTCTCTCAGAGACCAGATACGAACGGGACGAATCCCCTTGCCGGAAACAATACAATTTACAACATAGCCGAGTGGATAGGAATGAGGAAAGCTAAGCCGGGAGAACTACCGATTTTGCTGAAGGGTTACATCGGTATGGTCATCGTTACGACGATAAGAGCGATAATAATGGTACGTCAGTGTTTCCACAGACACGGAAGAGGCGAACCTCTGGAAACACCCCTCGTTATGTTTCCAAATATAACGAGAAAAGACGCGGACAAAGGAATACCAGAGTGTCTCAAGTTTCTCTTCAATTATGGCTTCTACAAGTTTGGTTTGGAATTTTGCCTCATCGGCTTCGTTGGTTTGATCGGCATGAGACTCGATTTCTTCTCGGTACTTTATGGCTTGTGGCTACTCATACTGTTTCCCCTTAAGAGAACCGTTATCGCTCGCATATGGCCCTTTCTTCAAGTATTCGCCATCATTGGACTTCCACTTCAGTACGCGTCTGTCGTGTCACCACCGACGTGGCTCTGCATAGGTGAGATTTTAATAGTGAGAAAAAGCTGGGATACATTTTTTGGAAATTTTTTTGTTTTACTGAAAATTTATAAAAATGTTGAGATTTTTGAGGGAGGGACTTTCCCCTCCCTCCCTCCAAAATCTTTTTGAAATTGAAATTTTTTTGAAATTTTGATTTTTTGGCAAAACTATTGGTAAATTCGGGTTCAAGAGGAACGAATACACCGATATAAGGTTTAAAAAGAAAAAAATTGAAATTCTTTTTTCTTCACATCTTGGCAAAAATTAGATCTGTTCACTAAAATGTCTGTAGCTTAATTTCTAGAAGGAATTCCGGTTTTGACTTGAACTTATTCTTTTTGGGATCGTTGAAGCTTCAAAATGCCGCTTGGTTCATCCAATTCGGATCATTTTTCGATTTTTGGCAGATTTTTAAAGTTCGACCATCGATTTTTGCAAATTTTTGAAGGCAAACCCCTTTCCATTTTTTTCGACGATTTTCAAAGTGCTCTCATTTCTACAAAAATTAAGTTATCAAAATGAACCAAACGCCATTCTCTAAGTTCAGTGATAGTCTTTAATTACGAAAAAGAAATTTCGGAATCGGTCAAATCGAACTAAAGTTATGAGCACTTGAAATTTCGCTATTTTCAGGTTTTTGAAAATGGGGCCGAAATTGAGCAAAAAGGTTTTTAAGGGAAATTTTTGAAAATATTGATTTTTCGAAAAAACTATGGGTAGATTCGTGTTTAGGAGGACAAAATACATCGATGTAAGACCCAAAAAAAAAAAAAAAAATTGTTGTATTTTGGCCAAAATTCAATCGGTTCACTAAAATGACTCTAACTTTTTTTCTATAAATGATTTCGAGCTGAATTTGAGCTGATTCTCTTTGCGATAGTTGAAGCTTCAAAACCCCGCTTGGTTCATCCAATTCGGATCATTTTTCGATTTTTGGCAGATTTTTAAAGTTCGACCATCGATTTTTGCAAATTTTTGAAGGCAAACCCCTTTCCATTTTTTTCGACGATTTTCAAAGTGCTCTCATTTCTACAAAAATTAAGTTATCAAAATGAACCAAACGCCATTCTCTAAGTTCAGTGATAGTCTTTAATTACGAAAAAGAAATTTCGGAATCGGTCAAATCGAACTAAAGTTATGAGCACTTGAAATTTCGCTATTTTCAGGTTTTTGAAAATGGGGCCGAAATTGAGCAAAAAGATTTTTAAGGGAAATTTTTGAAAATATTGATTTTTCGAAAAAACTATGGGTAGATTCGTGTTTAGGAGGACAAAATACATCGATGTAAGACCCAAAAAAAAAAAAAAAAAATTGTTGTATTTTGGCCAAAATTCAATCGGTTCACTAAAATGACTCTAACTTTTTTTCTATAAATGATTTCGAGCTGAATTTGAGCTGATTCTCTTTGCGATAGTTGAAGCTTCAAAACCCCGCTTGGTTCATCCAATTCGGATCATTTTTCGATTTTTGGCAGATTTTTAAAGTTCGACCATCGATTTTTGCAAATTTTTGAAGGCAAACCCCTTTCCATTTTTTTCGACGATTTTCAAAGTGCTCTCATTTCTACAAAAATTAAGTTATCAAAATGAACCAAACGCCATTCTCTAAGTTCAGTGATAGTCTTTAATTACGAAAAAGAAATTTCGGAATCGGTCAAATCGAACTAAAGTTATGAGCACTTGAAATTTCGCTATTTTCAGGTTTTTGAAAATGGGGCCGAAATTGAGCAAAAAGGTTTTTAAGGGAAATTTTTGAAAATATTGATTTTTCGAAAAAACTATGGGTAGATTCGTGTTTAGGAGGACAAAATACATCGATGTAAGACCCAAAAAAAAAAAAAAAAATTGTTGTATTTTGGCCAAAATTCAATCAGTTCACTAAAATGACTCTAACTTTTTTTCTATAAATGATTTCGAGCTGAATTTGAGCTGATTCTCTTTGCGATAGTTGAAGCTTCAAAACCCCGCTTGGTTCATCCAATTGGGATCATTTTTCGATTTTTGGCAGATTTTTAAAGTTCGACCATCGATTTTTGCAAATTTTTGAAGGCAAACCCCTTTCCATTTTTTTCGACGATTTTCAAAGTGCTCTCATTTCTACAAAAATTAAGTTATCAAAATGAACCAAACGCCATTCTCTAAGTTCAGTGATAACCTTCAATTACGAAAAAGAAATTTCGGAATCGGCCAAATCAAAGTAAAGTTATGAGCACTTGAAATTTCGCTATTTTCAGGTTTTTGAAAATGGGGCCAAAATTGAGCGAAAGGGTTTTTAATGAAAATTGATGATAATATTGATTTTTCGAAAAAACTATGGGTAGATTCGTGTTTAGGAGGACAAAATACATCGATGTAAGACCCAAAAAAAAAAAAAAAAATTTGTTGTATTTTGGCCAAAATTCAATCGGTTCACTAAAATGACTCTAACTTTTTTTCTATAAATGATTTCGAGCTGAATTTGAGCTGATTCTCTTTGCGATAGTTGAAGCTTCAAAACCCCGCTTGGTTCATCCAATTCGGATCATTTTTCGATTTTTGGCAGATTTTTAAAGTTCGACCATCGATTTTTGCAAATTTTTGAAGGCAAACCCCTTTCCATTTTTTTCGACGATTTTCAAAGTGCTCTCATTTCTACAAAAATTAAGTTATCAAAATGAACCAAACGCCATTCTCTAAGTTCAGTGATAGTCTTTAATTACGAAAAAGAAATTTCGGAATCGGTCAAATCGAACTAAAGTTATGAGCACTTGAAATTTCGCTATTTTCAGGTTTTTGAAAATGGGGCCGAAATTGAGCAAAAAGGTTTTTAAGGGAAATTTTTGAAAATATTGATTTTTCGAAAAAACTATGGGTAGATTCGTGTTTAGGAGGACAAAATACATCGATGTAAGACCCAAAAAAAAAAAAAAAAATTGTTGTATTTTGGCCAAAATTCAATCAGTTCACTAAAATGACTCTAACTTTTTTTCTATAAATGATTTCGAGCTGAATTTGAGCTGATTCTCTTTGCGATAGTTGAAGCTTCAAAACCCCGCTTGGTTCATCCAATTGGGATCATTTTTCGATTTTTGGCAGATTTTTAAAGTTCGACCATCGATTTTTGCAAATTTTTGAAGGCAAACCCCTTTCCATTTTTTTCGACGATTTTCAAAGTGCTCTCATTTCTACAAAAATTAAGTTATCAAAATGAACCAAACGCCATTCTCTAAGTTCAGTGATAACCTTCAATTACGAAAAAGAAATTTCGGAATCGGCCAAATCAAAGTAAAGTTATGAGCACTTGAAATTTCGCTATTTTCAGGTTTTTGAAAATGGGGCCAAAATTGAGCGAAAGGGTTTTTAATGAAAATTGATGAAAATATTGATTTTTCGAAAAAACTATGGGTAGATTCGTGTTTAGGAGGACAAAATACATCGATGTAAGACCCAAAAAAAAAAAAAAAAAATTTGTTGTATTTTGGCCAAAATTCAATCGGTTCACTAAAATGACTCTAACTTTTTTTCTATAAATGATTTCGAGCTGAATTTGAGCTGATTCTCTTTGCGATAGTTGAAGCTTCAAAACCCCGCTTGGTTCATCCAATTCGGATCATTTTTCGATTTTTGGCAGATTTTTAAAGTTCGACCATCGATTTTTGCAAATTTTTGAAGGCAAACCCCTTTCCATTTTTTTCGACGATTTTCAAAGTGCTCTAATTTCTACAAAAATTAAGTTATCAAAATGAACCAAACGCCATTCTCTAAGTTCAGTAATAACCTTCAATTACGAAAAAGAAATTTCGGAATCGGCCAAATCAAAGTAAAGTTATGAGCACTTGAAATTTCGCTATTTTCAAGTTTTTGAAAATGGGGCCAAAATTGAGCGAAAGGGTTTTTAATGAAAATTGATGAAAATATTGATTTTTCGAAAAAACTATGGGTAGATTCGTGTTTAGGAGGACAAAATACATCGATGTAAGACCCAAAAAAAAAAAAAAAATTTGTTGTATTTTGGCCAAAATTCAATCGGTTCACTAAAATGACTCTAACTTTTTTTCTATAAATGATTTCGAGCTGAATTTGAGCTGATTCTCTTTGCGATAGTTGAAGCTTCAAAACCCCGCTTGGTTCATCCAATTGGGATCATTTTTCGATTTTTGGCAGATTTTTAAAGTTCGACCATCGATTTTTGCAAATTTTTTCAAAGTGCTCTCATTTCTACAAAAATTAAGTTATCAGAATAAACCAAACGCCATTCTCTAAGTTTAGTGACAGCCTATAATCACGAAGAAGAAATATTGGAACCGGTCAAATAAAAGTAAAGTTATGAGCACTTGAAATATTGCTTTTTCGAGATTTTAAAAAATGGAGCCAAAATTGAAAAAAAAAAAAAATTTTGTCTTCAAACGTTATTTCGATGGGAAATTTACAAAGACTTAAAACCTTTGAAAATTTGGTATTCAACGGCTAAAATCCATAGACCTTTGTCAGGTTTTATATTCTCGTTAGAAAAAACAAGGAAAAGCTATTTTTTTTTAAACTGTTTTTCCATAAAAAATTCATAAAATTTTTGGAATTTTCGACGAATCCTTAAGAAATTTGTATTCAGCGAAAAAAAATACCTCGGTTTATCACCACCTCGTTTTCATCTGAAAGAAAGTCAGGAAAAGCTATCAAAAAAAAGTTTTTACTGCAAATTTAGAGTTTTTGGAAATTTTATCGTTAGATTTGTATTCAGCGGAAAACAAAACACTATCTTTGGCTCTTTTTCAACTCTTCGTATAATCAACAGATTATCCCTGGAGCGATTCCGAGATGCTGCGAAGATTGCAGGAATGGATGTACTTTCCTGATCCGGATTTTCCTCCGAATCCGAGAAAGTTGATGTGCGATTTCATTCTGCTGCTCATGATCGTTAGGCAGAGTCTCGTTTTTCACATTGAGACGAGAAGTCGAACGAGCGGCGTCGAATTTGTCGCTGGACACAATTATTCCGTCTTTCAAGAAATGGAAAAGCCAAATTTTGTAAATCCAATGAAAGATTATGTGTCGAACGTTCATTGTTGGCTCGACGTTGTCAAACGTGGAACAATGATGAGCTTCATGTGGATCACACTCTCGATCATGTTTCTCGCTGGTACCAAAAGAACCAACATTTTTTCACTCGGTTATCTCATCGGTGCGTTCGTTTTTCTGTGGCAAGGCAGTGACTTCTATCTTCGACCATTGAAAACCATTCTCAAATGGTGGAATTATCTGATCGGTTACACCGTCGTTGTAATCGTCTCGAAAGCACTTCTTCAGGGCGTCGGTTGTGTTCTCATCAAGCAAGTAAGTAAGAAATTTATTTTGGCCATTTTTTCAAATTTTTTTTCTCAAAATTTTCATTTTGAGTGCAAATTGTTTCGAACTTTTTAGTGCGAACTTTAGATCGATCTTAAGTTCAAACTTTAACTTGATTTGAAGTTTGATCCTAAGATCCATCTTGAGCTTGAACTCAAGTTCTATATCAAACTTCTTTCATCGCCTTCCTCAAACGTGTTCTCTGGCATTAGTTGCCAAAATAATTAAGCTCGATCGAACTTAAGTTCAAGCTCAAGATAGATCTTAAGATAAAACTTCAAATCAAGTTTAAGTTTGAACTTGAGATCGATTCTCAACTTCGCACTAAAGTTTGAACTTAAGAATGAACTTATAATGACACTTAAGTTCAAACTTTATTGCGAACTTTGGATCGATCTTAAGTTCAAACTTAAACTTGATTTGAATTTTGATCTTAAGATCCATCTTGAGCTTGAACTCAAGTTCGATCATTCTTAAGTTCAAACTTTAGTGCGAACTTTGGATCGATCTTAAGTTCAAACTTAAACTTGATTTGAAGTTTGATCTTAAGATCCATCTTGAGCTTGAACTCAAGTTCGATCAAACTTCTTTCATCGCCTTCCTCGAACCTGTTCTTTGGCATTGGGTTGCCAAAATAATAAAGCTCGATCGAACTTGAGTTCAAGCTCAAGACAGATCTTAAGATAAAACATCAAATCAAGTTTAAGTTTGAACTTGAGATCGATCCTCAACTTCGCACTAAAGTTTGAACTTAAGAATGAACTTATATAATGACACTCAAGTTCAAACTTAAGATTCATCTCAAGTTGAAACTTAAGTTCGATCTTATGTTCCAACTTGAGTTCAATGTTTTCGAGAGTTTTCGAGACATTATGCAGATTTTTATGGATAATTGACTTCAAAGTTAGCAGTTGATTTGTTGTTAGAATCGATTCATCCCTGATCTTCAAATTTTCGATGGATTTCTTCGCAAACCCCCTTTAAAATTGATATTAATTCTTATATAGATTGAAGGATCGGCCTGTTGGTTGATCCAACTATTGGGGATCGCTTGCCTGAACAAATTTGCCAGTTCATCGATGAATCCAAGTCCAATCGTTGATTCAACGTGCGTCGTTCAACGCGAGGACATTGGAATGGTCTGGGACGGTCTTTGCTTTGGTTTCTTACTGATACAAAAGCGTCTCTTCAAGAGTTACTACTTCTTTCACATCGTCGACGAGACAAAGGCGATGAGTATACTCGCGTCTCGAGGTGCCGAATTGCTCGAGGATCTTCATCGCAAGAGAATCGAGTACCAGGAGAACGAGGAGAAGGCTGTACTTCAAAAATTGAAGTTCAAGATGGACAAGATAAAGGCAGATCAGCAGAGGATCCAAGGACCAAGTTACAGAGAACCGGCGACCCACAAAGTTGGTGAGTTGACATTGACGACTGATGTCCTAATAATCAAATATACAAAAGATCGCCATTAATCCAGTTCCAAGTTAAAGCAAGAGCTCAATAGCGATCAGAAATGAAGATTTCGACGATCGAGTCGATGAAAACTTCCCTTGTTCTCTTCGTGATCACGTAAATTCGTTTGTCAAGTCGTCCTTTCAAGTGTGTCTGTTGAGTGTCCGTTGATTATGATAAGGCAAACGACAAAGAAAAAAAATCAGAGCTGGGCAAAGTACCGGAAAGTACTTCAAGTACAAAGTACCGTAAGTACTTGAAGTATCAAGTACCGGCAGTACTTGAAGTACTGCGTACTTATAGATTGAAGTACTTAAGATTTGAAGTACTTGAAGTTGAAGTACTTGAAAAATCAAGTACCAAGTGTCAAGTACTTTTCAAGTTTTCACGTATATCCCGCAAGTTAAAGTACATGTTGAAGTTGATATACTTGAAGTACTTTTTAAATACTCGAAAATTTAAGTACAAAACTTGACGTACTTTATAAGTACTTGAAAATTTAAGTACAATAATTGAAGTACTTTTCAAGTACTTGAAAATTTAAGTACAAAACTCGAAGTACTTTTTAAGTACTTGAAAAATTAAGTACACTACTCGAAGTACTTTTTAAGTACTTGAAAATTTAAATACAAAACTCGACGTACTTTAATAAGTACTTGAAAATTTAAGTAGAATGCTCGGAGTACTTTTTAAGTACTTGAAAATTTAAGTACAATACTTGAGGCACTTTTTAAGTACTTGAAAATTTAAGTACAAAACTTGACGTACTTTATAAGTACTTGAAAATTTAAGTACAATACTTTAAGTACTTTTTAAGTACTTGGAAATTTAAGTACAATACTCGGAGTACTTTTTAAGTACTTGAAAATTCAAGTACAATACTTGAAGTACTTTTTAAGTACTTGAAAATTTAAATAGAAAACTCGAAGTAATTTTTAAGTACTTGAAAATTCAAGTGCAATGCTCGGAGTATTTTTTAAGTACTTAAAAATTTGAGCACAATACTTTAAGTACTTTTTAAGTACTTGAAAAATTAAGTACACTACTTGAAGTACTTTTTAAGTACTTGAAATTTTAAGTACAAAACTTTGACGTACTTAATAAATACTTGGAAATTTAAGTACAATGCTCGGAGTACTTTTTAAGTACTTGAAAATTCAAGTGCAATGCTCGGAGTACTTTTTAAGTACTTGAAAATTTAAGTCCAATACTCGGAGCACTTTTTAAGTACTTGAAAATTTAAGTCCACCACTCGGAGTACTCTTTAAGTACTTGAAAATTCAAGTACAATACTTGAAGTACTTTTTAAGTACTTGAAAATTTAAATACAAAACTTTAAGTACTCTTCAAGTACTTGAAAATTCAAGTACAATCCTTGAAGTACTTTTTAAGTACTTCAAGTACTTTTTTAAGTACTTCGAGTACTTTTTAAGTACTTCAACTACGTCGCAAGTACCGGCTACTTCGAGTACTGCCCAGATCTGAAAAAAAAAATGAAATAAAAATGAAGGAGATGCACCCTTGGCACGAGCATCGAGCGTGAGTTCCTGCGGGCATACACCGCCCCAGGGTTACAGGACCCCGATAGACGAGGAGGATGACGACGATGGGGACGAGGACGATAATTGCGAGGACGAAAATGAGAGGATGAACGGCTACGAGGATCCACCGCCTCTGACACCGCGTGCTGCCTCATTGTTGCAAGCACCGTCCCCCAATTCGGCCATTTTAACAGTAAGCCTCGAGGGTTATCTCGAACCAACGAGAATATCATTCGGTTCGCCACCTAGCAGCGAATTGAATCCTCGCGGTCCATCGCCCGACGAGTCATTTCCGGTTTTCTCACCGCCACCTTATGATCGTTCGAGATCGCGCTTTCGGACGAGTTTGACCTCGAGCAGGGGTCATCGAAGACAGTCAAGTTTTGCCGGTGGTGGAACTTGGCTCTCCGAGCTTCAGACACCGAGAGCATCGATCATCTCGACGACATCCCACTCACCTCATTCTCATCACACATGTAGGACATTCGTCGACGAACGAAAAATATGAATTTTGAAAAAACAAAAAATCAATGAAGAAAAAAAAAAGCTTGTACTTTGTACATAAACGCTCCAAAATCACGCGAATCTTTGATATTAGTCGTAGGCACAAAAAAAAATCATCAATTCAATCATAATCATCAATGTATATCGATATATTCAATATATCAAAATATATTCAATATATTCAATATATCAAAAAATATTCAATATATCAAAATATATTCAATATATTCAATATATCAAAATATATTTAATATATTGATATATCAAGATATATCAATATAATCATCAATCTTACTACATTTTTTATCGTTGTTCTATAATGTTCGTTTTTTATTCGCATTTCAGTTTCTTTCTCTCGAAGGAATATTGCTCTCCTCGAGATGTCTCGTCGAAATGTACAAACGATAATTGTTGATACTTATATTATACGTTATTGGTGCTATCTATATATATTGCTCGTCTGTGCGATTTATTGGATATTTGTTTCATGGGGTGTCCAGTAATCCTGTGAATCCTTGATATCCTTGAATCTTCAAGTTATTCAAAGTACACTCCCGCTCAAAAGTTTGGAAATACCAGTCAATGTTTCTTGCCGCACTAGAAGTTGCATAACTCCGTGGAAAAAAAAGATAATGGAATTTAAAAAAAAGCGTTTTTACGGGAAGGAATTCAGCTTTCCTTTGCTTTTTTTTAAAAAATATTTCTTATGATTTTTCGACGGAGTTATGCAACTTCTAGTGCGGCACGAAATATCGACTGATGTTTCCAAACTTTTGAGCTGGAGCGTACGTCATTCGCGACGAACTCAATTTCTTTCAAGTACTTGGATACATAGTATACTTGAGAACTTTAAGTATAAAGTATCAGAGCTCGGGAAATTTTGCCTTTTTATACTTCAAGTAATCTGTATGTACAAATACTGTACTTTGAATATCGTCACCCAAGTACCTGTACTCAAATACTTACTTCTCGAGATGCGTGTACTCGAGTACTTCGTGATAAACATATAAAAAAGAATAATTTTGTCGCGAGGAGTCACGTTTATCTTCTCTTTTTGTTTCCTCCTTTCTCGGTCACCCAAGTACCTGTACTCGAGTACTTACTTCTCGAAATGCGTGTAATCGAGTACTTTGTACTTTAAACACCTGCGATCAAGTACTTTGCACTCGAAACACCTTTGCTTGAGTATCTTGCGCTTCGAATACCTGTATTCGAATACTTAATTCCTCAAATACTTTGAATACTGAAAAATCACGATACATGAGATACGGTACTCTGGCAAATCCTCCAATTCTTTATCATGAACCCGTCTATACTGGACACCACGAACTTGTTATTATTTTTGCGATAATTTTGTTTTCTGCAAATACCATTTTTTTATTGATTATTTATTTCATCCTTCATGTGTATATGTGTGTGTTAGATTCGCTCTATCCGGCAGATCGACCGTTGTACAAACATCGCGTGCCAAAGACCAACAGAGAGGGTAATTTCTTCAAAGATTTTTTTATTTTATTTTTCATTGCCCAACTCCTTTTGTGGCTTTTCACTTCGTTCCAATCTCCGAGCGCCGTTTATCCCCGAATACCGTTCTTTTTTTTTTTAACATCTATCCAAATACCCAATTTTTCTGCATTCCAATTTTTCGTCATACCCGAATTGTAAATTGTACTGTACATAAAATGTGTATTCGTATATTACTAACGTGACAGCATTAATCGTTTAATTTCCTAGCACTTCCGCAGCTTGTAAATCCCGTAACAGTAATCTCCCAGACAGTGAATCCAAAAAAGTTTGTATTCTCTACTCGAGTACTTCAAGTATAAAGTATCAAAGCTCGGGACATTTGACCTTTTTATACTTCAAATACATAGTACTTGAATACAGAGTACTCTGTATTCCAAATACAAAGTACTTTGAGTATCTATACCCGATTACTTTGCACCCGAGTACCTGTACTCAAATACTTACTTCTTGAGCCTGTACTCGAGTACTGCTTTGTACTTTGGATAACTTAACTCGAGTACTTTGCACTTTGAGTATCTTTACCCGAGTACTTGGAACCCTAGTACATGTACTCAAATACCTACTTCTCGAGCTGCGTGTGTGACTCGAGTACTTTGAATACATTTGCCCAAGTACTTTGCACCCGAGTACCTGTACTCAAATATTCACTTCTCGAGCTGCCTGTACTCGAGTACTATGTACTCAAAATACCTCCATTCAAGTACTAATCTCCGAAAGCAAACAGCGAGACATCCTGATCCAGTTTTGGAGCTTCCTCGAGAGCGGATTCCTGAACGCATGCAGTTTCCTCATGTACTAATATATACCTTTATCTTTATGCCTTGAATACCGAGTGAAAAAAATGCTCTCCTCAAAAGCCATGTCGCAATTTCGACTGACCGCGAAATTTGTTTTCGCGCAGCTGTGAGATCCGGCGATTACTACATGTTCGACGATCTCGACGATGACGACGTTACCGATCTTCTGCCAGATCCGGAGGAACAGAGAGCGGACGAGGAGCGTCTTCGTCAACATCATGAAAAGGGACGTAGAATGACGGTCGCCGAGGTGAGTCAGAGTATTCAATGTCACCGAGAAAATTATCAATAACGGTAACCGATTATCGACGACATTATTATAGACGGTTTGCCTGCAAAAAAATGCCACTCATAAAATAAGATGACATTGCATATCATTGGCTCCACCGTTTAGAAGAAGCATTGCAGTACTTCAAGCTCGTGGTACTTGAATTTTAAGTACTTTATAAAATGAGCCAAGAAAATCCAAGTTCTAAGTATTTCGAGTACTTGGTGACCCAAGTACCGAGTACTCGATAACCAAGTACTTGATAAAGTACTTAGTTTTCCAAGTACTTGACAAAGTACTTAGTTTTCCAATTACCAAGTATCAAGTACTTGGTACTTTTACGTACTAAGTATTAAGTACTTAGTACTCAAAGTACTTGATATTAAGTACTCAGTACCTCAAGTGCCCAATATTAAGTACTTAGTACTCGAAGAACTAAGTATTAAGTATTTCGTACTCCAAGTACTAAACATTAAGTACTTAATACTCCGAGTACGGAGTATACAGTATCTAATTCTTTGAGTATTTAGGTCTCGCCATTCAGGTATTTAGTACTTGGTACTTGAAATACACTGTCGTCGTCCAAAAGTTTGGAAACACTCGCCCCGATTCCGCGCCACACAAAAAGTTTCACTGCTCTTTTAAAAATGAAGATATTTCAATTTAACAAGCGGCATTTCGAAGGGGACATATTCAGCTTCATTTCGATTTTTCCAAAAAAAATTTCAATTTTTTTTTGAACCCGGTATGTCCTTTGAAAGATGGTCGTTTTTTGGCTTTTTTTGGCCTTGAAATTTTGGTGCACGATCCATGAATTTTTTTTTTACTATTTTTTATAGTGGAAAACTTCCGGGGGGGAGTATTAGCTTCAATTTCGTTTTTTTTAAGTTTCGTACGATTTTTGTCGCAAAAATATTCCATTTTTCGCAAAAAACGACCATATTAATGTTTTTCAAAAATTTTGAAAAAAAAATCTGAAAAAATTTCATTGAATCCAGAATAATTATACGCAACTTTTTACTCTCTTAGTAATTTCACGCAAACCCAATAGTTTCAGAGTTACGCTACATTTTACAAATATGGTCGTTTTTTACAAAACATCGAATATTTTTGTGAAAAAAAATCGTACGAAACTTTAAAAAAAACGAAATTGAAGCTTACACTCCCCCCACAAGTTTTTCATGCGACAAGCAGTTGAAAAAAAAATTCATGGATCGTGCGCCAAAAGATCAACGTCAAAAACAAAACCGAAAAACGATCACGTTTCAAAGGACGTACCGGGTTCAAAAAAAATCGAAATTTTTTTTTGGAAAATGCGAAATGAAGCTGGATATGTCCCCTTTGAAACGCCGCTTGTTGAGTTGAAATATCTTCATTTTCAAAAGAGCAGCGGAACTTTTTGTCCGGCGCGGAATCGGGAGGAGTGTTTCCAAGCTTTTGGACGTTAGTGTACTTTCCACTTAAACCACATTGAAAAGTTGAATATTCAAGTACGATGATCTGAGAAAAACTAAATATGTTTTTTGTTTTTTAGGAAAAAGATTAATCGATTGATTATTTTTTCTTCCGATCAAACGATCGCATTGTGCGTGTCCTCTTTACGATTGAAATCCAACCCGTTTTTGTGGCAGCCCCCTTAATGCAAATTACACACACACACAAACATGCATACATACACATGTGTACACAGAAATGGCTTTCATTAATCAGCAATTCCAGTCATTGTCATTGATACGAAGAATTTCATTGGAATTCATAATTAAGGGAGTCCCGAGGCTCGACGCGGAGATTTTTATTTTATTTTTCTAATTTCTCATTGAATAATGAAGAAAAACAAAACAAGAACAAAAAATGGCGTTTATGTCACGAGTGAATGGATTTGCAGCTCATGACGACACTGTTAAAGACGGACATAGAGATAGCGACGCACGTCGCCATGTACGGAGGGACACAAAAGGACGCTCTTCGACTACGACGTCAGAGCGTGCCGCTGACGCGCAAGAAATCGTCCATGTCTTATCTGAGCGCACGTTCTGAAACCGACACTGCCGCGGCTACCGATGTGAGATCCCCCTTCCCTTAAGCCTGCATGTCAAAACGAAAAAGTATCTTAAATGATAAAAACAAAAACAACAACAGCGCTTGGCTGAACTTCCGGAAAGGTGTGACCTCCGATTTTGCTGAAATTTTGCGAAGATGTTCCATTTAATTTATAAAAACATCCCTCAAATACTGTGAGGGTACATTCGTGATGTAATATCGAGTAGAAAAGTCCTTTGCTATTTTTTGCTATCTTCAAGCCCTGAATAGTTATTAATCGTTTAAATCAGCCAATGAGATCAGCATATCACAGCTGATCACAATGGGCGCATCTCATTGGCTGATTAAAAAAATTAATAACAATTCAGGGCTTCAAAATATCAAAAAATGGCAAAGGACTTTTCTTCTCGGTATTACGTCAGGAATGTAGCCTCACAGTATTGACCTTCTATTGACCTTCACCCCTGGGACTTCTTGCCGATATACTCGTAGGGGTTAAAAAAATAAACTTAAGGATTCGATAACTCTTAAACTATGGAAGTGCGGTAAAAATCCTTTTCGGGGATGTCTTTATAAATAAAATGGATTTGCAAAATTTCAGCAAAATCTTAGGTAACACATTTTGCGATGTTTATCCCTTCGTCCTTCAATGCCAGTTGCTAACAATTAACTTTGTGCTGATTCTCTGTCGTCGGTGGTATCTTTGCTCGCACTGAACTTGACGAAATCGTGTACATAATTCATTTTTTTGTCGGTCCTATGGTAATTTTTTTTTTCGTGCTTCTTTCTCAAGAAAATTTTCGTTCTGTTCACGATTGAACGAAGGATTTAGTGGGATAATTCGTTCTGGAAATCGGCATATGGAAGTAAAAGTGTCGAATTTTTATTTTTATTTTTGAATGTGTCCGAAAACTCATTTGACATGAATCGTTGGGTGACATTCTATGAATGGTAAATGGTAATAGAGACGCTAATTTTTTTTCTGCTTTCGTAATTCATTTCGCTATTCGTACATCTTGCATTCTCTGTCATAATCAATATATGCACGCTTTGCACTGTTCCTTAAGGATTCAATTTTTTTTTTTTACTTTGCCTGATACATAAATTCTTAATAAAAAAAAAAAAAAAAAAAAGAAAAGAAACACGTTTAGTAGTGACGAACTTGCCACGAAATCAACTGGATCGACTGTATTATAAGAAACATCCGTTTTTGCAGCTACTTTTTTCAGGAAATATTGCAAAAATATTACTTTTGTGCGTGTGTGAGGTTTTTTTTTGAATTTTATGGTCATGTTCGTAAATGATAAATCGCAATGTTTTTTGAACATGTTCAACTTTAATTATTTTTCAAATTTTTTTTTTAACAGTACTGAGCATTTAAAGTAGGATTTTTTTCAAAATCCAAATCTTGGAGGGAAAATGAAATTTTAAAAATAGGAATTTTTTTTCATCTTTCAAAATCCTTCGATGGAAAATTCGCGAAAATAAAAAAAACATTACGGTAGGAAATGCGAATTTTCACTTTGTCGGCGATTTTTCTCAGTTTTTTTTCAACAAGGTCACAGTTTTGACCTTCACGCGCACAATTCTCAATCGATCTTGACGAACTTTTTAATTTTAAATACTTTTTCAGAAATTGGGGCTTTCAAAAAAAATCCCAAATGCTCAGAACTGAAAATGAACTACAGGAAAAAATTAAGGGATCAAAAAAATTTTCAAAATTTGTAGTGGTTTCAAAAAATGCTGTATCTCAGTTTAAAAAACGATCCTGATGAAATGTTTAGAGGCAATAAACATGATCCTTTAATTTTCTTCAAAAATGTTATTGCTTTGTAAAAAACCATAAATATTCCTTTTTTCCTGTTTTTTTCAAATTCATGGCAAGGATGCAAACACATTTTTTTCCAAAAAAGGTCTTAAAAAAATCAAATTGAAGCTGAATAAGAAAGCTATCCGGTCTATGCAATGCTTTAACTGGAATTTTTTTTTCCAAGTCGCTGCAGTAAAAAAAAAAAGTAAAAAAAAATTGCAACATTTCTTTTCACACTATTTTTAAGGATTGCGTGGAACCTGTAGTTTCAAATTTTTTTTCGCTGAAAGATCTCAAAACTAGAAACTTGAAGCTTCAAAATACTTTTTTTTAGACCTCGATACAACAATTTTTGACTGAGATAGAACATTTTTAAAAACCACTAAAAATTTAGGAAATTTTTTGTGATCCCTTAATTTTTTCCAGCAGTGATTTCGAATCGGAATAAAGGGTCTGGATAAATTTTATGAATTTTAGACATTTTATCAATTAGGTAACCGAATGAATCCTTGTCCTCGGTGTAGTCGCTTTTTTCCAATCTTTGTTAGCTATAATTATTCGTAAATGCATAATAATGCGCCAAAGCAATAAACAAATGAGTAAACAATGTGATTCACAAAGCTTTTTTGCTTAGAACGTCGATTTATGTATTTTATCGTGCAACTGTAAATCACGCTAAGTAACAATTTCCAGTGCGCAGACACTGTAAAATATAGTGTAACTATGTAATTTTCAAAAGATTGGTAAAATTTTGGGTGGATTTCTGATAGGGTCCGGATCGTACGAGCCTCGATTCAGCCGAGGTTGATGAGATCGAGAGAGAATTGAAGACCGACGATCTTGTGAAAACTCCGGACGATTCGGAAAATGACGGTGAAGAAATTACCGAAGATCCTGCGGGGACGAGTCAACGCGAAAAAAGCGGCAAAGACGGCGAGAAGGAAAAAACTAAGAAAAAGTCCGTATCGTTCTTAACGTACTTCAAATTTGTCTGGGTGATCGTTAACAGCACGATGGTGTCAATGACGAGATATCTCAACAAATTTTCACGCGACTACAGATACATTCGAAAAGTATTGTCGAAAGAGAAGAAGATTCTCAAGGTCAGTGATAGAAAAAAAATTAAAGGAGGTGTGCAATTAAGGCGGTATTCTGGTGTAGAATGTTGAAAAAAAAACAATTTTTTTGCATATTCTCAGAGTTTGGATCTATCGGAAAATATCCTCGAAAAGAATTTTTTTAATTCCAATAATTTACGAAGTTATAGCTATTTTAATAACGCAGCAACTATGCTACGTCGGAGCGTAACTTTGAGGGAGTATTTTGGTCTAGAATTTTGAAAAACTCATTTTTTTTGCATATTGTTAAATCGTAGACCTTTTGGAATATATCCTCAAAAAGAATTTTTTTAATTCCAATAGATTACGAAGTTATGGCTATTTTAATGACGTAGCAACTATGCGCGTTACCTCAGAGCGTAACTTTGAGAGAGTATTCTTAGTCGAGAATTTTGAAACAACTAATTTTTTTTAATATTCTTAAAGTTTTAGCCTTCAAGAATATATCCTCAAAAGGAAATTTGTTAATTCCGATAGATTGCGAAGTTATAGCTATTTTAATGGAGCAGCAACTATGCTCGTTACGTCGGAGCGTAACTTTGAGGGAGTATTTTCGTCTAGAATTTTGAAAAAACCAATTTTTTTGAATATTTTTAAAGTTTAGACCTTTAAGAATATATTCTCAAAAGGAAATTTTTCAATTCCGATAGATTACGAAGTTATAGCTATTTTAATGACACAGCAACTATGCTCGTTACCTCGGAGCGTAACTTTGAGAGAGTATTCTAGTCGAGAATTTTGAAACAACTAATTTTTTAAAAAAATTCTTAAAGTTTAGACCTTTAAGAATATATCCACAAAAGGAAATTTTTTAATTCCAACAGATTACGAAGTTATAGTTATTTTAATGACGCAGCAACTATGCCCGTTACGTCGGAGAGTAAATTTGAAAGAGCATTTTGGTGTAGAATTAAAAAAAAACGATTTTTTTTAAAAATATTCTTAAAGTTTAGACCTTTAAGAATATATCCTCAAAAGGAAATTTTTTAATTCCAATAGATTACGAAGTTATAGCTATTTTAATGACGCAGCAACTATGCTCGTTACATCGGAGCGTAACTTTGAGGGAGTATTTTCGTCTAGAATTTTGAAAAAACCAATTTTTTGAATGTTTTTAAAGTTTAGACCTTTAAGAATATATTCTCAAAAGGAAATTTTTTAATTCCAACAGATTACGAAGTTATAGCTATTTTAGTGACGCAGCAACTATGGCTAATACGCCGGATCATAATTTTAAGGGAGTATTCTGGTCTAGAATTTTTAAAAAATCATTTTTTTTTTAATATTCTTAAAATTTAGACCTTTAAGAATATATCCTCAAAAGGAAATTTTTTAATTCCAATAGATTACGAAGTTATAGCTATTTTAGTGACGCAGCAACTATACCCGTTACGTCGGAGCGTAACTTTGAGGGAGTATTTTTGTCTAGAATTTTGAAAAAATTAATTTTTTCTAAAATATTCTTAAAGTTTAGACCTTTAAGAAGATATCCTCGAAAATAAATTTTTCAATTCCAATAATTGCACACCCCCTTCGCCGTTCCTAGCAAGAATCGACCCCAATTGAATTGAGGTTTTTCCAAATCTAAAAATGAAAAACGATTTCAGGCCAAACCGGACTTTAGGATGGGAACGCGTCTCGGTATAAATCAAATATGGCAGCCAATACCAATTATGAAACAGAGGTGATAAAACCTGGGATTCATTTAAATTATTTCCAATTTCTTTATAATTAGCATCGCAGAGATCGCAAAAAGTTACGATTTCGTTTATATTCACATGTCCCTTAAGAGATTAGGCCACTCTAGGATTTTTTTTTTCGATATTAAAAAAATATTATATACATTAAAAAAATGGAACCAAAAATTTAATACGGAACTTGGATTTTCACGATTTTCGAAAATTCACAATTCTCCAAATTCATCATTTTTCAAATTTTTTTTTCGTAATTTTTTTTTTTTTCGTAGACCCAAGTATTTAAGACGAATTCAGAACGATTTTTCGTAACTATAATAGTTTTCGAGGAATTTAAAAAATAAGCTTGGAGGATTTGAAAAATTGTAAAATTTTGAATTTTGCATAACTTTCGCACAATTTTTTTTAAATTTTTTTCCTTTGGTAGAACCTCGTTTTGTTAATAACGAAAAATTCTGACCAAGTTTCATCGAAATTGAAAGGGGTCGACTTGACATGGAATGACCCATATATAATCGATATGGTTTCGCCAAAAAAAATCACGAAGTATGTTCTTTTTTGTTGGTCCGTAGAGTGGCCTAACCCCTTAAGCATTGCTCGAAATACGTAGTTTCGCCTCTATAATTTTTCTTACCCATCGTCGCACGTATTGTCTTTCGAATGACCCATAAAAAAAGTACCGGAGAACATTTTGTTTGAGAAGATTTTTCTAGAGAACCATGGATAAGCCTCGAAGACTTCAGAGACGACATTCCCTGTAAATCGGGTTTGTGAAGAAGAATTTGAAACGAATCATTGGCAAAATCTAATTCTTCGATCTCTTTTTTTTTTAATCATTGATTTTAGCCAATCAACGAAGCTCATTAATTTTAAGAGCGACGACGAATCTCGGGACAGTATTTTTAGATGCGAAAAATTAGATTTTGTTTGGAAAAAAAAGAGTAGAAGTTATCTTTGAGCCTACTTTTAGAGCCTCGTAGAGATTTTATCGAAATGCCCCATACTCCTCCCTCAGCCTGCTAATTGGGGGTTGCTAGTTTGCAATTACACTGCGACCTCGATAATCGGAACGCGTCGGGACCCGCCCCTGCGAGAAGTGGGGGTGCGCACATTGCACAGAACCGTCTCTGCGCCGCTGGTGACTGACGGCGGCCTGTCGCGATTGGCTCGGCGCTTCTCCCACTACGCTGCAATTGCAACGATCGAGGTACCGATTATCGAGGTTGCAGTGTAGATCTTTTAGTAGTAAATGCGTGCTTGCTCTGGCAGATCTGAGACCGAGGGAAGCATCGAGGAACATTCGGAATGTGGCGAGGGAACGAGCTCGCAGACCAACATTAAAGAAAGGTACGACAGAGACGCTTTGTTTTCAAGCTTTTGTGGAACGTTAATTAATCCATCAGGGATAAAACTCTTCTTTCCAGAGCGTAGTTTCAATCCCGATTTCTCCTTCCCTCGTCAGGAATTATTGCAGAAAAATTTGGAAACTCCCGAATTTCGATCGTGTCTCCATACGTATATTTCAATGAAATTTCTTTGCATATGGGGCGTTCCGTCCCAAATCGGACAGTTTGAAAAACTTTTTTTTTTATTTCCTCAATTTTTTTATATTTTTTAGTACACATCGAAAGACCCTTCCTGTTGAATTTTGAGATTTTTTCTATTGCCCGTTCAAAAGATATTAAATTAACAAAAAAAAAGCGGTTTTTTTGTATTTTGGTCATAACTTCTTTGATAATGGTCCAAACTAAAAGTTTTTTTTTCAAAATTTTTGTTTTTTTATGACCGTTCAGAAAAAAATACAACAAAAATATTCGACGCGGTTTTGAATGAGTTTTTTGAGTTTTAAACTTTAAATCGCGTTTTTAAAAGTGACATTTTTTATTTTTTTTTTAATTATCATGAATACCAATTTTTGTTAGTGTATGATATTTTTTAAATCATTTTGAATTATCTTTGACACTTTTTCATTGTTGACAGAATTTCAAAATTAATAATTAATTCAGGAAATAATCGTTTTCAAAAAAATGCGTGGATAAATAAAAGCTGTTGTTATTATTGTTCATAAACAGACTTAACGATTAATTATTAATTTTGAGAACCAGTCAACAATAAAAAAAAGTGTCAAAATAAATTCTAAATATTGGAAAAAATACTATACAGTAATAAAAATTGGTATTCATAATAATTTATCGAAAAAAAAAATTTAATTTTCAAAAATCGAAAAAAATAGTAGTTATGGAAATCCTACGATCGGACCAGTCGTAAAATTTGATGAATAGATAGATATTTAAAGCTAAAATTTTTAAACAAAATCAAAAATGACAGTCACTTTTAAAAACGCGATTTAAAGTTTAAAACTCAAAAAACTCGTTCAAAAACTCGTCGAAAATTTTTGTTGTATTTTTTTCTGAAAGGGCCATAAAAAACAAAAATTTTGAGAGAAAAAACTTTAAATTTGGATAATTATCAAAGAAGTTATGACCAAAATACCAAAAAAAGAGCAGTTTTTGTGTCAATTTAATATCTTTTGAACGGGTAATCAAAAAAATCTCAAAATTTAACAGGAAGGGTCTTTCGATGGGTACTAAAATGTATTAAAAAATTGAGGAAATTAAAAAAAAAAGTTTCTCAAACTGTCCGATTTGGGATGGAACGCCCCATATATTTTCATCCCTCCCAATAAATTGATCCTTCATTTTCTCCACTCCAGACACAAGATCCTCGCTGCTTGGTTCAAGAAACGTTTCAAGCATTCCTTTGACTTTGTCACGAAGAGTCGTACGTAAGTTTTATTTTCTCACCCCCCCCCCCCCCCCCCCCCAAATATTGATATGTTGATAATCTTGCTTATTCGACAAATTGTATTTTCCACCAGTTTTTTTCAAGAAGAGACAGAGTTGTGGAAATATTTATGGGATAAGAAATGAGATAATTAAATTGTAGAAAATTTGAAAAGGTCCCTTTCGCTGTATATTTTAATTAAAAATAATTAAGGGCCTCATTGTCCATTTAAAAAAAAGGGGATATTTGCATTAGTTATTTTATGTATTAGTAAAAAATGCATTATTACGAATTTTTTCAAAAAACAGAAAATGGAGACGATTTTTACAGCACATTTTCGGAAAAATAGAAAATGAATTTTCCAAGACCCATTTTTTTGACATTGTTCATAATTTCCATGAAAAATAATGATTAAAGATGCGACATTATCAACCCTTACTAATAAAAAAATTTCGACTGCACAATTAGGAATTTTCCGAAATTTGGATAATTCCATATTGGTCGAAAAATAAAAAATGCATCGCTAGAAATTAATGATAAGACCCAAACTAAAAAAATTGTCAAAGTAAACGTGGAAAAGAGAGTATGGTGTTGTTTGTGCCAGGATGGAGAGTTCGCTGACAGTGCCACACATCCGAATACTGGCGCCGAGTTTGGAGCGAGGATTGGACGTGTCCTCCTCTAGGTATATTCTCGTGAACATCGAAAAAAAAAAATTCAAAACGAGCTAAGAAAGTTCAAATTAAAAAAAAAAAAAAAAACAATTTTTTCGTCTTCGCAGCACTATAATTTTTCCTAATTTTTTTAATTAAAATTACTAATCACTGATTGAAAGTCGCTTGACACGCTCGCCTCGCACGCCAATCCTCGCATGTGTCACAAAAAAACTCCACCAAAGAATCTACTCAGTTTATCTATTTGAAATAAAAAAAAATTTTAATCATTTTTTTAGACATAAAAAACCAACAAAAAAAAATCGAAAAATCTTTGAATACATGCTTTGAAAGATGAAGGTAAAAATTAAGTGATTAGGGGAAAATGATTTTTCATTGTGAAGGACCAATTTTATCGCGCCCGGCCACAGAGCTGAGCTTTGAGTGTGCTTTCGTGATTTATCTAGTCGTCATTAATCGTCGGAATTTTCTTTTTTTTTTCCCCCATTGTATCGTTGACTCATGTATTTTTGTTGTTTTATTTTATTTATTTTTTTTCATGCGCAGCTCGATTTTTCCACAAGGGCATATCCAGCCTGTTCAGACGGAGGACGATGCCGAACCATCGGGTGAATTATCCGAGGTCGATCAACCACCGATAATACAGCTGGCCGCGTCCATGTGGTTCGGTATTCTCGCACACTCGAGCTTCATGTGTTACTTCATGGTTTTTCTTCATCATATTAAAAATGCATCGGTCATATCGATAGCACTGCCACTCATGGTATTCTTCTGGGGCTCACTGACGATTCCACGACCATCAAAAACATTCTGGGTCACACTTATCGCGTACACGGAGGTAAGCAATCGTAAATATCGAATTTATTTTTCCAAATTTGTCTCGTCTCTTTTTTCTTGCTTATAAACTTTGAACCTCATGAGGGAGTTATGGCTGTCGAAAAATTTATTTTCTGCGTGCCCCCCTTAAGGATTTCGAAAAAAATGAAACTACAAAAACACCCAGAGAATTTGAAAACAAAGAAAATGACGCTTGAAAGAAGTCTGTGCGATCAAAGACACGGGAGTTGTGGCTGTTCAAAAATTTATTTGCTGCGCACCCCCTTAAGAATTTCAAAAAAAAATAAAACTAAAAAAGAACACTTGGAGAATTTAAAAACAAAGAAAATGACACCTGAAAGAAGTCTGTCCGATCAAAAACACGAAAGTTGTGGCTGTTCCAAAATGATTTTCTGCGTACCCCCCTTAAGAATTTCAAAAAAAAATGAAACTAAAAAAGGACACTCAGCGAACTTGAAAACAAAGAAAATGACACCTGAAAGAAGTCTGTCCGATCAAAAACACGGAAGTTGTGGCTGTTCCAAAATTATTTTCTGCGTAGCCCCTTAAGAATTTCGAAAAAAAATAAAACTCAAAAAGGACACTTAGAGAATTTAGAAACAAAGAAAATGACTCCTGAAAGAAGTCTATCTGATCAAAAAAACGGAAGTTATGACTGTTCTAAAATTATTTTCTGCGTACCCCCCTTAAGGATATCGAAAAAAAATAAAACTAATAAAGAACACTTGGAGAATTTAAAAACAAAGAAAATGACACCTGAAAGAAGTCTGTCCGATCAAAAACACGGAAGTTGTGGCTGTTCGAAAATTATTTTCGGCGTACTCCCCTTGAGGATTTCGAAAAAAAATAAAACTCAAAAAGGACACTTAGAGAATTTAGAAACAAAGAAAATGACACCTGAAAGAAGTCCATCTGATCAAAAACACGGAAGTTATGGCTGTTCCAAAATTATTTTCTACGTACCCCCCTTAAGGATATCGAAAAAAAATAAAACTCAATAAGGACATTTAGAGAATTTAAAAACAAAGAAAATGACACCTGAAAGAAGTCTATCTGATCAAAAACACGGAAGTTATGGCTGTTCCAAAATTATTTTCTGCGTACCCCCCTTAAGGATTTCGAAAAAAAATAAAACTAATAAAGAACACTTGGAGAATTTAAAAACAAAGAAAATGACACCTGAAAGAAGTCTGTCCGATCTCAAACATGGAAGTTATGGCTGTTCAAAAATTATTTTCTGCGTGCCCCCTTAAGGATATCGAAAAAAAAATAAAACTCAAAAAGGACACTTAAAGAATTTAAAAACAAAGAAAATGACACCTGAAAGAAGTCTGTGCGATCAAAAACACGGAAGTTATGGCTGTTCCAAAATTATTTTTTGCGTACCCCCCTTAAGAATTTCAAAAAAAAATAAAACTAAAAAAGAACACTCAGAGAATTTGAAAACAAAGAAAATGACACCTGAAGGAAGTCTGTGCGATCAAAAACACGGGAGTTATGGCTGTTCGAAAATTATTTTCTGCGCACGCCCTTAAGAATAATAAAAAAAAAAAAAAAACTATAAAAAAACACTCAGAGAATTTGAAAACGAAGAAAATGAGACCTGTAAGAAGTCTGTACGATCAAAAATACGGGAGTTATGGCCGTTCATTATTTTATTCTTATTTACCGCAATTGTCGCAACCCTTTGAGGGAATTCCGTGACGTAGACAGGGAATTTCTTGGAAGTAGCTTCGTGGAATTTACGGAGGAATTTGTTCCGAGAATAATCGTGACCTAGTCTCGAGCACGTCTCGCGTCACAACAGCTGCTGAGTCTGACACACTGACCTATATACGAAAGTTCGCTCTCACTCCACAGAGCGCGCCACGATGCAGCACACTCGGTCCATTCGTCGACTCGATCGTGCGCGCGCCCAGCTCTCACTGAACAGCTGACGCTAGTGCAGCCAGCGTCAGCTGTTCATGAGTGAGAGGAGCGCGCGCGCACGATCGAGTCGATGAATGGATCGAGTGTCCTGCATCGTGGCGCGCTCTGTGGAGTGAGAGCGAACTTTCGTATATACGTCAACTCCAGCTGTTCAGTTTCATTGCGAAAATTTCGCCTATAGTGGGGACAACAGAGTGACGCGTCTCGCGCCTTTTCTTCGTGAATTTTCATTTCTCGCAAATAAATTACTTTAACAATTAACAAAATGCAGCTGCAGTGTTTATTCAGATACGCAATTGATCCCGTGAATATGGTAAAAAGTAAGAAAAAAAGTAAAAGCTATCAGTATTTTTCTACGCAATGTTAAGAAAAATGTCAACATAACCCCGAAACGTACAATACCAATTTTTCCATCGCGATGGCTCGATCGAAAGGATATGTTCGGTTGTAAAACTTCCAAAAGTCTCGTTAACAATCATTTCGTTTTGCATATAATAATGTGCAAAACAAATAATATGAAAAAATAAAATAAAACCCAGTAAGAGGAATACCTCCTACTGGGTTTTATTTTGTTTTTTCTCACATGGTTTTTCAATTTGATTTTTGCATTCAGTAAGCAATAGAGATACTAATCTGCGTAAAAAGAACTGTGCAACTTGTTTTTTTAATTTTCTACGTCTATTCCTTTTTTTTCATTCTCAAGGTCATCGTTATCGTGAAATACATCTTTCAATTGGATTTGATACCCTGGAATCAAAAAGTTCTGACGAATCATCCTCTCTTTCCTCCGAGGATAATCGGCATCGAGAAAAAGACAAATTACGCCCTCTGGGATCTTCTGCTACTGCTCATGGTCTTTTTTCACAGGTATTCGACAGAGATCAAAGAACCGATCATTCGTATGTAACTGTCAAAAATGTATCGATAATTAAATTAGGATATTTGAAATTATTTTTTATCTTTCTAAATTTCTTCCATATTTGCTTTAATTTAATTTCCTCTTCGTTCAACCTTGATTCAAAGATATCTGCTCAAATCACTCGGACAATGGACGACTCCGGTGAAACCAAGAAAAATCATACCATCCAATTTGACAATCGCCAGGACGAGAGATCGAGACGATCAAGGCCATCCTGCCCGTTTTCACTGGCAGAACGAGGCCACGAAGTGAGAAAACACAAAATGATCAGAGTTGTGAAAATAGTAATGTAAAAATAATGCATTACCCATTAATTTAAACAATGTGTATTGGACAAGTCTTCCATTACGAATTACAAAAGTAATGTGTAATGGATGGGTGTTCCATTATAAATACAAAAGTAATGTGTAATGTATGCATGTTCCATTACAAATAAAAGTAATGTGTAATGTATGCATATTCCATTACAAATAAAAAAGTAATGTGTAATGGATGCATGTCCCACTACAAATAAATTACTGCAAATTACTTTTTTTATTTGTAATGGCTCATGCATCTATTACACATTACTTTTTTCATTTGTAATGGAACATGCATACATTACACATTACTTTTTGTATTTGTAATGTAACATGCATACATTACACATTACTTTTTAGGCACTCACTCAATTTATTGTATTTGTAATGGAGCATGCATCCATTACACATTACTTTTGTATTTTGTAATGGTACACTTATCCATTTCACATTTTGCAGTGTATCAAAGTAATGCATTATTTACAACTCTGAAAATGATGCATCTTAAATTTTTCAAAGACCTTAAAAAATATAATTTTTCACTAAAAATCCATTTAAATAAAATCGGATCTTCGGATTAATATTTTTCCCTATAAAAATTCAGCAACCGAACGGAACACGACGAGGGACCAGAGAGTCCGAAGAACGAAGAGGTCACGGACTCGCAGGAGAGACTCGTAGCCATAAAAGCCGAAGAAACGAGCGCTTGTAACAAGGATCTCAAAACCGCGGTCAACATGACGTGAGTGACCCAATATTTTTCCACCGTAAAATAAATTATTCGCATGAATCCCATCGATATATTGAGAACAAAAATTCATTTCGCAGAGCAACAAAATACGCAGAACCGGTGAGAATCTTCTTCCACAATATTCTCAGTCCCGATGGCAAGGAAAAAACCAACGTCTACGCTTACATGTTTCTTTGCGATTTCTTCAACTTCATTCTCCTGATTTTTGGTTTTTCGGCATTCGGGGTGAGCTCATCATACTTTCAAGTCTGAATCTTAGAGTACCGAGTACTTGAAACACAATTTGAAGCTGCGAGTACTTTTTACAAAGTGGCACTCGCAGTACTCAGTACTCAAGTTACGTACTCAAGTATCGTAGTTCAAATACTGATTACTCAAAGTTCCCTCGAATGAATTAATCGCTGTAATATTTTACAGTATTATTCACTGTAATACTTTACAGCATTATTCGCTGTAGTACTTTACAGTGTTATTCGCTGTAATACTTTACAGCGTTATTCGCTGTAATACACTGTAGTACTATTTTGGAGTACTCAGTACTGAGTACTTAAAATACTCAGTGAATAAAATAAAATAAAATAAATAAAATAAAATGAATAAATAAAATACTAAGTAATCAAAGGACTGAATTCAAGTCCACAGTACCGCTTTTTACTGAGTACTTGAGTACTCGATACTTTAATTACTTAATGATCTAAGATCTTCACTAATAAAATTTAAAAAAAATACCTAAAGTCACTTTACTTATAATGTAAATACTTATACTAAATAATAATTCTACGTTCCAGTTCTTTTTTGAAATTTTGTCCGGAAACTTTTCACCGTTAGTGTACTTCCAAGCGCGACTATTTGAAAATCACGATTATTAAAGATTATTGGATCAATTGCAGACTCAGCAAGGTGACGGCGGTGTGACTGCCTATTTATCGGAAAATCGTGTACCAATGCCGTTTCTACTGATGCTGTTGCTGCAATTTGCCTTGATCGTCATTGATCGAGCGTTATTCTTGCGAAAATCGTTGCGCGGAAAACTCGCTTTTCAATACGTCCTCGTTTTTGGCGTTCACATCTGGATGTTTTTCATTCTACCAAGCGTCACCGAGAGGTGAGAAAAGCATGTGGTATTTTTTTTTAAAAAGACCACATTCTTCCAGAGAAATGCGGTATTCCTCAAAAAGGATCGATGAAAAGGATCGTTATTGAAAAATTACTCAATTTAGAGTCTCAATGAGAAAATTCTTGCAGGCAATTCAACGATAATTTACCACCTCAGATTTGGTACATGATGAAGTGTTTCTACCTTCTACTGGCCGCTTATCAACTGAGACTCGGATATCCCACTCGCATACTTGGAAATTTCTTGTGCAAAAATTACAGCGTCGTCAACATGTTTCTCTTCAAGGGGTAAGGGTAAAAAAAGAAATGTTTTTTAAAAAAATCTTGAAAAAAATCTCATTTTCACTCTCGTCGTGATATTTACATTTTTTAGATTCATGTTCGTCCCGTTTTTATTTGAGCTACGAGCTGTGATGGATTGGATCTGGACCGATACGTCGATGACGATTATGGATTGGTTCAAGATGGAGGATATATTCGCCAGTATCTATCAGATCAAGGTGGGACATTTTGGGAGGACGCGAATACAATCGTTGAATCTAGGATGGGACGACATCTCATTCCCTGTCAATTCAACGACGTTTTGTCGGTGACTCCCTTCGATTTTTTAAATTTTTTGACATGTTATTATACATGCAAAAAGAAGTATCCATGTAAATTTTTAGCTCTCTATCTTAAACCATACCAAAGTTATTGATTTTTCAAAAAAGATTAAAATAATCATAACTTTTAGAATAACCAAGATATTCCAACTTGTTCAGAGGTCATTTTCTTTGTTTTTCAATGTACCTTTTGAACAAAATATCAAGAATCTAGAAAAAAAAATTATAAAATTCAATGTTAAAAAACGAATTTTTTAAAATTTTACCGAAGATGGGATTCGATTTTTAAAAAAAATCGATTCTTTTCATAATTTTGACCCTTTTTCCTTCTATGACTACAATAAATTATAGTAATTAACATTAAGAATTACAATTTTTATGTTAAAAAATTGAATAAAGTGCAGAACGTACTTGAATTGTAATTCTTAACGTTAATTATTATAATTCACGTTGAAATCAACATTTCAATAATGTTGAAATAAATAATTTCACTTTTCTCACATGTTTCCTTCGTAAATTATAATAATTAACGTTAAGAATCACAATTCAAGTGCATTCTGCACTTTATTCAATTTTTTAACATAAAAATTGTAATTCTTAATGTTAATTATTATAATTTACGAAGGAAACCTGTGAAAGAACATAAATTATTTATTTTAACATCATTGAAACTATCGTAGTCATCAACTATTTCAGTCATGGAAGGCAAAAAGATCAAAATTACAAAAAAAAATCGAAATTTTTTTTTTTATAAGAAGTTATTTGAATCCTATCTTCAGTAAAATCTCAGAAAATTTTATTTTTTAACGTAGAATTTTATAATTTTATTTGAAAAAAATCGAAGTGGTCCTATTGAAAGAAAATTCAGCTTTCTAGCTCAAAACAGCTAAAAAGACATTACAAAATTTTTTTTTTTAATTTTCGATATTTTGTTCAAAAAGTACATTAAAAAACCAAAAACAATGACCTCTTAACAAGTTGGAATATCTTGATTATTGTAGAAGTTATGATTATTTTACGAATATTTTATCAAAAATCAATAACTTCGGTATGGGTTTACATGGATATTTCTTTTTGCATGTATAATAACATATTAAAAAATAATAAAAAAATCGACGTCGATCACCGACAAAATGTCGTTGAATTGACATGGAATGACCCATAAATGGGCGAACAACATATGAGGCGATCCGTGTCACTTCAACCAGTAAAAAAAAAATTCCACAAATTTTGAAAAATCGAGTTACTTTATTGAAAAATATTCAGCGAGTGTCGAAATTTTTTTTTTAATTTCGATATTCGGTGAATATTTTTCAATAAAGTAACTCGATTTTTCAAAATTATTTGTAGAATTTTTTTTTTTACTGGCTGAAGTGAAACAAAGTATGTAACAATGTACTGAGGGACGTGAATTAATTTTTTGCAGTGCATGAGAGGCGTCGAGACGGATTTTCCGCAGCCGCGTGGAGTCAAGAAAACTCAAATGAGCAAATACATGGTCGGAGGTGGTGCCCTCTTTCTCATGATCGGTCTAATATGGTTTCCCCTATTGCTGTTCGCTCTCGGCGGCACGGTCGGAGTTTCTAATTTACCGACCGAGGTCTCGATGAGAATAAGAATCGGTCCTTACGAGCCGATTTACGATATGTCGGCGCAAGAGAGCTCGATCCACAAATACACGGAGCAAGACTGGAAGACCCTCAAGGATTTGTACGCGATCGATCGTATGGACAGGTCGCCGATCACATTTTTGGAAAATTATATAAACACCGATATTGCGGCGGTGAGACTGAGCGGATCGTCGAGACGACTCTGGAATATTTCGCCACCCGATCGAGAGCGGTAAGGTTTAAACAAACCGTGGCGAAAAAAAAAGTTTAATTTTTTTTTATATAAAATATTTATATAATATAAAAATATTTATATAAAATATTTCCAAATATACTTTAAATACATGTATGCTAAAAATATATTTCTAATATATGAAATACATTTGAAGTATACATATAAACGTCAAAAAAATTGAATCGGTGGGAAATTTTTTTTATTTAATTTCTATATTGGATTCTTCGAATAATTGACACTTTTTTTTCACAGATTGAAAATGGAATTGGAATCGAACAGTACAGTGGTCGTCCACGTTGAATGGACGGTAGCAAGAAGAACCGACGTCAAAGATTTTAGCGGTGTAACGACAAAAGTGCGTGACGTACCTTTGTACGCTTGGTTGGAAAATGGCGAATTTAATCCTGTGAGAAAGAGCCTCGTCGATTTACTCTCAGCCAATAATGAGAACAACACTGCGAACGGCACTATCGTACTGACACATGCTATTCCGAAATTTCTCAAAGTTACCAGTCGAACTGTCGAACCGGTGAAGCAATTGATGAGAAAACGTGAGTGCAATCGAGCTTTTGCGCTTCGTGGTGAAGGAATCTTTGCTTTCATCATGTTATTTTCGAAAATTTAATGCCAAAATGCCCTAAAACGACCAGAAATGATGTTTAAAAGAAGGAAACTGCTTTATCCACATTCCACTAACTAATTTCGAATTAAATAGACTTCGGAAATGGCCTTGACAGTAAAAAAAAAACAATCGGTTTAATTTTTCCTATTAGATGAATTTTACATCGATTTTTCACGATTTTCAATTGCTCTAAAACGACTAAAAATCATGTTTAAAAAAGAGACACTACCTTTATCCATTCTCCACTAGCTAATTTTCAATTAAACAGGATTCTGAAATGTCCTTGACATAAAAAAAAATAATCAGTTTAATTTTTCCTTTTAGATCAATTTTAAATCGATTTTTCACCATTTTTAACTGCTCTAAAACGACCAAAAATCATGTTTAAAAAAGAGACACTGCCTTTATCCATTCTCCACTACCTAATTTTCAATTAAACAGGATTCTGAAATGTCCTTTACTATATATAAAAAAACCAATCAGTTGAATTTTTCCTTTTAGATCAATTTCAAATCGGTTTTTCACGATTTTAAATTGCTCTTAAACGACAAAAAATCATGTTTAAAAAAGAGACACTACCGCTTTATCCATTCTCAACTAGCTAATTTTCAATTAAACAGGATTCTGAAATGTTTTTTTATATTAAAAAAAAACGATCAGTTTAATTTTTCCTTTTAGATCAATGTCAAATCGATTTTTCATCATTTTCAATTGCTCCCTTCTGGGAGCAATGTTAAAATTCAAAATTACATTACTTTATATCAGATAATGTTGCATTTTTATAGTTTCACCGGAAAGTGACATAATTGGACCCGACGGCGAGGAAAAGGACGATTATCTCTTCAGAGATGTGAGTCTTCATTTGTCGACGAATCTCGAGTGTTGCGCTCATCAACAATGGTGGATCGTGAAGGAAAAATGCGACGATTCGAAAGCTTCACAATTCTTGAGTAAAGTGCCACTCAATGATTGCCGATACATAATGATGTTTCTGTTCAACGACAAAGCTTTTCCCGAGGGTCTCAGTTTCATCAGCGGTTTTGGGTGAGTTTTTCAATTATTAATTATCATTGTTGTATTCATTATTCTCTTTCCATTGCAATTCATAATTGAAAAATAATAATTTTTTTCCAATTACTTTTTTCGATTTTTGAAAATTACATTTTTTTTTCATAAATTATTATGAATACCAATTTTTGTTACTGTATAGTATTTTTTTAATCATTTTGAATTAATTTTGACACTTTTTCATTGTTAACCGATTTTGAAAATTAATAATTAATCGATGAGGATATAACAACATTTCAAGAATTGTATGAGTGGGCTGAACCTAAATAGTCTATCGAATATTGCTGTCAAATTTTCACCTGAGAAACATTATTTAGATGCAAAAGAATATTTTAATTCAGGAAATTATTATTGTTCATAAACAGACTTAACGATTAATTATTAATTTTAAGAATCTGTGAACAATAAAAAAGTGTCAAAATAAATTCTAAATATTGAAAAAAATACTATACAGTAACAAAAATTGGTATTCATAATAATTTATTTAAAAAAAAAAAATTAATTTTCAAAAATCGAAAAAAATAGTAGTTGAGGAAATCCCACGATCGGACTAGTCTAAAAAATGGTTGAATAGATAGATGTTTAAAGCAAAAATCTTTTTTAAAAATAAAAAATGACACTTTTAAAAACGCGATTTAAAGTTTAAAACTCAAAAAACGCGTTCAAAAACTCGTCGAATATTTTTGTTGTATTTTTTTCTGAAAAAGCCATAACGAAACAAAAATTTTGAAGAAAAAAACTTTTACTTTGGATCATTATCAAAGAAGTTATGACCAAAATACAAAAAAAAAGAGCGCTTTTTTAAATTTAATATCTTTTGAACAGGTAATCAAAAAAAATGTCAAAATTTAACAGGAAGGGTCTTTTGATGGGTACTAAAAAATATAAAAAAATTGAGGAAATAAAAAAAAGTTTTTCAAACTGTCCGATTTGGGATGGAATGTCCCAAATATTATTCATATAATATACGTTATATATATTATATTTATCATTATTAATTGATTTATTTATTTTAAACAATAACTCACTCATTTTGTTGCCCGTTCCGCGTGTCACCTGAAGCCTCATTGTTCCAGATTTGATGTACTGAAATTTTTCAAAAATCAACGGTGTTAGATAAACAAATAAAATTGAACATCCGGGATTTATTTGAAATTCATTTGAAACAGAATCTTTCTATATTGAAAAATATATATAATTTAAATTAAATCAAAATAAATTAAATTAAGTAATATAAATTGAATATTGAAAAATATATATAATTTATATGACCTTGAGATAAAATAATAATTCTGCTTTATCTTTTTTTCTCTTTAGAATATTGGGTCTTTACACAACAGCGGTGATCGTCATAAGTCAGATCATAAGACGCGGAGTCAGTGAAATGGCGCCGAAAATAATGTTCGACGATCTACCTTACGTCGATCGCATACTTCGTCTCTGTCTCGACGTTTATCTCGTACGAGAGAGCGGTGATCTTTGTCTCGAGGAGGATTTATTCGCGAAGCTCATATTCCTCTACAGATCACCCGAGACACTGATAAGATGGACCAGGCCACCCGAGCCTGGATCACGTGGGAATAATCGAGCCGAAAACGTTGACGATGACGTCGACGATGATTTAGCCCCTCGCGAAGACAGCGAATTGCGTCAAGCCTAATTTTGAACATTACTCGAATGTTCGAAATAAAAATAACGAGTAAAAAAAAAATTTACTCAAACTAGTCTCCTTGGCAATACAATAACTCTAATATTCTCTATTCGTAAATATGTCTACTCTTAAATAAATCTACTCTTGAATATCTCTATTCTCAAAACAACTATATATTCGTAAATATCTCTATTCAAATATATCTACTGTTAAATATCTCTATTCAGAATAGACAGAAGAATAAAGATATTCAAAAGAGTAAAGATATTTAAGAGTAGAGATATTTGAATAGATATTTAAGAGTAGAGTTGTTTAGGAATAGAGATATTTACGAATATAGTTATTAGAGTGATTCGTTTCAGGGTAACTTTTTTTTTGACCAATCATGCCCGAAAACCTTTAGTTGGTGCCAAAAAACGAAGTTTCGTGAAAGGGGGGTGTTGTCAAAAAATATTTAGAGGTCACGAATCAAAATTGAAGGTTTCCCATTTGATTAACATGGAAAAAAAAAAATTCTTACTATCAGTGTTACCATTCCGCGAATTTTGATATCGCGATATTTTCCAAGTGGGTACTTATAGGAAATATGATACTCTACAATAAAGTTCGTTGCGCCATGTCCGTAAATTCAACCGTTTCAGCGGTATCATTGTTTCAAGTGTATATTGTATGAAAATATCTATCCAAACGACTGTAACGCCTAAGCTATTAGATATATCGAAAAAATTCAAAAGACGATGAAGTAAAATAGATTTTTTTTTTGTTTTATTGATTTATTTGCATAGGGGATTCTTTGTGACATTTGTTGAATGGTTTTTCTGATGATTTTTTACATGCTGTCTCATAGAAAATGGAGTTCTTTTGATTGAGAAAAACAAAAAAATATCTATCTATTTTACTTCATACACCTATACCTGAAAAAGAGTTGAATTTACGGGCTCGGTTTTTGAGACTTTTTTGTAGCAAATTACTTTCTCTACAAAGTTCTTATTAGAATTTGAACTCAATGAACTTTATTGTAGAATATCATATTTCCTATAAGAACTCACTTGGAAAATATCGCGATATCAAAATTCGCAGAATGGTGACACTAATAATGAGAATTTTTTTTTTCAATGTTAATCAAATGGGTAACCTTCAATTTTGATTTGCGACCTCTAAATATTTTTTGACAACACCCCCCTTTTACGAAACTTCGTTTGTGGGTACCAACTAAAGGTTTTCGGGCACGATGGGTAAACAAAAAATAGTTGCCCTGAAATGAATCACCCTAATAGTTATTTTAAGAATATACATAATTAAGGGTAATTCAAGATTAGAGATATTTACGAATAGAAAAGTAAAAAGTAGAGTTATTGCCGTCTCCTTCTCCCTAATCGCTGGTTCGAATAAAACGAAAAAAAAAAGCAACGAGACCTTGCTTGAGAATTCCCTAAAGCTGGGATATGGAAAAAAACTAGCTTATTTTTTTTACAATAAAATAAAAAAGAAATAAGTGCATTTAACTAGAGAGTACATGGTGAGAGAGATTATTGGACGATGAGAAAGTAACCCGATGGACCGGTAAAAAAATTACTCTGAAAAAAGTAACGATATTATTGTGTAATAGTGAATGAGGAAGACATTTTTTTCTCGATTCAGTGAATTTTGAATCAAGGGATTGCGAATAATCCAGAAAGTAAACGGTCCATCGCCAACGACAGTTTTAATGAGAGTAGATTTTTTTTGTGTCCCAGTGTTTTTTGAAAAACATAACTTTTTCTACATTTATATTATAATTCCTATATTCATGTATGATTCGTGTTAATTTTTTTTTACATATCAGATATTCTTCAATATTGCAGCCACTTATTTTTCTGGTTTTTAAAGATTTTTCGAAAATTTATTGCTTAAGATTTTCTCATAATCATTTCACATTTTCAAAATCTCATAGTTGGAATATCTCGAAAAATTAGAGTCGCAGAAAAAGTTATTCTATGATTTTTTTCGAAAATTGGAGAATATAAAAATTCTTCTTAGATTCCTCAATGTTTGTCAAACTTTGATTTAATTTTCATTCAATTTGATTTTGAAAATCTTGCAATTTTCGTTTTACCTAATTTATTTTCCAGTACGAGACTTCCTGCAATTTTCTTTATTACTTTTTTCTTCAAACTACTATTTTTACTTGTAAAGCAAAAAATAGTGTCAACAAAAGTTTTGATCTCAAAGTTTTTTCTGTCACTTATTTTTGGAAATACTCGAATTAGAAGAGAAAATGAAATTTTTGAAAAATGGCCGGGTTTAAAAATCTGAAATAATTCAGGGAAAGTTTTTTTAAATCAAGATGGCAATCTGAAAAAATTTCGATAATTCCTAAAAGGGTCACGAAAAAAATGGGCTGAAATATTGAAGATTGATCTCTATATGACAGACTTTTTTTCAATACCAGCATTAAGTCAAATTCAATTTTGAATTTTTCACAACTGTGACAACCCACGTCATTTCTTTTAAAAACGATTTCGAAGAAAAAGAAGGAAGTTGAGTTAAAAAAGTTATTATCGATAAATAGAAGTGTAAAAAACGAATAAGATCTTCAAATGGATTTAGGCCTAGTGCTGGTATTTTCAAGAATCAGTCGCATACGTAAAATTCCTTATTCCGAAATTTTCAAATAATTTCCAATCGAATAAGTTGAATAAGGATCTTTTGCGATTTTGTTTATCACGTAAGTTAGTAGCGTTTGTATTTCGTGTCTACGTGAAGAAAGATATATGTATGTTAATATTAAATCAGTGTTTGTATATATATTCATTGAGTGTGTTTATACTTTTCATTTTGAACTATATTGAAATATATTTCGCGCAGTAAATTGGACATTTTTCTATTGTAATAAGTTGTAAATAATGCATTACTTGGATAAAGCATTACTGTATTTATTACCCATTACACTGCATAATGTGAAATGGATAAGTGTACCATTACAAAATACAAAAGTAATATGTAATGAATGCGTGAGCCATTACAAATAAAAAAAGTAATGTGTTATGGATGCATGTCCCATTACAAATAAAAAAAAAGTAATGTGTAATGGATGCATGTGCCATTACAAATAAAAAAAAGTAATGTGTAATGTATGCAGGGTTGCGAAATTTTTAATGAAAAATAATGCATTAACCATTACTTTTTTAATGGCTAATGGAAATAATTTCCATTGAATTTCAATGGTTAATGGAAATTATTTTCATCAACCATTAATAATTTCCATTGACCATTAAAATTTAATGGTTAATAAAAATGCAAATGCATTAAAAAAAGTAATGCATTATTTGCCTCGCCAGGATTGCGAAATTTGTAATGAAAAAGTAATGCATTAACCATTACTTTTTTAATGGCTAATGGAAATTTTAATGGTTATTGGAAATTATTTTCATTAACCATTGAATTTCCATTAGCCAATAACATTTAATGGTCAATGAAATTTAATGGTTAATGAAAATGCAAATGCATTAAAAAAAGTAATGCATTATTTGCAACCCTGATTGTATGCATGTTCCATTACAAAAAAAAAAGTAATGTGTAATGTATGCACGTTCCATTAAAAATTACAATTTAAAAAAAAGTAATTTGCAGTGGATAATATTCCATTACAAATAAAAAAATTGCCGTGCTCGTATTAAAAACTTGCACATTGCTGTCTCATTATTTTATTTCGCTCACTAAAAGTTCATCCACAATTATCACAAATGATCCATAAAGTTAAAAAATACAAACACAAAAACTAAATAATTTGCATGTTCTTTTTTTTTTTTTTTAACTTTATGGATCATTTGTGATAATTGTGGATGAACTTTTAGTGACCTGAATAAAATAATGAGACAGCAATGTGCAAGTTTCTAATACGACCACGGCAATTTTTCTATTTGTAATGGAATATTCTCCACTACAAATTACTTTTTTTTTAAATTGTTATTTGTAATGGAACGTGCATACATTAAACATTACTTTTTTATTTGTAATGGAACACGCATCCATTACATATAACTTTGTTTATTTGTAATGGCCCATGGATCCATTACACATTACTTTTTTTTATTTGTAATGGAACACGCATCCATTACACATTATTTTTGTAATTTGTAATGGAAAACTTGTCCAATACACATTGTTTGCATTACTTTTACATTATTATTTTCACAAGTCTGTATTGCTGGCATCGATCTCAATTCTTTGGCAGAAATGCACAAACTTAAAGAAATTATTATTATTATTACTGAATTTTGAAATAATCACTCAAATCATGTTTCAGGAAAAAATTTAGATGAAAAAATAAATGATAAAAGAATAAACTTTTACAATAGTAAAAATCAACAAGACTCATATCAAATGCTCATTTTTATTATTCAAATTTGTTATAAAAATATCTATTACTTAAAAAATTAGTAACGAGAAATATTGGAGTAATTTTATGAAAAAAGATATTAAATAGCCTTATCGACGATTATGATTCGACTCTCGAGTTTCAAAAGAATCGTGTGCTTCAAAATACTAAACGAAAAATCGTACTCTTAACGAAAAATTGAAAGACCCCGCCGATACTCGATTAATAACTCTCAAAAACTGATTTTATCATTAAAAAGACTTATTTATCAAGTACTTTCAGATTTCTCAGAATTTTTTAATCAACTTAACTTTCAAACGTTCAAGGTTCAACATCCCATTTCTTTCTCCATTTTAAATCGTTGAAATAAAAATTACGGGACAAACTCTTTGGATCTCAATTTCAATTGATAGATTTCGTTTCTTATCTGCTCGTTATCTTGACGCAAAGCTTGATTTCGCGATATTGCTTGAGCGAGTTCGTGATTCAAACGGGCATTTTCCTCGACCAATCGTTTTACGTCAAACGACGAAGAGGACGGAGTTTCTCCGTTGTTAATCGCGTTGCGCGTATCATTTGCAATTTCCTCGGTTTGTTGGAGGGTCAGTTTGATCATATTGGCCTGCGTTTGTACGTAAAATTCTTGCATAGCGCGAAGAATCTTTTTTGTCTCGCACTTTGTGTAAGTGCTGACGATCTCTTTGACGGAATTCAACATGGCGACTTGAAATTTTTCGCCTCCGTCGCTGCGACGATTGTTGGCATCGCCGGCACCTCGATTTCGTTCCCTCGTTGAATCCATTTGCGTTGTACTCTCGCGCGACGAATCCGACGGACGACTATTTTCCTTGCTCGAGGCATCGGAAAATCGGCTCGAGTCTTTGTTGGAACCGGCCGACCATCGCGGTCGATCCTTCGTTTCCGGTTTGGCCGTTTCCGTTTGAACGACGCTCCCGAGATTCATCAATTTTCTCTCCGCCGTCTTTACTTTTTCCTCAGTTTCTCGATTTTTCGCTCCTTCGGATTTCGTTCTTCCGCTTGCGAGAGAATTTTTCGAATCCAAACGCCGAATTCCGGTCTCGTCCGATCTTCTCTTTGTTGATTTTGTCGACGAGGAAGGCGTCGAAGCTTTTTCCTTTGCTCTCTGACCCGCTATCAGAACCTTCAGAGCTTCTTGCTCCGTGCAATTTTGCATCGGCGATGCCGAACAACTTCTTCTCGTTACGTGACGTTGCACGTTGAGCGGCATACTTTCGACTTCTCGCTCCGCCGACTCGAGACCCAAATCTTCCAGAAACGAATCATTCTCCATCTCGATTATTGTCACAAATCCACAGAGGGAAAAATGCTGGAATTTTTTTTCCATAGTTAAGAAGGTTCTTTTTTAAAAACATTCAAAAATTAATTCTAGTTTCCTTATGAAGTCAGAATTCCCGTGGAGAAAGCAAAAAGAAAAATGTTAGATAATTTTTTTCGAATATATTTTTCAACTATTATGAAATAATTTTCAGACACGATTGTTTGTTTCTGCAAAAATATTTGGAAGATTGTGTGACAATGTTCGCTTTTTACGTGCTAAAAAAAAAAGGCAAATATAACCTCAAAATAGTGAAAAATTCGTTCAACGAGCGCGAGTAGTTTTCATTATTTTCGCGTGAATGAAATAATTATTTACCAAGTTCTTTAAGTTGTCTAGTTTCTAGTGATGATCGATCGAATCTTCTATATCATGTTTGTTTTGTTGACACACGAAGAATTATTGAATAAAAACAACTGTTGAATGTTGACAGTTGACTCGATTTGGAGCGGCGGTGTGGAATGTTGACTTTTTAGTCAAATCAGTGTTAAATTATAGAAAATAGTTTTTTGAAATATTTTGATAAACAATTGCCAATATAAATATAATTAAATATGGAAAAGAAACGTTACATTTAAAAAAATACGAAGGTAGCGTGCAAATTTCCGCACGATAGCTCAAAGTATGTACTCACAAAGTTATTCAAAAATCAGTCACTTCAAGCAGCAAAACACACGAAAATATAATTCCGTTCGTGATAAACGCTCCTAAATCTTTTTCGTTCACATTTTTATTAAAAATCACTATAGTTTCGAACGAGCTGAGATAAAAACAGAAACAAATGAATTTGTTAATAACCGGCGCGTGATTTCGGCGCGCAATGTGTTTCCATAAGCGGCCGCGAGTAGCAGCACAAATCATGACGCAACCGGAAGTGGCGCTAAATAAAGGCGAATTTGAACTCTGTGGTACCCGCCTCGAAAGAATTTCGAGGTTACGTTTCGCGCCGGTACGCGTAAACAAAAATGTAAATATTGATTATGCAAAAGTAGTTAACGATAATTTGTCAAAGTAGGTGCCGCTCATCAACTCGTAATATTCAGATCATTGTTTTCTCATAGCGCAATAAATTTTAGGTTAAATATGCATCGATTCATCGACTTGTAACGAAAAAATGACGTCACCGGTAGACTTTTTACACATACATAAATTCCCAAGTTTATTATCGCCATAATTGTCAGTATAGAGTAAGCTGGTCAGCGATAAATCTAAAAAATTTGCAAAAAGTATTATCCCTGAAGTTTCGTTTTTTTTTTAAACAGAAAAATGGCCTTAAAGCTAAATCTCATTGCCGCTGCGTGCGAAGATATGGGAATTGGGATAAACGGAAGTTTGCCATGGCGACTAAAGTATGTAAATGCCATTCTAGAATTTACAAGAAAAAAAGGATGACAATTTTTCATGCAATGGAGACATAACACATTATTATTATTATCAATATAGGAGTGAAATGGCATACTTCAGTGATATGACAACAAAAACGAAAGACAAGAACAAGAAGAATGTGGTTCTTATGGGCAGACGAACGTGGGACTGCATACCAAAGAAATATCGTCCTTTGCGAGGACGAATAAATATGGTGCTCTCCGGTCAATCTTTGTAAATAGCCAATTTATACTATTTATACCATTGCTTATTTAATTGTTGAAGCATCAAGAAACTTATTCCGTTCCAATTTTTTTAAATTCTACACTTTATGGAAACTACACTTAATTTAATTTTAATTTAATATTTTAATTTAAATTAAATTTTAATTTAATTTAATTTTACACTTTAAGGGATTATGGAAATGAGGCCATTGTTTGCAAGAGCATTCTCGCTGCTCTGGACTGTATTTCGCAATCAGATCTGAAAGAAAGTGTTGAAAAAATCTGGGTAATAGGTGGAAGCTCTGTTTACAAGGTATGATATAATAACTGCTAATATGTCCCATGTTCGAACTGTAAAAATGACTTATTTAGCGATTATAAAAATTTTGCTCAGAAAATACCACTGAGCATTACTCAACTTCAAGTTAATTAACATTACATCGTATTGTTATCAAATTTGTTGTAAAATCAACTTTAAATATCAGATCACGGATTTGAAACGTGAATTCGATCTTTGAAATTAATTTCAAACACAATTTCAGGCTGCGATGGAATCGCCGAATTTCCATCGACTTTATTTAACGAAGATAATGAAGAGTTTCCGTTGCGACACGTTCTTTCCAACAATACCGAACGATCTGATTATCGTCGACGATCCTGACGTTCCAAAAGGAATTCACAAAGAGAAAGACATTCAATTTGAATATTTCGTTTATGAAAAAGAGGAATAATGCATGGAAAAATTTTCTACCTGAAATAGATGCTAATTTTTTAAATATATCTCCTTAAATTTTTATTATTTTTTCAAACCAACAATGCATAATTTTCTTTCTGCAATATTTTCGTTTTTACACGTTTCTGGAAAAGAGGAATAATGCATGGAAAAATGTTCTATCTGAAATAAATGCAAATTTTTGATATATTCTTAAATTCGTATTATTTTTTCAAACTCACATTGCATATTTTTCCTGGAATATTTTCATTCTTACATGATCTCTGGAAGGAAAGAATCCTCTTAATCGATGACGATGGAACAGGTGGCCTTTAACCGGGTGGCCATTCCAACTGTCTACCGCCGAGTACATGCAGATGTAGGTGATAGACCGATTGAGCACCGTTCGGCCCGTCGTTAACGACCATACGAAAACCCTTGTCGAGTCCCTCCTGCTTGGCGATTTTTTGGGCTACGTACATCAAGTGTCCGAGAAGGGGTGCGTCCGATTCCTCAGTTTTCGATAATTGGGCAATCTGCTTACGAGGTATCACCAGAAAATGGGTCGGAGCTTGTGGATTTACATCGTAAAATGCGACGCACTGAGAAACGAAAAAAAATATCGACAAATCGTTCTATTATTTGATAAACATTTTTTAAAAGCAGGATAGAGGTCAACATAACCTCAAAGTATGGTCTAACCTCAAAATCTTGTGAAAGTAAGAAAAAAGGTCTTTAGCATGGAAATTTATTGTAAAATAGACGAGACTTTTCTGCATTCCTGGTAATAAACGTACATAATTCACATTATAGAGTTTATTTGGATTTTTTCGTAAATAAAAAAACTTTCTGCTGTAAAGGATACTGACGTCGGCGAACATTTTTTGTCGAGAGTGAAGATAACATTTGTTGAACGATAACGAAGAAATATGATAATTAACGATATAAAAAGGATTTGCCTACCTTGTCGTCTTCGTGGATGAACTTGCAAGGAATTTCTTTACGCAGTATTTTGCCGAAAATTGTATCTTCGCCGGGAGCAGCTGACTGCGCCTTCTCTACTTCGGTCGCCATTTTCCTTTTCAGCAAAGCGTCACTCGCGACTCCGCATCTAACCGCGGCGATGTATTTTCTCGTTATTCCTAGAAAACTCACAATTTTCATAATTTGATTGTGTCGGAAACTTTTCTATGATCGTCTAGGATATGTTTCGGTGATATACTTTTTTTGCTTTATTGTTGTTTAAAAAGTTGCAGGAGCTCAAAGTTCAAAGAGCGGCCATCTTTAAAAATAGTATTTTCAAAGATGGCCGCCGCTCTTCGAAAGGCGCGGCGGGAAATTTGAATGTCCTTGTTCACCCGTTTCTGTAAATATTACGTAAATAACCGTAAAAATAATTTTATTCAATAGTTTACAGTCTCAACATCGATCTCTGTACGATTTTGTTTTTGTTTTTGTTAATACGCTACTTTTAATACGATATTCCATTACTCTATGCTGCTTTTCCTTTTATAAATACAATTAACTTATAAGCGCTTTACCTCGCCCATATACTAATTTGAAAATACATATAATACATAAAATACAACAAAAAATATGTATATATATATATATATATATATATATATATATATACATGTAGATTTATACACGTATGTATCATAAAATTAAACGCTATCGCGATTTTTTTTTACTTTACGTATAATGGCAGTGATATATCTGGTTTATACGCGGATGACTTTAACTCATACCGGTAGTCCTAAACGAGTCGTAATTGACTCCAGTCTTACGAAAAAAACGAGAACGAGAAAAAAAAATTTCACGCATATTTAAATATCTACGGCACTTACGAAAAATTAATACTTAACTCAGTATAAATCGACTTTACACCAAGGTTGCGAAATTTTGAATGTAAAAGTAAAGTATTATTCATTACTTTTAGAATGTGTAATGGAAAAAATTTCCATTATCCATTACAATGTAGTGTGTAATGGAAAACAATTTCATTGCCCATTACAATGTAGTGTGTAATGGAAAACAATTTCATTGCCCATTAAAATGTAGTGTGTAATGGAAAACATTTTTATTACCCATTATAATGGAGCGTGTAATGGAAAATATTTTCATTACCCATTACAATGTAGTGTGTAATGAAAAAAACTTTTATTGCAATTTTGGGAATGGAAAAATACAGATGACTAAATTATTGCAATTTTGCATTACATTTTGATGACTTAGGTACCTTAAAATGTAATGCAAAATTGCAACAACATATTCAACTATATTTTTCCATTCCCAAAATTGCAATCAAAGTTTTGTCCATTACACATTATCCGTTGCAATGGGTAATGGAATTTTTTTCTATTACACACTACATTGTAATGGGTCATGAAATTTTTTTCCATTACATACTACATTATAATGGGTAATGAATTTTATTACACCCTACATTGTAATGGGTAATAGAATTTTTTTCCATTACACACTACATTGTAATGGATAATGAAAATGGCAATGCATTACTTGCAACCCTGCTTTACACTACGAACGAAAATCGCTCTCATCGAGTCTCATCGATTACCGGAAATGAAAGGTATTTCATCTTATCTTTCATTTCTCGTGAGCATGAGAGACATCGAAATCAATATATCCTATTACAACAAATTCTTAAATGATTAATTGCATTACTTCACTTACACAATCATTCCCTACTAAATATACGTAATACTCGTTCTAAAATAATCAGGATATGCACCGTGTGCTGTTTTGTTTGAGCCAGAGAAAAAAGAAGAAAAAATAACGATCGATTCTCTGATTTTTTCAAGTAGACTTGTGGACACATTTGAAAGACGAAAACGCTTTTTCATGTGTTTATGGACGATGGATAATAGTGCAAAAATTAAAAAAAAAAAAAAAATGACATCAAAAATTCCACAAAGGACAAAAGTTATGTCGAAGAAGGAAAAATGAACGAAAATAATCGGTAAAAATAAAAATCGAAGGAGAAACGTTGACCAAATGCAATCATCAAGATTCCACACTGGCGAAATATTGATGCGTGAGAGCTTGAGCGGCGGTCAGACGAATATGAGGATCAAATGTCAGCAAATTTTTTATGAGATCAAGGCCATTGTCGTCCACCGTTTGTATGATGCTTTTCAGTTGTTTCGGTCGTCTTTGGGGAAATGCTGTCCAGCTGAGAGAGACGTTTTCCGGCCAGTTCTCTTGACTCGGTGTTCCTATTAATCTGAAATGTAAATAATTTATATTTTAAACTTACACTTTTCAAAAAATGTAGGCAAATTTTTGTGTAGTTCTTTCAGTAGAAAAATCATTTTGAAAAATCAGGCGTTCGAAATATAGGCATACTTTTCTTACCTTCCTGATCAGAGTTGTAAATAATGCACTACTTTGATAATGCATTACTGTATTTATTACCCATTACACTGAATAATGTGAAATGGATAAGTACAAAATACAAAAGTAATGTGTAATGGATGCATGTACCATTCCAAATAAAAAAGCAATGTGTAATGCATGCGTGTTCCATTCTAAATCAAAAAGTAATGTGTAATCTATGCATGTTCCATTACAAATAAAAAAGTAATATATAATGGATGCATGTCCCATTACAGATAAAAAAAGTAATGTGTAATGGATTCATGTCCCATTACAAATAAAAAAAGTAATGTGTAATCGATGCGTGTTCCATTACTTTTTTTTATTTGTAATGGCACATTCATCCATTACACATTACTTTTTTATTTGTAATGGAACACGCATCCATTACACATTACTTTTTTTATTTGTAATGGAACACGCATCCATTACACATTATTTTTTTTTATTCGTAATGGAATATGCATCTATTACACATTACTTGTTTATTTGTAATGGAGCAGGCATCCATTACACATTACTTTTTTATTTGTAATGGGACATGCATCCATGACACATTACTTTTGTAATTTGTAATGGAAAACTTGTCCAATACACATTGTTTAAAGTAATGGGTAATGCATTACTTTTACATTACTATTTTCACAACGTTGTTCCTTATAGAGGAAATAAAAAGAAAATTCGGCGGGACAGATTCAGCATTCTTGTTCGACTAAATCCTTTAATTGGAAAACAATGTAACTCACTGAAAAATTTGATCGAGCTGATCGCCTTCGCTCGAGCCCGGAAATAAAGGCCGGAGAGTATTGAGCTCGGCCAAAATACAGCCAACTGACCAGAGATCAACGGGCGTTGCGTAAGGACATCCAAGAAGGACTTCCGGTGCTCGGTACCACAATGTCACGACCTTAAATAAAAAATCGAATTTTCATTTTATTTGGTTAAAGAGAGAAATAGATGAGTAAAAAAAAGGCAAAAAAATCAAGGTTTATTTTATTTTTGTCGCCCTTAACCAATATTATTTACTGCTGATCACAAATCTATCAACGATTTTCGCGAAAACGCAAACCTTTTATCTATTTTGTAATTAAACCAACTTTTTTAGCTTTTTCTTGCTTTTTCATGAATCATTTTTTTCCCACATGCAAATAAATAAATAAATTCAAAAAATATATGATATATCACAGAAACGTTTTTTCAAATTCTCAGACAACACATTTTTATGACTTTCCGACTTACTACTGAGGTCAATCGCATTTCAAAGTCGTAAGTTTTTGCGAGACCAAAATCAGCAATCTTTATTCTTCCCTCGCTGGTAACCAAAAGATTTTGTGGCTTTAGATCCCGATGAATGATCCGATGACTGTGGAGAAAATCGACACCGAGAACGATCTCTCTGGACATCCGTCTTACGAGCTCGGCCGGAATCGTAGTCTGCGAATACGACGCAATGTACGATGCTAGATCTCGCTCCACGTGTTCGAAAACCAACCACAGCGTCAAGCCACGATTTAACGTTGTCGAGGACTCCCCAGTTGACGGTAATTGCAAATAGTTTCCCTGACAAACATCCAAAAGTCTCACCTACAAAAGAATAAAAAAACATTATTAATTTCGTACCAAAGTTGTGAAAATAGTAATGCAAAAGCATTACCCGTTACTTTCAACAACATGCATTGGACAAGTTTTCTATTACAAATTACAAAAGTAATGTGTAAAAATGCATGTGCCATTACAAATTAAAAAAAAGTTATGTGTAATGGATGCGTGTTCCATTACAAATAAAAAAAAAGTAATGTGTAATGTATGCATGTTCCATTACAAATATAAAAAGTTATGTGTAATGGATGCGTGTCCCATTACAAATAAAAAAAGCAATGTGTAATGGATGCGTATTCCATTATAAAGAAAAAAATTAATGTGTAATGTTTGCATGTTCCATTACAAATAAAAAAGTAATGTGTAACGTATGCATGTTCCATTACAAATATAAAAAGTAATGTGTAACGGATGCATGTACCATTGCAAATAAAAAAAAGTAATGTGTGATGCATGCGTGTTCCATTACAAATAGAAAAAGTAATGTGTAATGGATGCATGTCCCATTGCAAATAAAAAAAAGTAATGTGTAATGGATGCATGTGCCATTACAAATAAAAAAAGTAATGTGTAACGGATGCGTGTTCCATTACAAATAAAAAAAAGTAATGTGTAATGCATGCACGTTCCATTACAAATTACAATTAAAAAAAAAAAAAAGCAATTTGCAGTGGAGAATATTCCATTACAAATAGAAAAATTGCCGTGCTCGTATTAGAAACTTGCACATTGCTGTCTGATTATTTTATTTCGCTCACTAAAAGTTCATCGACAATTATCAGGAATGATCCATAAAGTTAAAAAAAAGAACTTGCACATTATTTAGTGATTCAATAAAGCGACGAATTTTGTATCAGTAACTTGTAATTTTTATTAGATTCCTTATAATTATAGGTAACAGCGTGTAAAAGCAAGTTTAATATAAAGTTGGATAATTTTTGGGGTTGAGTACATTTTCGTACTTCATATTTAACGATGAACTGTCTTTTTGTGTCTATTTTTTAACTTTATGGATCATTTGTGATAATTGTGGATGAACTTTTAGTGAGCGAAATAAAATAATGAGACAGCAATGTGCAAGTTTCTAATACGAGCACGGCAATTTTTCTATTCGTAATGGAATTTTGTCCACTGCAAATTACTTTTTTTTTTAAATGTAATTTGTAATGGAACGTGCATACATTACACATTAATTTTCAATTTGTAATGGAACACGCATCCATTACTCATTACTTTTTTTTATTTTTAATAGAACATGCATACATTACACATTACTTGTTTCATTTGTAATGGAACACGCATCCGTTACACATTACTTTTTTTTTATTTTTAATAGAACATGCATACATTACACATTACTTATTTCATTTGTAATGGAACACGCATCCATTACACATTACTTTTTTTATTTGTAATGGAACATGCATCCATTACACATTACTTTTGTATTTTGTAATGGTACACTTATCCATTTCGCATTATGCAGTGTAATGGGTAATGAATACAGTAATGCATTAACAAAGTAATACATTATTTACAACTCTGCCTAATATTCATGTTAAAAAATCGGCTTTCTGACGCTGACTCGGTCTCGGCTCAAGGACATCGTTGACTCTTTGATATACTAACGATATGCGGATGCTCGAATCTATCGAGTTGCTTGAGTCCAGCGATTTCTCGTAGCGTCGAAGATGGAAGACCGTCCTCGGTGAGAGGTACGCGAACCTTTTTCAGAGCAACGACTTGACCGCTGGTGAGATCTTTGGCCTTGTAGACGGTGCCATAAGCGCCGTCACCGATGAGCGAAAGTTCCTCGTAATGGGCGTGCTCACCGAAAAGTGAACTTTCACCAACGCCACCCTCGCTCGTGCCAACGTCACTCGTACGTCCCATTATACGACTCGTTAGATGCTGCGTCGATCTCTCGAGATCGGTCCGGACCTCCTCCTCCCTAAAAATGGACGAGGTCGTACCGGAAGCGATATTTTTCTCCTCTCTCGTTTCATCTTGAGTTTCCTCACTCGAGGAACTCTCGGACGGGTCGGTCAATGACAATCTCTCCTCTGTCTCGAGTGATCTTTCCTCCATTGTTCTCTCGACTCTTTCCTCGGCCCCGGCGCCGCTCGTCGATGCTTCCTCGCTAACGTCGAACCTCGACCTCTTCGCTTCCGGCGATGACGTAGCTGGATCCGCTGATTCTTCCGGCACCGGAAGTGAACGTCTTTCGGCCATCACGACATTTTGAATTTCAACCTGAAAGCAAAAATCACGTTACAATGGAAACAAGACTTGTAAAAATAGTAATGTAAAAGTAATGCATTACCCATTGCTTCAAACAGTGTGAATTGGACAAGTTTTTCATTACAGATTACAAAAGTAATGTGTAATGGATGGGTGTTCCATTACAAATAAAAAATAAGTAATGTGTAATGGATGCATGTTCCATTACAAATGAAAATAGTAATGTGTAATGGATGCGTGTTCCATTACAATTTAAAAAGTAATGTGTAATAGATGCATATCCCATTACAAATTAAAAAAAGTTATGTGTAAGGGATGCATGTGCCATTACAAATAAAAAAAAATAATGTGTAATAATGTGTAATATAAATTGAAAATTTCGTTGCACTTGTAACGCGAGTACGAAATAAAGAAAGGTAACTTCGATGAGAATATTAATTATTTTAAATAATATTTTTTTTACCGTGATTTTAATCGTTAATCGTGGAAATTGTGTTCGAACCAATAAAATAGTTATGAATCTGGTTGAAACATTGTAAAAAAAAAAAAAAAACACGAAACGAGCTTTAACGGTGGGAAAACGAGTCTGCCTACTTTGTGAACTCACACGACGACTGATTTGTGATATAATTTAAAGGGACACGATAAAACTGTTTACGAGATGACAGCACGTTTCCAGAGTGAGATATATTGTACACAATGCGTATGTGTATTATATATATTTGGGAACGATGAAACGACATTAAATAACAACATTATCGTCGGCTGACAAACATCGAATTTCATTTCGTCAATAATAATAATAATAATAATAATAATAATATTTGTGTTCGGTAAATACGAACATTTTACAAATAACATAAATAATGACAAATAAAGTTAATCATGAAAATAAAATAAAAATATACAATTACTATTTCAGTGTTTCGTTTTAGGTTTTTTTCATCTAGTCCATTTTTTCATGCTGATTATACACATAATTTTAATTTTTGTATGAGAAAAAAAACATTTATTGGGCTTTTTTTTTAACTAGTAGATTGTTTCATTTTGAGTTTAATTCTGAGATTTTTTTATGAAAATGAAGAATTATAAAAATGTGTATGTTTATTGGTTTTGGGTTGAATTCTTTTCAACCATCAAGTTGTTGTCACTCTAATTACACATAAATTCAAGTTTTTTGTAAACACTAAATATAGCGGGAAAGTAGATTTTTTAAAGTTTTTTTGAAACCCTGTATGAAAATTTTTTTGAGCTCCTTCCAGTGAAAAGAAAATCGAAATTTTAGTGCGACCGAAGCTGGCGCCAATTTTTTCCCTAAAATACAAAAAAACATTGTTTTCGTCTCAGATTTATGGATTTTTTGTGGACTCAGAAATGTATCCAAAAAGTAGCCTTAAAATAATCAATGAAAAATTGCTGTGGAAAAAAAAATGCATTTTTTAAATTTTTTCAGTGCTTACTCGCTCTTCCGGGGTTGGTCCCAAATTTTTTTTTACCCTGAATCTGAGACGGAAAGAATTTATTTTTAAATTTTTAGAAAAAAAGTTGTTTCCAGCTGCGCCTGAAGAAAGCATTTACACACTAAAATTTCGATCATCTTTCAACTGAAATGAGCTCAAAAAGTTTTTTGTAGAGTTCGACGGGGGACACTCCATTATGTAAATTGATGGGAACGTTCCCCATCGTTGAGAATACGATATACAATTGCGCAGAGAGATCGTTGGATATCACTAATGATCTATATTGAGGCGCAATGTTATTGTTATTGTAAATATTGTTGTTAATCATGAATTTTGGGTCAAACATTTTTATTTTTGACACTGGATTTATGAGAATTTTTTCAGATTTTTAAATTACGGCCCTGTTTTCGAAAAAAATGTTCAAAAAATCATAATGTACTCAAATTTGGTTTTAAAAATCTGAAAAAAATTCTGAATACTATTTTGAGTTGAAAGAATCATACAAAAAATCGTTAACGAAATCAGCGAGGTTGTGGGTCACACTCAGGTCGACTTGGTATGGAATGCCCCATGTACAATAATTAAAAATTTCTGAAAATATTAGCATGTGAACAAATAAAATCCTCAACACTTTATGCAGCTTTATCATCTACGAGGAAGCATTTCTCACGTTAAATATCGTACCTTTCTTCTTTGAATTCGAGATTCGAAAAAAAAAGACTCGCGTCGAAACCGAAGTTTGATCACGATCGATCACGAAGATTTGAAAACTTTTGTAAATGTGTGAAAAAAAAACAGGTTTAAAAATACTGCAAAATTTTTTCACATTTACAGTGCATTGTATTCCAAAGCACTGTAATCCAAGCACTGCGATCCAAAAAGTAGCCCCATCGTCCGCAGAGGTTATGAACGTCAAGGTCAATGCGAAAAACAGACGTTTGTTGACTCGACGCGTCTGACCTGTCATATTTCGCATAATTTCTCGACTCGCCATAATCGTCATTACGCTCCACAATCGCCGAAATTTCGATGAATTGACGGAAAATAATATTAAGAAGATTATGCAAAAAATACGGGACGAGATGCGAAAAAAAACTCCACTTTCAAAGAAATCGCGACAAAGCGGCGCTCCGTTGTTTGTAAATATGATCTCCAGCGCCATTGTCGAGACTCGAGCGGGCGGCAACTTGGCGAAGCTCAAACGATCGTGGGCACACGTTCGGTCGGTAAGTCGAAATCGGTCGATAAGCTGCACACAGATTTTTGAGATCTTTTGACAATGAGCTTCGCCAAGCGGTCGCTCGCGCCACATTGGCGCTGACGATTATATTTACAAAGGACGGCGCTCCGTGGGAATTTTTTAGTAACCGCCACTTTTTTTCGCGTCGCGTGCCCCGCATTTTTTCGCATAACTTTTAAACATTATTTTTCGTCAATTTATCCCCAATTTCGTCGATTGGGGATCATAATCACGATTATCGCGAGTCGAGAGATGGTGCGAGATGACAGGTCGAACGCGTCGCGTCAACAAACGTCGGTTTTTCGCGTCCATCTTGACGTCCCTAACCTTCGCGGACAATGAGGTTATGTTTTGGATTGGAATGCTTGGATTACAGTGAACAGTTTTTGCGAATTTCGAATTGAAGGAAGAAACGTACGACCTTTAACGTGAAAAATACTTGCTCTGGAATGATCTGCAAGTCTCATCACAGTCGGTGAGTCGTTTTACACGAAAAATTATTTTCAGAGCTTCCGGACTTAATTTATGTGACGTCAGTGGCCCGAACTTGAATTATGAGGGGTCTAAGGCCCTGATATTAGGTTATGAGAGGTTGCTTAATTTATTGTACGTCCAATAACTCGAATTTATAATTAATACAGTATATATCGTCCTTAAGGAGAAAAATAAAAAAATTTTCTTTCATGCTCCGACATATTGCATACATATATTTATACTCCTGTGTGTAAGCCGATGGTTGAGTCTTTATAAGATTTTTTACTTGGAAGTGAACGGTTTTTCCAAAAATCTTGTAGAATCTTGTTCTGGATCCAGTGCTTGACTCTTTTCAACATTCTTGCAAAGATTCTTTGCAAGATTCTTGATTCAAACTCGAAAACGAAGGGCCGCAGGACAATTTTTATTTTTTAGTTCTCGGTGTATATATATATATATATATATATATTAGGGTGTTTTTTTCGACTTTTTTTTTTATTTCTTTCACTCCCTACCCGAAATTTTGTTGCATATGTCTGAAGAAAATTCCCTGAAAGTTACAGCCCTGAATATTAATATTAAGTACTTTCCCTCCGCATGATAAGTTTTTCCATCTAAAATACACGTAAATCAAAAACTTTTTTCTCTAAAATTGTACCACTCTGCGGTTTGTTATGCTATCGCATTGATTTTGGTCGCAATTTACTCAGAATTGAACGATCTTTGAAAGTGTCTTTAACAGCGTAAGTGTAACTTACACTGGTGAGATGGTAAGAGGTCACTAAAGTTGACTTTTACGTACAATTCTCGTTTTTTCGCTGTTATCTCCGAAATGATCAACTTTACCGAAAAAATGTAAAGGAAAATTTGTCTGGAAATTTAATTTTCCACAAAAAAGGTCCTTTAAACCTAATTGCTAAAATTAATATTTCTTGAGATAATGAACCTTGACTTATTTGTGATATGAAAATTTTTATGGATCCTCGAACCAAAAGTTTCAAACTGTTGATATTCCATATCATATCACCACTGGTGATATGATATGTGGTACGGTGATATGATATGGAATACCAACAATTTAAAACTTTTGGTTCAAAAAACTATACAAATTTTATACCATAAATAAGTTAAGGTTCCATATCTCAAGAAATATTAATTTTAGCAGTTAGGTCCAAAGGACCTTTTTTGTAGAAAATTAAATTTCCGACAAAATTTTTCTTGGCGATTTTCCAGTTAAGTTAATCATTTCGGAGATAACAGCAAAAAAACGAGAATTTAGGGTAAAAATCAATTTTAGGGACCCGTGCCATCTCACCAGTGTAAGTTACACTTACGCTGTTCAGGACACTTTCAAAGATCGTTCAATTCTACGTAGATTGCGACCAAAATCGATGTGATGGAAACTTATCACGCGAAGGGAAAATACTTGATATTAATTTAATGGGGGGGGGGGGGGGGGGGTAGCGGACGGCAAAGGACCCAAAACATCTGCGGCAACACCTGCCCTCCACCCTCCCCTTTTTCCGGGCCTCCGCGCCCCTTCTTATTGCCATCGCGAAGAGAACGGAAGAAAAAGAGAGCCCGGTGAAACTTTGAACATCTTGTCGGCGCTCAAAACTGCCCGGTACAAGACTAAAGAGAGGTCTTTGCCCCTTTGTCATTCGCAGTCAATATTGCCACGACTATACTTATTACTACCGCGACTTCCGAAAATATTTTCGACTAAGATTTGAAAAAGGAAAAAAAAATTCTAAAATTTCTAATCATGACGTCACGACGCAATCAATAATTATGGAAAAAAAAAATTAATATTAACAATAATAATAATGAATTACCAGAAGAATTATTCGAATCAAATCGAATATTTGAATTATTCGAATTATGGAAATGGAAAAACTAAAAAAAAAATAATAAAAATCCACCTTTGACAATTCGATTAATAGTTATATTTTAGGGGTGTGCGAATATTCGAATTTACGAATTATTCGAGATTAATCGAATCTAATAATTCGAATTGAACTATTCGAATAGTTCGAATAATTCGAATTCGATTCGAAACTCGATTGGAATTAATCTGTTCGATTTGTCTCGAATAATTCGTAAATTCGATCGCTCGCGCACCCCTAATTTAATACGAAAATAGGTTCTTTTGATATTACGTCGACAAAGAAAGCTATATAGAGGAAGAGGGAGAAAGAGAAAGAGGGGGGGAGGGAGAGAGAGAGAGAGAGAGAGAGAGAGAGAGAGAGAGAGAGAGAGAGAGAGAGAGAGAGAGAGAGAGAGAAAGCGAGAGAGAGAGAGAGGAAAATTTGGCATTAAACACGTCAACGCGGATGACCTTGGGAATGTCAATGAGAAATTGTCGAAACGAAGGGAAATACGCAGTTGGATATTTCGGAAACACAATGTAAAATTGTGTAACGATTTGCGCAGATTATGTTTAATTGTTTCAGCGTGACGTTCGAAAACGTGATCAGATTCAAAGTCGAAAAGAGTCACGTGGCTCATTTAAATACAAACATTTTCATAATTCAAGCAAAATGTGCGAATACAAATTTTCACGTCGCTCTTTTTTTTTTTAACTTCAAATTTTCATCTGTGAACAGCCATTCATCGAAATTTGAATGAGAATAAGCTAGAATAAGCTAGAAAACCTAAACCCTCAAAAAAAAAAATCCAGAATAATCCTTTAATTACGCTCCGACGTAAATAGTTGCAGCGTCACTAAAATAGTTATTACTCCGTAAATTATTGGAATTAAAAAAATAACGCCTCAAGGCGCTTTGAAGATGATATCTGTCCATCAATGAGAAAGCATCAAAGATTGAATTTCGAAAATATGTGAATATCATGAGAAAATAAAAAATTTCAGAAATTTTCTATCATTATTATTGTTATTCAATATTGACCCGTATTTTGAGAATTATCGTTGACCAAAAATGTGTGTCTCCCACACATACCATTCTTGTTTAACATTCCACCGTGAAAAGTAATACGCTCGACTGTTTAAATAGCGTGTGCATACAGTGAAAAACATTTTTCACGTCTTATTTTCTCGTGGCATCGATATGTCGGATAAGCCAAAAGACACACACACACACACACACACACACACACACACACACACACACACACACACACGCGCACACACACACACACACACACACACACACACACATCAGAATACATGTATGCTTTTCTCAAAGACTTTTATCGAAGTTGAATGAAGTCAAGGAATGTTTTTTGTGATGATAAAATTAAATAGATCGCAGTGAAGCCTGCTCTCCCTCAGCGAGGAATGCGATAACGGTAAATGTCTCAAAACAAGCGGGGAAAAAAATTTGAAGCGGTCGAGTTGACGATTCTTCCGTTAAATTTTTTTTTTCTTTTTTTTTTAAATTTCCATGGCTGACCCGTGAAAGAAAAGCCATGGGAACTGAATATAAGTCGCATGCTCATCAGCGTGGGACAATTTTTTCATTGTTTTAAATTCTTTTCTATTTTTTTCATTTTTTTTAATTTTCTATTTTTTTTTATTTCCTATTTTTTATTATTTTTTTATTATTATTTTTTTAATTTTCTATTTTTTTCTTGTACATGTATTATTTTTTTGAATCAGTCGCTAATGCAGGATGTGCAATTGCGTCCTCGAGTGAGAAAGAGGTCTCACGCCGCTGTTTGGATTTGTGAGAGGGAGAAAGAAAACAAAAAAAAAATCGCTCCTTCGATGAAGTGGTTTTTATCAACTTCCGGTAGCGATAAGCCGAGAGTAAGGTGGGAGGGAAGAGTGGAAGTGTATTTATGGGTATGTGTACATTTGTGAGAGTCAGAGGACCGAAACTTGGGAGTTTAAAAAAAATGTGTACATCAGTTCAATATTAGGGTGGCCCGTGTTATGGTAAAGTGGTTATGTCGGAACACTAATTTTTTTCCGCTATTGTTGAAGTAGAATTAATTTTTCTCAGATACTTTTCAATAAATACTTATTTAATGATGGACCCACACTTGTGACAAAAAATAGATTATTTGAATAAATTGATGGATTTATAAATTAATTAATTTATAGGGAGTATTCTGGTCTCAAAAAGAATCAATTTTTTTAGCATATTCTTAAAGTTTAGACTTTTGAGAATATAATCGAAAGAAAATTTTCAAATTCCAATAGTTTACAGTTTTATAACTATTTTAGTGACGCAGCAACTAATCAAATAAAATTTCAGTGCTCGATTGACTTTACTAACGGATTAGTCACCCCTTAAAGATACAAATTGCCGTATAAACAATGTTTCCTTATTGGCAAAATATACAAAAATATTTGTAAAGGAGGTTCCTGGAATTTAACGTTGTTAATAGAATTTGTTACTAACTAAAATTGAATAAAATTAAGTTAATCACATCTCCCCATTATATGCATTCTTTATGAAAGAACGAAGAAATTTATCTACCGTTAAAACACTTTATCTCCGTGGTTTTACTGTATAAAAAAATATGGGGTCGATTTTGACCCCGAAGTGTGAAGCTAAAAAAAAGCCTCGTGAGTTTAAGGGTTGAATATAATATAGTTCGTGTTAACCTCTTTACTCGATTTTTTAACTAGATAAACTTGAGTAAAATGAGATTCATCACACCGCAGTTATCTTCCCTATAAAAAAAAATAGAAGAATCCATTCAAAATTCAACCCCGGTTAAATTTTATCTTCTCTGTAAATCCATCGGATTAAATCCAATATAGTTAGTGCGAGCGTCTTAACCTCCTTAAGAGAATTTGTGGCTAACGAAACTTGAGCCAAATTAAATTAATCACAATTAATTACAATTGATTAATCACATTTAATTAAAGTTAATTAATCACAACTAATTAATCACAATAAATCACAGTAAACCTCATTATGAAAAAAAAACAAAGGAATTTAATTCAACCCCATTTAAATTTTATCTTCCCTGTAGTAATTAGGCGATTTGAAAAAATCGGGGTCAATATTGACCCCAGCATGGGAAGTTAAAAAGAATGACACGTTAGTTATAGAGTCAATTGTAAAACGAATCTTAATAATATACAACAGGTAAATAAGGACGGAGGAGGCTGTAAACCTAAAGAAATGTGGAAATTTTGGGTAAATGGACGCTACATTCGTACATATGTATATGTATAGAGAAACGCTTCCTCGTAGTTATCTCGACACCACCTTCCTGGAAGGAGAGCCATATAGACCGGTCGGTCAGTCGGGGCGCGGCGATATATCTGAAGAGAGGTCCCCGGACCCAAAGCATACTTTTCTCTCTCTCGCGCTCTTTCTCTCTCTTTCTCGCGCTCTCTCTCGCTCTCTCTCGCGCCCTCTCCCTCGCGCGCTCTCTCTCTCTCTCTCTCTCTCTCTCGCGCGCGCGCGCGCGCTCTCTCTCGCGCTCTTTCGCTCTCTCCTCACTCACACGAACACGGACACAGTTCCTCCGCGTGGCGCGTGGGAAAAAATACTCTCGAAAAAGGATCCGACGATAACTCAAACCCTCGGAATTCCAAAGCGTGCATTTTGCTACTCCTCTCCTTTTCTATCCTCGTCCCTCATTCTCATTGCATATTATATGTATGAATATATTTATACATAGGCATTACTGTCGATACACATATGAATGAACGTGGAATTTCGTTTATGCTGACAATGTTGACACCGTTTATTAAACCATAATTATTGGGGTCACGTGGAGGAGCTTAACGATATTGTTGTCGTTGTTATTGTTTTTTCTTTTTTTTTTTTTTTTTAAATTACGCAAATAAAAGTCGATAAATAAACAATGTGCAGATTTTTTTTTTTACTTTAAAAAATAATTAATCTTCGTGTTGAAAAATTTATTTAAAAAAATTAAATAATATTTATCTGAGTGAGAATCAGAATATTGTAAAAAAATAAAGTGAAATATAAACTGAATTTCCATTTTAAAAAATGAGCGATTTTTTTTTACTTGATCTATGAATTGAAAAATTTATTTTTAAAAATTAAATATTTATCTGAGTAAAAATCGGAATATTGTAAATAATGAAAATTAAATATTAACTGAATTTCCATATGAAAAATGTGCGAATTTTTTTTTTCCTGTAAAAAATAATTAATCTACAAACTGAACAATTCATTAAAAAAATTAAATATTTATCTGTGTGAGAATCAGTATGTTGTGAAAAATTAAAATGAAACAAAAACTGAATTTTCATATATTTCATTCATAATAATTTCACTTCTAATATTTCCCCATAGTTTTCACATAAAATTTTCAATTTCAATTATTATCTTTAATCAATTTTTGTGGCAATAAAGATATTCCAACTTGATGTAAACATGTAAACATATCAAATAAAAATCTAATTCTTTGAATGAAAAAAAAAATTCAACGAATTAAAATTAATTCAACAAATTTAATACAAGGATAATTCGTAAAAGCAAAAAATACATATTATGAAAAATGCAAATAATAAAATACATCATTAAAAAACTTGAGTAAATGAGTAATTTGTCAAAATAATAATAATAATAATAATAATAATAATAATACTAATAATAATAATACAAACACGCAAAAATAATGCAAAATTAAAAACCCTCAAAATTCAAACCTTTGCAAACCTTCAAAACCTTTTAAATTTTAAAACCTTTAAAATTCAAGGCAGATGCGAGATTTGGAAAATTTCGCCACCAATATTTATATCATTTATCGATTTAAATGTACTTCTTGATTTATTGATTTAAATGTAGAAGGACGAATGCAACAACCAAAATTCAGCACTATTATTTTTATTTATTTTATTATTTTATTAATTTATTTATATACATATATATTTATATATTTACATACCGACAAGGTAGTGTCCTTCCACGAGCGTCAACCGCGACCGGAAACTCTTCGAGTACTCGCGTCTCACGATTTAACGAAATACGTATATATATATGTGTATAAAAAAAATACGAGCGAGATCCGAAGTCACCGCGTCAACGGGGGTTCCCCTCTTCGTCGTCAGACAGCGCCAGAGAGTACGTTCACACGGGTTCACTCGCACTCCAGCCTCCTCCCCCGCTCTTTCACCCCTCCCCTCCCCTCTCATATACAAAACGTAGTAATTCAATTTTTATTCTCATTCACTATATTCGATCGAAATTTGTGCAGAAAAATTATACTCATTGATTTTGATATCAAGATAATGTTTTTGAAAATCGAAAGATAATTCAGATAAAAAGAAATGATTTTTCTGTACGAAAAGGGCATGATTGGATTTTTTAAATCATTATTTGTCAATTATTTTTATTTTTTTTCATTTTTTTTTTTTTTTTTACACCGAACGAATATAATGCGGAGGTATGCCCGGCTTTAAAAGGCCTCGATCTCGTTGTCCTCTCTTTGGTGTTGGTCGGCCGAACGCCGGTCGAACACTGATGCGTCGTCGCCGCGAGTCCCGAAACATGAATGGAATGCTTCCCACAGAAAATACAGCAGCAGCAACAGCAGCAACAGCAGCAGGCGGCAGTTCTCCTCTCGGCGGTGGCCGATGCACACGCGAGACGGGTTCGAAATGAAACGAGAGAGTCACGGGGGGAGACTCATTCTCTTTCTTTCTATCTTTCTTTCTTCCTCTTTTCTCGTTCTTTCTTTCTCGAGCCAGGAGCGAAGCCACTCCCTAGCGGTGCCCTTGACCATTCAACGTCCTTTGTTCGGTATTTGCAATTGTTCAATTTAATTTTTATTTTTTTTCTCCGCTCTACCCTCCGCGCCCTCCGCGGTCACACTTTGGGTCGATTTGACCTTCATTTGACCTTACTTTTTCGAACGAGTATCGTGACCAAACTATGGGGCGGAAAAATCCGAAAAAATTACAGAACATACTTCAAACATTCTAGTTGATATATGAAAAGTTAGTTTATAAAAAATCAAATTACCGTGTACACTACCAGCGAAAAGTTTCCGGAAAAAACTTCAAAAAAAGTCTGGAACTTTTTTTATGCAATTTCGCCGGAAGTCAACGTAAACTAATTTAACAAACAGCATTTTCGAGAGGAAAAATTTGGCTTCGTTTCCTGTTTTTTAAATTCTTTATTTAAGGCGACTAACCGTTGTTTTTTAAAATAGATTTCAAATCTAAAAACAAATTGTGAAAATAATTTAAAAAACAGAAAATGATGCCGAATTCTTTCCCTTCAAAATGCCGTTTGTTAAATTAGTTTACGTTGACTTCCGGAGAAATGCCATTAAAAAAATGTTCCAGACTTTTGTGAAGTTTTGTTCGGAAACTTTTCGCCGCTAGTGTATATATTAGGGTGATTTTTTTTCCACCAATTTTTTTTTTTCGTTCACTCCCCACTCGAAGGTTTGTTGTATATTTCTGAAAGAAAATTCCCTGAAAATTACAGCCCTTAATATTAATATTAAGTACTTTCCCTTTGCTTGATAAGTTTTTCCATCTAAAATACACGTAAATGAAAAACTTTTTTCGTCAAAATTTCACCACTCCGCGGTTTTTTATGCCATCACATCGATTTTGGTCGCAATCTACGTAGAATCGAACGCTCTTTGAAAGTGTCCTGAACAGCGTAAGTGTAACTTACACTGGTGAGATGGTACGCGTCCCTAAAGTTGATTTTTACCCAAAATTATCGATTTTTCGCTGTTATCTCCGAAATGATTAACTTAACCGAGAAATCGCAAAGGAAAATTTTGTTGGAAATTGAACTTCCTACAAAAAAGGTCCCTGAGACCTAATTGCTAAAATTAATATTTCTTGAGATATGGAACCTTAACTTATTTATGGTATAAAATTTGTATAATTTTTCAAACCAAAAGTTTAAATTGTTGATATTCCATATCATATCACCATATCACATATCATATCACGAGTGGTGATATGATATGGAATATCAACAATGTGAAACTTTTGGTTCGATAATCCATAAAAATGTTCATATCACAAATAAGTTAAGGTTCAATATCTCAAGAAATATTGATTTTAGCAATTAGGTCTAAAGGACCTTTTTTGTGGGAAATTAAATTTCCAGACAAATTTTCCTTTACATTTTTTCGGTAAAGTCAATCATTTCGGAGATATCAGCGAAAAAACGAGAATTGTAGGTAAAAATCAACTTTAATGACCTCGTACCATCTCACCAGTGTAAGTTACACTTACGCTATTGAGGACACTTTCAAAGATCGTTCAATTCTGCGTAAATTGCGACCAAAATCAATGCGATAGCATAAAAAACCGCGGAGTGATAAAATTTTGAAGAAAAAAGTTTTTGATTTACGTGTATTTTCGATGGAAAAACTTATCACGCGAAGGGAAAGTACTTAATATTAATATCAAGGGCTGTAACTTTCAGGGAATTTTCTTTCAGACATATGCAACAAAATTTCGGGTGGGGAGTGAGAGAAATAAAAAAAAGTCGAAAAAAATCACCCTAGTATATATTTATATATTTAATATTTAATATTAATGTATTAATATATTACATATATTAATAATTTATGTATTTAATATTTTATCAACTGAGATGAACCTTATTTTGAATTTTTTAAGTTTAATCATTCAAGTTGTTTTTAATATACACAAGTTGGGGCCCTTAATCATAAAACGTCCAATATTTAGTACTTATCGATATCTCAGATGAATTATCATGAAGTTACGGCAACTTCGAGTTATCATAAAAGGAAAACTTATGTAAACACAGAATTTAGGTCAAAAGATATAATGCTCTCTGTTTCCTTTCCGCTTCTGGACTGCTGGGAAATTATCAATATCTGAGTCATCATTGACTCGTGACACACACGGATGAACAATAATGATTGTGCGGATGAGCCACGCATCATATAGTTATTAGCATGATCTCTGAGTGTTCTATCCGGAGAAAAAGCGGAAATTAATTTTTTTTCCCCTTTTGGATTAACTAAGCAAGTGAATCACACATTGGCACAACATAAGTCACCGTCCTACAAAAAAATCATCGATCTTCGATTACTCTCCGCTCGTGAGAAAAATAATTCTCTTTAGTGATGAATGAAATTTTATAATAAATTTGGAAATATTGTCATTTTTTAATCACATTGTTTTGTTTTAGATTTTTAGGTTAAATTAATAAATAAATAAATTATTAATCGACAGTAAATAAAGTAAAATTAACAGATCAATAAATGGCTAATTAACAAATTATCTTTTCAATAAAAAATTCGATTATTTGCCAATTAAGAAGAAAACATAATTATAATTCAATTAATCATAACTCCTTATTCACGATTATATAATATAACATAACATAATATAATATAATATTTCAAAAATATGAAAAAATTCATATGCATTCAGAAAAATTAACGCATTTGATTTGTTTAAGAAAAAAAAAAAATCACTGAAAAATTGTTGAATAATTATTTGTTTAAACAATTTATTAATGACTATTAGGCAATATTATTATGGATAATTGTTGTTTATGGCATGCCAAATGTTGATGCATTTTTTCAGATTTTTATTGTATCACGAAGTATGGAAATTTCAATCAGATACAATTTTTGGCCGGGACTGTATCGCCAATCCTTAATCAATCAATTAATTTCTCTCTCTCTCTCTCTCTCTCTCTCTCGGGACGAATTTCGCTCAATCTTGTATTTCTCTCGGCGCCATCTACGCTTACTCCTCTTCTTCATATTCGTCCCGCTCTCGGAAGCGAGATAGCCCTTATAAAGGGAGAGGGCCACTTTACACGCTCACATGTAACTATTATAGTTTACACGTGGGTCATTCCATGTCAAATAGACCGAGAGTTGAAATCGAACTCTTTCAATTTCGATGAAATTTGGTCAGAAGATTTCGTTTTCAATAAATCGAAGTTCCACCAAAGGAAAAAAATTGAAAAAATTTTCTTCGAAAGTTATGCAAAATTCAAAACTTCACAATTTTTCAAATCTTGCCAGTTTATTTTTTAAATATCTCGAAAATTATTATAGTTACGAAAAATCGTTCGCAATTCGTCTGAAAAAAATATTCAGAATTTTTTTTTTTGAAAAATGATGAATTTGGAGAATTTTGAATTTTCAAAAATCTTGAAAATCCAAGTTCCGTATTAAATTTTTGGTTCAATTTTTTTAATATAATACCTTGTATTGATCTCAAAAGATCCTGAAATTTTCAGAAAGGTGTTTTTTCGTTTTTTTTCAAAAATATGAATTTTTGGATTTTTAAAAATCGTGTAAATCCACGATCGGCATTGCATTTTTGGTTTAATTTTTTTAAATGTAATAACTTGTACTGATCTTAAAAGATCCTGAAATTTTTAGGATGGTGTTTTTTTTTGTTTCAAAAATATACATTTTTTAATTTTGGTAAAAAACAATTTTTTTTTTTCATCGAAATTGAAAGGGTTCGATTCCAACTCTTGGTCGATCTGACATGGAATGACCCATGTACAAAAAACGCACACACTGAGGTGAGTAGTGCGTTAATTTATGCACGCTCTCTTGAGTTACATACACACAAATATGCGAAACACACGTTCACACATCACGTTCCGTTAGCGAGATAGAATTCGAACAAAAAAAAAATAAAAAAACGAAGTAGAAAGGCTCGAGCTACTTGTGGGCCTCCTGCCGAAGACTAAAGAACTCTATTTCATATTTTTTTTTTTTCGGTCCCTAAATTCCTCCGTCGAATGTCCCTTGAGCCGGATAAGTTGTCAGGAATTCTCGAGGTTTAAGAACTACATATCCGCGATTCTTGAACACACACAAGTGTGCTTTTTATGCGCCGACAACATCTTCGAACGAAACAGCTGTGTTCGACCACTTCCGTTATTAATATACACGATATACTTTTGTTAAGGCGATATTCCAGTCTGGAAAGCCGATTTTCCATGCTATTTTCATGAAGACCGAGACCGAGTAGGCCAATAACCTTATTACCTTATTCTGTAATCTTCTAGCAATTGATTTTATTGTTAGAATATACATGTTCGGAGGTGTTTTATTAAATATCTCGCGAACCGTGCATCGTATGACAAAAACTGTAGAGATCATTTTTGTAGATAACAAAATTCTCTACAACTTTTGTCGCACACTTTTTTCCGTATAGTGCATAGATTATTAGTTATCGCCCGTTAAACTTTTTTCAAAATGGTTTTCGCTAAATATATAGTTAACGGTTAGTGATAAATAAAAAATAGTGGTAAGCAAATTTGTAGAGCATAAAATTTCCAATGAACTTTATTTGAAACTTTTTTCTGTAAAATTAATAGTTCAAGAGGAAAGCTTGAGTTTTTCGGAACGGATCGATTTGTTACGTTTATCGGGGGTTCTCATATCGAGAGTCCAGTGTATCTCTATTTTTATTCCGCACGAATGGTCAAATTTTTTTCCACGCCCTTCTGTTTCTCAGCCATTTAAGCTAATAGGAGGGAGTTTATTAAGGAACTCGGTAGAAGAGTGAGAAACGCGCCTTCTCAAATCTCTCGGCAAAACTAGACTACGAGGACTGGTTGTTGCCCAATTTAGGACCCCTCTCCTCCGTCCATAGGTCAACTTTTTGCATTTTTGGAATGGAAAATAGAGGAGTTGAACCTGCGGCGCGTATTTGAGTTTGAGAAAAAAGGGTGCGACAGAGAAATAGAAGGAAAGGTGCCTCTTAAGGGGGTCGAAAATTTGCTCCGCGGTTGCCGGTAACTTGAGATCCTCGTTGCCAACTCCGAAATTATTCTTGCCAAGACAAATGTACACCATCTTAAGGGGTTTTAACACATATGTACACCATCTTAAGGGCTTTTAACTTTTAACACATATGTACACCATCTTAAGGAGTTTTAACACGTATGTGCACCATTTTAAGGGGTTTTCACCATCTTAAGAGGTTTTCACACTTATGTATTCCATTTCAAGGGGTTTTTACACATATGTACATCATCTTAAGCGGTTTTAACGCATGTACACCATCTTAAGGGGTTTTAACACATATGTATACCATCTTAAGGGGTTTTAACACATATTTACGCCATCTTAAGGGGTTTTAACACATATTTATACAATCTTAAGGGTTTTCAACACATATATACACTATTTTAAGGGATTTTAACACATATTTACACCATCTTAAGGGATTTTAACACATATCTACACCATCTTAAGGGGTTTTGACACATATGTGCGCCATCTTAAGGGGTTTGAACACAAATGTACACCATCTTAAGGGGTTTTAACACATATGTATACCATCTTGAGGGGTTTTAACACAGATGTATACCATATTAAGGGGTTTTAACACATATGTATACCATATTAAGGGGTTTTAACACATATTTACACCATCTTAAGGGGTTTTAACTTATGGTCCAGTTGTCACTGAGCGTTTCAATTAATTTGAACCTCGTTGACGTCTCAGTTTATATTTTTATGTATTCGTTACAATTATTTAATCCTCATCTTGATCGCGGCAGCTCGTGATGATTTTTAAAATCGCGGTTCGGGCCTGGGAACATTTTGTTGTTGTTCCTGACCTGTTTTTAGAACACGTCGATTCAATACCTCTCGAATTGTCCGAGGTCGCGATCCTTCTTCCTCTCTCTTTCTTCCTTCCTTTCTCAACATTTCTGAAGTATTTCAAGATAATTCCTAGTTTATGATTTCAACTTCCGTTCGCACGAGCCAACAATTCTTTATGGATGTAAATACGGAGGGAAAAAAATTCAAGGAAGGAAAGTGGAGTTTTTGAATGCTCAAAGCCATCCGCAGTTTGCAAAAAAAAAAAATATTTTGTATTTTGATTCTTTGAATAATTTTTTTTTGTGTTTTCGAAGGATGGAACAATGTTGTAAAAATAGTTTTGCATATGTAATAGGGAAGATAAGAAAAAAAATCTTGAAAAAATATTGTTTGGCCTTAACGTCGATCCTCGAATTTTTGTCGAGGATTAATCGACGGTTGGAAAAGGCGAAAAAATAAAATAATCTTCTCACATCGCTGAACGATAGTCCCACAATCGACCGTTGATCTTTTCTTCAAGATAGCTCAGAGTCGATCGGTCCCTACCTTACCGACAGTCGATAGTAGTTGGGAATGAATGAATCCTGAAATAATGGGGAAAATGAAAAAATTTGAAAATTAACAAAGTTGCGACTTTTTCGAAGTAGAAAGAAAAATTGAGAAATTAAAAAATGGCGCTTTTTCTTCACGACTGGATTTTTCAAACGTGGCTTTTGCTCCTAATCCGGCCTGGAATGTGCATTCCAGCTGCAGCAAAGGACCGGATCTTTTGGATAACCTTCGCGGCTTCTTTGCGGTCTCGCTAATGAACCCCGCGTAGAAAAACGCCTCTCTGACCTGATTCTCATCCCCCACCTGCCCCTGCCCTTCATTCGCAACGCGTTATTCATTTTTTTCCCTCACATTCCACTCGCCCAAACACGTCTTTGCCGTGAAGAGGAGCGCGAAATTTTTTTTTTTCAAAATTTGTTCGAGAAAACAAAAATTTCACCGCACTTGAGAACAAAATCTGGGGCATTCCACGCCAAATCGACCACTCTTGACACCGATCCCTTTCGAATCGACTGAAACTTTTTTATCTTCTTCTACCCTGTCGAAAACATTTTTCAGAATTTTTTCAAATTTTTTCATCCGGCCGAAAAAAAGTTATGAAATGTTCAAAAAAATTTGTTCTTTATTTTTCTAATATCTATAACTTTTTCAAAAATTGACCTATCGGGGCGTTTTTTTTTCAATATTTTTCTTTTTAAACGTACTTTTCAGAAAAATATGGAAAAAAATTATTCAGACTGATCTTTTTTTTTTTTTTTTTTTAATTTTTTTTTTTAACCTTGAAGATCGGTCTGAATAATTTTTGCCTATATTTTTCTGAAAAGTATATTTAAAAACAAACATTTTGAAAAAAAACGTCCTGATGAATTTTTGAAAAAGTTATAGATATTTTAAAAATAGAGAGACAATATTTTTTTAATTCATAACTTTTTTTCGGTTGGGTAAAAAAATTTGAAAAAATTCTGAAAAATGTTTTTCACGTGGTAGAAAAAGATAAAAAAGTTTCAGCCAAATCGAAAGGGGTCGGGGTCAAAAGTGGTCGATTTGACGTGGAATGCTTCATATATTCATAAAAATTCATCGACCCATAGCACTCGTGAACACATTTACGCTTGGCAGTGCGTGGATAAGGTTTCTCTTCTCTTTTTCTTCAAAATCGTTCATTAATTTCGCGTATGCTAATTTCTAATGCAATTGCGAGTAATTTATCACAGCGCGAGGATAATAATGAATAGCATAGCTGTTTCGTTTCGTTGAAAATATCGAGAAAGAATTTTTTTTTTACCGGAAAATAAAGATTCTGAAAAAAGTATATATTTTGCAAAAAAAAAAGAAAATATAAAATTAAATATTAAATAATAAAATAATAAACAATAATAAAATCATGGAAACTTGAAATAATTAACGTAACTTGAAATAATTGAAATCGAAAAATTTATAAACAAATAAATAATGCATATAATGGAAATGGATTAGCATTTCAATTGAAGAAATTTTGTTCTAGGTTTAAAAATTAATATACCAATTTCTCCAAGTCACATTTTTAAATATATTTTCATACAGAAGAGTATCGAACAGTTGAATCAATTTTTTCAAAATATGAACATTAAAAAACATTTAATATAACTATAAAAATAAAAAAATAGCAAAGTTTAAAAATTGAATCAAAACGAAATAAAGTAGAAATTAGGAAATATGACATTTTTATTTTTAATACAATCGACTCTAAAATGTAGAATAATATGAATGTTCACATGTGCATGATTTTCCGTGTCTTCGGTATGCGAGGGATTCCCCCCGAGTTTCTCGAACGAGTATCATAGCATTTAGTATAGTTGGATTGTTGGGAACTATAGAGTGGAATAACGTGTGGTGTGAGGTAGGATCACAGTGCGAAGAAGCTCCAAGATATTATGTCGAAGTCATTCCGTGTATAAAATCGACCAGTCTCCCGAATTTTATTGTGAAACAGAGTTTCAGTGTCATTCTCAAAAATGGTGGCAAATGGTTTATAATTTTTTTTATTTTATTTTTTCTATATGAATTTCTCCGACACTCCGGATCATGTGGGTCATATCTGTCCCGCAGCTTATATCTCGCGTATTTAAAGAGAAAAAAATCAGAAAAAATTCAGGAATTCTTTTTATTGGTTCTACTTCAAGGTCTGATAGTTTTTGTAGCCGTTGCAGTTTTTCACTTGCAAATAAATCGCTTGGAAAAAGCTTATTTTCGAAAAAAAGTTTTTTTTCACGGAAAAAATCACAATTTTTTTCTATTCAACATAAAACAAAAAATCTTACGCGAATCTGTAGCTGAAACTATACTCTCTCAGATAAGAAATATCCAAAGTCTGCCCATTTGGAAAAGTACATTTATTTTGGCATCTGAAAGGATTTTTCGAGTATCAGAAGGAATATTAAATAGTTAAATGTTAAATGTTTTATTAATTTATCGTTGAATGTTTTATAAATTTTTTATTTATTAAAAAATTGTACAAAATGTATGACAAAGTAAATGACATTATATTTTCAAAGAAAAAACTGCGAGATTTTTTCACTTTTTTTTAAATTTAGGTGTTTTTTCATTTAAAAATATTAATGAATGCCAGAAAAAATCTTCGAAGTAAATAATTCACCTCTGTGCATGATTTCAAAAAAACAATTCTTTTTTAGCCGTTAATTGAAAAAAAAAATTAATTAAATCCGAGAGGGGGATAAATTTGTTTACTCGGCACGGAATAAACAATAAAAAAGTGTCAAAATAAATTCTAAATATTGAAAAAATACTATACAGTAACAATAATTGGTATTCATAATAATTAAAAAAAAAAAACATTAAATTCTCAAAAATCGAAAAAATGGTAGTTATGGAAACCCCACGATCGCACTAGTCTTAAAAATTGTTGAATGGATAGATGTTTAAAGCAAAAAATTTTAAAAAAATAAAAAATGACACTCTTAAAAACGCGATTTAAAGTTTAAAACTCAAAAAACTCATTCAAAAACTCGTCGAATATTTTTGTTGTATTTTTTTCCGAAAAGGCCATAAAAAAACAAAAAAAATTAAAAAAAACACTTTTAATTTGGATCATTATCAAAGAAGTTATGACCAAAATACCAAAATAAAGAGCGGTTTTTTTGCTAGTTCAATATCTTTCGAACGGGTCATCAAAAAAATCCCAAAATTTAACAGGAAGGGTCTTTCGATGGGTACTAAAAAATATAAAAAAATTGAGGAAATTTAAAAAAAAGTTTTTCAAACTGTCCGATTTGGGATGGAACGCCTCATATCAAGAGACGCGGCAGCGTCTTGACGCCAAGTTATATTTACTGTACGTTCTACAGTCTGAAAGAACCTGACAGGTAAAATTCTAGAGTGGGAAAAGGTGCTTGCGTGTGAGTGTGTGTGTGTGTGAAAAAGAAAGAGGGAGAGAGGAGAGAAAGAGAGAGAGAGAGATGAAGAAAGAGGCCGTTCATGGGATCGGCCATTAGTTCACAGTGAACGACCGCGAAGCGAAGTTCGAGGTTCCGTGATTTTTTTTCTTTCCGATCAACAAACACTCAAATTCGTGCCGATAAAATTTCGCATTGCACGGGCCCGATTATATTGCATTATAAGGCATATTTCCAAAATACAAAAAAAAAAAAAACATTACAAAAAGTATCTCGGATTGTGTGAATTGGATTAACGTTCCTTAAGGTATGTTTAATTTCACCGATATTGGTATAAATAAATTGATAAAAATGCCCCGTCATTATTTTTTTATATTGAAAAAAAAATTGTATTTTGTACGGGTTTTTTTTTTTTTAATAAAAAAAAAGCCCCGATAAATTTCTAAACTTTTTCACTATACTCAGACCTTTTATTTATTTTCTATAATGGAGTATTAAAAAAAAAAACATAATTGGCAAATTTTCAGATTTGATTATGAAAGGATTACTTTTGGGACCTATCGTTAATCGCGGTCCCCAATTTGGAGCATCGAATGATCGAATTTATACGATGAAGAATAAATAAATAAATATTTGAAGTGAGGCAAAAAAATATTTCGTCGGTGCTGCCGAAAAAATTCTCATACTCGATAAAGTGGGTCATCCGGTCCCAGAAGAGGCCCCGGACTGAACCAGCAACCGGAGTAAAGAAAGATAGAGCCAGACTCTCTCTCTCTCTCTCTCTCCCTCTATATATATATATTTATATTTATATCTATATATATAGTATTGGGCCCGAGGTTCCACGATTCAGAGAGAGCGGGCATGAGAGTAGGGGGCCAGTGGGACTGAGGCCCCTCGAGGAAAGATCAACGGGGGAAAGAAGTAAAAAAAAAAAAAAAAAGAAAAAAATGGCGACCGCCTCTTCGGCGAGCAGCAAGTTTTCTCGCGGTGGCGTCTGCCCTCGCTGGTTTTGCCGCGATTGACGCGTCTTCTGGGTCCAATCAGTGGACACCAAAATGGCCGCCGTTGGCTAGACTTAGATAACTCAATTTTATTTCTCATTGTTGTTAATTTTTTTTTTAATTCTCATTCTAAAATCTCAAGCAAGTCTGCTCGTTTGTGTCTCTCGTTCGGTTTTATCAACAGTGATTTTTTTTTTCGGTCTCAGTGCAAGTGTGACGTCAGTGAAGCGTGAATTTCTTGTTTTTTTTTTTTTTTTAATTTTTTCATTCGAGAAGAAAAAAAAATAACACAGATGGCTTCGGCCGAGATACTTCGAGGCGCATTCTTGGTCGTCCTCGGGACCTTCGGTGAGTTTTACTTCTCATTATTTTGAAGTTTTTTTTTAATTAATTTTTTTTTTTAATTATCAACTCTTTGAATAACAAAATTAGGTTTATTTTAGTAAATTAGTTTAGTATTATTATTTTTGTGGAATTTTTAGTTTAATTTGAACGCATTTTTGTTTTTCCATCGGGCGGAGATTTCGATGCTTCGATAGACCGCAAAGGCGATGCTTTTGATCATTGAGTATCACTATCATGAGATGGGAATTGAATTTGCGAATGTTGGAAAATACCGATCGAATTTTTTTCGAACGATACTTATTAACCATTTAAAATAGAGCTGGGCTAAGCCGGAAAGTACTTCTGAAAAGTACTTCTGCAAAGTACTGAAAAGTACTTCTGCAAAGTACCGGAAAGTACTTGAAGTATCAAGTACCGGAAGTACTTAAAGTACTACGTACTTATTACTTGAAGTATACTTAAGCTTTAAAGTACTCATTACTTGAAGTACTTAAGCTTTAAAGTACTTGAAGTACCGGAAAGTACTTGAAGTACCGGAAAGTACTTGAAGTACCGGAAAGTACTTGAAGTACCGGAAAGTACTTGAAGTACCGGAAAGTACTTGAAGTACCGGAAAGTACTTGAAGTACCGGAAAGTACTTGAAGTGCTTGAAGTACCGGAAAGTACTTGAAGTATCAAGTGCCGGAAGTACTTAAAGTACTACGTACTTATTACTTGAAGTATACTTAAGCTTTAAAGTACTTATTACTTGAAGTACTTAAGCTTTAAAGTACTTGAAGTACAAGTACTTGAAAAAATCAAGTATCAAGTACTTTTCAAGTTTTTCTCATTCGATTTTTATTCGAGTACTTTTTGTATCAAAATATATTTTCACCTTGTGCAATACACTGAGATTAGGCTTAGGCAGATTTAAACAAAAGTATTCAAACGAAGAATTAGAAATAATTACAAAATAGCATTGTCGATTGTAGTTACGATTTATTTTGATACATGGATTGTTAAAAGTACTCCAACTTCGTGTTCAATCACATATTCAAAGATTTTGTGCATGCAACCATCAGCAAGACACATTCAAAAGTAATTGATGCTTGTACTTGAAAAAGTACTTGAAGAGCAGAAAAGTATTTGAAATTTTAAGTACAATACTTGAAGTACTTTTTAAGGACTTGCAAATATAAGGACAATACTTGAAGTACTTTTCAAGTACTTGAAAATTCAAGTACAATACTCGAAGTACTTTCTAAGTGCTTGAACATTTGAGTACAATACTTGCAGTACTTTTTAAGTACTTCAAGTACTTTTTCGACGTGCTTGAAGTAGTTTTTAAGTACTCTAGAAATTTAAAAAAAATCGTATTTTTGAAAATTTCAATATCATCAAAATAAATATCCCAGGCTCAAGAATTTTTGAAAATTTCAACATCATTAAAATAAATAACCCAGGCTCAAGTATTTTTGAAAATTTCAAAATCATTAAAATAAATATCCCAGGCTCAAGAATTTTTGAAAATTTCAGCATCATTAAAATAAATATCCCAGGCTCAAGTATTTTCGAATATTTCAACATCATTAAAATAAATATCCCAGGCTCTAATATTTTTGTAAATTTCAACATCATTAAAATAAATATCCCAGGCTCAAGTATTTTTGAAAATGTTAACATCGTTAAAATAAATATCCCAGGCTCAAGAATTTTTCAAAATTTCAACATCGGTAAAATAAATATCCCAGGCCGTAGTATTTTTGAAAATTTCAACATCATTAAAATAAATATCCCAGGCTCAAGAATTTTTGAAAATTTCAACATCATTAAAATAAATATCCCAGGCTCAAGAATTTTTGAAAATTTCAACATCATTAAAATAAATATCCCAGGCTCAAGAATTTTTTTCATCTTCAAGATAGAAGAATCTCGATGGACTATAAAATTCCAAAACAGAGTAAAATTTTGAAACGTCGCCGCAATTTATTCATTCAATTATATTTGTATCCGGTTTTATCGTCGAGTATGACGTTGCACGCTTTAGAGAGAAAGATCACTTTCTACACGGATACATTTCTCGAAGAAAAATCAGCATATACGTTTCGAAAGCCGAGGCGTTGCCAAACGAGAGAACTTTCGTGATTCACGTACCGATGGCCAAACGCAAGAAAAAAAAACCCAGAATTAAATTCTGACGTGAATCAAAATCATAAAAAAGAAAGAGTGATAATTTTTTTTTACCGATGACAGAAAGGAAATTTTATCAATTCGCGTTTCAATTGTCTTTCTTTTCCTCTGAGGAAAATGTGGGACGCGTTCTGCGGTTGCGAAAATTCGTGACTCATAATCGGCCGCAGCAGAGAGAAAGCAGTTTGGAACCATTTTTTTTCCTCACAAAGAGTTTTCTGGAAATTTGAAAATCGAGGAAAGACAATTGTTTCATTATTTTGATAATAAGCTTTCACGACTTTCTTCAGTCTATGATTCGTCGTTGCAATTAACTCTGCATCTGTACACTGGGTCTTTTAAGGCACAAGCCAAATTTTCAAATCGAATATCTCTGGAAAATTGTTAAAAAATTTTGGTTAATACAAATGGTTAAATAAATTATTGGATCATGGGGAAAAATGTTATAAAAGTAATTCACAATTTTTTCAGATTTTTTTGACGTTTTTTTCTTAGAAAAAACATTAGAAGGACTTTAACGACCCAGAGTACAGACAGTGTCCTAAAAATTTAAGCTTAACGTATCGTTGAATTGGGGTGAGTGTTTCCAAACTTTTGGACGAAAGTGTACCAAACTTCAGCTGTTGATTAAATGAATGACTTTTTAAATATCGCACCTGCCTCGATAAAAAAAAACAGCTGACGGAAAATCCCCAAAGACGAATTTTTTTTTTTTAATGTATTAAAAAAAAGGACGATGCGTTTAGTCTTTTTCAGCGTTTGGGATCTTTTTTTAAGAAATCCTAAATTGCAGCATCGGAAGAGTGCAACGAGTGTAAAAAAAATTACGGATAATTGCAGCAGGAAGTTGATAATTTTATTTTTCGCGCAAAAAAATTTTACGAGTCCCTCGATTCGCGATGTCTAAAGCTACGTTACACGAAGATGAAAAATGATTCTCGTGATTACTGTGAAAAAGATGGGAAAATTCTTGTTTCCTGTTCTCAATCTTCCATGCACGATTCTAACCCTCATTTTTTTTCTATGATATCCTTCTCAAAATTTTCGCAACTTTGCCGATTTCAAAAGACTTCCCGCTAATCCTTTCGATCTTCGAGAATTTGAAGCAAAATTCATTTGCAAAATAATTTTTGAAAAAATATTTATTTGGCGAATTATCGAATTCTTGTCAGACTGTTAAAATTACCTCCAATCGAAAAAATTATGGAATCTCGTCGAACAGATCCTGTCTGCGAGATTTGTTTCTTATACTGAGAGCGACTATATCGAGAGTCTAGTGGATTTACTACTTAAGGCAAAAGGTTTACGTAGATAAAAAAAAGCCTGACATAATATTTCTGACTTCTGGAAAGTATATTCGAAATTTCTTCAAAACCTTCGTGTCCACATAAAGGGTGTCCCATAAATGAATACGGTAGAAAAGTCCTTTGCCATTTTTTGATATTTTCAACCTCGGAACTGTTATTAATTTAATTAATTAATAACAATTCGAATTTTATTAATCAATGACATTGATCCCCTGAATTATTATTAATTAATTTAATTAATAACAATTCAGGGGTTAAAAATATGAAAAAAATAACAAAGGACTTTTTTATCCAATATTACGTTAATAATTAATTAAATTAATAACAATTCAGGGATTTAAAATATCAAAAAATGGCAAAAGACTTTTCTACTCAATATTACGTTACGAATCTATCCTCACGGTATTGCCCTTTATTCCTGGGACACCCTGTATAAGCAAAACTCTCACACTCGCCCTATATTTATGCTGTATCTTCCGCTTTCTGGGACGCGTCGCTGCGGGTCTTCCGGCAATGGGGGGGGGGGGGAGAGGTGGAGGAGGGGGCGAGAGCTGTCCCGCATAATTTTCAAGCACATGAAAAATATAATCAATCTATTTTTTTTTCTAACCACATCACATTTCTCCTATGTCAGATATATTTTCTAAATTATATATATGAGGCATTCCACGTCAAGTCGATCACCCCATTTTTTGAAATGACCAACAATCGCACACAAATTTTTATAAAGTAGTTCTAACTGTCAAGAAAATTTGTGATTTTTTTAAGATTTTTATATTACATATTTTGGCCGGAAAAAAATACAAAAAAAATTCTTGTTCCATTTCGTAACTCGAAAATTATTCATCGTACGAAAAAAAAAGTAAAACATGAAATTTAGGATTTTCAACGTACTTTTCACTGAAATTTTTTACGAACTCCTCCAAAAGCTCTGTATGCCATTTTCGGAGCAAATAATGTTTTGATATTTTTTTTCTCAGAATTGACATCTTCGATTTGTCTGTAGTTCAAACAGTTTTTTACTTGATATATTTACAGACTATACAAAAATTGGCTCAGTGGAGAATCCATTCCTTCTCATGCGTTTTTCATCCCAAATGAATACACAAATTTTTCTGTGCATTAACAGGGTTAAGACTAACACGCTGAAAATCCTAAATTTTATGTGTTACTTTCTTTTTCGCACGATGAATAATTTTCGAGTTACAAAATGGGACAAACAAATTTTTTGTATTTTTTTCTGACTAAAAAATGTAATTTAAAAATCTGAAAAAAATCATAAATTTTCTTGATAGTTAGAACTGCTTTCTAAAAATTTGTACGCGATTTTTGGCGATTTCAAAAAATGGGGGGGTGTGACTTGACGTGGAATGCTTCATATCCGATGTAACACATGCGATACGATGTATAAATGGAAATTGGTCAACGACGTCGCGAAACGGAGAAAAGCAGCCTCTTCACAGTAATATTGCAAATTTTTTTATAATGGAAAAAAAAACAAACTCATAAAAATGCAGGGAAATCCGATTTACCGATAGTCAACAAAACAGAAGCGCAGAGCAGGAGAGTTTCGTCATTCTACTTTCGCCTTACCGCCATTATTAGCTGTGAAAGTGTCACGAAATTGCACCATTCGCAGCTGCAAGCATTTTTTTTTTTTTTGTATATATGACAAATTTTGCAAGAGACCACGTTGATAAAAGATGGAGACAGGAAAAATTATTTTGACGAGCGCGTACAAAATCGTACGGTGCGATATCACGATGAGTCTTTCCAGTCTTTCAAACCGAGTTAAAAGAATAAATATTGGGCTGGAATGGAAGAAATGTGTACCGTTACGTCTGCCGTTACCGCCTCGAGAAACGTTCTCGTTGGCTTGTAATGCTTGTAACTCGCTACGACCAGGAGAACCCAGTGTTGTGCTGCCAAGTCAATTTATCCCTCTCCCTCCTTCATATGACGTTTCATTCGTGCCTTGCGGCTCTATAGAGGTCCGTTCACACATTTAAACGCACGTGTAACTGCACAAGCACACATACATAATCGTGTAATAACATCCAAAGGTCAGCACCCGCGCGCAACTCCAAGCATCGGACTTAAAGTGCTTAGGGCGGGATTCTGGTCGAGAATTTTGCAAAAAATCATTTTTTTTGCATATTCTTAAAGTTTAGACCCTTAAGAATATATCCTCGAAAATAAATTTTTCAATTCCAATAATTTAGGAAGTTATAGCTATTGCTGTGACGCAGCAACTACGCCTGTTACGTCAGAGCGTAACTTTGAGGATTCTGGTTGAGAATTTTGAAAAAATTAATTTTTTTGGGCATATTCTTAAAGTTTAGACCTTTAAGAATATATCCTCGAAAAGAAATTCTTTAATTCCAATAACTTACGGAATTGTAGCTATTGCAGGGATGCAGCAACTGCGCCTGTTACGTCAGAGCGTAACTTTGAGGATTCTTTTTTTGAGGATTTTTCTTGCATATTCTTAAAGTTTAGACCTTTAGGAATATATCCTCGAAAAGAAATTTTTTAATACCAATAATTTACGGAGTTGTAGCTATTGCAGTGACGTAGAAACTATGCCTGTTACATCACAGCGTAACTTTGAGGATTCTGTTTGAGAATTTTGAAAAAATGATTTTTTTTTGCATATTCTTAAAGTTCAGACCCTTAAGAATATATCCTCGAAAATACATTTTTTAATTCCAATAATTTACGGAGTTGTAGCTATTGCAGTGACGCAGCAACTACGCCTGTTACGTCAGAGCGTACCTTTGAGGATTCTGGTCTAGAATTTTGAAAATTTTTTTTTTTTTTAATATTCTTAAAGTTTAGACCTTTAGGAATATATCCTCGAAAAGAAATTTTTCAATTCCAATAATTTACGGAGTTATAGCTATTGCAGTGACGTAGCAACTACGCTTGTTACGTCAGAGCGTAACTTTGAGAATTCTGGTCGAGAATTTTGAAAAAATGTTTTTTTTTGCATATCCTTAAAGTTTAGACCCTTAAGAATATATCCTCGAAAAGAAATGTTTCAATTCCAATAATTTAGGGAGTTATAGCTATAGCTTGTAATTTGCTTGTATATTGTCAAAGTATTAATTAATAGGTTAGAATAAAAAGAATGGTAAAAATATATATTTTTTTATCTAGCTCGAAAAAACGCTCAAAATGTATGTCTCTAGATCAAAATACCCCCTTCTTACCTCGTTATACCCCCTTAACTTGATTTTTCACAAAATTTCGTTTTCTTTTTTCGTAATATGTACCTTAATTTCAATGAACAATTAAACATTTTAAAAATCAATTCAGCTTATAATAAAAATTAAAAAAATACTATTAAAAATAAAATAAATACAAATAAAATATAAAATACAAATGCGTACACAAACAAAAATTTAGAAATCTCAATAATAATAATAATAATAATAATAATAATAATAATAATAATAGTAATAATACTGTCAATAACAATAGGAAATCTCAATTTGTCCGTGTCTTTGAAAATAAAATAGGCTTTCAGAAGCTCTTAATAAACTCGATGAGAAAAAAAAGTATCAAGAGGCGCGGCAGCGTCTCGAGGCCAAGTATTTATTAATAATGAGACTATTGCGAGACTTTTAATTTCCCACTTGAACTTGTCTTGCGTTGGTATGTCGATCTTCACGGGTAAGAGATAACCCAGAGAGATCGAGAAGATATGGATATTGCATTTCAATGGACCCGGTACCAAACACTCAAGCATATAGAAGTGTCGGTGCCGAGACGTTTTGGTTCACCTACATTCTCACGATTCTCCCGTTTGCCGTATCAAATACGATCGTGTACTCGTCAGGGAGTTTTTTACTACTACAACCGTAATATTATGCGATAAATGAACGAATTTTTTTTTACTAGCGCAAGTGACATGGATCGCCTCATACATACTTCCTAGTGAATATATGAGGTATTCCAGCCCAAGTGGGTCAATCCGTGACCCTGCATTTATTTGATTTTTTTTTCATATGATCACATTGAGTCTAAAATACACTCTCATAATTTTTTTAGATTTTTACAAACATCCCTTATTTAAAAAAATAAAATTTAAAAAAAAAAAAGCCATTTTTTTTAAATCTAAAAAAATTCTGAAAAAACCGTGATTATATATAAAAATTTTCAAGCTATCACATTTTCGAGCTATCAAATAGCTCACCTTGAGCAGATACTGAATTATTTTGGGCCTTGAGCGAAGTTAAAATTTTGTCTAGAAAAAAAGTTTGTCATTTTAGTGAACCAATTGAAATTTGCCAAAAAGCAAAAAAAAAATTTTTTTTGGGCCTTACATCAATTTTTTTTCCTCCCTGAAGCTACCAATAGTTTTTTCGAAAAATCAAAATTTTCATGAATTTTCATGAAAAAACTGAGCATAGTGAGTACAACAAACTTAGAGAGTCAAACGATGCCAACGGCGTTTACTGCAACTAAAACCGTAAGGCATTGTAATGGCGGTTTAAGATCCTGTTAAACGGACTTTGCCGCACACGTTTGTGGCCGCGTCCACACACGTTACGTCTATATGAGGCATTCCACGTCAAGTCGGCCACCCTATTTTTTAAAATCACCAAAAATCGCATACAAATTTTTATAAAGTAGTTCTAACTGTCAAGAACATTCGTGATTTTTTTCAGATTTTTAAATTAAATTATATCAAAACATTATTTGCTTCGAAAATGGCTTATAGAGCTTTCGGAGAAGTTTGTAAAAATCGTTAAAAATCCTAAATTTTATGTTCTACTTCTAATAATTTTCCAGTTACAAAATGGGACAAACAATTTTTTTGAATTTTTTTTCGGCTAAAAAATGTAATTTAAAAATCTGAAAAAATAACAAATTTTCTTGATAGTTGGAACTACTTTCTAAAAATTTGTATGCGATTTTTGGCGATTTCAAGAAATGGGGTGGCTGACTTGACGTGGAATGCCTCATATACACAAAAATAAGCTCCCGGACGGAAGGTCGTACTTGAGCATGGAAAACGTAGAAATTCAAGCCCTTTTGTTAATCAACTGCAGTTGATCTATAATTGGCAAGAGTGTGCTGAGAGATAGCGATAATAAATAATCCCGAAGATTAAGGGGTGGGGATGGGCTATACGCATCGTGTGTGCCAGTGACTATTAAAGAATGAAGAGCACAATGGCCGACAAAACGCGAGACTATTCACCTTACGCACAGACACTTGTGCACTTTATAATGCGAAATTTTACACTATATATGAGTCATTCCATGTCAAATCGACCAAGAGTTGGAATCGACTCCTTTCAATTTTGATGAAATTTGGTCAGAATTTTTTGTGATTATCAAAACGAAGTTCTACTAAAGGAAAAAAATTAAAAATTTTTTTTTCGAAAGTTATCCAAAATTTCACCATTTTTCAAATCTTTCAAAGTTTATTTTTTAAATATCCCGGAAACTATTATAGGTACGATAAATTGTTCTGAATTCTGCTTGGAGAGTGTACTTGGGGCTATGAAAAGAAAAATATTCCGAAAAAAAAATTTGAAAAATGATGAATTGGGAGAATTTTGAATTTTCAAAAATCATGAAAATCCAAGTTGTACATTAAATTTTTGGTTCAATTTTTTTTATATAATACCTCGTTGTTTTGTTTCAAAAATTTATATTTTTGAATCAAAAAAACACCATCTTAGAAATTTCAAAATCTTAAAAAAATTTGGTTTTTTTACCAAAATTCAAAAATTTATATTTTTGAAACAAAACGACACCATCCTTAAAATTTCAGGATCTTTTAAGATCAGTCCAAGGTATTATAAAAAAAAATGTAACCAGAAATTTAATGTTGATCGTGGATTCACACGATTTTTAAAAATTCAAAAATTCATATTTTTGAAAAAACAAAAAACACCTCTCTGAAAATTTCAGGGTCTTTTAAGATCAGTACAGGGTATTATATAAAAAAAATTGAACCAAAAATTCAATGTACAACTTGGAATTTCACGATTTTTGAAAATTCAAAATTCTCGAAATTCTTCATTTTTTGAAATTTTTTTCGGAATATTTTTTTTTTCGTAGTCCCAAGTATAATCTTTCATACAAATTCAGAACGTTTTTTCGTAACTGTAATAGTTTCCGAGATATTCAAAAAATAAACTTTGAAAGATTTGAAAAATAGTGAAATTGTAAAATTGGATAAATTTTGAAAAAAAAATTTTACATTTTTTTCCTCTGGTAGAACTTCGTTTTGTTAATAACCAAAACTTCTGATCAAATTTCATCGAAATTGAAAGGGGTCGATTGCAACTCTTGGTCGATTTGACATGGAATGACCCATATACTACATAAGTACATGGATGAGACAGAAACGTGAAGAATTCCGTGTAGGCTCTCTCGCTCTTACCGCAATTATATTCAAGCTTGAATTAGTCTCGCGAAATCGCGTTAGGCCGCAAAGCGTTGCAATTACTAATTAGTGATGGATCGTAGAACAAAATGAATTTAATGAGCGAAACGTTCCGTAAATTCGATACACACGATATATCGAGTGATGATTTTTTTTTTCCAAAATTAAAAAAAAAAAATTCAGCGAAAATGAGAAAATGCATCTCGAAAATATCGACAATAATAAAAACAATTTCATTCGCATGAAAAATTTTTTTTGCAAAAAGAAATTCCATGGAAGAAAGTTGTGAGTACTCTTTTCAAGAGAATATACTTTTTCGGAAAATTGTATCGAATTACATTATCGTAAAATTCGCAGCAAAAATAAAAAATTAAAATTTTACCTTTTTCTCGTATAATTAAAATAACTTTCTAAAGGAATGTGGTGATTATTTTGTTGTAAAATCAGTTGTAAAAATGAATCATATGGTGGCTTAAAAAAATAATAATAATAATAATAATAATAATAATAATAATAATAATATGGAATATTTTTCAACTGTTCTAGTTTCTATATATTTTATTAGAGTTTTGTTCATCTGAGGATAATAATGTAATCGAGAGTCAAGAAATCGCACAAGATCGGTATACTTTCCATAAATAATGGGATCTGCTTGCACACTTTCACCGTCCAACCCTGCGCAACGATGCAAGATCGTTCGTCGTGACATACTCCGCGGCTAATTAACCCTTAATTACTCGCTGGTATTGCGCGATGTACAGTGGAACCTCCCTTATCTGACCTTTAATTTGGTATCCCCCAAAAAATATGCTATTTATAAGAGCCTAACCTTAGCCGAGAAAGCAAAGCACTTTTTATGTCGAGGACTTGAGAGTTCTCGATATAAGAGCCCTCGATATAAGAGCCCTCGATATAAGAGTCCTCGATATAAGAGCCCCCGATATAAGAGTCCTCGTTACTTATATCGAGGACTCTTATATCAGGGACTCTTATACCGGGGAGTCTTGTATCGAGGACTCTTATATCGAGGGCTCTTATATCGGGAAGGTACTGTACTTTTCAATCCAACTTTTGTCAACGGGCTCTGCGTACAATTCCGAGAGATTGAAGAGATCCGACCATTGTTCGTTCGCTCAGTTGTTCTTGTTCCCGGAGGGACGCGCGGCGAAAGAGGAAATGAAAAAAAAAATAGTTTGCGAGAGAAGAAAAATTTCCTTTGCATGGATTATGCACGGTGGGCGAGCACAACGAGAGCGAGCCCTCGGGCTTATCGCGCAATTTATCGTGCAAGGCAAAAGCGAAGTAAATTATTATACAGACTCTACTATATATATACATATATAATTAAGATGGGAAACAATTGATTGGTTCTGCTCGAGCGAGAAATTGACCATCGTATTGTCCCGACTCACTAGAGCGAATATTCGCACCCGAAGGCGGCCAAAAAGCTCGAATTAAATCCCTTGAACAAAATAATTATCAAGGAACAGAGCTAGGCGGTACTTAGAAAGTACTTCAGTACTCGAAAAGTACTTCAGTACTTGGAAAGTACTAAAGTACTATTAAAGTGCTTCAGTACTCGGAAAGTACTTCGGTCCTCGGAGAGAGTACTTCAGTGAGTGAAAGTACTTCGGTGATTGGAAAGTACTTCGGTGCTCGGAAAGTACTTCGAGTATTGTACTTGAATTTTCAAGTATTTATAAAGTACTTAAATTTTCAAATACTTGAAAAGTACTTCAAGTATTTTACTTGAATTTTCAAGTATACTGGGTCTGTACTTCAAGTATTTTACTTGAAATTTCAATTACTCTTCTGTACTTGAAGTACTTTTCCAAGTACAAGTATCAAGCACGTTTTTATTGGCACGACCCAAACCTTTTGAGCGGGAGTGTAACTATACCGAAAACAATTATTTCGTTTGTTTGTAAATAACGAAAATGATTTTTAACTCTCGTTTAACGCGCGTCAGCGATAATTGTAAGTAAACATAGCCTAGGATTATTGGCTCGCGGGCTTTTATGAGTCCTCGGGCATAAAACTATATATATATATATCGGCGCATATCCGCATTTTTCCGTTTACGATGGAAACTAACTAAGAGCTCGACGCAGACGTGAAGCAGCTCTCGGGGCGAGCCATCGCATACCAGAACACGCGAGGGAAGTTGATTTCGCGAGAGCAGAGCTCGGTATAACCGCGCGAGTGTCCTGCCGATGGGTTCGATGGTTCATAAACGAGGGGAGTTCCTTTACGGGCGTCAATGCTCCGAGTATACCTCTCTAAAGAGCAGGTGCCTTGGCCTTGTCGTCATTCTTGACTGACTCGTCTCTTTGCAAAGTCTGCACTGAACGCGCTCACGGAAACTTGCGCTGTACCATCACGCAATCTGTATATCTGAGAGAGAGAGAGAGAGAGAGACTCTCTCATTACCGTTTCGATAAAGAAATTACGCAATTTCGACAGTAACACGATCATATCCTGTATAATTTATTTTCTTCCATTTCAATTAATTTCTCCTTTTATCTCGAATCAGGATAAATGAGAGCGCACCTCGACGATAATTCTCATTCAATGTCAATCAACTTTGTAATTTCTCTATCTTAACCTTTTTTTTATCATGACCTCATTCTAAATGAATTCTAGATCAAGCGCAATTTCGAAGCTACAATTCACAGATCAAATAAGATAGTTGTAAAACAATAATTATCGAAATTTCTTCGAATATTATAAAGATGTATGGAAAATTAGCAGAGCTGGGCAGTACTTGAAGTACTTTAATACTTGAAAAGTACTTGAAGTACTTCAATACTCTAAAAGTACTTGAAATACTTTAATACTTGAAAAGCACTTGAAGTACTTTAATACTTGAAAAGTATTTGAAGTACTTTAATACTTGAAAAGTACTTCAAGTATTGTATTTGAATTTGCAAGTACTTGAAAAAGTACTTCAAGTATTGTACTTGAAAAGTACTTGAAGTACTTAAAGTGTAATTTCTCTATCTCAACCCTTTTTCATTACCTCATTCCAAATCTACTAAGATCAAGTGTAATTTTGAACTTTCGATTCACAGATCAAATAGATATTTGTAAAATAATGATTATCAAAATTTCTTCAAATATTATAAAATTATAGAAAATGAACAGAGCTGGGCAGTACTTGAAGTACTTCAAGTATTGTACTTAAATTTTTAAGTACTTGAAAAGTACTTCAAGTTTTCAAGTACTTGAAGTACTTCAAGTATAATTTCTCTACCTCAACCCTTTTTCATTACCTCATTTCAAATCAACTCAGATCAAGCGTAACATAGAATCTTCGATTCACAGATCAAATAGATATTCATAAAATAATAACTATCAACATTTCTTGGGATATTATAACGTTATAGAAAATGAGCAAAGTTGGGAGGTACTTAAAATACTCGAAGTACTTAAAAAGTACTTAAAGTATTGTACTGAAATTTTCAAGTTTTTGAAAAGTACTTCAAGTATTGTAGTGAAATTTTCATGTACTTGAAAAGTACTTCAAGTATTGTACTTGAATTTCCAAGTACTTGAAAAGTGTTATACTTAAATTTTTAAGTACTTGAAAAGTACTTCAAGTCTTGTACTATATTTTAAAGTACTCGAAAAGTACTTTAAGTATTGTACTGAATATTGTCAAGTACTTGAAAAGTACTTCAAGTATTGTACTGAAATTTTCAAGTACTTGAAAAGTACTTCAAGTATTGCACTTGAATTTCCAAGGACTTGAAAAGTACTTCCAGTATTGTACTTAAATTCTCAAGTACTTGGCCTGTACTTCGAGTATTGTACTTAAAATTTCAAATACTTCCCTGGACTTCAAGTTCTTTTTCAATCGAATGGTATAGGGTTTGAAAATTGATCGATTTGGACAGAAGTGTCTCGTATATAAATACATTCATACTCGTCACATTGGAACTCGAGGGGCAACATGTACACAACGACAGTTCTCGAATCGGACCCGTCAAGAATGTCGAGCTCGGCCCATCGCGCGACCGAGGTACCGTTCTTCTTCAACCCAGCAGACACGATCAACCGTGGACGTGGTTACTGCAATTTTTTTCCCTCAAATTCTTTATCGTTCCTTTCGTCCTCTTATCCATCGCTTTCTCACTCTTCCAGCCATCTTTCTCTTTCATGTATGGGGATTTTCATGCAAGCAAAAAAAAATTACAATCAGATTCATTCTTATATTCCCCATCGATTTTTCTAAAGTACCACAAATTCTCAAGGTCAAAGATATATTTCTATATCAAATTTATACATGAAAGTTCGTAAATTTCGAAAAATTCATTTTTGCAATGAAATAATTGAAAAAATATTTCAAATCAAATTTTCAATCTAAAGAAATAATTAATAATTAATATTAATAATTAATTTATCAATAGCTCTGTTTTTTTTTTATCGAGACTAAAATTACAAGGCTGACTTGGCGAAAAAAAGCCACGTTAAAAAGACTCCTTCCCGAGAAATGTGAAAAAGAGAATTGAGAAAAAATAAGGTACACTAAACTTCAATGCCCCATATAGACACGTTTATAATGCTTTCGTTCACGTGCCCTTCCGCGTGCCCTCTCACAAGCACGTATCCTGAGGACACGTATAGTATATAATGTTCAGAACATCTCAGCAAAAGCAACGGTCGTTGCGCGAACACGTTTTCTTCTTTTCCCCCATCAGCGTCTTTATTGTATATTATACTAGGGTGGGTCAAATAAAATGACTAATTTTTTTTTCCTCGATATGATGAAAAATGTATTGTTTGGCACCTCAAGAAAACCCTCCGCAAGTATTAGCCCCTCATATTTAAATTAAGATGTCGCTCATCGCAAATTTTTATTTCCCATTTAAATAACATAGGAAATTTTTTTTTTAACTTTGGAATTTTATTAGACTTTAACCGTTGAGGTTAGCAAAGTTTTTTTAGCACATTTTTGTAGAACATTTGATGCTCCACAAAAAAGTTCTCTTGTGTTTGAACGGTTGGTTTTATCGATTTTATATGGGGAATTTCAACAGCATAAAAACAGTAAAAAGTTTGTCTAGGAAAATCTCCGGCTCTTTGAGAGGAAGAAAAATAATGAAAAAAATATTTTTGCAGGTGTCCTGGCGATACAGAATGATCCAACGTACGCGAAATCGTCGCAGGACGCGACGATCCTCAGCGCGAGCGCTTATACAGGTCCGGAAAGGACCTTGTCGTCCTTGCAACGCGACGAGATCCTGAATTTTCGCACGAGTCAGGCCACTCTTAATTTGGAGAGCTCGAGAAGCCCGGATAACGAGAAAAAGGATTACGAGCCTTTTGCCTTCAAAGTCACGAGTCCCGACGAGTCCATTGACGTTCTAACGTCCTCGAAACATGTCGATCACTTCGAGGGAAACAACATTGAAGTTAAGCCCGGAGAATATTACAGGTATGACGATAAAATTTTGAATGTAAACTTACATTGTTACAAGCATGTTATGTAAATGTTACAGAGTCATGTTACATTACTGTAATGTTACTACGTTACACCCCATTAACATTACACAAATATCACCAAAAGTACTCTTACATAGTTACAAGCATGTTATGGAAATGTTTAAGTCATATTACAATACTGTAATGTTACTACGTTACACTACATTAACATTACATAAATATCACCCAAGGTACACTTGCATTGTTACCAGCATGTTATGAAAATGTTAGTCATGTTACATTGGTGTAATGTTACCACGATACACCCCATTAACATTACATAAATATCACCCAAGGTACACTTACATTGTTACAAGCATGTTATGAAAATGTTAGAGTCATTTTACATTACTGTAATGTTACTAGGATACACCCCATTAACATTACATAAATATCACCCAAGGTACACTTACGTTGTTACAAGCATGTTATGAAAATGTTAGAGTCATGTTACATTACTATAATGTTACTACGATACATCCCATTAACATTACATAAATATCACCCAAGGTACACTTACATTGTTACAAGCATGTTATGAAAATGTTAGTCATCTTACATTACTGTTATATTTTTACGTTACACCCCATTAACATTACATGAATATCACCCAAGGTACACTTACATTGTTACAAGCATGTTATGAAAATGTTATCGTCATGTTACATTACCGTAATGTTACTACGATACACCCCATTAACATTACATAAATATCACCCAAGGTACACTTACATTGTTACCAGCATGTTATGAAAATGTTAGTCATGTTACATTACTGTAATGTTACTACGTTACACCCCATTAACATTACATGAATATCACCAAAGGTACACTTACATTGTTACAAGCATGTTATTTAGACGTTACAGAGTCATATTACATTACTGTAATGTTAAAAATACAGTTAAAAATAGTACAATAATCTAAAATATTACTGCAATAAAATAATAGACTGAGCTATTTTCTTCCTTCTTTTTTGCAGTAGCATAATGCCCACGAAAAGCGATGTCCTTTCGGGGGAAGGACAGGGGGCTCCGCAGGGACGAGATCCCTCGTCGGAGCCCCGTCTTCCGGTCGATATCACACAGGACCAACGAGATCGTCCTCAGGATCAATCATCGATGAGAAAATCACGTCAAGAAGCGCCGAGGATTTATAACAAAAATGGCCAACCGATATTCCCGACTCTACAAACAATGTCGCCGGGTCAAAACAGACAAGCCAATCCCGATATTCAGGACATAATAACCGGAATCGTTAAATTGTTGAATGGAAATGTCAATGTCGCTGCCAACACTGCCAGACCTCATAAACCCGTCCAAGCTACCAGGTATAAAAATCGGCACTGACGCTTCCTCGGTCCCCTTAATGCAGAAACGGTCATTATTTATATTATTAATGTAGAAACCGATGCTTCCTCGTGGAGCTTTGTTTTTGTAAAAAAAAAAATCGAATACCGACTTTCAAGTAGAGGTTTGCCTAATGCATAAGATTGAGGAAAAAACGATGGGCAAGTTTCGATTTTGGTTCATTTCTCAATCCAGAACTTGTCTAACTCTAACCTCACTGGATGTGGTTTTTTTCATTGTATTTTTCCAATCCCAAGGATCAACAATCGTGGTCCTCCGAGAATTACCGATCTACCGCCATTGCCACCGGATTTTGACACACCAGGAATGAATCCACCGCCTCCACCGCAACCCGATCATCCTTATGCATTTGAAAAGCCACCGGCACCGGAAAAACGACCTTCCATCAATCAATTGCCACCAGAAAGACCGGTCAGGCCATACATACATGGAGTACCATTGCCAGAGTCGATAGTGCCTCAAGGGAATCGACCTTGGAATCGACCCTACAGACCCGGTAAATAATTTCGGGATTCTCACAACAACATTTTCAATTGTAAATCCTTTTAATACCCTTTAATACCTTCTAATACCCTTTAATACCTTTTAATACCGTTTATAGTATCCATTGATGTACGATATTTTATATGACTCAGTACAATAATGAACGCTTTTACGTGCGCAAGCGGACGTAAAAGCGTCCATTACTGTACTGAGTGATATAATAGTACATTACATCACGAGGACGTAAAAACATTTTCTGACGAGTGACGTACGATATTTTATATCACGAGGTGCAATATGGACGTTTTCACGTCCGCTTGCGCACGTAAAAGCGTTCATTATTGTACTGAGTGATATAAATACCTTTTTTAATTTGTGTAAAATTTGTTGGCTGCCAAATTTACCATTAAAAAATGCCAAATCGGTTCTTGCCACAATCAAGCATCGAATGAAAAGTTCTTCAACGTTTTCTCGTTGAACTTTATTTTCCACAGGTATTACTCGACGTCCGATCCCACCCTACAAACCGATGCCACCGCATGACATGAGTTTCTACGACTTGGAATCAACCGAGATGGAAAAGCCTCATCGTCAACCATCCCAAAAGCCTGTTCCGCAATCAACGTCCCCTAATCGCGAAACGATCTTGAAGCCAAACAACTCTATGACGGAAAATACCGATAATCCCAATGTTAAAGCGACGACCAATCAGGCTGCGTCAAACAAAACCAACGAGGAAACGACGAAAAAGCCATTGAAGTACAAACCACCGTTGAAGGATGAAAAAATTGTCGCTGAAAATACATTGATACTCGGTTCGGATCCACGTCCGATTCCGATTCCTAACCACGGCGTCGATGAAGAAAATTCCGACGAAAAATCGTCGCTGACTTCACCAAGACCAGTTCTGCCATTAGAGAGTCACTTCGAATTTACCAAACAGCCTCAAGAAAAATTGAGCAAATCGACGACGACCGTCAAGACGATGGATGAGACGACGATGACGACGACGACGACGACGAAGAAGAGGAAGAACGAGGCGGAGGAATCAGCGTCATCTACGACGAAGAATCGTAAAATTTCCAGCACCTCTTCGAAAACAATGACGACCCTTAAAATCGAGACGAGCTCGTCGATACAAATAATCGAACCAACGAGAACAATCACCAAAATGAAGCCAACAGTCGTCACGGTTAAAGAGGATGAGGACAATTCATCGATCAACGTAACGCCGATGATTGCTTCGTCGAGCGCCATTGACCTTGAACCGAGTCGAAAGCATCAAGAGGACAAGTCAAGCTCGTCGGCGACGGAAACTTTACCGGTTAACTTCGTGACGAGTACTTCCGGTATTGGAAAAACAACGATATCCTATCAGACAAATCCAGCTGGAAGCTTCACAAAGAGTCATGTCCCCACCGAACGATATTCTTATCGACCGAGACCGGGTATAGTCCTTGATGATACTCTAGATTATACCGGAAATCCTGGATTAACGACTCAGAGACCATACGCACCACCGAGACACCCCCAAATCGGTGATATCTTCGACGTCACCGTTTCGGCCATTCAAGGACCTGGCGGTGGTGCCGGTTAGTGCCAATTTTGAATTTTTTCCTCAAGTTTAGTTTTAAAAGTAAGGTGAATTGGAATGAAAAAAACGAGAGACTTCTAAACAGGGTTGCAAATGATACATTACTTTTTTTAATGCATTTACATTTTCAATAACCATTGACTCTTATTGACTAATTGAAATAATTGCTATTAACCATTGAATGTTAATGGTCAATGAAAATAATTTCCATTAACCGTTCAGCATTAATGGCTAATGGAAGTTATTTCCATTCGCCATTAAGTGTTAATGGCTAATGGAAATTATTTTCATTAACCATTAAATGTTAATGGTTAATCGAAATTATTTCCATTAACCATTAAATGTTAATGGCTAATGGAAATTATTTCCATTAACCATTAAATGTTAATGGCTAATGAAAATTATTTCCATTCACTATTAAATGTTAATGATTAATGGAAATTATTTCCATTAACCATTAAATGTCAATGGCTAATGGTAATTATTTCTATTCACCATTAAATGTTAATGATTAATGGAAATTATTTCCATTAACCTTTAAATGTTAATGGTCAATCGAAATTATTCCCATTGACCATTAAATGTTAATGGCTAATGGAAATTATTTCCATTAACCATTAAATGTTGATGGTTAATCAAAATTATTTCCATCAACCATGAAATGTTAATGGCTAATCGAAATTATTTCCATTAACCATTAAATGTTAATGGCTAATGGAAATTATTTCCATTAATAATTTAATGTTATTGGTCAGTGGAAATTATTTTCATTAACCATTAACACTTAATGGTTAATGGAAAACATTTCAAAGAGCCATTCAATTTTAGTGGTTAATGGAAATTATTTCCATTGGCCATTAAAAAAGTAATGATTAATGCATTACTTTTTCAATAAAAATTTCTTAATCCTGCTCCTAAATAATTTTTATCATTTCAGGCGATAGCGTCAGAGTTCCGGTAAACGTCGCTGGTAGCGATTTTATATTGACGTCAGCGGTGGAAGGTCAAGGTTTCGTGAGTATCGACGGCAAACGAACCTATGTCAAACTCTTTGACACTACCGATCAGACTGGAGAATCGACGCAGGTTCAACAGCCACAGCCAACGAGGACGCAAGCGCCTCCGATCGTTGGCACAGGGTGAGTGACTTATTGACCACCAAATGATATACTTGAAAACTTGAAAAGTACTTGATACTTGGTATACTTGATTCTTCGAGGAATTGTACTTGAAGTACTTTAAGTCCTAAAAGTACTTCAAGTACTTTAAATCTTAAGTACTTCAAGTACTTTAAATCTTAAGTACTCTTCAAGTAACAAGTACGTAATACTTCAAGTACTGCCGGAACTTGATACTGCGAGTACTTACGGTAATTTGTGCTTGAAGTACTTGAATTAGTTTTCGTTACTTTGCCCAGCTCCGCTCGATATCCTTGAATCTCGTTTTTACAACTTACTTTTTGCAAAAAAGCTTTACAGACAAAGCCTATTTTCCAATGTAAGAAAATGACCTCTCTGCTTCAGATACGCTATACCTCAACCAGCTGATTTGCCGCCATCAACGCCGCGGCCAATTGGACCACCGAGGAGAGGGCCTTTCGTCCGACGACCGACGCAACCACCTGTGAGAATAGATACGTGCATCGTTGGCGATACGAGTACGTGTGACGCGAGTCAACACGAGGCCTGCGCCACGGTTCAGGGTGTCTCAGCGTGTCACTGCAAGCCCGGTTACGCCAGGTTGACGCACTCTTTGCCGTGCAAACGCGTCGTCAGTATCGTCGTGTCGATAAGGGTCGATCGGATCTACGACACGAAGGTCGTTTGGGACGATGCACTCAGTGACAAGGACTCGGAATCGTATCAGACTCTCGCTTACGAGTCGAACAAAGCGGTTGGTTCTTGGAAGACAAATCCTTCGAACAACCTTATGAAAAAAATCCTGATCGTGGTTTTTTCTTTCATCTTTGAACACGTGAGACGAAGTCTGATGCGTTTGTGTATGTTGTAGATTGAATCGGCAATGACGATGACTCCGTTCTTTGATGAGTATATGGGCTCATCGATCAACAGCGTTTATCAAGGTGACCTTAGTCAGGGCCAGGGTGGAGTATTCGTCAACGCGACCTTGAAACTAAACTACGAGCCGAGAACGGCGAGGCCATCTTTGGCCGGTGAACTTCAGAGGCATCTTCTCGGTGTTATCCATCGAAGGAACAACAACATTGGCAATAGCGCCGTTTATGTTGATAGTCCACCAGGATCGATATCCAATTTGCAAGGTAAACTGAAAAAACAAAAAAATAGAAAATGCAGATCAGTCAAGGACAAATAATCAATGATCCCTCCTTCTTTCCAAGGCAAAGGGGAAGAATTCGGCTTCATTTCCTGATTTTTTCATTATTTTTACAATTTGTTTTTAGATTTGGACTCTACTTTGAAAAAAGATTTGGACTCTGTCCCCAACCATTTTTGTATTCCAATGAAGTGTCCTTCAAGTACTCAAAGTACTTTCCCACTTAATCGAGACATGAATAAAAATTATTGACATCTAAAGTCTTCAATACTTCAAGTATATGAAGTACTCAAAATAATATTCAAATACATAAAGTACTCAAGTTCTCAAAATACCGAGTTATTTATTGAATACTCAATAATTCATGTACTTGAAATACTAACCTAATTAATTCAGAAATAAATCAAGTTTATTCAAGTTCAACGTTCCCACATTCGTTATATGACAGATAATATTGCAGTCAAGTATTCAGTTCTTCCGGTACTTAAAAAATTCAAACCTACACAAAGTACTTAGTGATTTACTTAACACTCAAAGTATTGAGTACTAAGTAAATCACTAAGTATTTCGTGTGTGTTTGAAGTATGAAGTGAAGAACTTGAAGTACTTAAAGTACTCACTTACTTAACCGAGATATAAATGATGGTTATTGAAATTTTAAGTTCCCAAGGTCATTACATCTCAATTATTATAATACTGCAATAAAGTATCCAGTCCTTCGAGTACCTGAATAATTCGAATATACTCAAAATACCAGTTAATGTACTCAATACTTGAAATATTCAAAGTATTTACTCCCTCAATGGAGATATAAATAACGATTATTGAGATTCGAAGTTTCCGAGTTCTAACTCAATTATTTTAAAATTTCGATAAAATCCTCCAAGTCCTTTGAAGAATTCAGGCTTTCAAGTACTTCAAAAATTAATATTCAAAATTCTTAGTGAGTTTCTTAGTGATGAATACTTAAAGTACTCAAAGTACTCGAAACCTACTTGATCGAAATATGAATACAATAATTGAAATTTAAGTTCCAAAGTCATTTATATCTCAATTATTTTGAATATATGAAATATCGTATATTCAGTTTTTCGAGTACTTGAACAAATTAAAATATACTCCAAGTACTCAATACTTCACTCAGTACTCGGCACTTCAAGTACTCCTGATGCCTAACTTAATTTTTTCTTTTAATCAGGGTGGCAAATAATGCATTACTTTTTTTTAATGCATTTGCATTTTCATTGACCATTAAATTTTAATGGTTGAGGGAAATTATTTTCATTAACCATTAAAATTCAATCGTTAATGGTTAATGGTTAATGAAAATTATTTCAATTAACCATTAAATGTTAATGGTTAATGGAAATGCAATGGCATTAAAAAGAGTAATGCATTATTTGCAACCCTGCCCATTACAATGTAGTGTGTAATAGAACAAATTTCCATTACCCATTGCAATGTAATGTGTAACGGACAAAACTTTGATTGCAATTTTGGGAATGGAAAAATATAGATGAATAAATTATTGCAGTTTTGCATTACATTTTATTGACTTGGGACTTAGATTTTTAGAATTATAATATAGATGCTTTTTAGAATTTAAGGTGAAAATCTAAGTCCTAAGTCAATAAAATGTAATGCAAAATTGCAATAATTTATTCATCTATATTTTTCCATTCCCAAAATTACACATTACATTGCAATGGGTAATGGAAATTTTTTCTATTACACACTACATTGTAATGGGCAGGGTTGCAAATAATGAATTACTTTTTTTAATGCAATTGCATTTTCATTAACCATTAAATTTTAATGGTTAATGAAAATAATTTCCATTAACCATTAAATTTTCATGGTCAATGAAAATAATTTCCATTAACCATTAAATTTTAATGGTTAATGAAAATAATTTCCATTAATCATTAAATATTAATGGTTAATGAAAATAATTTTCTTAACCATTAAATTTTAACGGTTAATGAAAAATGTAATGGTTAATGCATTACTTTTTCATTAAAAATTTCGCAATCCTGCTTGTAAACAATTTTTCAATTACAGACTTGGACGAGTGCGCTTCAACGGAATTGAACGATTGTCACTCATCGGCAAAATGCAGCAACACCTGGGGCGGTTTTACATGTTCCTGCAGTCCTGGATTCAAGGATCCTCACAAGGACGACCCGAACGAGGCCGGAAGATCCTGTCTCTCTTGTCCATCGACCCATTGCAATAATCGTGGCACTTGCTCGTATCAGGACAATCAGATGCAGTGCTCTTGCACCGGAAATTATTATGGTGCACAGTGCGAGGTCGACGGTGAAGTTTTGGGTGTTGCAATCGGTGCGTCAGTCGCTGCACTCGTAATTATCGTTTTGACGCTCATCTGTCTCGTTATGTGGAGGTAAGGACTATTTTTTATAACCTTGATTCCTTGCAAAGCGAGCTTTGTGTGATAATTATTTTCTTAAAATTGAAATGCCAGTAGAAAATAATATTTTTTTCACGCGATTGACTTTAGAAAGTTGTCCAATCGAAAAACTCACAAAATCAGAATGTAAAAAAATAAAAATAATGATCTTACACAGTCGGAGATGGTCGCGTGAGCAGAAAACCGTCGGTTCACCGGTTTACGGATACATGCAAGGTGGAATACCAGGAACGCTGCCGGGTACGTACTTCAACCATATATATGGGGCATTCCACACCGATTCGACCTTGATCTGACCCTTCACCTCTTCGATTTTGTCCGCAATTTTCTAGGGTTTTCTAGTACCTCTGGAAAGCACTCAGGATTTTTTTCAGATTATTTTGGAGCGATTTGACTCGACTATAACTTTATAAACAAATTTAGCCCAAATTTAAAAATCTGAAAATAATCACGAAAATCCGGTTTGGTCCGATTTGGGATGGAACGCCCCGTATATATTATATATTCCTCAAACTTTTGATTGCTCGATTCTCAATCGATTTTCTAATCTCGCAAGTTGTTGCTTCTACGCAAGAAATATTTCCCAATCCTCCAAAATTGCAAAGAATTGTTCATTAGCCAAAAAATTGTTTATTAACAATTTTTTTATTTGCGCTATTTTATTAAAAATTGCTTCTCAATTTATCCACAGGTACACTTGCGCGCGTCGGTTCTGTTGGAACTTTGGCATCCGTTAAACAAGGCCCACCAACAAATTTGCCACCTTATATGTGGGCCCACATAGCCGATCATATGGCAACTGCCAATGTCTATGCGGTGAGTCACTTTTTTATTCGAGGCACATTGTTAATGCCGTGTAAACCCAACTTTTTTTTTCATTTTTCATTTCGTTTTAAATAATTTTTTGTTTTCGAAAAAAAAAATTATTTATATCATTTAAATTATTTAAAAAAAAATTTTTTTTGTTCGCCAATTGTAGACCGAGCCGATGGGACCAACAAGACCGAGCTCAGCGATGTTTGGCTATCCCACGATGAGCATACACGGTACGTTACCGCCTGTGCCATTGCCAAGGCTTCAAGCTCCGCCGCGACTACGACAGAGACATCATCAGCCAGAACCCGATAGTTCGGATTCCGAGCCACAAGACAAAGATCGTGCCGATCTTATTCCCCAGAGCAGCGGTTTTCACGTTCCACGACCAAAGTCTCGCTCGTCACTTGCTGTGAGTTGAAAAAGAAAAAAAAACATCAAATTACAATCAAAATTTTCAATTCAAGGGCTTTTTTTAGTTGCTTTTTTTTCTATACTTTAGAGAATTGAAAAAAATCTGAGAAAATTGCATTCTATTCTAAAGTTTACCAATTTTGTAACTTTATTTTTTTATTTTATTTTTTCTATTCGTTAGTTAAACAATTTGCAATTTAAAAAAATTGAACACACTTTTTTGTTCGAAAATGGGATAGTGGAATTTAGAACACCGAAAAGGTGTTATTTTTGAAAAAAAAAATTCTCTCCCTCAGATTTACAACTATCCAGAGTTGTAAATAATGCATAACTTTGATAATGCATTACTGTATTTATTACCCATTACACTGCATAATGTGAAATGGATAAGTGTAACATTACAAATAAAAAAAGTAATGTGTACTTGTACAAATACTAGTACATTGTATCATCAAATACTTTCTTATTTTTGGGAGATTGTAAAAAGCGAAGATTGCTGTACAGTGGAAATAAATACTACTACTACTACTTTCTTATTTTCGCCGATTGGATAATTTTTCGTTAAGTTAATTTTGATTTTATCCGCAATCTGTATGATTCCATTTATAAAAAAAAAACATGTAATTAAAAATATTCAATAGACATTCTTTCCTATGTTTACCTCAATAGTCCTTGAAAGCGTACTTTTCGCAAGGCGCAGGAATGTGCAAAAACTCTTTATGTATTTGAATGTGCAATTTGACAAATGATTTAATAATTTTTCATTATTTTATGCATCTGTTTCAGAATCAGAGCGGCATTTATTACGATGTCGAGTACGATCAGGGCGACGCGCAGCATTTGTCGAAAAACAACATTCCAATGTCGACCTATAGCATGGCAAGACCGTACTACAGAACGTGAGAAAAAAAACAAAGAAATATTAAAGAAAAAAAATTAAAATGTGCGAAAGGTGCAAAGTGCAATTCCAAGTGTTTTTCTGACGATTGATAAACTATCGACTAGGCAATAAAATGGAATCGAAGAAGTCCTTTTTACACGAAGAGAGAGAAAGAGAGAGAGAGAGAGAGAGAGAGAGGGGGGGGGGGAGAGAGAGAGAGAGAGGGAGAGAGAGAGAGAGAGAGATAAAACGACATTAATCCTAGCTCAAAAAATGTATCAAACGAAAAGACTAAAAAAAAACACCCATGTGTTACGTCATTATATAAATATATGCGTAAATATTAAGATCCAACAATTTATACGTAAATATAAGTCAGACTAAGCGATACCAGTGTTTCGAATGGATTAAGAAGTTATAGAGAAAAAAAAGAACTTTGTAAATCTTGGGCGAAAAATTTCGAAACTTAAACAAATGGGGAATTCGGAAGTGGGAAAAACGAGAATAGTATTTTTTTTTTTTTGCAAAGGCTCATTTTCGACGGATTTACGAATATTTTTGGTAATTAGATGTTATATATATATATATTTTTTTTTTTCTTTTGCAAGTTAGATACAATAAACATTTGAGGAGTCAACGCGGTTGGATAATCGTCCTTAGTCTTTTTTTCATGCGCTTTGGGACGAAAAACCATTGCCCGAATGAGCAAAAGCGATGAGAGTAAAAAATCACATCGACACGCGCTCATTGGCGCTGATTCACGTCTGTTTTTTATTTTTCGTTATTAAAACTCTAAAATTCAAACACGGGATTATCGGTCGTTCGCCGCTTGACAGAAATAGAAGAACAGACGCCGGACGAATATAAAAACATTGTATATAATTAATATTAATATATATATTTAATGTTCGTGTGTGTGTGTTTTTAACACTTTCTAAAATGTCCTCGATGAGACTCAAATTCCCGAGACTCAAATACTCTTTGGATATATCAATATACATATATATAATAAATACGAAATTAGCTTAGGCAAAATTGCATTTCTTTTAAAATGCTTGTATACATTTTTTACTATGTGAAAATGAGAAAGAAAAGACCTACGAATACTGTAATTAAAATGGAAAAAAATTGTTTCACAGATTCGTGTAAAATACATCAACAATTAATTTCACTGGAAACTTGATTTAGGAGAATTTCAGATCAATTCAAGCACCCTTCAATTTTGGTATAATTTTCAGAAAAAGTTTTTCCGGTTCAAGACTAAATTCTCAAATGTTTGAACATTTTCCGCATGTAAAAGACTTATTTCCAAATGCATAACAAATTTTGCAATAAATATTACTTGTAAAAACGAAAATATCTTGGGAAATTAAATTTTTAAGGAGGAAACTTGAATCAGAGAGCCGAAAAATTTTGATTTTTGGATTTTTGTTTTTCGGCTCCGATAGAAAGAACATTTAATAAATATAGGGAAAAAAGATTGTTTGGAAAATCGTTTTCTGCAACGCATCCCAAAATCAGAGCGAGTGAGATCGAATTCTCGCTAAATTTGACTAGATTAACGTTATTAACGCGAGGATAAAAAATTCCAAAAAATTGAAAACATTTTTTTGGACCTCAAGAACATTCTTAGCAAAGCACTCGATCGTAAGAGAAAAAAGTCTCTTTTGTCGAAACGAAAATCTTTATCCTCGATTGCGACTCATACATATATTACATATGGGGCATGCCATCCCAAATCAGATAGTTTGAAAAACTTTTTTTTTTTTCCTCACTTTATAAAAAAAAATCAATTTTCAAAAATCGAAAAAAAAGTAGTTATTGAGATCCCATGATCGGACTAGTCTTAAAAATTGTTGAATAGATAGATGTTTGAAACAAAAAATTAAAAAAATAAAATAAAAAATGACATTCACTTTTAAAAACGCGATTTTACGTTTAAAACTCAAAAAACTCATTCAAAAACACGTCGAATATTTTTGTTGTATTTTTTTCTGAAAAGGCCATAAGAAAACAAAAATTAAAAAAAAAAAACTTTCAATTTGGACCATTATTAAAGAAGTTATGACCAAAATACTATAAAAAATGCGGTTTTTTTTGTTAATTTAACATCGTTGAACGGGTAATCAAAAAAATCTCAAAATTTAACAGGAAGGGTCTTTTGATGGGTACTCAAAAATATAAAAAATTGAGGAAATTAAAAAAAAAACGTTTTTCAAACTGTCCGATTTGGGATGGAATGCCCCATATATATGTAAAATTTCGAGAGCACACTAGTTTGCACAGTAAAATTTTGAAATGTCAAATTTGAATTTTGGAAGGCAAAGAGTGAATGAACTTTTTAGTGCCAATGGTTTTTGGTCTTCAAACTCGATGATGACAATTATTATTTTTCTTTATAACGATCGAACGTTGACGAGAAAAAAATTCCCTCGTGAAATAGGAAAATGCGACGCGACATCCGGTGGCGATTTTTTTTTTTTTACGAAACTTGCTACAATATTTTGTTTACAAACGGAATTTTCCTTTTCATTGTTTCGTTTGTAAAAAATAAAAAAATAAACTAATCTATGGCTCGCGGATAAATAATGCGAAATATCACAAATATACGCTAACTTGGGACTAATTTTCATTTCTTTCGTTGTCGAGGTTTGTACAATTAAATTACGCGCGGTTACATAGAAAAGTATACATTCGTTGACATCAATGGTCAATTTTTTCGATGTTGGAAATTGGTCATTTTTTGAATATTATAATATCCAAGATTTCATCGTGAAAGTTGATAATGTCGCGCCGCGAAAGCGTTAATCCGTTAATTTTAATTCATTTTCTAAATTCTACGTAACTTGGAATTCTTTTTTCTCATTTGCCAACGAACGAACTCGAAAAAACGAAAAACCATAGCACTTCTTCGTAAATATATGTGTACAAACGAGTAGATTGAGAATTGGCAAAGGTATTTCAAAGTAGAAAGTGTATCACAAGAATTACAATAATCGTAATTACGAATTACATTTTTTTCCACGCGGAGTAAAAACCGCGTTTCTTCTTTATATCGACCATTTGGGCGATGAGAAAGATAAAGAGAGAAAGATTAGACGATAGTTGGAAAAAATTTATCCGACGATCAACAAGAAAAATATGAATTCTCGATGCCTCAGAAATTTCCGTCAATGCATCTGTCTTACGATCAAGAGTTATTTTTCACTACAAATTTGCAAATAACTAAAAAATCTCGCTTTTCTTTTCGTTAATTAAAATTGCACCACACGATATTTCCAAGCGACGAATTTTCGAATTTTTTCAAAGCGCGCGCTCTAGTTTCGAATCTGAGAGGCAAAATTGATTTTTGAATTGTACGTTGAAAATTCCATCAAGATTTCTGGAAATTCTAGAATAAAAATTCGAATATCGATCCACGACGCGTCACGAACCTGCTTAAGTATCGATTAAATAAAAATTCGAATTATCAAGCCGTGTACGCGCGTTTTTGGAAAAACCGGAAGTTGAAAAGAAAGCGATATCTCGTGGGCAGGGTTGCAAATAATGCATTACTTTTTTTTAATGCATTTGGATTTTAATTAACCGTTAACCATTAAAATTTAATGGTTAATGAAAATTATTTTCATTGACCATTAAAATTTAATGGTTAATGGAAATTTTAATGGTTAATGGAAATTATTTTCATTATTTTTATTAGTTTTTTCCATAACACATTACATTGCAATGGGTAATGGAATTTTTTTCTATTACACACTACATTGTAATGGACAGGGTTGCAAGTAATGCATTACTTTTTTTAATGCAATTGCATTTTCATTAAATTTTAATGGTCAATGAAAATGATTTCCATTAACCATTAACTTTTAATGGTTAATGAAAATAATTTCCACTAACTATTAAATTTTAATGGTTAATGAAAATAATTTCCATTAACCATTAAATTTCATTAGCCATTAAAAAAGTAATGGTTAATGCATTACTTTTTTATTAAAAATTTCGCAACCCTGCTCGGGGCCGATTTTGAGAATCAGTCGCGAGTAATTAGGTAGAATCAATTGTGTCGGTTCTTAAAAATTATGAGTCTGCAGTTTTCGTTGGTTGAGGTAATGCAGGATTGCCATTTGGTCGGTAGAAGCGATTGACCAGTTGCTTGAGACTCATCACGACTCCCAATCCTGTGCCCTGATCCATGTTGATGAACATGTCGAGATTGTCCTGGCAGGCTTCAAAATTCCGGAAACAAGAAACAAAAAGTTTGCATTAAAATGTGAAAATTAAATGTCGAATAAAAACGTTCAATTACCGGATTGGAAAAAAAAATTGGAATTGGAAAAAAAATCTGAAAAAATTCCTCTGAGCTCAACGAAAACAGACGCAACTTTTTGCTATCTTGAAGTTTTTCATGAATCCCCTTTGTTTTCGTTTTATACGGTATTTTTCAAAATTCCCCTTTTTTTCACAAAAAACAGAATAACTTTGGAAAAAAAAATCGCTCGCAGTTTTTAAAAAAAGGAAATGGAAGCTCAAACTTTCCCCTTTATGAATCCAATCGTGAAAATGTATCAAAAAGAAATCCTTTAGAAAATGGGTGCATCCAAAGAGAGGGAAATAAAGGCGAAAAACAGTTATTTTGAAAATAGAATCCAAATCTGAAAACAAATTTTAAAAATAATTTTTTAAACCGGAAATAAAGTCAAGTCTTCCCCTTGAAATGCCATTAGTTAGATCAAATTACGCTGACTTCCGGAAAAACGTTCCGGGCCTTTTTTGAAGTTTTGTCCGAAAACTTTTCCGAATGTTTTTGAGAGAGCTTCTGGTTCAACAATGAGAGAACGTACTTGATGTACATATCGGTGGATAATCGGGCGGTGTTTTGATCCACGTGCCATCTTCGCGTTTCATATGCTGGCGATTGGATGCAAAATTTTGCAGATAAACGCTGGCAGGCACTAGACGGAATTTTCTGTGGTACTCGGAACGAAGTGCATCGTCCGAGCGAAATGTTTCGGTCGCGTATTTCCAAAAATGCGTTGGATATGGAAGAGCACTGTCGAGATCGTAAACGACCGCACGATTGTCCGGTGCGTAGATTAGAATAACGTGATAATCCTGTAAGAAAAATTGGTGATAAGTTTTTTTTTGAAACTCTTTTAAATGGCGTTGCTATCATTGAAGTATATTTCTTTCCAAATATCGAATTGAATGTCAAATTAATTATATTAAATTCAATATATGCATCAGAGTTGTAAATAACGCATTACTGTAATTTTTACCCATTACACTCCATAATGTAAAATGGATAAGTGTACCATTACAAATGATAAAAGTAATGTGTAATGGATGCATGTGCCACTACAAATAAAAAAGTAATGTGTAATGGATGCGTTTTCTATTACAAATAAAAAAAGTAATGTGTAATGTATGCATGTTCCATTACAAATAAAAAAAGTAATGTGTAATAGATGCATGTCTCATTACAAATAAAAAAGTAATGTGTAATGGATGCGTGTTCTATTACAAATAAAAAAAGTAATGTGTAATGGATGCATGTGCCATTACAAATAAAAAAGTAATGTGTAATGGATGCGTGTTCCATTACAAATAAAAAAGGTAATGGGTAATGTATGCATGTTCTGTTACAAATAAAAAAATTACGTGTAATGGATGCATGTCCCATTACAAATAAAAAAGTAATGTGTAATGGATGCATGTGCCATTACAAATAAAAAAGTAATGTGTAATGGATGCATGTGCCATTACAAATAAAAAAGTAATGGGTAATGGATGCATGTGCCATTACAAATAAAAAAGTAATGGGTAATGGATGCATGTGCCATTACAAACAAAAAAGTAATATGTAATGGATCCGTGTTCCATTACAAATAAAAAAAATAATGTGTAATGGATGCATGTGCCATTAAAAATAAAAAAGTAATGTGTAATGGATGCGTGTTCCATTACAAATTACAATTTAAAAAAAAAATATATATACAGTGGAGAATATTCCATTACAAATAGAAAAATTGCCGTGCTCGTATTAGAAACTTGCACGTTGTTGTCTCATTATTTTATTTCGCTCACTAAAAGTTCATCCACAATTATCACAAATGATCCATGAAGTTAAAAAATAGAAACAAAAAAACAGGCAGTTCATCATTAAATATAAAGTACGAAAACCCCAAAAATTATCCAACTTTATATTGAACTTGCTTTTACACGCTGTTATCCATAATTATAAGCAATCTAATAAAAATTACAAATTACTGATACAAAGATTGTCGCTTTATTGAATCCCTAAATAATGTGCATGTTCTTTTTTTTTCTAACTTTATGGATCATTTGTGATAATTGTCGATGAACTTTTAGTGAGCGAAATAAAATAATGAGACAGCAATGGGCAAGTTTCTAATATGAGCACGGCAATTTTTCTGTTTGTAATGGAATATTCTCCTCTGCAATTTTTTTTTTTATTGTAATTTGTAATGGAACGTCCATACATTACACATTACTTTTTTATTTGTAATGGAACACGCATCCATTACACATTACTTTTTTTATTTGTAATGGTACATGCATCCATTACACATTACTTTTTTTTATTTGTAATGGGACATGCATCCATTACACATTACTTTTTTTATATGTAATGGAACATGCGTACATTACACATTACTTTTTTTATTTGTAATGGAACATGCATCCATTACATATTACTTTTTGTATTTGTAATGGAAAACTTGTCCGATACACATTGTTTAAAGTAATGTGTAATGCATTACTTTTACACAACTATTTTCACAACTCTGATATGCATACACCGATGACTAAAATGGCTCACCCAAACAACGAGCTTGTCCTCATCTTTTCCGGCTCTTTGACGCCACAATGGCACGCTTCGTCCTGGATTACTGATGAAAGCAACGTGACAATGCTGCAACTCGGAGGCGTGTCTCGTAGCCACATCCTGGCAGAGTTTCCACACGTTTTCCTCGCTGTAAAAAAGCAAAACGATGAATAAAGGGAGAGAGAGGGCATATTTTTACTACACAAGGGTAACTTCAGTAGCAATTCACATGAATATAAATAAATATAACTAAAACCAAATAAATAAATAAAAATATAAGTGAAAATTATAAACAAATAATATGAAAATGAAGAATGAAGAAGCAAGACAAAAGTAAGAGGTGGGTATGCAAATTAAATTCAATATCATATTAAAAATATTAAATATATGACTGATACGCTACTAAAATTATTTCCATACAAAACTGGTCTTTTTCATTTAATATATTTTCTTATTCACACTTGGATTGTTCTTAAATTGTCTTAGATATTTTTTAAAATATCTTGCGGTACAGTGCAAATATCATCTTTAAAAAATTATTTCAAAAAAGGAAATCCACAAAAATTCCTCTCACCCAAAATTATTATTTTTTACACGAGCAATAAATATTCTCTATATCTTGACCCGTTTTATAAATAATGGAATTGTGAGGCAAAAAAGGTAGCACGATTAAAATATAGGTCAACGTTTAACGTATGTGGCGTGTGAGCTATCTTTTGCATAAATTATTAATTGCCGAGAGCAAAAATGTAATCATAATCAGTCGAGTAAATCATAATACATTCCTGCTGTTGACGTTTAAAGTAGTAATATGTAATAATATTATTACTCATGAGACATGAGAAAATATTTTTAAAAAAATCATTATTCTTGAAAAATCACGCGATACTTTTTATTATCCTGGATCAAAGTTTATGGCCTTACATGCATGTAAAATTGAAATAAAATAATTTTTGTTTCAATTTTAATGTATATTGTATAATGTACATATTTATACATTGTAGTTCTTGAGTTTTAATCTCGTTTTACTAAAAACAGGTTGAAAAAATTCAGAAAGACGCACTTGAATCTTTAGGCGTTTTTCTCGAAACTATTTTTTTCAATGCAGTCAACGCGATAGTTCATAGTTATCAATTTTTGTTTATGTGATTTTTTTATAATAATTGAATTGTAATCGTAATTGTAATTAAACAACAAGAGGATAGTTTTGAGAGTACACAAAATTTTGGAAAATTTGAGTAATAGTGAAAAAAAAATTTACGCAATATCTCGAAAATGGTTTTAGTCATACTCCCAAAAAATTTTTGTAAGAATCCCAAGTTCAATGCAATTCTCCTTGATCCACTCTGAATTTAATACCAAATACAGTTCATCAATTTAAAACAAAAACTAGTGCATGAGTATCTCCAAAAATTTTGGACTTACATTTGTGGTAATTATTCAAAATTCAAAATCATGCAATTGCCCATTTCGATTTCTACCAAATTCAGTAGTAAACATTCTTTGATAATAATCCATCCATGTGCAAAAAAATTAGCACATTTTGACAATTACTCGAATTAGGGTCCGACGGAAAATTTTTGAAAATATAAAAATTCTAGAAAATTTGGATAACAGCATAATTTTAGGACTTTTTAGAAGTATTATAGAATTTTTGCGAAAAAAAAAACAAATTCCTTGTTCGTTAACCCTCCCTACACTTAAATTTTGGGACACCGGCTGCACTCTGGGTCTTAAAAGTCCTGCTAATATTTTTTGCAAGAAAAAACCATACAAAAAATTTTAAAAACTACTGAATTACTTTTATAACATTTTTTTCCATGATCCAATCATTTATTTAACCATTTACAATAAGCAAAATTTTTTACATTTTTTCTAATTCCAAAGATATTCTATCTGAAAATTTGGCTTGTGCCTTGAAAGACCCAGTGTGCGGACGAAAGGTACTCCGTTTGTACTAATAAATTTCTGTACTACAGATCCTAAAATAGATCGGCTAATATTTTTTCCAAGAAAAAACCTTGAAAAAAATGTGGTAAAATTCTGAAATACTTTTACAATATCCTTCTTTATGATCCAATCAATAATTTAGTCATTCATAGTAAAAAAAAAATTATACAACAATTAATGTGCAAAGAAGAAATTTGGCTTGTGCCCTAAACGACCCACAGTACACAGAACGGAGGGTTAAAAGAAATATTCCTTCGTGAGAAGGCAAAACAACAACAAAAAAAGTCCTTGTTGATGCTGCAGTGACTATTTCACGCAGATAGCCCCGTATGTTTTTCTCTCAACCCCTTTCCTCCACAAAATATCGATCCAAAGTGGATCTGCCGCAGTATTGTGGACCGTGACATTCTTCTTTTCATTTCCACCCCCTTTTCAACACGGAGAGGCCCATACAATCCCTCGAAACACACACAAATACTCACTGACATTCAAGAATAGAAATTTTGAGATGGAAAAAATAAGAAAAAAAAACAAAAAATAAGAAAAAAAAAACAAAAAATAAGAAAAAACAATGAGACAGATTCTTACCAGTAACAACTCGTGTAAATGCAATCGGCGGCTTTCGTAAAAATCGGTATGAGAGGTTTGGCATTGCCACGCGTGTCGACGGCCATTTTATTTGTTTACAATAAATGTCACTCCAACAGAGGCTATCTTTAAGGACCCGAAAAAATTTGACAAAAATAATTTATAACCTATTTCATCTATTATCTATTACGACTAGTTATCTCATAGATAAAACGATTTTGGCTATCATGTCTATGATTTGCCAAATTTCATTGTCCGGCTCGTTCTTATTGATCTCTCTCTTTCTCTCTATCGTGTTTTTTTAAATAATTTTTTTATTTAAATTCGACGTCCGACTACGAAGAACATTATTTAGCAACTGAATGAACTGAATCGTGACACACTGACAGTACTGACACTCTCTCGATCGGTCGAGACGCGTTTCTGGGACAATGAAGACGCGCGCATGCGCGTCCCTCATATATATGGGTCATTCCATGTCAAATAGACCAATAGTTGAAATCGTCGCCTTTCAATTTCGATGAAATTTTGTCAGAAGATTTCTTTTATCGTAAAACAAAGTTCTACGAACGGAAAAAAAAATTAAAAATTTTGTTTTCAAAGATATGCAAAATTCAAAATTTTTTCAATTTATCAAGTTTATTTTTTTAATATCTCGAAAACTATTGTAGTTATGAAAAGATCGTTCTGGGTTTGTCTTGAAGAGTATATACTTGGGACTACGAAAAAAAAAATATTCCGAAATTTTTTTGTGTGAAAAACGATGAATTTGGAGTATTTTGAATTTTTTTAAATCGTGAAAATCCACGATCAAAATTGAATTCTTTGTTCAATTATTTTTATACAATACCTTGTACTGATCTTAAAACATCTTGAGATTTTAAAAAAGGTGTTTTTTTTTCAAAAATATAGATTTTTGTATTTCGGTAAAAAAATAGAGGCAAACAAAATTTTTTTGTTACCTCTAACTTAAGTAAAGTTGAGCAATCATGTGATTTTGCAGTTGTGAGCAGTTCAAATTACATGATTGATCAACTTTGTAACTTGAAAAATTGAAAAAATGGTGAAATTTTGGATTTTCGAAAAAAAAAATGTAATTTTTTTCCTTTGGTAGAACTTAATTTTATGGTAAGAGAAAACTTCTGACCAAATTTCATCGAAATTGAAAGGGATCGATTCCAACTATTGGTCGATTTGACATGGTATTACCCATATACATAACAAGCATCAACATCTTAGAAGAGATGGGCAAATTTTTAACTACCCATATCTTCGAGAATTTTAATTAAATTTAATTTAATTACCCATTACTTCGAGCATCTTAATTAAATTTAATTTAATTAAAATCCTCGAAGAGATGGGTAATTAAATTGAATATAATTAATGATTACTTCGAGTATTTAATTTCAATTTAATTAACGTTTACTTCGAGCAGTTAAATTTAATTTAATGAACGATTACTTTGAGCATTTTAATTAACACAAATTCGATAAAAATGTCCAAAGTAATGGGTAATTAAATTAAATTTAATATAATTGAAAATACTGTAAGTAATGAGTAATTAAATATGTAATTTGGTGACGAATCTATTTGGTGCTGCCCAATACTGCATTAGACAGACATTTTTTTTTTTTTTTAAACCCATTTTTGTTGCTGTCCAAGAACACAAAATTTAGTAATTCGTAATGAATTTCGAAACAAAAAAAAACGACAAAATGTGAAATATCCTTGGCTTGTCGTCAAATGATAATGAACGTATAATTTGAAAATATCTTGCATTCCATGTGCATAATAATTACTTAGAATTTGAAAACGATGTCACTGGTCTTGTGCGCCATCGGCTGAAAGTACATTTTAGTTTCAATATTTTTTTTCTTACTTACCGCCCGATTTTTAATCACCTGATCGATTTTATTGGAAATTCAAATTTTTTCAAATTGATTGAAAAAAAAAAAAAACAATGAATCCGACCAAGTTAATACTCAAGCAGGGAAAAACAGCGCTGTTAATTTGCGATGCACAGGCGAAATTTGCCGAATGGACATTCGAATTTGATAAAATGATAGCTAATACCGCAAAGTTGGTAAGACGCATCGTGGTTAATTTTTTTAATTGTAACAATTTAAATGTGGATTACTGGTTAAAAAATTAAAAATATGAAGCAACTTCTCCAGTTAACAGCTAAATGGCAAACATTAGGAGATTCTAAACAATTTTCTGAAGATTAAAAAACGTTTAAAAATTAAAAAATCTCTTGCAATTTATTTTAAATTCGCTAAAAAAAATAGAGAAAATTATGCCTTTTTGCAGTAAAATTATAAAAATTAGGCGATTCGCAGGCATTTTGTAAAAATACCTGAACTTTGTTAAAGCGTTAATTGACGTAAAAATAAGCAATTTTTCTGTGATGATTGAGACGATGAATTATTAAAATTTAAAATTTGTTTAAAATCAGATAAATGCGTGCAGATTGTTAAAAATTCCTATGATCGTTACCGAACAAAATCCAAAAATATTGGGACAAACGGTGAAGGAATTTAATATCTCCGATGCAAAGGGACCATTCTCGAAGACGCAGCTCAGTATGTGTATTCCAGAGGTGAGCTTTTCTTTCCTGCGACAGTCCCTTTTTTTTATCTCACCAACTGTACAAATAATAAATATTAACTATAATTGCAATTGATAGGTGAAAAAAGAGCTGTCGAAACTTTGCTCGGACAAGTCTCCTGAGTCTGTTTTGCTAGCGGGACTTGCAGGTAACGCTTGCATCGAGATGACAGCGGTGGATTTGAGAAAAGATGGGATTGAAGTTCACGCCATAGCGGATTGCATATCATCGCGTCGGCAAGAGGAGACATTACTCGCACTAGACGTAACTGACCAAAAATTTTGTTTATCCTCATAATCAGAGTTGTAAATAATGCATTACTGTATTACCCATTACACTGCATAATGTGAAATGGATAAGTGTACCATTACAAAATACAAAAGTAATGTGTAATGTGTAATGGATGCATCTGCCATTACAAATAAAAAAAAGTAATGCGTCATGGATGCATGTGCCATTACAATTAAAGTAATGTGTAATGGATGCATGTGCCATTATAAATAAAAAAGTAATGTGTAATGGATGCATGTGACATTACAAATAAAACAAGTAATGTGTAATGGATGCGTGTTCCATTACAATTAAAAAAAGTAATGTGTAATGGATGCATGTGCCATTACAAATAAAAAAGTAATGTGTAATGGATGCATGTGCCATTACAAATAAAAAAGTAATGTGTAATGGATACATGGGCCATTACAAATAAAAAAAGTAACGTGCAATGGATGCGTGTTCAATTACAATTAAAAAAAGTAATGTGTAATTGATGCATTTGCCATTACAAATAATAAAGTAATGTGTAATGGATGCATGTGCCATTACAAATAAAAAAAGTAATGTGTAATGGATGCATGTGCCATTACAAATAAAAAAAGTAATGTGTAATGGATGCGTGTTCCATTTGTTATTAAAAAAAGCAATGTGTAATGTATGCACGTTCCATTACAAATTACAATTAAAAAAGAAAGTAATTTGCAGTGGAGTATATTCCATTACAAATAGAAAAATTGCCGTGCTCGTATAAGAAACTTGCACATTGCTGTCTCATTATTTTATTTCACTCACTAAAAAAAAAAACACACACTCAAAAGTTCATCCACAATTATCACAAATGATCCATAAAGTTAAAAAATAAAAACAAAAGAACGGACAGATCATCGTTAAATATGAAGTACGAAAATATACTCAACCCCAAGAATTATCCAACTTTATATTGAAATTGCTTTTACACGCTGTTACCCATAATTATAAACAATCTTACAAAAATTACAAGTTACTGATACAAAATTTGTCGCTTTATTGAATCCCTAAACAATGTGCATGTTCTTTTTTTTCTCAACGTTATGGATCATTTGTGATAATTGCGCATGAACTTTTAGCGAGCGAAATAAAATAATGAGACAGCAATGTGCAAGTTTCTAATACGAGCACGGCAATTTTTCTATTTGGAATGGAATATTCACCACTGCAAATTACTTTGTTTAAATTGTAATTTGTAATGGAACGTGCATACATTACACATTATTTTTTTATTTGTAATGGAACACGCATCCATTAGACATTACTTTTTTTATTTGTAATGGCACATGCATCCATTACACATTACTTTTTTTTATTTCTAATGGGACATGGATCCATTACACATTACTTTTTTAATTGTAATGGAACATGCATACATTACACACTACTTTTGTAATTTGTAATGGAAAACTTGTCCAATACACATTGTTCAAAGTAATCGGTAATGCATTACTTTTACATTACTATTTTCACAACTCTGCTCATAATTGACTCTATCGATGCGTTCGACATTATTTTTCCTCTTTTTTTTTCTTACAACAGCGGATGAGGGATATTGGATGTGTGATAACAACTTCGGAAAATGTTATGTTCAAACTATTGGGGGATACGAAACATGAGCAATTCAAGAATATTATGGCTATCATCAAGTAAGCAATGACTTTGTTTGGATCGATGAATCTGAAAAAACCCTCAAAATTAGAGATTTGCGCATCACTCGATTCTATAATTAAGATAATCCCAAAATATTCTAGAATTATGAGGGATTCGCATGTAATTTGAGGATTTTGTAGAAAATTGTAAACATGCAGTTAAAATCTCTAAAAAAATATCATTAAAAAACTCCCAATGTATTCACATATTTGATGAATCGTTACAAAAAAAAAGAAAAATTAATTATTACACGAAAGATGATATATAGGGTATATAAAGGCAGTCCCGCTGTACCATTGGGTAAGAAAATACTGTTGGATGATGGTTGGTTTTTCGAATCCTCACTGTACTCCGGTTGATCCGAATCCACCGGCTCCTCTCACAGTGGCGTCCAATTCGTTGAGTTCCTGCAACTCAGGATAGGCGATCTTTTCGCAAATCAACTGAGCAATCCGGTCCCCGGGATTAATTTTGAAGTCTTCGCTCCCATGATTGTAGAGTATAACACCAAGTTGACCTCTGAGAAATTGGAAAAAAAAAACCGTTGATAATAACCAAATAACACAAGAGAGACGATGAAGGTTGAATTTTATGACTCGGAGTGACCTGTAATCAGCATCTATGACACCGGCACCGACGTCGATGAAATTTTTCCAAGCGAGTCCCGAACGAGGTGCCACTCGTCCGTACGTGCCCTCGGGCACTGCGACTTGCAAATCCGTGTTTATCACCGCTTTTCCATGAGCAGGAACAACGTATTCGTAAGCACTGTCCGAAAAAATGATAAATAATAAAATAAAAATGCTGAAAATTGGACATTGCACATTGCTCCCTCATCTTTATCCAATCAAATTTACTTCTTGCGAAATTTGATTTTCGCCGAACTTTGGCAAATAGCCAAAGTTATAGTTTTTTTTTATAGCGCCCCCTAAATTTTCAGTTCATGACCTAACAAAAAATATCATCCCAAAAAAAGCCGTTAATATTCACATTAAACCCTGCCCCAAAGACGATATATTTCCCGTTTAAATAACATGGGTTTTTTCCATGCTTTACATTCAATTTTTTTTCTCCCAAACAAGTAAATATATAGCAATAAGAAATCCTTATTTTTTTATAGAAAATTGAACGCTCTACAAAAAAGGTCTCTTATGATCTTTCGATAAACTCACTCCTTCGAAAGTTATTCAAGGGTAAAGTTGAACTTATAGGAAATTTTTCAGATTTTCCTGCTTTGACGGCAAAATTATTATTATTTAGATGAAAACTAATTGTTCATTTTGAAATATATCTGATTCTAACTGTACTATAATAAAAATGATTTTCCTATAAGTTCAACTTTAACCTTGAATATCTTTTGAAGGAGTGAGTTTATCGAAAAATCATAAGAGACCTTTTTTGTTGAGCGTTCAATTTCCTACCAAAACAAATATTTCTCAATGCTATATATTGACTTGTTCCGGAGAAAAAAAATTAAATGTAAAGCATGGAAAAATTCCATGTTATTTAAACGGGAAATATATCGTCTTCGGGGCAAGGTTTAATGTCAAATTGTCAATATTAAGGGCTTTTTTTGGTCTGATATTTTTCGTTAGGTCATGAACTAAAAATTTGGGGGGCGCTATAAAAAAAAAACCAACTTCGTAAATAACGAACAGCCTAATACACACACACACATCCGGAATTTTTTTTCAAAAATTAGATTTCTCGATATTTTAGGACATTTTGAATTGCCATAAAAATCTCGAAAAAACATTTTGAATTGCCATAAAAATCTCGAAAAAACATTTTTCACAACAACTAACAAAGCTTCCTTTATGAGGAAACAAGACAAAAATGCCGCCATTTTCCGGTAAAACGCGTGATCAAGTTTTGAAGCGTGGATTGTTTTTGCTCACCTTCGTAAATCGAAACCTGCAGCATGAGTCGATCCTTTCATCGGTGCGAAAGCCTTATCAGAGAGTTTCGCAAATTTTAGGATACAAGATGCTGCACCGTTTGACGACATTGTTCCCTTTTTTCGATTTTCCGGCGGAACGAGAATTCGAGGTTATGAATAGCTCTTTAAAGTTAGGGTCGCCGGTCGAGATTCCGGTAGCTCTATGTTCTAGGACTTCCGGGTCGTCCGGACCGGAAACGCTCCCATAACTTGACGCATGCGCAGAGTAAGCGCGCGAAATACAACCTGAGATTTGTACCTACGCGTTATAAACATACATTAGAAAATGTAACAGCGATATATTCGGCAAATTTTTGGAAGATTGATAAGAATTTAATGTTTTAATAACTTTGGATGAAAAGAATTGAACAAAAAATACATTTACCCGAATCGCTGGAACGCGTTAAGTTGTGGGGGCGTCCTTTGTAGTACTGTACTTGGACGTAGATGGCGCTGGCGATTGTGACGGGAAATTTTGGCGCGCTTTAAAGTTATTCAAACACTTCTTCATAATTTTCCTTCGATTAAACTTGCCGGAGCGTTTACGCTGTTTTAGAACATTTATTTCCTTGTAAATACATTGTTTTGTGCCTTGGCTCTTTTTTCTTTCGATTATTACTCCGAGGATGATGCGACGAGAGTGAATGTTTGTATATTATTTTCTAAAGATAGCAATTTTTTCATCAGCCTTGATTTTTGTTCTTGCAAACACTTCTATTTGCAAATTCCTGCCAGCCAAAAAAATCTTCATTATCCTTCGTTCTTAATTTTTTCTTTTTTTTTTTTTTACTTTTTTTTGTTAAGGCATACGATTTAAATTTTATCACACATAATTAGTAATAGTATTACGAATTCTCTGCGAATATACGAGGAGGAATAGAGCTTAAAATTTTGTTTCTATTTTTTCAAGTAATCCGTAACCGCAATATCTCGTCGACTGTCCCCATTCCATATTGCTTTTCACAATATTTCTTTGCAAAATTCCAACGTCTATCGAAATATACGCATTATCATAATTTTTTTTTCTTTCAATGTGTGTATAATATATTGTATATTGTTTGCAGCTTATGTGTTATGGTCCCTAAAAAAAATACATTACATCTATAAGCAGTTTATGTTATCAATTACTATAATATAAGTATTTACATAACATTTTATTTATCGTCGCATTATATCGTTAAAATTTGTTCTCGTTATGATTATTCTCATTGTATTCAAACGCTTTCATTTTTTTTTAATTTCAATCTTCAGAGCAGGATTGCGTTGTAAGAAATCGGCAGAATTCGAATGAACGATAAAATATTTATTGCGTATAAAATATTAGAGCGGCGGTATTTTTTTGATAATTTTATTTTTCATATTTGAGTCTCAATCCTATCTATTTCTGTTCAGAAATTTTTGTTTTCCGGTGCAAATTTTTTATTATGGCGTGAACTTTTTTTCAATGAGTTTTTCCATTCGAATTATGCCGAAATCTGCCTTACAGACATGCACACATACACACGGGCTACCAATATCGAATCAACGAATAAAAATTTTTTCTCGATATTGTAGCATTAAGATATGTCAATAGTCAATGCGAGTTTTGAATCATTATCCGAAAAAAAAACAAAAAAAAATGTTACAGAGATTCACTATCGAGTATTTAAACAATATATCATTAACGTCAAATAGAATTCCGATCACTGAACATTTTTCCATCGTTAATTCGTGAAAGTAGATCGAAAAAGTCAAATACAATTTATACCAAAGTAATTTTTTTTTCTTAAGTAACTTATCGAATCCAAGTTCTTAACGAGGGAAATTCCAATTTGAAAAATCGAAAAAAATACGTTTTTTTATGGATAAAAAATAAAACGCATTATTTCCTCCTAGCTTTGGATTTCTCCCTCCAATCCCCAACGAACAAACATAAGTTTTTTCTCATACAGTATAAATGTGTCGTATGTACATTCGAGCGCGTTTCCTTTGAATTATTTGCCACTTCGTGTATCGAGAAAATTACGAGATCATGCGGAACAAATTTTATTTTAGTATCATTTCATCTCTCTTTTTTCTCTCCTCTTTCTCTCTCTCTCTCTCGCATTCTTCCTATGTCACAGCACGTTTTTTTTTACTACATCAACGACCTCGGTCTTCTCCTTTTCGAAAAAAAAGAACATGACAAAAATGAATTCGAACCGCAATTTTCGTTTCATATCACAAGTAAGTACGTCGAGGCTCCGAAATACGTGTATAATATTGCAAAATCCAAGCGGAGATTATTGAATCTTCATCAGGGAAATGATAATCCGAGGAAGATCAATTTACTAACAGAAGAAAAGAAAGAAAAAAATTTATCAAAAAAATTCGATAATTCGTCGTTTGTGTACGATTTTTTTTTTTAAAGTCAAAGTGAAATCATCAACTTGAAATAATCGACAGTGAAATCGCAGATTAAAAATCAAAATTTTGTAAAAAAAACTTTTTCAAATAAAAATGACAAACTTTAAAAATTGTCCCCGATCATTTTCAAGCTGATTCCTCTTATCCTCTATTTAGATTTTTCTTTAATTTTTTTTTTCGTTCCTGAGTGAGTTAAATATAATTATAATCTTTCGTGATTTCTCTTCATCCCACTTTTATCTCGTTAATTATTTTTTCATCGAAATTGAATCGAGAGACTTTCAGGTACACTATCGACATTATTTTCATTTTTCCTTTCCTTTCTTTCTCTTTATTAAATTTTTTTTTTTTAATGGAACAACGCTACGTGCAAACCGTTTTTATTTAATTATTGACTATCTCGGTTGCAAAACCGACGCGAATCGCGCAGATTCGTTTTTTTCTCTTTCGACAAAATCCTTCTTTTGGAGTTAATTTCTCGAAAAAATGACTGCAAGTGGTTTTTCCTGTCGCGCAATCATTTTTCGCTTTTCGTCCACTTCTCTCAATCGTCCTGAACTATTCTATATTGACTACAGATAACGCGATTCATCCGCGACGCGATTACGAGTTAAAAAAAAAAAATGAAAAAAATATAGAAAAAATCATAATCTTCGACGTTTTTCAGATCATTTTGAATCGTTAGTCTCGTTACGATAACAATGATGGTGACAATGAGCTATAATAATAATTCATCATTATAATTATAATAAACAGCGTTATTGCAATTATAATAATAAATATTAGTATATTGATATTATTTATATTTTCGTTATTATTATCATTATTATTATTATATATATATATAGCTTTAAATCGTTTTACGTGTCTAGTCTTATGTTTTTTAAGGCAGGAATTTTTTTTTTCTTTCTTTCAAGTTATTTACACAATTTCAACTTTACGATCTTGAAGCTACTTTCGCGATTCAATCGTCGAATCCAAGCCCAATTGCGCTTGATAAAGTTCGCATTTCTTTAAAAACAAAAAGAAAACTCTACTATTGCGATATTATTTCTCGGATAATCTCTGGATAATCGGATTCGACGAAAATCAATCATTTCGCCGAATCGATACTGATATATATATGTGTCATTCCATATCAATTCAACGACGTTTTGTCGGTGACTCCTTCGATTTTTTATTATTTTTTAATACGTCATTATACATGCAAAAAGAAGTATCCAGGTAAATTTTTAGCTCTCTATCTTAACCCATAGCGAAGTTATTGATTTTTGAAAAAATATTTTTAAAATAATCAGAACTTCTACAATAACCAAAATATTGTAATTTGTCAAGTCATTTTTTTTGTTCTTAAATGTACTTTTTGAAAAAAATATTGAAAATTGAGAGAAAATTTGTTTAAATGTTTTTTTAGCTGTTTTAAGCTAAATTTAGCTAAAAAATTGGATTTTCTTTCAATGCGACCCCTTCGATAATAAAAAAAAAAAAGATAAAATCCTACGTAAAGAAACAAAATTTTTGAGATTTTACCGAAGAAGGAATTCAAATAACTTCTTATTAAAAAATTTTTTTTTCGATTTTTTTCTCAATCTTGATCTTTTTTTCTTTTATGACCACAATAGTTGATTTCAATTATGTTAAAATATATAATTGAACTTCTCTCACATATTTCCATTGTAAATTATAATAATTAACATTAGGCATTACAATTCAAGTACGTTTTGTACTTTATTCAATTTTTTTATATTAAAATTTTTATTCTTCAGGTTAGTTATTATAATTTACTAAGGAAATATGTGCGAGAAGTTGAATTATTTATTTTAACATAATTAAAATCAACTATTGCGGTCATAGAAGAAAAGTAAAAAATTGCGAGAAAAAAAAATCGAATTTTTTTATTTATTTAAGAAGTTATTTGAATTCCTTCTTCAGTAAAATCTCAAAAATTTTGTTTTTCAACGCAGAATTTTATGATTTTTTTTTTTTAATCGAAGGGGTCCCAAGGAAATAAAATCCAATTTTTGACCTTCATTTAGCTTGAAACAGTTAAAAAATATTTAAAAAAATTTTTCTCAATTTTCAATTTTTTTTTTCAAAAAGTACGTTGAAAAAAAAATGTCCCCCTAACAAATTAGAATATTTTGATTATTGTAGAAGTTATGATTGTTTTAAGAATATTTTTTCAAAAATTAATAACTTCGGTATGGGTTAAGATAGAGTGCTAAAAACTTACATGGATACTTCTTTTTGCATGTATAACATGTTAAAAAATATAAAAAATCGACGGGATCTCCGACAAAACGTCGTTGAATTGATATGGAATTACACATATATATATATTGTTTTTTTTCGCATTTCGATGATTCTACGCCAGGGGCAATCATTAAACGTCTCGGGTAGCAATTCTTTCGGGTTTATCGGAACGCGTTAGCCTAAAGTCGATCTCGGATTCTTGATTCGCGATCGGTGCTTGCCTCGTGTCCGATAACTCTGTATTTGATTTGGAGTCGATCGTCGAGGAATCTTGGTTTCGTTGAAGGGACTCGGTCTCCCCGAGATTCGTTGATTTTGTCGGTTCGGTTGGCGACGAAATCGACGATGGCGTTTGCAGTGCCGAACTTGTCATCGTACCGATATCGCCATCGCCAATTGTTTCATTGTCACCGTGAGGCTTCTCCTCGAACACTAAAAATCAAGTTGGAAGTGTCAAAAAATTTCAATTCCATATTTCAATGTTTAATATCAAAGATTAAATATTATTGATGCACGATGAAAAGTTGTATTTAAAAATTGAAGTTAAAAATGAATATAAACGAGACTCATATTAAAACAATATTATATATGGGGCGTTACGTTCCAAATCGGACAGTTTGAACTTTTTTTTTATTTTCTGTTTTCTGTTTTATTTTCTGTTTTTTGTTCATAACTTCTTTGATAATCGTCCAAATAGAGTGGTTTTTTTCAAGATTTTTGTCTTTTCATGGCATGTTCAGAATAAAAAACACGTAAAACATATTCAACGTGTTTTTGAATGAGTTTTTTGAATTTTAAACTTTTAATCGTGTTTTTAAAAGTGAGTGCATATTTCGATTTTTTTGAAATTTTTTTATTTCAAACTTCTATCTATGCAACAAGTTTTAAGCGCTCCATAATTACTATTTTTTTTAATCTTTGACAATTAAAAAAAAATTCTATAAATCATTATGAATATCAATTTTCGTTACCGTATACGGTGGATAGTCTTTTGTTTCATTATTTAGAATTTATTTTGACACTTTTTTTTATTGTTGACAGGTTCTTAAAATTAATAATTAATCGTTAAATCTGTTTGTGAACAATAATAACAACGGTTTTTATTTATTCACGTATTCTTTTGCATCCAAATAGTGTTTCTCAGGTGAAAATTTTACAGCAATATTCGGTAGACTATTCGGGTTTGATGCCCAGTAATACAATTCTTGAACTGTCGTTATTTGCTCATCGTTTAATTATAAATTACTAATTTAAAAAATCTGTCAACGATAAATAAGTGTGAAAATTAATTCGAAATGATTAAAAAAATACTATACAGTAACAAAAATTGGTGTTCATGATAATTTATAGAAGTTGTTTTCAATTTTCAAATAATTTATAGAAAAAAAAAATGTTCATTTTCAAAAATGGAAAAAAATGGTTATTATGGAGGGCCCTCGACCGAACTAGTCTTAAAAGTTGTTCAATAGATAGAAGTTTAGAATAAAAAAAAATACAAATATGCACGTACTTTTAAAAACACGATTCAAAGTTTAAAACTCAAATAACTTATTCAAAAACACGTCCAATATTTTTTTCTCAAAAGTCCATAAAAAACAAAAATGTTGTGAAAAAAAACATTAGATTTGGACCATTATTAAAGAACTTACCAAAAAACCGAAAAAAGAGCGGTTTAAAACATAATTTAATATCTTGTGAACGGGATATAAAAAAAAATCTCACAATTTAACAGGAAGGGTCTTTCGATGGTTACTGAAAAATATAAAAAATGTGAAGAAATCGAAGAAAAAAGTTTTTCAAACTGTCCAATTTGGCATGGAACGACCCAGATAAAAAATAAAAATAAACATTTCCATTAATGGTAGCTCTCCCAGCTCTCGTAGCGAAGAAAAGTATCGGTACAAACTCACATTTGTCGAGACTAATTATCGATCCGACTAATTCGTTGACGGTCATCGGAGCTGGCATGTCATCCATGTGCTTGCGCCTCCTCACGAGCCACCAATCGATCAGGAAAAGCGCGAGAGCGAGAATTTTAATTCCAGCGCACAGTCCTACGTATCTAAAAACGAATTCGCAAAGAACATTTCACATTGGATGGAAAAATTAAAAATTGGAAAATATTTGTTACAGGATTGCAAATAATGCATTGATTTTTTTAATGCATTTACATTTTCAATAACCATTAACACGTATTGATTAATGGAAATTATTTTCATTAACCATTAAATGTTAATGGTTGATAGAATTTATTTCCATTAACCATTAAACGTTAATGGCTGATGAAAATTATTTACATTAATCATTAAATGTTAATGGTTAATGGCTATAATGTTTATGGAAATAATGGAAATAATTTCCATTAACCATTAACATTTAATGATAAATGGAAATAAATTCCATTAACCATTAAACGTTAATGGTTAATGGAAATTATTTTCATTATCCATTAAAAAAGTAATGATTAATGCATTACTTTTTCATTAAACATTTCGCAATCCTGATTTGTTACAACGCTTTACCTGTATCTGAATTGTTCGATATCGTATAGAAGACAACGTCCGCCTTTCTCGCCGCATGTACTCTTCCAGAGCAAACACGTTGAATCAATGAGATTCCCGAATAATATTGGAGCCGGTATATAACCGAATAGTCTGAAGATGACGAATTGCATACCGAGAGCAAATGAGCGCTCTTCCTCGGACACCGATCTGATGAAAAAAAAAATTCGATCTTAACCCTCCGTGGTCACCTTATCTGGGTCGATTTGACCTTGTCCATTTTTGAACAAGTATCGTGACCAAAATATCGGTCGGAAAAATCTTAAAAAATTACAGAACATCCTTCAAACATTCTAGTTGATGTATTAAAAATTAGTTTGTGAAAAATCAAATGATTTAAAAAAAATCATGAAGAAAAAAGAAATGTTGTCGTGGGGTCGTTTTGACCCCGTTAATCAACATAAATTCCTCGAATATTCATCTAAAATTGTTAATGCTTACCGCAAAACAATCATGAGCAATGGCATTTGCGTAACGGCAACTATAAATGTCATGAAAAACAGAAGTATGAGAAACGGAAATATCGTTCGGCATGGAGAGATGCAAGGACCCGCGGTTGCAACCGGGACGACCGTTACTTCGGCGAATTCGGGTGAGACTGGTGGCAGCATCGTCAGATTACCGTGAATACCTGAAAAAAAATAAAGAAAGATAACAAGAGAAATTGGAAAGATGCAAGAATGACTGGAAAAATTGATATAAAAATAAAGATAGATATTTCAATTTTTTTAGATTTTTTTTTCTCAGCTCCTTTATCAGATATGACTATAAAACTGTTATTACAACATTGTTTCATCCTTAGAAAGTACAAAACAAAAATTTATTTTTCATTTCGGCCATGGGACAAGACATTTCCGACTTTGGTACCTTCTATAAACTATTCAAGAAATCGAAATGAAAAAAATTGTTCTGTACTTTCAAAGGATGAAACAATGTTGCAATAATAAGTTTATAGTCATATTTGATAAAGAAGCAGAGAATTTTTTTTTTATTTGCCTTTTTGGGCTTTCTAAAGTAGACTAGTAAATAAATCATTATTCAGTTATTTTATCGATAATTTTTTCATTTTTTTTTCAAAGACGATAACAAAAATTATAAAAGCTAAAGTAATTGAGCAATGTAATAAAAAAAGAAATTAAAGATGCAACTGTATTGTTACCCCAAATTGTTCAAAATATTAAATTATTACTAACAAAAGTGAGCCATTGTAAAAATACTCCTTGAAATTAGCGAGACGTCTAGGAAGCTCGTTTTTCAAAAATTTCTATTTCAAAATTTGACTCATTTTGACAATAATATCTCTTGTCACCAATAATTTATTTTAAATTTAATTTTCCAAAATTCAAGACCCCTCATTCAAGGTTTGAGATTTTTAATTAGAAATCTGTCCGTACCTGATTTCTCATCGTACGTTGAGCTTTCTTCATGAGGAAGCCTTAAGTGAACTTTCCAGCATAAGTAAACTCAAGAACTACTCATGAAGAAGGCTTTGCAAACGACGTAGAAAAAAATGGCAAATTTCTTGACACTTTCTATGGTTTTTTTTTTAACGAATCAGCGTTTGAAATGTATTTTTGTCCACTCACACGCGCAATTCGTAAAGTTTGATTTAGAACTGAAGGCAGTGCACCCCGCATGACAGGGACTGAAGTACGTGAGGCCGTTATTGCCGCAAACAGGCTCGACGTCGGTCATGCGACACTCGCAGCCAAAGTTGCAGGCCGCTGTGAGATTGACCTGAAACGGTTCTGTGCCTTTTGCGGCGGTCGTAGCGCCATTCCCGCTACTGTTGAAATACGGTATCGTCGTACCGGCCATTTTGACATTGTCACAACCGAGAAAGAACAATAGGCCGTAACACGTCAGACATATTATGTTGGAAACGAGGACGAATTGAACGGCGCCTTTTGGCCTGAGCTCGAGACGCTTCAGCAAACATCCGCCGAAAAAAATACCGATACAGGCGCCTGGTATCGCTATCGAACCCGTAAATATGCTGGCTTGACTCTTGCCAAGGCTGAATTGCGTCTCCAAGTATTTCGGCAAAAATACAACGAAACCGGAAACTATGACGAGCTCCATACAAGCACCGAGACAGGTCACGACGTAAACGGGATTGCAAACTAGACGCCACATGTCGCGAGGTATGTCTGAAAATAAAAAAATACAATTTGATTGTAATTTTTGTATTTTGTAATTTTAAAAAAAGGTTCATATATATTTTGAGGAACTGAAATTAGCTCATGGCCTCGTGATCAGGTTTGCAAATAATGCATTACTTTTTTTTAATGCATTTACATTTTCAATAACCATTAAATCTTATGAATTGAAATAATTTAATGTTAATGGTTAATGGAGATAATTTTCATAAACCATTAACTCTTATTGATCATTGAAAATAACTTCCATTAAACATTAACATTTATTGATTAATGGAAATTATTTCCATTAATCATTTAATGTTATAGGTTAGTGGAAATTATTTTCATTAACCATTAATAGTTAATAGTTAGTGGAAATCATTTCCATTAGCTATTGAATTTTAATGGTTAATGAAAATGTAGTGGAAATCATTTCTATTAGCCATTAAATTTTAATGGTCAATTTTCATTAACCATTAATTCTTATCGATAATTGAAAATAACTTCCATTAACCATTAACATTTATTGATTAATGGAAATTATTTCCATTAACCATCAATATTTAATGGTTAGTGGAAATCATTTCCATTAGCCATTAAATTTCGATTAACCATTAAATGTTAATGGTTAATGTAAATAATTTCCATTGACCATTAACATTAAATGGTTAATGAAAATTATTTCCATTAGCCATTAAAAAAGCAATGATTAATGCATTACTTTATCATAAAAAATTTTGCGACCCTGCTCGTGATTAGTAACATGGATAATTTCTATTGAGATTTTTTATGCTTGTAGATATTGAGCGGTATTTTTTTTCGCGTATAATTATTATCAGGTTCATACCCTTAATGTCCTTTCCATAACCACTGTCGTTTTTCACCGATTCTTGCTTCTTCGATTCTTTGCCTGGATCTTTATCCTTGACGGTGGTAATGGGTTTGCTTTTTTCGATTATCTTGATTTTCTCCTTCTCGCGCTGCAGCGTTTTTGGAAAACTGAAGAATGGTATTGCGACGAAAATGAGAAGAAGACCGCAGAGGAGAAATCCACCCCACCACATTCCAACCCAACGATGGTCACCGGGATCTGGAATTGGAAAAAAGTCAAAAGCATTAATTTTTTATTTTTTCAAACGATTTTTTCAATGAGAAGATTAAATATTCCTTTGACTAACCGATACTTATTATCGACGATGAAAACGAATCCATGTGAAAGGACAAAAGATATGCGCCTAGAAGAAATCCGAGAACAGGACCAAATGCCGCCATGCTATACATACAGCCTGAAATTTGAAGATAAATAATGGACGATTAATTCGTTAGAAAAATACAAATTACAAATATTAATTATTATAAGTTATTAATTATTATATTATAACTATATTATTATTATTAATTATTATAATTATATTATTTATTATATTATTATTATTATTATTATTAATTATAAGATATAAATCTTGAAAATCGACATTTTTTGAGGAATTTTAATTTCTATCGTTACAAAAATGACTTTTGGACCCACCGATATAAAGTGACGCGCTTTCGGGTCTAACGTGATCGTCGATATACGTTGTGCCGAGTGTAAAAAGTGGCGAACCACCGCAACCGAGCAAAAGCTGAGCCAGCACGAAGAGCATTACTGGACCTGCGGTCGATGGAGATCCCTGAATGCAATTTTCACCACGTAGATTATTGTGCGGTGCCAAAGGCGGGGATGACAAACCCGTCGACAGACGACCTGGTGAGAAAACGAAAATTCGATATGATTAATTTGTTATCTTTGCGTTTAATTTTAATTAATGGATTTTATTTTGTTGTCCACGTGAATTTATATAATTCCTTTGATCCGGATCTGAAGAGATTGTTTTTCACAGGATCAACGCACAATTACGATAATAAAAGAGGAATTTTCAATGAAATTGTTCTAAGAATTATTAAATAAATAAAAAACTCTTTTTTGTTTCCTCATAAAGGAAGCTTTGTTTTCGTGAAAAAATTTAAATAATTAAATTTTAAAAAATTAATACTCAAGAACGCTTCGACGTATCGAGCTTAAATTTGGCAAATAATGCATTACTTTTTTAAATGCATTTCCATTTTCTTTTACCATTAAAATAATATCCATTAACCATTAAATTGTAATGTCTAATGAAAATAATTTCCATTAAACATTAAATTTTAATGGTAAATGAAAATAATTTCCAATAGCCATTAAAAAAGTAATGGTTAATGCATTACTTTTTCATTAAAAATTTCGCAACCCTGTCCAGCACAAATTGCCGTTCATTATGAAATTTTTTTGTTTTAATTCCAACAGTAGTTCGGATTTTATCGACTTTTTTCGTTTTTGCAACAATCGCGCAAAAGCTCCAACTTCTGCAATTTTCAAGATATTGCACTCAAACTTTCTCCAAAATTAGTATAGCCATTGAGGTTGTTTGATATTGAATTTGACAAAAAATGATCGATGGATTAAATTTTTACTAAATTAATCGACAGACTAACCGAGTCCCATGTCTTGTTCTCGCAACGAAACTCCGCGACAAATATTATCGGAGCTGGAATTGTTCGACGTTGTTGTTAAATTTGGTTCAGCTGTAAAATGAGGCACCATGAAAATCATTGATCCGAGGCCCATTATCACAGCACCTGTGAGAAAAAGTCAAACGTAAATTTCTTTTCTCGAGCATAAAATTTACAATTTAAACATTGTTTTTTGTCATACTGACCTATCGCTATCCAAACGGGAATGTGCCTTCTACTGCCGAGATAGCTCACGAATATGACGGTAATTACGTTACCGATTTCGTAGGAGCTTGCTATGAGGCCCGATAGACTCGAAGGAATCTCGAATCTTTTCTCGATCGTCGTTATCACAGAATTTATGTAACCGGAACTCAGTGCTTGTTGCACGGTAACTAGGAACGAAAGAAGGAACACGAACACCTGCAAAAATAAAATTTAAACAATCTCTTTATATTGAAGACAAATATATAAAACAGGGACCGGCAAGAAAAAAATTACGATGTTCCATTTTTCAATTGATGGAAAATCGATAATTTTAAATGATAGAATACCAATTGATGGAAAAATTGAAATTATCCGAAATTGTATTTTCAATTATCCAAATAATCGGTAGTTGGTCGAAAAATAATATCAATTATTCGAATAATCGGTAATTGGTAAAAAAATAATATCAATTAATCATAAAGTGAGTAATTGGTCTGAAAATATTTTCAATTATTCGAATAATCGGTAATTAGTCGAAAAATAATATCAATCTTTCAGAAAAATTGATAATTGGTCTGAATTACCCATTTTTCTGATTAATCGATTTTTTCTTTTACCCATTACCGATTATTCTGATAAATGAAAATATTTTCAGACCAATTAAACATTTTCTGATTAATTGGTATTATTTTTTTTACCAATTAGCCATTTTCTGAGTAATTGATATTATTTTTTGACCAATTACCGATTATTTGGATAATTGGAAATTAATTTTTTTCCATTAACCATTGTCGGATAATTGAAAATGTAGATTTCAAAATTATTAATTTTCAAAAAATTGATATTTTCCGAAAATGCGCCAGAAAATATCATTACTGCCGATCTTTGATATAAAATATGTATGCTCACAAAATTGAGCATTTTAAAATTTAGCTTGTGGGATTTTTGCGTGAAGATATAAAATATAAAAAACAGAATGTCGCTTTATCGACCCTCTAATTTGTCATAAGTTTTAATGCCATTTCGCCGGAAGTCAACGCGAGCTCATTTAACAAACCGCACTTTGAAGGGGAAGAATTCGGCTTCATTTTCTATTTTTTAAATTATTTTTATAATTTGTTTTTAGATTTGAACTCTATTTTGAAAACAACTCTTTTTCGTCTTTTTCTCCCTCTCTTTAGGTGCACCAATCTTCCAGAAGAAATTTTTTCAATACATTTTTACGATCAGATTCATAAAGGGGAAAGTTTGAGCTCCAATTTCCTTTTTTTTAAGCTTGAGCGATTTTTTTTCTAAAGTTATTCTGTTTTTTGTAAAAAAAAAGAGGAAATTTGAAAAATCCCGTATGACACGAAAACAAAGAGGATTCATGAAAAACTTCAAGATAGCAAAAAGTTGCATCTTTTTTCGTTGATTTCAACGGAATTTTTTTAGATTTTTTTTCTAACATTTTTTTCTCATAGAGGGATTTTTCGAATTTCCTTTTTCCACAAAAAAAAAACAGAATAACTTTGAAAAAAAAAATCGCTCATGGTTTTAAAAAAAAGTAAATTGAAGATCAAACTTTCCCCTTTATGAATCCTCACATAAAAATGTATCTAAAAAATTCCTCTAGAAAATGGGTGCACCTGAAGAAAGGAGAAAAAAGGCGAAAAACGTTGTTTTCAAAATAGCGTCCAAATCTAAAAAAAAATTGTGAAAATAATTTTCAAAAACCGTAAATGAAGTACATTCCACACCTTTTTTGAAGTTTCGTCCGGTAACTTTTCGCCGGTGGTGTATTTCAATGTATAATAGTGCAAAATTATCATTCACAAACTTGGAATGACAAAATCAAGAATGATACACGCATTTGCATCCTGGATCTTTTCTTTTTTTTTGCTGACCTTGATACCCGCGAATCTTTGTACGAAGGCTGGCCTGCAGCTTAATATACCACAGTCCTTGGAATCTGGATTTATCGGTGGTGTTTGGGCTCTCTCTTTTTCCGTTCTGGCATATTTGAAAGCAAACATGAAAAAAAAATAAAAAATATGACATATTATTTTTTTTCAAAATCTCAGAATGGTACGAACCCTTAAGGAAGTAAATTTGCATTACCTGTCCATCATGGAGGCACTGGGATTCCTGCTGTGACATTTGATGATAAAATCTCTGAAAAAAATCGAGTGATTAAAATAGTCGTCGAGGAGAATCATGAATTTCTGAATTATGATCCAGGATTGTGCAACAATTAAATAAAAATAATTCGCAACAATGACGCACTAATTTCGGATAATTATCAAATTGAATTGACAATTCAATTATGAGAAATGTATAGATTTATCAATATCAATCAATAGAGTTTTATTTGCACAACTTTTTTCAAAGTTTTTTTTACAAAATATAAATTTATTAATATTTATTAATTCATTTATTTATAATCACAAATCTAATATTAATTATTAATATTACACATATTATATCAATATAATATTAATATATTATATTAATATTAGATTTATGTTTCTTTTTCTACTTCTATTTTTATTTGTAGATTTTTTTCTAGGAATATGAAAGTCTACCTGTGATCGACGAGGCCGGAACTGGGATTTCGACTGTGACATCTTATGACAGCGTCGTGGGTCAGTCTACTGTCGGTCGATTGCAATGGATCGGTATTTTCTCCAGCTCCAGCGCTCTCGGCGTATAATCCCGTCATCGCGTACATACTCTCGTTCCTTCGATGTCCGGTGTGATAATTGCTCGCTGATTCCGATCTGTAAATTACGTATAAAGACAGGTTTAAGTCTCGAGCCTTAAAAAAAAAGAAGAAAAAACTTTGAAATAGCAATATCGATGCCACTTTCATGGACATGATACTGTAATTGACCTTCGTCCATTTCTTTGTCTTGAAAAAGGGTTAATAATTTCCCCCATGATTTCTTAAGGGGAAACCCTGAGTTACAATGCTATAAAAAGTAATTTTTGCTATTTTTTTTTCTTGACACGAATAGAACGATTTTTTTCAAAATTTTGGAGTCAAAGTGCTCTTAAAGAATACTTTGGCATTGGTAAATAATTTTTTTATTTGAATGTATGGAAATTGAAATGATAATATAATAAATAATAAGTTGCCACACTCATTGACATGATACTCAAATTGACCTTCGTCCATTTCTTTGTCTTGAAAAAGGGTGAATAATTTCCCCCATGATTTCTTAAGGGGAAACCCTGAGTTACAATGCTATAAAAAGTAATTTTTGCTATTTTTTTTTTCTTGACACGAATTGAACGATTTTTTTCAAAACTTTAGAGTCAAAGTTCTCTTAAAGAATATTTTGGTATTGGTAAGTAATTTTTTGATTTGAATTTATGGAAATTGAAATTATAATATAATAAATAATAAGTTGCCACATTCATGGACATGATACTCTAATTGACCTTGGTCCATTTCTTTGTCTTGAAAAAGAGTAATTAATTTCCCCCATGATACCTTAAGGGGAAACCCTGAGTTACAATGCTATATAAAGTAATTTTTGCTATTTTTTTTCTTGACACGAATTGAACGATTATTTTCAAAATTTTGGAGTCAAAGTGCTCTTAAAGAATACTTTGGCATTGGTAAATAATTTTTTTATTTGAATGTATGGAAATTGAAATGATAATATAATAAATAATAAGTTGCCACACTCATTGACATGATACTCAAATTGACCTTCGTCCATTTCTTTGTCTTGAAAAAGGGTTAATAATTTCCCCCATGATTTCTTAAGGGGAAACCCTGAGTTACAATGCTATAAAAAGTAATTTTTGCTATTTTTTTTTTTCTTGACACGAATTGAACGATTTTTTTCAAAACTTTAGAGTCAAAGTTCTCTTAAAGAATATTTTGGTATTGGTAAGTAATTTTTTGATTTGAATTTATGGAAATTGAAATTATAATATAATAAATAATAAGTTGCCACATTCATGGACATGATACTCTAATTGACCTTCGTCCATTTCTTTGTCTTGAAAAAGAGTAATTAATTTCCCCCATGATACCTTAAGGGGAAACCCTGAGTTACAATGCTATATAAAGTAATTTTTGCTATTTTTTTTCTTGACACGAATTGAACGATTATTTTCAAAATTTTGGAGTCAAAGTGCTCTTAAAGAATACTTTGGCATTGGTAAATAATTTTTTTATTTGAATGTATGGAAATTGAAATGATAATATAATAAATAATAAGTTGCCACACTCATTGACATGATACTCAAATTGACCTTCGTCCATTTCTTTGTCTTGAAAAAGGGTTAATAATTTCCCCCATGATTTCTTAAGGGGAAACCCTGAGTTACAATGCTATAAAAAGTAATTTTTGCTATTTTTTTTTTCTTGACACGAATTGAACGATTTTTTTCAAAACTTTAGAGTCAAAGTTCTCTTAAAGAATATTTTGGTATTGGTAAGTAATTTTTTGATTTGAATTTATGGAAATTGAAATTATAATATAATAAATAATAAGTTGCCACATTCATGGACATGATACTCTAATTGACCTTCGTCCATTTCTTTGTCTTGAAAAAGAGTAATTAATTTCCCCCATGATACCTTAAGGGGAAACCCTGAGTTACAATGCTATATAAAGTAATTTTTGCTATTTTTTTTCTTGACACGAATTAAACGAATCTTTTCAAAACTTTGGAGTTAAAGTGCTCTCAAAGAATAACTTGGTATTGGCAAATAATTTTTTGATTTGAATTTATGGAAATTGAAATTATAATAGAATAAGTAATAAGTTAATTTGGACCTTCTGTGACCAAAACCACCGCCACTTCCGTTTCTCTTGTGACCACTCTCGGTTCTCTTGTGACCAAAGGCACTGGATATACTCTCTGTTCTCTTGTGACCGCTCTCGGAACGTTTGTGACCCATGAATGCTGCTCCGACTCCGATATCCGTTGACTTGTGATTAAACATGCTCGAGCTCGAGCCATTTCTCTTGTGTCCGCTCGTCGACGCCATTTTTGCAATTTTTTTGAATTGAATTTCCTCTTTTTTCGACTCAAGACTTCGTATTTTTATCGCCTGTTTTTTCGAGTCAACCGAAAATGAATCCTCCGCAATTTCTCCACTGGTTTTCTTCACGACGATTCACGACGATTTGCGAAATTTCCTTTGTTCATCCTCGGACCGCATTTTACTCCGGTGATATTCTGAAATTTATTATTATTATTATTATTATTATTATTATTATTATTATTATATTACATATTGTACATTATTATTTTGGAAAGTTGTGTTCGTTTGCGGTTTGCAATGAACCAAAAATGGATTTGAATTTTTTTTTTCTAACGTTTTAGAACTGTGTAATGAAAATTTGTAAAAATTTTGAGTTTTTTGGGAAACTGTAAAGAGATTCGTATTCAGTGGGAAAAAAATATACAGATACAGGGATCGAAAAACAAAAATTAAATATGTTTTTTTGCATTTTAGCCAAGATAGAACTGGTTCATTAAAATTAATGTAACTTTTTTCTTTTTAACGTTTAATAAATTTATTTTTATGCCAAATTTCCGCTGATTACAAATCAAGCACAATTTTATTCGGAAAAATGTATCAGTGGGAAAACCCAAGAAAAAAAACGAACCAAAGCGTTTTGATGAAAATTGTTGAAAATTTTGATTTTTTTGAGAAAATCATCGGTATTGAAGGAATCTATGAAAAGTGCTTTCTGTTATGCTAACGGTGACTACATATTATAAATTATTAATAAAATATAACTTGATGATATGTAATGTATAATATATTAGAATACAAAAAATAATAAAATTATTAATAAATAAACAAAATTTTGTTATAAATATTATTGCTTATTTTGTTGTTATTATTATTATTTTCTACCTCACTCGACTTTCTTGATTCAACGAATAAATTCCACAATTCGCGTGGGCATGACTTTAATATTTTTTTATTTTTTCCCCTCCTCTAAACACACATGATCGATCGGATTCCGGCCTTGATTTTGTTTCGTGAAAAATTAAGTATCCCCCACGAGTCTATAGTCCGCAAAACGTTGTATATATTATATAAAAAGGCTGTTGATTAAAATATGCGTCCATGTGGATTCGACTGATACTTGAAAGAGACATGGCAAAATTTGAATTAAAAGCTGAATAAAAAATTGAATAAAAAATTATAGAAAAAAATTGATTAAACATTTTTTTTTATGTCTTTTAAAAAATTCGTCTCAGAATTTTGAGATCTTGGATTCATGAATTTCAAAATCTGGATTCATGAATCGATCAAAAAGATTAATATTAGGATTAATGTGGAAAATGTAGAACTTGGAGATATTTAAAAATCGTAGAATAATTCGGAAATAAAATTTTTCCACGAGGAAATAAAATATCGGCAGGAAATAAAAATTACAATGTTTCAAGTATAAGTACAATTATGCGGTATAATTGAACGGAAAGAGGAAAGAGTTGAATTCCAGCCAAGAGGAAGACTGACAAATTATTTTCCACGGTTTTAATTAACGTCGGCATATTATTAATTATATGAATATGGGCTGTTCCATGACATATTTCATTTGCATTTTAATTAAATTTTTATTTTCACCTGGATTAAAAAAACTAAAAAAAATGCCTTATGAAGATTCACGAAAATACTGGTTACAATTTTAAAAATAACAGAACTATCGCCAAAATTGCAAAAATCATAAAATCACTGGAAGAATTTTTCGAATGTATTAAATGGGATATTTTTTTTGTTGAAATTAAATTCAAGGAGAGAACGAATCTAAAAAAAAAATGCGAGTAGTTTTATTATATAATTAGAATTTTTTTTCGGTAATTAACTTCGGTGAAAGCTCGGCTAATTTTAAAATCAGGACATTTTTCTGTCGTTGATAAAGTAAACAAATGAGGGCTGAGAAAAAAATTATTCAAAAAATCAAGACTTACGCTAAAAAAAATTCTATGAGCCATGATTTTTTTTTTGAGACATTTTTTGACTTTACACGAAATACCCCATATATCATTGCATACATAACCCTGCACCGTGTTTCGTCGCGAGAGTCTCATTGAGCCGAATCGCGTGTGCATGAGCGAAATGAGAATGGAAAGGTTTTGTGCACCTTTTTTTTTACGTTTCCATATGGCGAATGCGTTATAAACACAGTTGCGACTCGTGACGATTGTCCCACGTGCCTTGTAATAGTTGCATTACGAATTGCGGAAAAGTGGGGCAAAATGGACCACGGTGTCAAAACTTACATTAAAATTAATTTAAAAAAAATATATATGTATATATTCTGGCGTTGAAAAAAAAAATAAAAGATTATAAACATACCATTACATTCACGAGAAAAATTTGAAATTAAACAATTCCATAAATTTTTAACCATAAATTTTTCTATTCACATTTTTTAAGTACTGGAAATCGTCCAGTATTCGAGCTCTGGAGCAAAAATTAAAGGGAGACAATTATTTTCGAAAAAAAAAATTAAAACTAACCTCAGATGCGACGAAACTTGACATTTCATCAATGATAATGTCCAGATGGACTTTTTTTTGCTAAATGAAAAATGGACCGGTTCATTTTACCCCACGTGAGAGAAAAATACAAGATAATTGAAAAATCGGCCTGGAATTGTCGAAATATTAGCTTTGAGGATAAAAGGGAGCAAAAGTGACAATTTTATTGGGTGAAAAAAAAGAATCATATCCGCAATGATGATATCATGCGGAATAAAAAAAAATGTCGTGCAATGCGACAAAAAGGTAGAAGAGCCCAGCTCGATCCTTTCTTGATTTTAGCCGAGTCTACCTGAACGTTCTTTGCCGTTTGTATCGAATAATTTTGCTGTCTGACAGAGTGGCGTAACTGACCTTATTTTGCGGCTTTTTATCGTCGGACTTACGCCCTTTTGCTTTGGAACAAATAGGTTGATGCAGTTTCGGGATGGTTCGGGCTCAATCTTTCTCTCTATCAAACAAGCAACGCTGTACATACATAGTTAATGCGGTATGCTAGCAAATATATAGCCAAATAGCGTGTCTGTTTTATATACGAGGCATTCCACGTCAAGTCAGCCACCCCATTTTTTTGAAATCGCCAAAAATCGCATACAATTTTTTAGAAAGCAGTTCCAACTATCAAGAAAATTTGTGATTTTTTTCAGATTTTTAAATTACATTTTTTAGCTGGAAAAAAATACAAAAAATTTGTTTGTCCCATTTTGTAACTCGAAAATTATTCATCGTACGAAAAAAAAAGTAGAACCTAAAATTTTGCATTTTCAACGTGCTTTTCACTGAGATTTTTTACAAACTCCTCCGAAAGCTCTATATGCCATTTTCGGAGCAAATAATGTTTTGATATTTTTTTTTCTCAGAATTGACATCTTCGATTCGTCCGTAGTTCAAACAGTTTTTTACTTGATATATTTACAGACTATACGAAAATTGGCGTAGTGGAGAATCCATTATTTCAAATGCATTTTTATTGGTACAATCTATCATTGGAGAGTGATTTGACGAAATAGCGTAGATATTGATATTTTATCATTATTAATCGTAGACAGGGGAAAATAATAAAATAATCTCGTTTTGATACTGCGAGGATGATTCCAGGAACAAAACAGTATCGTTGCTTCCTTCCCAAAAATCATGCCCTGATCGAACTAAAAAAGTACTCATTGGCCATAGAAACGTCGGTTTATCCAAAGAGGGTAAATTAATTATTTTTTGTAATCGAGAGACGCGAGTTGCCTTTGACTCAAATTTGAATGGACTCTATCGGTGTCCATGGGTCCATTGATAAAGTTTATTAAAATGTACAAAAAGATATTTAAAAAAATAAAAATGAAAAAAGTTTTAAAAATTGAAGAAATACAAAAAATAAACAAGAATACGGGCTTTAGAAAATATCTATAGATAGTCTCAACCCTGTTAATGCACGGAGAAATTTGAGTATTCATTCGGGATGAAAAACGCATGGGAAGGAATGGATTCTCCGCTGAGCCAATTTTTTTATAGTATGTAAATATATCAAGTAAAAAACTGTTTGAACTACAGACGAATCGAAGATGTCAATTCTGAGAAAAAAAAATATCAAAACATTATTTGCTCCGAAAATGGCATATGGAGCTTTTGGAGGAGTTCGTAAAAAATTTCAGTGAAAAGTACGTTGAAAATTCGAAATTTCATGTCCTACTTTTTTTTTCGTACGATGAATAATTTTCGAGTTACGAAATGGAACAAGAAAATTTTTTGTATTTTTTTCCGGCTGAAATGTGTAATATAAAAATCTTTAAAAAAATCACGATTTTTCTTGACAGTTGGAACTACTTTATAAAAATTTGTATGCGATTTTTGGTGATTTCAAAAAATGGGGTGGCCGGCTTGACGTGGAATGCCTCATAGGTAAGAGCCCTATAGGTATAGAAATATATGCTACAGCTGACTTTGGCACGTGGCCCATAATCATGTTACATGCAACTCCACTGACATAATCCGCATGAAAAATCCATCATTGCGCGGTAATTGGGTTGTTTAAGAGGGAAAACCACCGTGAACATTAAAAAAAAATTTTTTTGATTGTTAAAAAATACTTTGAAATTTTTTTTTAATTTTATTTGCAGATCGTTCACGAAGATTGGTTTGGGTCAATGGAAGATACACTATCGCTGTTAATTTTTAAAATTTCTCAACAACTGTAGCTATAAAATAAATTAAATATATAAGTTAATAAAATAACAATAACACAGTCCTTTGATAATTCGTTATATTTGTGAAAAAAAATTCTCAAACATCGACACAGTTTCTTATACCTCTTCTTAGTGGCTTTTTCCCCTCAAAGTTTTAATTTTTATTTAATTTTCTTTACCCATTCCAATTATTTTTGAACAAAAAAAAACGAGATAGTTCATAGAAATTTTTTTTAATTTAAACGAAATGCTTGAATAGAAAAATTAATCCACACATTGCATGTATTTTCATTCCAAAATAAAATAAAATTTGAAAAAACAAATTGCTGGTTCTGAGTAAAAAAAAAAAATTTGTACTCTGATTTAAGTTTTTCAAGACGCGAGTCACCATTATTTTTTAGTGTGACAATTTTTCAACTTTCATCGTTCGAAGGGTCTAGTTAATTTTGAAAAAAAAATCCTGACTGAATTTTAATTGAATTTTATAAAATTAATTTTTTTGAAAAAGTGTATTCATCGTTTTTCATTGAATTCGAAGCAAGTTTTGGGGTTCAGTGTGTGTTGATACACATGTCAGTGTGAAACGAATCAATAAAGATAACGAAGCCTTTCAGACGCAATAATTTTCTCCCAAAAAATCAATATTATGAAGATACAACAAAATTAGTCAAAAGTTTTTAATGTTTTTTTTTCAATAATTTTTTTTTCCATATAAAATTTACGTCATTAAAAAATAAGCGATATATTTTTCATGAAATAAACTTAAAAACTGGAAAACAAATTTTATTCCCCTATTTTGGTTTCTACATAAGTCTTCAAAATAATTAAGTTCGATCGAACTTTCATTATTAAAGAAGTTATGAACAAAATACCGAAAAAAGAGCGGTTTTTTTTTTTTTAAATTTAATATCTCTTGAACGGGTAATCAAAAAAATCTCAAAATTTACCAGCAAAGTACTTTTGATGGGTACTAAAAAGTATAAAAAATTTGAGGAAATGAAAAAAAAAAGTTTTTCAAACTGTCCGATTTGGGATGGAACGCCCGATATGTTATCGTAAATTCGTGGGAGGGATAATTTAAGAAAACCTCTGAACGGGACTTCTATTTATTTTTTTTACTTTCTCCAATGTTGCGAGGCTGCCTTCGGTCGCTTAATTCCTCCCCACTATATCTGAGAACTTTTGTAATATATATATATGTATAATATAAAATTACGTATACCGTTGAATAGTAGGCGACGAGGTACACGACATAATATTCCTACTACGTTTCGCTGGGATTAGCCTGCTTCTCAAACTTGGACTTGTAAAAAAAAAAGAAATTTCGAAATGTCGTCATTGTAATGTAACGTAGCTTATGATGACCAGGCAGTCTGCTACTTTCCATTGCCATAACATTATGGAATTAATGGTAACAATTGAAAAAAAAAAAAAAAAAGAATAACGATAATCAATGAAACAAACAAAAAAATTCTAGAATTATTAAATTTTTTTTTTATTCGATTGATAAAGCTTTTTATAAATGGATTTATTTTTTATTGCCCCCTTTTATCATTATATCCTTGATACATATTACATGATACATATTACACATAATATGTAATGATAATCTAATTATCAATTTTTATTAAAAATCATTATCATTGTTGTGGATATTATTATTTCAGAGTAGAATTTATTTTCTTTTTTTACAATTTATTTATTTATTTATTTATGATTAATTTTTCTTGTCGTTCTGGATAATGTTTTACAATATTGGATTTTAGTTTACAATATTTGATTTAATGGTCGATTTAATTTACAATAGTAATTTGTTTAATGATCATATTATTTTTATTATTATCGTTATTATTAAAGTTATTATCCTATACTTATTGATTCATTAACTTCCATTTTATTATGATTGTTATTATTATTATTTCAGACTTTTTTTTATCCTGCATAATGTATTTTAAAAGAAATTTACAATAATCGATCTTCAAACATTGATTTTTGTTCCAAATTTTCATTAACTTTCATTTAATTATCATTGTTATGGGTATTATTATTTCAGACTTTTTTTTGATCCTGCGTAATGTATTTTAAAAAAAGATTTGCAATAATCAATTTTCGAACATTGATTTTTGTTTTTATTGCCTATCGCTGTTCCCAAATTTCATTAACTTCAATTTCATTATCATTGTTATGGGCATTATTATTATTTCAGATTTTTTTTTATCCTGCGTAATGTATTTTTAGAAAAGATTTACAATAATCGATTTTTGAACATTGATTTTTGTTTCTATTGCCCACCGCAGTCCCAAAGAGTAAAGGCTGAGGAGACGAAAAAAAAGGTCCTGAGGTCTCTTTGATGGAGGGGCAAGAACAGATGGTCGGATACTCTCTCGGGGTGCATCAGCCTCCTCTTTTTGCCGACGGACAGCTGAGACTCGAGGAGAACACGCTCTCTTTCGGTATATACACAGATCGATAAAGAGAAGAGAGAATAAAAAAAGAAGGAACGAGGCAAAAAAAAAATATGTTCGCTCTCACACGCAGTATTTACCCCCGCTGCGTCACATAGCGTGTCAAACTTTTGTTGACAAAAACGACAAATATAAAAATTTGAAAAAAAAACGAGGATCAGCTTGATGCTCATTGAAAAATATTTTCAGTACCTCCTCGATATAAGAGTCCTCGATATAAGAGTGTTTCCCCTCCGTTCCGCTCGAGCGAGTCTTATCGCTTCCCCCGACTCTACCGATGTACGCCGTGCGAGCTCTTATATCGAGTTCACTTCTCCTAACCGCCCTAGAGCGCTCTTATATCGAGGAGGAACTGTACTTTGGTGAAATAAAACGTTCAAACGTTTCGTCTGTACGCAAGGATTTTCCTTATAAGTGAAACAAACGAATTGTGTTTTATTCGTACGAATACAGACGAGATGGAGCATTTTGTGTTGTAACGAAAAAGGGAAAAACAAGTGTCTAGCCTTGGAAAAGAACGAGCCTTTTATTTGCGGAGACACGAGGAGAATCGTGCGTACGAGCAGAAAAAAAAGTGGGGACAGAGAGAGAGAGAGGGCCTTGCACGATAGTCTGTTTGTCCAAGTAACGTTATCTTGGAACCGAGAGAATTGTTGTAATTGTCAAGAGAAGTCTGAAAGAGGAAAGTGGATACTTTGTTTCGGGGGATTGAGAACCACTGAAGCTATGTGATTGACCGTACATTGAATAATTTCCGACTGATAAATGCAATTGAGCGAAATTTAATTTGAAAAATAACATAATTGTTGCGATACACGATATTGAGAACCACTGAAATCTCAAAATTAGCCTTCGACGGAGTGACCAACTGTACTCGGGAAATACTGTTCTACGGAATGAAAAATGCACGTAAATAGAATTCTAACAAAGGTACGACGGAGCCTCGATCCACTGAGAACCTCTGTTCCCTTGCACTTGGCCCTACTGATAGGGCACTAAACCCTGTTGAAAAAGACCGATATGAATCTATAGAATTCTAGAAATCCTCATAAATCTCTATCGGAATTTCGTGTGCATTTGTCCCTGATTCTAACAATTCTATCGGTCTTTTCCTGAAGAAAACGAACGCGACAATTCATGTAAATAAAGGTCCCGAGTTGTTTCAGGGTTTTCGCAGGTTGACAACCACTGTTCTAGTTGCACTTGGTCCTACTGATAGGGAATGCAATCGAAAATGTATGATAGTAAAGCAAGAAATTCATATATATTTAAAAGAACATATATATAAGTTACTGTAAAATGATATTGAGAACCACTGATTATACCTGGCCCTGGATTACCTGATCATCTATATAGAGGAACCGAACTGAGAAGAAAAATTACAAAAAGAATCCTTTCACAAGAAAAATGTAATAATCATAAATTATAATATCGCCTTTCTTCTGTCGTGTAATAATCACTTGTTACGAGTCGAAATTTCGTACATTTCCCATCATGAAAACAGTAAAACAGTCTGGAATAATTTTTTCGTATTCGTCATAAATTGATTTTTATCGAGTTTCTTAGATAGATATAAAAACTAATTATTTCGGAGTATCCAAAATTTTGAGGGATTTTGTGAATTTTAATTTTTTTTTACTCACAGTTGGTTCACGAGTGATGGACTTTCATGAAATTTTTTTGCATCCGCGTGCCGAAGATGAAAAAAAATCCTCGTGGTTACACGATTCACTGGTATTATGCGCTCGCGATGCTCCCACAAACGTTTGACACAAACGTGAGCGAGAGAGAGAAAGAGATCCCAAGAGCAATGACTGGGGAATCTCTCGTCATCACTGTTTTTTTTTTCGTTGATATATCACACAAGCGATTGCTGGCCTCTATCTACTCGCATCCAGGCCGTGCATTATTCAGTGGGGAGGGAAGAATAAATAAAAGAAAAGAAAAGTTCGCGGAAATAACACACGCAAAACAGATTGATATATCTATATATTTTTGTATAACGTACAAGCTCCGGAGGAGACCGAGGAGACTACGGACTGCTACGGATCACTTTCTGACGAAGACTGGAGTGATTTTAGTCGGAGTCTCGGAGTCCGCATGACAAGATAGAAAGTTCGAGATTTGGCCACAGGTGCGCACGTGTCTCCTCTGAAATACCGACATTAGCACCTCGAAATTGGAATCCAAGTTTCCTCTGGCACGAACGGATGGAAATTAATAAAATGTTGACAGTTTCATTAGAATTATAGCACAAATAGAGCCGCATTACAATTTTTTCGAAAAAAAAAAAAAAATTACAGATCCGATTATCATCTGCAGGAATGTCGATATTTAGCCTCCAAATTTCTCCGACAGATAGACACGGTGGTTAGTTTTCAAAATGGCGCCTAGAGGCATAAATTCCCGCTATTCTTTCGGTTGCCATCAGTTTGGCCATATGACCGGCATTTCAGGCGTGTTTTTCTCGAGTTTTCCAAAAACTCGTGGTGAATGTTACTTCAGTCCGTGTGCTTCGATCAATTTATCGGAAATTTTGCGATCAAGCGATCCGATAAGAGGACGCCAATATGGCGGAGGGTGAGTACACGCTTATTTGGTTGAAAAATTTCATCTTTTCCTCGATCTTCTTGCGCTCAGCTAACCTCAAAATGTGCGTGCTGATTCTTCTCTGTTATGCTTTCTTATCGAGCTTGAAGACGTATCGTCAATCAAAATTTGCGTATTTACGTTATTTCACAGACAAAACATGCACCGAAGATATGTGGACGCCTTACAAGGAACTCCAAAATTTGGTCGAGCGGTACATTGCGTCGGCCCCGAGCACAAACGATCCGCAGTATCACGAATTCATGGAAGCTCTGCGCAATCACAGACAGAACTTTCTCAGTCTGATGAAAAATCCTGTAATTATTTCTTTACTCTACGTACTCCAGTTTAACTTCGTCGGATTCTTCATTGTCTTATTTTTAGATGAATTTTGCGGAAGATTGTACATTTTTTTGAATTTATAATTTCTTTGAAACATTATTGAAATTTTCGTTTGCATTTTATGTAGAATTTTGATTTCTTGTAGACAAGAAACTTTGTTAACATGGAGAAACCTCATTGGAAATCACTGCAAGAACCTAGAATAATACCAAAGTTCACCTTCCCTAATTTTAGTTTGCATTTGATATAGAATTTCGATTTCTCGTAGACAAAGCTTTGTTAACATAGGAAACCTTATTGGAAACCACTGCGAGAAACTAGAATGATATCAAAGTTCACTTTCCCTAATTTTAGTTTGCATTTGATATAGAATTTCGATTTCTCGTAGACAAAGCTTTGTTAACATAGAGAAACCTTATTGGAAATCACTGCGAGAAACCTGAATGTTATCAAAGTTCACCTTCCCTAATTTTAGTTTGCATTTGATATAGAATTTCGATTTCTCGTAGACGAAGCTTTGTTAACATAGAGAAACCTTCTTGGAAACCACTGCGAGAAACTAGAATGATACCAAAGTTCACTTTCTCTAATTTTAGTTTGCATTTGATATAAAATTCCGATTTCTCTTAGACAAAGCTTTGTTAATATAGAGAAACCTATTGGAGACCACTGCGAGAAACTAGAATGATACCAAAGTTCACCTTCCCTATTTATTTTTTTTCCAATTTTCAAGAAAACTCCATTCACCGAATCCATCCTTGAAATCTTGTGTAAATGGAGGAAATCGTGCGCATTGTGATACATTGGTTTCTCAATATCTTTTGCAAACCGCAAAGCATTTTTCCGGAGAAATCTAAAATCGAGAGAAAAGATCATTCCCAAATTTCAGAAAATGCAAAGTCCATCGATGGAGATTTGAAATAATATCTCGAGTAGGGATTATCTTTTGTCAATCTTGAAAATATTTCCGCTTTCACCATTTTCAGCCAAAAAATGCCGAGAGTCGTGACGAGATTCAGAAGGGCGTAACCGAAGGCATAACGTTGCCCGGTTTGGGATATCACGTCCTGTCGAAGGAGCTCGTCGACGAGACCCTCATCATATCGGACATGTACGATCTCAACGAATTCATGGCGCTGGATCTCTTGTGCACGGCGCAATTGCAGATGCCTCATCATCCGGGCTTGACGCGAGGTTTGACGGCGATATTATTATACTACGACGGTAGAAAATCATTGACATCGTCGCTGAGAAGTTTGGTACAAGCCAGAATAGGTCACAGTTGGGTTCTGGACACTCCCTTAAGTTTGACGAAAAAGATAACCGAATACACGAACAAAATGCTGGACGATGGTCTGCTGGATCGTGTATTATCCCTTTTGGAGGAGATGGATCCAACGAAGGAGCAAGATTTGTTGCAGCAAAATCGTGCCCTTGGAGGTGCGAAGCATCATCACATGGTGATGAGACTCTACAACGATACGAGACAAGATTTAGCGGATACATTGTATCTCTGGTCCGCGCAATCATCGCTGCCAACGTCAATAACGATTCGTCTTTTGTCAATTTTGCAAAAACGTCAGCCCGAGTGCGAAGCTGGTGAGGGAAGTCCCGACAAAGTGACTCTGGCCCTGATAATGGCGCTCCTGAATTCCCTGAATCTGAGCGCATTGCACAGTCGCGAAGACGGTGAAGACATCGTTCGAACGATGCCAATAATATCCGAACGAGGTGTCCTCGAGGATGTCGTTCAAAAGCTAACGAGCGATTCCGTTAATTGGGAAAGTTCGGGTCTGCGCGGTGTCGTTCAATTCGCCCTCGCTATCGCCGTGACGACGATCAAATCCGCCTCCAACATTTGTCAGACGCAGAATATAACGAACGAGGACGACATACTGATAGAGGCGGCATTGTCGAACAAGGCTTTCCACTATATGGCCAAAGTATTGTTCAATTGTGAGAATTTACACGACGAAGAATTCTACGTTCGTTACTTTCACACCCTGATATCGGATTTTATAATGCTGATGCCGTTGAAGGTCAAGGAATTGCGCAGTCGCGCCGACGAGTGCATGAGATTCGTCCAAGCTTTTCAGCACGAAGGTGTCGAGCCACCGATAAATCTCGACAATCATTTTGAATATCTAATGCTGATGATAGCGGAGCTGTACAAGAGAGATCCGTTGAATTTGAATCTGGTCATGGATTATTGGTGTCATCACAACGATTCGACGCACATGACCTCTAGTATAAACGTGAATCGTTTGCCATCGAGACAAGTGGCCTTGTTCAAATTCGTGCGTTTAGCCGGAGAGATATTGCCGTCCGGATTATTCGTGCCTTATCTTAGAATGATCGCTTCACTAGCGTCATCCTCGCAAGCTGCGCGACAGGCCTTCAATTTTCTCAAGCCAAATGGCTCCAGCGGTTCAACGACGATATCCTGGGATCATTTCTTCACCTCCCTCAGTCGTTACTACTACAATCTGCGTCAGGAACTGCCACCGAGTCAGGATACTATATACCGTCAGAGAAGTCATCCCAAGGGCATAACGCCTCACGAGGTCAAAGGTCTCGAGGCGGTTCTGCGCGTTGTCAAGGTCGTAGCGCGTTACGACGAGATGTCCCGTGTCTCAATATGCGATCATCCAGGCTGGAAGGTGTTGCCATCGTTGATCGGACTCGTTGGTTGCGCAATGCCGATACCTCTCAAGGGCGTCCTGGTCGAGACACTAGCGGCATTGGCTAAATCATCGGAGAGCTCGTCAACGATATGGCAGAGTCTCGAGGCCGCGCAGATTCTCTGCACTGTGCCAACGACCAGCAGTTATCAGCCACGAGGCGTTCAAACCGAGCTCGAAGAGATCGAATCCCGAAACGAGGAGTATCCACTGACTCGAGCCTTTCTCGAACTGATCGATTCACTGACGGACTTTCCGATACCGCGTTTGTTGGGCGTTGGTCAGCGTAATCCTGGCTTCGATCCCTATCTCCACTTCATCATAAGCACTGTTTTTCTGCGCTTCAACACTAGAAGCTACAAGAATCCAGCGGAAAAGTGGCAAGTCGCGAGAGCTTGTCTGAGAATATTCGAAAAATTGGCGAAACGCTACGAACCGAGTGTGGAGGACTTCGTTGGCTGCAAGGTCGAGCTACAGGGCGGAGAAACGACCCTCGTCAATCCCGAGCCGGGTTATCACATTATGACCCAATTGCACTCGAATTCGGAGCTTCTGCACGTGATACTTTACATCATCGACGAGGGACGAAACCTTCTCGACACTTACGACACTTTTGCCGGCAAAAAGGACCTTGAAAGCGGTACATTGTCCTGCTTGAGGATACTCGAGAGAGCCCTGAAGATTCAGCATCATTATATGACACAATTGGCGGTCGCGACATCAACGAATAACAAAATTCTCACGGGTCTATCGCGTCTGCTTCTGGGCGTTAATTCACGAACGGGCAAACCTGATCACATGATCAATATCGCCCATTATGTTTCCTACAATTCTTGGCTACGAGGACACGCTTTTGTCGCGATTGGCGTCATACAAGGTGTCGCTTGCGAACCCGGCGCTGATTCCGAACTCCTTTCGACCTTCACGTCGACGCCGTCTCTCGCTCTGAGCATAAGACACGGTTTCGTCGAGTGTCTCGATAACGACGCACCGAATGACAATAACGAGCACGGCGATGAGTTGGTCTTCGACGATAATAAGCCTCGTGACCTTGACAGCGAGGACACGACGAACGAGCGTGGAAATTGCAAGGATCGTATATTACTGCTGATGATGCAGAGTATAACGCGACCAGCGCCAAATTTAGCGCACTACCTTCTTGATTTCGAGCTGACTGACATCAGAAAAACGATTATTCAACAGCCTGGAATTTTGTCACGTCCACGAACGTGCTTGCACTCGATTCTTGGAATATTGGAATTGTCGTTGGAACGTGGAAGGGACAAGATAACGGAAGCTTGCTATTGGTTTCTGCATACGTTGACGGCAAATTCAAAGACGTCGATTCCAGTTTTGAGATTCTTGCGCACAGTCACCAATCAGGATTTCGTTCAGCGTCATCTATCGAAACTGCCGTTTCAGGGATCAAACAGGGCGACGGAGCTCGCTTGTATGTCTTGGCTCTTGAAAATTGCCGCCATAGAATTGCGCGTTGCTGGCGGCAATTTGCAAAATTCATTGGTCCGCAGACTCGTCGGTGATCCCAGCAATGACCGTGAGCACGTCCAATCGTCGCAAAAATTGCTGATGGACCTTCTGCACTACATTGACTTTCAACTGCAGCTCGAGCCACCAAAATCATGGGAATTCTTCGATCCGTCGCAGATCGAAATGGTACTTGGACGATGCAGTGTACCTACGATCATGTCGGGCGGTCCACAATTGATCGACATACGCAAGCTTCATTCCTTGATAACTGAAGAATTGGCCGTTACTCAGAGCAGTTCGACCGCGACTCAACGTAAATTGATGCAGCAGGAATTACAATCGATATTGTCACACGCTCTCAGGAGGAATCAAACCAAGACGCTTTCCTGCGCCACCGTCAAATTCGTCGAGGGTTGGTGTCAGACCACTGAAATATTGTTCTCCATTGCGAATAATCAACAACTGTCGACCGTTCAACGACAGAGTCTCCTGCTCAACCTTTCCCACGATTTGCTGCAGAAGATGACCTCTTGCGAGGCCCTCAATGAAATCAAGACCCTCGTCAGCGGAACCGTTCTCATACTTCTCGTTAATTTGAAAAACAGCTTCGCCATGCAATCGAAAAGCGATATACTGCCGTCTTCGCCATCGTACACGACCATGATGAAGATAATACTCAGTCACATTCTTCAATGGATCCTCAATTCCGGCGCGTCGTCCCAAAAAGTACGGACTCATCTCTACGGCGCGTTGTTGAATTTTCTCTGCGTCGTTGGATGCGAAAAATCGGAGAATCCGGAAATAAGACACCAAGACGCGACCTACGTCAGTCAACTTGATAATTCGCTCTATCGAACGGCGAGCTTTCACGAGCGTTCCCATCGTTATGCCACTATTCAGGTCAGGGTTACAAATAATGCATTACTTTTTTAAATGCATTTGCATTTTCATTAACCATTAAAATGTAATGATTAACGGAAATTATTTTCAATAACCATTAAAATGTAATGATTAATGGAAATTATTTTCATTAATCATTAAAATTTACTGGTTAATGGAAATTATGTTCATTAACCATTAAAATTTAATGGTAAAATTTAATGGTAAATTTAATGGTTAATGGAAATTATTTTCATTAAACATTGAAATTTAATCTTTAATGGTTAATGGAAATGATTTTCATTAGGCATTAAAATTTAATGGTTAATGGTTAATGAAAATAATTTATCCATCTATATTTTTTCATTCCCAAAATTGCAATCAAAATTTTGTCCATTACACATTACATTGCACTGGGTAATGGAATTTTTTTCTATTACACACTACATTGTAATGGGCAGGATTGCAAATAATGCATTACTTTCTTTAATGCAATTGCATTTTCATTAACTATTAACATTTAATGGTTAATGGAAATAATTTTCATTAACCATTAACCATTAACCATCAAAATTTAATGGTTAATAGTTAATGAAAATGCAATTGCATTAAAGAATGTAATGCATTATTTGTAATCCTGCCCATTACAATGTAGTGTGTAATAGAAAAAAATTCCATTACCCAGTGCAATGTAATGTGTAATGGACAAAACTTTGATTGCAATTTGGGAATGAAAAAATATAGATGAATAAATTATTGCAGTTTTGTTCTACATTTTATTGCCTTAGGACTTAGATTTTTAGAATTGTAATATCGATGCTTTTTAGAATTTAAGGTGAAAATCTAAGTCCTAAGTCAATAAAATGTAATGCAAAATTGCAATAATTTATTTATCTATATTTTTCCATTCTCAAAATTGCAATCAAAGTTTTTTGCTTATTACACATTACATTGCCATTATAATATAGATACTTTTTATAATTATAATATGGATGCTTTTGAGAATTTAAGGTACCTGAAAATCTAAGTCAATAAAATGTAATGCAAAATTGCAATAATCTATTCATCTATATTTTTCCATTCTCAAAATTGCAATCAAAGTTTTGTCCATAACACATTACATTGCAATGGGTAATGAAAATTTGTTCTATTACACACTACATTGTAATGGGCAGGGTTGCAAATAATGCATTACTTTTTTTTAATGCAATTGCATTTTCATTAACCATTAAAAAAGTAATGAAGAATGCATTACTTTTTCATTAAAAATTTCGCAACCCTGATTCAGGTCATCAACGGCTTTGGCGACAAGCTGATGGACATCGTCAGCCACAATTGTTCGGGTGGACACGACGTTTGCAAGATGCTCGCGCTTTCCTGTCTCGACAAGATACTCGAGCTGGATTGTGACAATACATGGATAATTTATCTCGCCAGTCGCGGTTATCTGAAACACATGATCGACGCCCTTTTGGAATCTGACAATTTGCTGCGAAGCATGCTCCAACCTGAACCACCGAGTCTTCGTCCGTTGTACCTCTACGAAGCGAAGATGGCGACTTTCTGTCGGATGTCATCAACGAGACTGGGCGCAGAGAGTCTTCTGGAGAACAAAGTACTGTCATGCATATCCAGCATGTGCGTTTTCGATCAACATCCGGATGTAAACGTCGCCTTTGAGACCGGTGATTCCTCATTCGTACCCTCGATCGGACAGAGATACCAACAAATTTTTTTACCCGCTCTTTATCTGTGCGACGCCCTTCTGACGACCTTGGGCACCGAGAACCAATCCTGCGCCGTACAGATATGCGGATTTTTGCAGAGTCATCGAGACACCGTCGAGATGATCCTCAGAAATGCGACGCCTCAGGGAAATTCATTGTTCCTGAAGGAGGTCGCTTGTTTGACCGGCGTAATTGCGAGATCGGCGAATATCGATATGTACAAATTGGTCGACGACGAATTGACCAGGATCGACGATGAGGACGATAGAATCGATAATACGGGAATGCGAGAATTAAGGGCTCATCTTTATCGGTTACAGAGACTCATTGTTTGTCTATTGCCGAAATTCAATCCTCGGATGAGAGAGATTTATACGAGCAACGATGAATTCATCAGCGACAACGAATTGAGGAATTCATCGTCGATACAGATTGCGGCAAATGTTCTGCTCTATTGTCGCAATCAGATGCAACACACGCACATGGATCAGAAGATTCGTAATTTAATGTTCGAGCCTTATTTATCGATAAAATTGACGAATAATCGGGACAATGCGAGGAACAGCGCAACGGGCGTTCCTCTCGGCGCTGTCGTCGATCAACTTGTCGCATCTGTTAATTTGCTTCATACGGAAATGCCCCACGTTGATAATATCGTCTCGAAAGCCACGATGATACGTGAAATGAGCATCAGCGATCTTAAGAAATATCTCACCGAGGAGGAGACCGAACTTGACATCGGAAAACAGAGGATGGTCGTCGAGCAACGATTGGGACGACGCGCCAAGGAGAAACGTCAGAGCATCAAGTATTGCTCTCTCATCGTCGAACACAGTCTCTACATTCTCTGGAGTCACTTGGACTTTTACGCCATGCAGGCCAACTCCAGAAACATTGGAAATTCGGGTACACTTTTTTTTTTCAAAATTTGTTCAACACTTTTTTTCGTATAGTTTAAATTCCGGGGTCATAGTTCTAGATATCAAGTTAGAAATAGTTGTCACAAAAAATCAAGCACAAAATTGACCTGATAATGGATATCTATTTACAAAAATATCCCATTGCAAAAATACTCATGGATCTAATATCCAAGTACAAAAATATCCAAGTAAAAAAATAGCTTGATAACATCCACTAAAAATAACTAAAACGAAACTAAAAACTAAGAAGACGTGAATACTTGGAGGGAAAAACATTTTCAAACAAAATCTCCTTGGACAAATGTGCCTAAAATATTTTACCTTAAGCTAAATAATTGGCTTAAGGTAAAATAAGGGAAAGGTTAGATTTAAATGGAAATTTTGTCCTTGCTATTCTTATGTGGCGATTCTCCAAGAATAATATTAACGTATTATTATTATTATTGTTTATTATTATAATTATATATTTTTAGCCGCATATTTATGAGTCATTCCATGTCAATTCAACGACGTTTTGTCGGTGACCCCCTTCGATTTTTTAAATTTTTTAAATATGTTATTATTATTAATATTAATTAATATTATTAATATTATACATGCGAAAGAAGTATCCATGTAAATTTTTAGCTCTATCTCAAATAATACGAAGTTATTGATTTTTGAATTTTTAAAAAATATTCTTAAAATAATCATAACTTCTACAATAACCAAGATATTCTAAATTTTTAGAACGACATTTTTTTTTGTTTTCCAATGTAGTTTTCGAACAAAATATCGAAAATTAAGAAAAAAAATTGATTTAAATCTTTATGTTAATTATTATAATTTACAAAAGAAATATGTGGGAGAAGGTAGATTATTTATTTTAACATCAATGAAATCAACTGTTGCAGTCATAGAAAGAAAAAAGATCAAAATTACGAAAAAAAAATCGAAACTTTTTAAAAAATAAGAAGTTATTTGAATCCCATTTTCGGTACAATCTCAAAAATTTAGTTTTTTTACGTAAAACTTTATAATATTTTTGGAAAAAAATCGATGATTATTTTTTAAACATTTTTTCAAAAATCAATAACTTCAGTATGGTTTAAGATAGAGAATTAAAAATTTACATGGATACTTCTTTTTGCATGTATAATATTAAATTCTATGTAACATATTAAACATACAATATATTAACATATTAAAATATATAATAATAAAAAATAAAAAAATAAAAAATAAAATATTAAAAAATTAAAAATGTAAATAACATGTTAAAAAACCAAAAAAATCGAAGCGATTTGGATATTATACAGATTGCTATTTTTGTACATAGATAGTTTGGTGTCAAGTTATTTAGAGTGATGGATATTCTTGTTTTGGGATATTTTGAAAAATGGACAAATTCATTCCTTTGAGGAATAAATGAAAATCATATTTAAAAAATTTGTTTAATATTTTTTCATTCATTTTAACAGGAATCGACGATGGAATGCTCGATTGGAGGGTAACGATCGACAACCTAGCGGAATTGAAACAGGGTCTCGTGTCGGTTTTAACGGACAATTTTATCGTTCAATTGCTCGACACGCAGAACGAGTACACGATGGTCGAGAGAGGCTTCATCGAGGCCCTCGTCAGGAGGATAAAAAGACTATTACAGTTTATCGTCGCCAAGTGAAAATATTTTTCAAGCTACCGAATGCGGCGTACTTGTTGATTGCAAAAAGGATTGATTCGTGAGATACCTCTTGCTTCTTTTATTTTTATTATATTTTCAATTATATCCTCGTATATCATTGTGAGCGAATATTTTTCGTGGCTTTTTAGCCCGGAAGAAAAACGTCCTCGAGTGGAACAATTGAAATATCGTCGAGAATCGAATCGAGAAATAAATTTTTTAAATTATAATATGAAATTCCGCTGTTTAAACGGAATATTCGATTTCGAATAAATGGGCGGGAACTCTCCGATGGTAACAAAATACTTGGACGTTTATTATATTTACAATTTATAACTATTTTCTTTTTCATAGAAAATTCAATGTTTTTTTTCTATGAAAAAGAAAATAGGTGTCAAATATGAATATGCGGCCCTTCCATCCCAAATCGGACAGTTTGAAAAGGTTTTTTTTATTTCCTCAAATTTTTTATATTTTTTAGACCCTTCCTATTAAATTTTGAGACTTTTTGATTACCTGTTCACAAAATATTAAATTTAAAAAAAAACCGCTCGTTTTAGTCATAATTTATTTAATAATGGTCCAAATTAAATTTTTTTTCTTCAAAATTTTGTTTTTCTGGCCTTTTCAGAAAAAAATACACCAAAAATATTCGACGTGTTTTTGAATAAGTTTTTTGAGTTTTAAACTTTGAATCGTGTTTTCAAAAGTGAGTGCATATTTTGATTTTTTTGAAGTTTTTTAATTCTAAACTTTTATCTATTTAACAACTTTTAAGACCAGTCTGGTTGTGGGCTCTCCATAATTACTATTTTGTTTCGATTTTTGAAAATTAAAAAAAAAAAATTCTATAATCATGAATATCAATTTTTGTTACTGTTACAGTGTGTAATCTTTTTTTCATTATTTGGAATTTATTTTGACACTTTTTTATTGTTAACAGGTTGTTAACATTAATAATTAACCGTTAAGTCTGTTTATGAATAATAATAACAACCGTTCTTATTTATTCACGTATTCTTTCGAAAATCAGTTTTGAAAACACGATTCAAAGTTTAAGACTCACAAAACTTATTCAAAAACACGTAGTATATATTTTTTGTATTGTTTATGAAAAGGCCACAAAAAAACAAAAATTTCGAAACAAAAACACTCAATTTGGAACATTATTAAAGAAGTTATGACAAAAAAACCGAAAAAGAGCAGTTTTTTATTAAATTTAATATCTTGTGAACGGGTAATCAAAAAAATCTCAAAATTTAACAGCAAGGGTCTTCCGATGGGTACTAAAGAATATAAAAAATTTGAGGAAATGAAAAAGAAGTTTTTCAAACTGTCCTATTTGAGATGGAAGGCCCAATATAAAGGCCTGCATGGAATTTCCACACTCTTGAAGCATTATCTTTGCTAATTATTATCAAATTAATAATTTGAAAATATTGTGTTCTTATCAGGCAGATTGAAGAGTTTTTTCGAATTTTTTAATTAATTGCTTCAGAATGGGAATCAAAAATTGCAAAGATATATTCAATTAATGAGGAAAATGAAATTAAAATGCTGAAAAGTGTTACTTTGAGGTATTTTTTCTTGACCTTGATTTAAAAAATAACTAAAATATTATTGCGGAACATGAATATTTATTCGAGATACAACATAATTTTCGATAATATATTCAATTTTTTTTTTTTCATTTGAGCTTAGAAAATACATTTTTTTTATACACCGCACAGCTTTACCGACCGAGGAGAAAAAACTCATTGATCCGAAAACTCGATTAAAAATCACGCATTCTCGTTTGAGAATTATAATTTTCTTCTCTCTGGAGAAAATTATTTTTGCACGCGCGATTAAAATGACTGTATGTTGTTTTTTTCTCGTGTATATTTCTCGATCGGACACGCGTTTTAATATTTTTTTCTCACTCGGTAAAAACCGCACTCTAGATAAAGTTAGGTACAACAATGATAATAATAATAGTTTATTAATTGAAAAAATTAATTGATAATTAATCGACGTGTCAATTAAAAATTAATTTCATAATTAATCAGTTAGTAACAGTATCAGCAGCTTCCTCATTGTCAAAGTCATCTCTCTAATACGTATCAAACGACTCTATATCATCCCCCTCCCCTTTTTCTCATTCTTCTCGCACCCTCGATGCATAATTTCCATTTCAATTTGTTACATTCGTATTTCAAATATCATTTTCCTCCTCCACCCCTTTTTTTTCATCTCTATACAATTGCACAAATATTTACACGATTATTTAACGACGAATTCTACGTGGGCCTGCCAAAATGCTGGACCAAAACTGCGGGAATTCCCAGTTCTCGAAAATCATGCACTTGGTAACCATTTTTTTTTCTTTCTTTTTTTTCTTTCTTTTTTTGGCACTTGTCCACTTGGCCGCTCATACACTCATTCGCGCTCAAATAGTTGGCACAATATACATATATATAAACAGGATTTTAAGCAATTAGATAACCTGACTAGGTTCGCCGTGTAGAGCGCATCAAGACAAAAAATTTGCCTTTTTTAAAAATTTTGTACGATAAAAATTGGCTGAGTTATCAATGTTTTTAAAGTTGACCAATGAGGGCTAGAATCTAGGAAAAATGCCGCTGGTGGGGGTTTTTACGCCACGCCCACCGTTACCCCCACCACGCGGCTCACCACTAGCATTTCTGCTAGATTCTAGCCTCCATTGGTCAGCTTAATACATTAATAACTAATCCAATTTTTGTCGTATAACAATTTTAAAAAAAAGCTAATTTTTCGTCTTTGCACACTCTACACGGTGAACCTAGTCAGGTTATCTAGTTACTTAACACCTTGTATATGCATATATATATATATTTAATTATAATTACCACGTTGGAAAATCTCGATTTTCACCAAAACCGCAAAATCAATCGAAATTTTTTTGTTTTTCGCGACGCGGGAAATATTCTCCGGGACTATACACACACAATGATAATATGGACAGGGAGGAGATTGGAGAAAAAGTTTAGTGGCAGTTGCGCTTATTTTTCAAGGATTTATTTAACTTTAAAATCTTTTTTTTCGCATTTAGGGATTACCGCGAATCTTTTTTCCCCTCTCTCTTTTTTTTCTCACCCTTCCCGCTCTTCTCCCTCTAAATACTGACGTATCTACAGTTTGATTTGAATCTTTTGACAGTTTTTTAATTTTCTCTCTTGGCCTCCAATTTTATTCTCGTGAAAAAAGGGAAGATTCTTCACCTTCAAGTCACGTGAAACTTTTTTTTTTCAAGGGTAAACATTGATCGATACTGTGGACTCAATTCTTCAAAAAATGGGGTTGATTTTTTTTTCGAAATTGCTCAGTGAAACTTAAATTTTTATACTGAAATTTTCTATATATTTACCAGAAATATTTTTGATTGCAATACTCGAAAATGTGAATCTTTTTCACGGGAATCCCTCGAATTTCCCCAAAATACAACCATTCAAATTTGCAACCCCTAAAATACCCCCAAATATCCCTTCCAATTTAATTCCATTAAAATCTTACCATCAGAAGGCAAACCTTCGATTTTGACCTCAAAAATTGCTCTCCAATTTTATCCTTTTGAATCAGCTGTTTCGGAGAAACCGGAAACCCCATTTTTTCATCGAATTTAGCCTCCCCCAAAAAGCGATCAATGTTTTGTCCCTCTGAGAATAATTTCACCTCATCCAAATGAATCGTATTCGTAATTCGGAGAAATCGTTGCAAATCTGATTCATCTGCGATTTTCATCGTAGCAAGTGCGGCCATTATCATCGCAATCCTTTCGCCAACCCTTAATTTCGATCTCTTTAACGTATTTCCGATTTTCCATGTTTCTCAAGGTCAAACGATCCTCATTGTCGTCGATCGTCATCGATTTATCATCGATGTTGATCGTATCGTCATCGTCGATCGCGATTCTCGGGAAAATCGGTTGATTCGTCATTTCCAATATGGCGAATTGGCGCGTCGTTATTTCCGGTACGTTATCGACGAACGTTGTACCGGAAGTCGCGCGTCACTGAACCCACGATGCCGGAACCCACTGTGGCTCCCTCTCGAGTGAATTAATCTCACCGAGCAGCTGATTGTAAGCTCGGTCGGTATCATTGTTGAGTATAATCATGTCGAAAAGATGACCGTACTTGTCCTCCATTTCGCGGGCTTTTTCAATTATATCCTTGAGTTCCTCCTCCTTGTAACTCTCGTTATTCTTTATTCGCTTTTGTCGTAATTTCTCGAGACTCGGTGGCGCGACGAAAACAACGTATGGCTTGAGATCGGAACTCCTCAGAATCTTCAAGCTCTGAGGATGAAGATTCAAAACGCATATTTTGCCGGAATTCACGACCGATCTTATCGCCTCGACCGATGTACCGTAATATGCCTTCTCGTATTCGCCGTGCTCGACGAATTTACGACCGAGTATGTCCGATTCGAACTGCGAGCGCGATATGAAATGATAATCCTGACCGTCGACCTCCGATCCTTTTCTCGGTCGACTCGTGTCTGAAACAGGGTTGCGAAATTTTTAATGTAAAAGTAATGCATCATTCATTTCTTTTAGAATGTGTAATTGAAAACACTTACATTACCCATTACAATGTAGTGTGTAATGGAAAAAAATTTCCATTATCCATTACCATGTAGTGTGTAATAAAAAAAAAAATTTCCATTACTCATTAAAATGTAGTGTGTAATGGAAAAAATGTTCATTACCCATTAAAATGTAATGTGTAATGGAAAAAATTTTCATTACCCATTACAATGTAGTGTGTAATGGAAAAAATTTCGATTACCCATTAAAAAGTAGTGTGTAATGGAAAAAAAATTCATTACTCATTACAATGTAGTGTGTAATGGAAAAAATTTCCATTACCCATTAAAATGTAGTGTGTAATGGAAAAAATTTCCATTACTCATTATAATGTAATGTGTAATGGAAGAAAATGTCATGACCCATTACAATGTAGTGTGTAATAGAAGAAATTTCCATTACCCATTGCAATGTAATGTGTAATGGACAAAACTTAATTTTCAAGTAAAAATCTCAGAAAATGACTAAGAAATGTATACTGAAAGGAAGAGCAGGTAAGTGCATTCAAAAATATGCAAACAAATTTTTTACTCAAAATCTCAAGATTTTTTATGTCATTACGTTAATGTTAATAACTTTGTCAATTTTTAATATTTTTAAATAAAAATTTGTATGAATATAATTGAATATATACTTAAAAATTGCTTTTTGTCTGATCCTCAAATAATCATTCCTTCTTGCAAAAAAACAGAAATTTTAAACAATCGGCTGTTTTTCGCCCCGGCACAGTGGCGTCCCCCCTTAATGATGGATAATGGAACCCAAAAGATTGCTATTCTTACGTGGAATCGCCGCTGCGAAACGTTCGCTGTCCTGCATCAATCGTTGTCGAAGCTCGTGCCTTCCAATATTCGGCGGACCGATCAAAACAATCGGCCTTTTGTGATTCGCACGTGGATAATAAAGCGCCACTTCCTCGTAAGTCAAAACCTCCTCGCTGTCGTAATCTGTCGTTAATGATGAATATTAATTAATTAATTTATTTATTATTATTAATTATTTATTAATTAATTCAAAGTGACAAAATATCGGTATAATAATTAATTAATTATCATAATAAATAAATATATTAATTAAGATACCGATATTAATTAATTACCGATAATTAATTAATTAATTATGATATCGATATTCTGTCGCTTTAATTTTGCTGGCAGAGAAAAGAGGAAATTTACAAAAAAAACAAGATTCGTTTCTCGAGACTTCTCTTTTCTGCGGAAAAGAGTGAGCAACATTTTTTTCTTCCATGGAAATTTCTGAACTGAATGAATTTTCGGAAAAGAATTTTTCTTTCATCTTCCTTGTAAAGAAAATACATAGTCCTTACCGTCGATCGTCGTCGTGGCGTACAAGGGATAACCTTCGTCGTTGAAATTCGAGCCGAACTTTGTTCTCTTTTTCTTTTTCTTTGGATTTTTTCTTGTGCACAAGAGCGTGCTCGATTTTTTCGAGCCTCGCACCGTCGATTTGCCACCGGCGATCGTCTGTTTCATCGATTCTCGTCTGCGAAATAAGATTCATTGTAAATATGTGCGGAGGAAAATTTCCATCTGACTGATTGTTATAATCAAGTAGGATAGTTAATAAAGTAAGTTGGTTAACAAAGTAAAGGGTTAATAAAGTAAGATGGTTAATCCAGTAAGATGATTAATCAAGTGAGATAATAGAGTAAATTGGTTAGTAAAATAAGATGGTTAATCCAGTAAAATAATTAATTAAGCGAGATAATTAATAGAGTAAGTTGGTTAGTAAAATAAGATGGTTAATGAAGAAACATGGATAATCAAGTAAGATGATTAATCAAGTAGGACCGTTAATACAGTAAGTTGGTTAACAAAGTAGAAGGTTAATAAATTAGCAAAGTAAGATGGTTAATCAAGATAATTAATCGAGACAGATAATTATTAGAGTAAGTTGGTCAGTAAAGTAAAATGATTAATCAAGCAAAATAATGAATCAAGTAAGATGATTAATGGAGTAAGTTGGTTAATAAAGTAGGTAGGTTGAATTAAAAAAGTAAACAAAATATGTAAACACTCACTGATGCTGGAAAGCTCGACTTGGAATGAGTCCAGCGAGTGTGTGATCCTCCTCGCCCTCTCTGTATGCTTGCCACCAGTTTGAATCCTCCTGCGAGATCACGTGCAGCACGTCGCCCTTTTGGAAACTGACGCCAAGCTCGCGACACGGTATGTAAGGATCCTCCTCAGGATCATAATCAAAGTGAGCTCGTACGTGCTGAATCTGTATTTAAATCAAAAATTTATTCTTAAGTTCAAGCTCAAAATGGATCTTAAGATCAAACTTGAAACCAAATTTGTGTTTGAACTTAAGATCGATCTGAAGTTCGCACTAAAGTTTGAACTTAAGTACGAACTTATAATGATAACTCAAGTTCAAATTCGAGATTATTCTTAAATTAGCTATAGTACCAATTTTTTAAAATCAAGGCACTCAAAATCAAGGAAATTAAGTAAGGAAATCAAGTAAGATAATTAATGAAGCGAGATAATTAATAGAGTGAGTTGGTTAGTAAAGTAAGATGGTTAACGAAGTAAGATGGATTATCAAGTAAGGTGATTAATCAAGTAGGATCGTTAATACAGTAAGTTGGTTAACAAAGTGGATGGTTAACAAAGTAAGATGGTTAATCAAGTAAGATGATTAATCAAGTAACATGATTAATCAAGTAAGATAATTAATCAAGCGAGATAATTAATGGAGTAAGTTGGTTAGTAAAGTAAGATGGTTAATGAAGTAAGATGGATAATCAAGTAAGATGATTGATCAAGTAGGATCGTTAGTACAGTAAGTTGGGTAACAAAGTAGATGGTTAATCAAGAAAGATGATTAATCCAGTAAGATGACTAATCAAGTCGGGTGGTTAATAAATTAGCGAAGTAAAATGTTCAATGAAGTAAGATAATTAATCAAGCGAGATAATAAATAGAGTAAATGGTTAGTAAAGATGGTTAATGAAGTAAGTTGGTTAATAAAGTAGGTAGGTTGAAGTAAAAAAGGCCTGAGGCCTCAGGCCTGGGGTTTTTTGCACCCCAGTTCGTCAAATAAGTTAATCGAAACGAAATTCAAGATGGAAATGACTTTTACCTGCGAGCATGTACCGTCGTCTCGTCGATTAGCGTTTGCGATGTTATTGCGTTGATTCGTGGTTGCAGCTGGCAAAACGAGGAAGGTCAAGCCTCCCTGCATACCCGCGAGTATGTCGCAGACCTCGTTGACACTTTTGCCCCTCATTTCGACACCATTGACCTCGAGAACCTCGTCGCCCTCGTGAAATAGTCCCGATTTGTCGGCGGCGCCGCCTCTAACGACTCTACCGATTATTACTGCGTCACCCTCGTTTCTGACCGTTGCACCGAGGGGCTCGTTCGTCTTTTCGATTCTTATTATCTTGATGTTTTCCGTGTTTCTCGTGCCTCGAAGACTCGAGGACGGACTCGGCGAGCGACTCGGCGACGCCGACGACGACGACGATCCCGTCTTCGTTTGCACACCGTCGACGTAAGAGATTATCGAATCGTGGGCCAATAACATTCCCTCGATCTCGTAACTCGTCAATAGACCCGTTAATTCCTCGACCATTGCTCTCGTCTCGCCGCTTCCACTTCCGACACTCGTTGTTCGCCATTCCTCCAAAACCTCGATGCACTAATTGACAAAATTATACTATTTTTATGACTCCTCAATTGTCACGGAAATTTTATCAACTCTACCGATTATTACTCCACCGAAAAGATCCTTGAATCGCTGACAAATGACTCATTTTGCAAAGTATCGAGGAAGGTAAAGAACTCGGAAATACATGGAAAACTGTTGCGAGGTAGAGTTTTTTTCGGTAGTGATTTTTGTGTGGTTTTTTCGACAATTTTTACAAAATCTTGGGATCTCGACCGATTTTTGCGATTTTTTTTTAGCAAATATCTCTCTCGATTGTCCGAAGGATGTTTTTAACAGCATAAACCCAAATTTTTTTTTTTCAAAAATTCAAAAATTCATATTAAAAAAAAAACACCATTCTAAAAATTTCACGATCTTTTAAGATCAGTACAAGGTATTATATAAAAAAAATTAAACCAAAAATAAAATATGGAACTTGGATTTTTATGATTTTTGAAAATTCAAAATTCTCTAAATTCATCATTTTTCAAAATTTTTGTTCAGAATATATTTTTTTTTTCATAGCCCCAAGACGTTCACTCTTTAAGACGAATTCAGAACGATTTTTCGTAACTATAATAGTTTTCGAGATATTTAAAAGATAAACTTGAACATTTTAGAAAATTGAGAAATTTTTAATCTTGCATAACTTTGGAAAAAAAATGTTGAATTTTTTTTCGTTTGGTAGAAATTCATTTTATTATAAACGAAAACTTCTGACGAAATTTAATCGATATTGAAAGGGGTCGATTCCAACTCTTGGTTAATTTGACATGGAATAACCCATATAGTGAATTTTGGATTGGCCTTTTTTTTTTTAGGTCTGTTTCGGTAAATATTTGAAGGTCCTTACGTCTCTCGCGAGATTCGACGCATCGTCGTCGTAATGCTTGAGCACTTTGCCAGTTCTGAGACGAGTTTTGAGTGCATGATGAGTGGCGAGGGCTGTTGCGAACCTCCTTTGTACCAAAAGCGTTCTAACAGCCTCGAGTTCGGCCTCGACACCCGGTCCTGAGATACCAAGTGCACCAGAAAGATTTCGCAATTGTAGTTGAAGCCTCTCGAGGGTCGCCACAACTTCTCCATAAGCTGCAGAGAAAAAAAGCAAAAAAAAAACAAAATAAATACCAGGTTTTCGTCAATTTCGTAATTTATTTTCAAAAAAGTTAACATAAAATGAAAAAATATTGAAATGCAGTTTGAATAAAATTTATACGAAATTGAAATGGAGACTGAATGAAAATAAAAATTGAAAATAAAAATTGAATTGAAAAAAAATTGAATCTATATAAATTTGAAATAAAATTGAGAGTGAATTAAAAGTAAAAATAAATTAAATAGACACAGAATGGCAATAAAGTGGAAAAAGAGTCGCAATTAAATTCAATTAAAATTGAATGAAAATTATAGTGGAATAAAATCGATAGAAAATTGAGAATTGAGATTGAATAGAAATGAAAATTGGAATTAAATCAAAATTAACCCTCCGCATGTACACTCAAATTTTGGGACACCGTCTGTACTCTGGGTCGTTAAAGTCCTGCTAATGTTTTTTCTAAGAAAAAACGCCAGAAAAATCTGAAAAAATTCTGAATTACTTTGATAACATTGTTTTCCATGATCCAATCATTTATTTGGACATTTACGGTAAACAAAATTTTTTTACAATTTTTCTAATTCCAGAGATATTTGAATTGAAAATTTGGCTTGTGCCTTAAAAGACCCAGTGTATAGACGAAGGGTTGAATAAACACGAATTTGCAATAAAGTGGAAATAAAATTGCAGTAAAATTGAATAAAAAATTTAACATAATTTCAAATGAAAGAAAAATAAAATTGACACAAATTTGGAATGGCATTGAGAGTAAATTGAAATTTTAATTGAAACAAAAAATTTTAATGAACTGGAAATTAAAAAGATACAAAATTGCGATAAAATGGAAATTAAATTGCAATAAAATTGCAATAAAATATGCTTTGACTAAATTAAAATTAAATGAAAATTCAAATTCAAATTAAATTAAAATTAAATGAAATACTCACTCAATACTTTTGGTGGTTCCTCGACCTCTCGTGGTGTCGTTTGTCCAGGTGTAACCTGTGCCGAACGTGTCGTCGGGGTCGTTCCCGTCCCCGTAACCTCATCCTGCGCGTAGGCAGGATTTTCCTGTCCCGATAGAGTTGTCGCGTGACTCTCGAGTGCCTGCAATTTTTTTGAGCCCCGAACCGAACTACTGAGATACTCTTGCCTCTCATCCTCCTCCTTTCGCTTTCGTAATTGTTCCTGTTGGAATAGCAAAATAGACAAAAATTTAGAAAAAATAAAGAATTGACGTAATAGATGGCGCTATAAAATGTTGTCAAATAATACATAAATAATTAAAATTAAATATGGGTCATTCCATGTCAAATCGACCAAGAGTTGGAATCGACCGCTCTCAATTTCGATTTGACATGAAATGACCCATATATTAAATAAATAAATATTAAATTAAATAAATAAATATTAAATTAAATCAATAAATATTAAATTAAATTAATAAATCCATTAAATTTCTATTAAATAATAAAATCGAAGAAAATTATTCAAACAATCGTGAATTAAAAAATACACGAGAGAACGTTATTTCTCACAATTCACATAAATCGAGATTATCAGAGAGAAATTGATCTCTTTTTTTTCTACCCCATCCAGATGTGATCCGAGTGCGTGTTTGCAAGCTCGATATCGCAAACGCCCATTTGAGACAGATAAACGTGAATCTCCCCTGGATATTGAATTCCAATCCATGGGCCATTTCAGGGTAATTCTACAAAAATTAAAATCTCCTTTTTTTTGTAGATTTAACGAATCTCGTAGCAAAAAAATATTCTTCAGGCTCGAGCTAACTTTTTGTTTTTTGATTTTTCAGATTTCAACCCCCGACTACCCTCTTGGCACCATCCGGAAAAGAATTAGAAATGCCAATTTCGAAAGGGGTGCAAAAATTACAAATTTGGGGTGGAAAAACATATTTTCAAGAAAATTCAATTTTAAGGGATGATGCGAAAAAAGAGATTTGCAATAATTTGCCTGAGGGAATGAAATTGAGGGAATGAAATTGCCTGAGGGTGGACGAAATAGTTGAAATATCGCGCGACGGTGCAAAAAAGGGAAATTCCGTACAGTTATTGCGCTTTCTGGATAATGGAGGGAGGTTCAGCTCGAGCCAAAGGTAAATACTCGGATGAAGCCCCCGAGGTGAGTTTCGCAGGGTTTCCCTGTAATTATCGCCATTTTGTGGGAAAAAAATTGTTGCAGTAGATTTGTATCATTGACCATTATTTTTGCAAAATGTTAATTAAGGGGGTTGAAACCACCGATCAAACCATCGCTAAACCCCAAAAATTCTCCTCACGATAATTTTCGGATTACACCATTAATTAATAATATTTCAAGCTCCATTATTTCCCCTTAATTATTGAAAAACATGAAATGTCATGAATATCAATTTTTCAAAAAAAAAAAAAATCATCTATAAAATTTTATAAAATTCTCTAAAATGAAGATTCTACAAAGATTCAAAAAAAGCGTGTTGTTTAGACAATATCAAAATATTTTTCGTTTCATTAAAAAAAAGTACAAAGTTATTCTTTCCCTTGATTTAAAAGAAATTCGTTTTTATCAAAGAGAGAGTATGAAGATAAATATTTTCAGGCAATCTTTTCTATTCTTGTTCTTAAAGCAGTCCCTTTTTTTTAGATTCAAGACTCAGATTTTTTAATTTTCGTTTTTCAATGCCCAAAGCTGAGGAATTAAAAATCGAATTATATGACATTTTAAATTTATTTGCATTTTTATTTACTCAACTTTTTTTTAAATAATTTTATTTTATTTGAAATTTTTTTTTATCTGAAAACTGCGCATCGGGCCGTTCCTTTTTAAATTTAGCTTTTTTATTCCACGGACTCGTGAATTTGGTATTGTTCATTTATGCCGCAATCGACAAAATCCGTACATTTATTTTTGTATGGGATCACCGGATTGTGCATTGTCCCATGCGGAAGTAAGAATCGACACGGTTAGCCGACGAGCGCTTCTCGTTTTCCGGTTTCCCTCTTTGCCTCCCCCCCCCCCCCCGCGCAGTTTCCCGTTTCCGAATATATACAGTTATACACCTTGTGTATAACAATATGGGCTTGTACGCGATGGTATTTAATTATAGGCATGTACAACATGCGTGTACTTAACCGGCAGCTTGGATTATGACGGGAAGCAACGAGATTTTCATTCTAAACATGAAAAAAAAAAATTTAATTAGCTGGAGCAGATTCTGTAAAGTTTCTGCAAGGGTTCATTAAAAAAAATTACTGAAATGGTGGGAAAATAGGGAAAAAAATTTTGCAAGATCACAAAAATATTGAAATATTAATAATATTAATATTATCAATAATAATTAATTAATTAATTAATTAATTGTATTTGTTACCCATTACACTGCATAATGTGAAATGGATAAGTGTACCATTACAAATAAAAAGAGTACTGTGTAATGGAAGCGTGTTCCATTACAATAAAAAAAAATAATGTGTAATGGATGCATCTGCCATTACAATTCGTTATTAATTCTACGGTCAAAACGAAAATTACGAAGTTGATAAAAAAAACTGAGGGAAGCTCGAACGGAATGGCACGAATTAGGTGAAAAAAAAATCAGGATGATTTACCGTCTAGTTTCCAAAAAATAACCATTAGAAGACAAAACCATTGGAACACAAAACTGACCTGATATTTTCTGATTGAGTGAAGCTGCTGTTGGGTCGGTTCTTGGGTATTCGCATTGTCGGTCTGCTCGATATTGTTGTTCCTCGTCGAGAGTCTGACATTGTCCTTTGGTGGTCTCGCCGGTGCTCTCTTCTGATCCCTCGGCGGTATCGCTGGCTTGACTCCGTTGAGAACCGACTAAAAAGACAAATCGATAACGCAAATTCGCATTATTGTGCGATCTCGCTAATCAGCGAGCCGAGAGAAGAATAAATTAATCGACGCGTGTATACCTGAACTAACGAAAACGAAAAAGAACCCTCGAATCATCATAATTCTGTTTAGTCTTTGCCACTCATTGTCAGTCAAATTCAATAAAGTACCAAAATTTGGAAAATTATTTTCAGACGTTCAAAATTAAAATCTAGTGCTTACTAAAGATAGATCTGGATCAAATAAATCCTTCTTGATATTTAAAAAAATTCATAACAGTGATTTTACAAAAAAACAACTCAATTTACACCGATGTGTAATGGATGCATGTGTCGTTAAAAATAAAAAAGTAATGTGTAATGGATGCATGTGCCATTACAAATAAAAAAGTAATGTGTAATGGATGCATGTGTCATTACAAATAAAAAAGTAATGTGTAATGGATGCATGTGTCATTACAAATAAAAAAGTAATGTGTAATGGATGCATGTGCCATTACAAAAAAAAAGTAATGTGTAATGGATGCATGTGTCATTACAAATAAAAAAGTAATGTGTAATGGATGAGTGCTCCATTACAAATTACAATTGAAAACAAAGTAATTTGTAGTGGAGAATATTCCATTACAAATTAGTTTTTCTACGACAATTTGGAGCAGGTGTTATTTTGCTCAAAGTTAAGTCAATTAATTTTTCAATGAAAGAAATTTGTGTATTAAGTTTTTGTTAACTTTACTATCGTAGTGGCAAATTTATGAACAGTGTATATTAAGTTAATATACACTGACACTTATAAGTTTTTCTTGAATTGCGATTTTTACAAAAATCGAGTAAAAATTACTCCAAAAAATCACTGTTCACACATTTACCACTATGATAGTAAAGTTAACAAAAATTTTATACATAGAAATTATTTTCATTGAAAAAATTAATAGACTTACCTTTGAGTAATAGTACCTGCTCCAAATTGTAGCAGAAACACACTAATTTGTAATGGAATATTCTCCACTACAAATCACTTTCATTATTTGTAATGGAACATGCATACATTACACATTACTTTTTTTTAATTGTAAAGGAACACGGATCCATTAAACATTACTATTTTTATCTGTAATGGAACATTCATTCATTACACGTTACTTTTGTAATTTGTAATGAAAAACTTATTCAATACTCATTGTTTAAAGTATTGGGTAATGCATTACTTTTACATTACTATTTTCACAACTCTGTTAATTACACGTTATAATTGTAATGGCACATAGCATCCATTACACATTACTTTTATTATTTGTAATGGAACATGCATACATTACACATTACTTTTTTTTATTAGTAATGGAACACGGATCCATTACACATTACTATTTTCATCTGTAATGGAACATTCATTCATTACACATTACTTTTGTAATTTGTAATGAAAAAACTTATCCAATACACATTGTTTTTGCATTACTTTTACATTACTATTTTCACAACTCTGTTACAGAGATTAGATTTTTCTTTCCGATTAGACTTTTTCTCTATTTTAAGAATCTAAACAAAGAAAATAACTCCCAAAATTCCAAAAATATACTTCAACAAGTAAAATGAGCTCTGAATTATCGAGATCAAGCAAAATTGCAAATTTGACTAAAAAAGGCTGTTTAAAAAAATTTCAAAAATCTAACTCTTAGAATATTAATTCTATATTAACAAGGAACTCTCGGTACTTTGTTGAATTCGACATTTTCTCTTTAGAAATTGTCGCGAATGGAAAAGTCTCGGATTACCATGATTAGAGGATTTTTTTTTTTGTTATTTTTCAAACGCGTCCGATCTCACACAACGCCATCGATTGTAACAATTTTCCTTCGATCCATCAAACACTATTTTTACAAATACGGTGCGGAGAAAGTTGCATTGGAAATTTCCTCTCTCTCTCTCTTTCTCTTGCAACTGTTCCAGAACTTACCGGACTGGTCCCCGCACGCGTTTTGTTTCTACCGGAAGTGGAGTGTAGAGAATGCAAAAGATAAAAAAAAAAAAAAAACAACATTCGCAAATAGAAATCGTCACGCGTGGAGCAGAGAAATGTGAGTTTTGTGAGAGATGAAAGGATTCGCCGTAGTCGACGGTTGAAGATTTTTTTGTCCCAAGGATTTTTCTGTCTCTGGTGAATATATATTATATATATATATATATATTTTTTTCATAAATCTCTCTTCAATCCTTTTTTTTATCGTTCCATAACCGAGCCTTCCCCGCTGCGCATCGATCCATGCTCTTTCCTTTTTGAAGGAGAGCCATTGACGAATATTAAAAACCATGCCTCGTTTATATTCATAATCTCGCGGGATGCTGTACTCGAGAAATAGAGATTTACCTTTCTTTTTTTCACCCAGTCATGCGAAAAGTCCCAATCGTGCCCCGATATAAATGCCAGATATAAGTACACTTTACTCCGCGCTTTTAATTATCACGAGAAGTCGATGCGAATGCATATATTTTCATCCGACATTTTTCTGGATATTTAAAAATAACAGACTGAAAAAAAAAGATCCGAGCAGATTCGTCGTCAGAGGAGAATTAACCGTATTCCAGAGTCTGGAAAGGTTGACCATTAGTTTAAAAGAATGTTCTATTTTATTAAACACTGTTAAAAACCCCAAAACACCGAAATTTCAACTGTTGTGTTATTTTCTCCTTGGCTTCGAGGATTACAGACTTTTTTAATTTTTAATTTTTGTATCGTAAAGGCCGCGAATAAAGCTGAAGAATGACATCTTGTTCGTCCAGAGATTCAAATTTTTGCGACCGTGAGAGCACTTTGAAGATGGACGCGAGAAAAAAGCGTATGAAGAAATTCCAATGAATCGATGGTTCGAGTTGAAAAATTTGTACAAAATTGAAAAACTAACGAAATTCAACCGCTCAGGTCTCATTCTGTAGCTTCAAGTATCACGAAAAGAATGAGCACAGGTTAAGTGCAAAAGGCCAAAGGGAAAAATAATTGCAGCGATTTTAGTGAAGCGAGAAAAAAGCGTAAGAAGGAATTCCAATCAGTCGATGGTTAAGTTAAAAAATTTGTAAAAAATTGAAAAACTAACGAAATTGAACCGCTCAGGTCTCATTCTGTAGCTTCAAGTATCACGAAAAGAATGAGCACAGGTTAAGTGCAAAAGGCCAAAGGGAAAAATAATTGCAGCGATTTTAGTGAAGCGAGAAAAAAGCGTAAGAAGGAATTCCAATCAGTCGATGGTTCAAGTTAAAAAATTTGTAAAAAATTGAAAAACGAACGAAATTCAACCGCTCAGCCCTCATTCTGTAGCTTCAAGTATCACGAAAAGAATGAGCACAGGTTGAGTGCAAAAAGCCAAAAGGAAAAAGAATTACAGCAATTTTAGTGATGCAATGGATTTTGGGTCGGAGGTCGAATTTTTAAAGATCTTTCTCTCGTTACTTTCAGACTCTACGTCGATTAATAATTCTCTCGCTGTTGACGAATCTGCTAATTTTATTTCTCTAAAACTCTCTACGCTATCATAGAGAATGATAAAAAAGTTTCAGCCAAATCGAAAGGGGTCGGGGTCAAAATTGGTCGCCCCATATACTTTGTAAGCATCGCTTCTCGTGATTTCTCGCGTTAAAAACCAAAAACGATCGTCAAATAGTATCACGAAAAAAAAAACAATTCCCGTGCCCCTCAAATCCGATCTTGCGGTTAATTAAAAATTTTCCTTTACCTGTGCCGCAGTTTTACCCTCATCGGTAAGATTGGTCCCGATTATCGTCACGTCATCCTCTCTGTCGTCCCCTCGTAATATCGTCTTGTTAAATCGCGTCGTGCCGTTATTTATCGCGATCGTATCGATAATCGCGAATTTTTTTTTCAACCGTTTTTTCTCGCGTTTGGCGAAAGCGTCGGAAAGATCGGTTTCGGAGAACCAATCGCGTTCGATCGCGACGTATTTATCGTCACGCGTGACATCACGCGCCATACTCGTTTCGCTCTGACATTTTTTCACAAATTTCCGATTGATCCGCGTCGAAAAATCGGTAAACAAACGCGAGGCCCGAAAATGACAATCGGTAGAAGCGTCAAAACGATACTCGAGCGATAACAATGAATTTTCGGCATTCTCGAGATTCACCGTTCGATCGTGGGTTTTTTCGGTCGTCAAAATATTTTCCGTCCGTTCGATCGGTAAGGAAGAACGATCGTCGTCGATCTTCGACGAGTAATAAACGATAACCGGGGTCGAATCGACGCGACCGACGAATTCGAGAAACGAATTACGCGAATTATCCCTATTTTCGCGCTGCGTAAGATCGAGAATCGATCGTCGACGCGGAATACGATCGTCAACGTAATCGTTATTGGCACGAGGACATTTGGTCGTTCGACATATCGAACTTTTCGCTCTGAAAGTAGATTCGAGCGGGAAATCGTCTTTGACCGCGTTTCTCGTCGACGCGCCGATTTCCGTCTGCCGATTTTTCACCGTTAATGGGTTAGAAGCATCGTTAGTCTTGGTAAAAGCGTTAGAGCATCGTGATTTCGTGATATTTCGTGCCGCAGTTTTCAATGCTTTGGCATTATTATCGTTAGATAAAGCGTCAGTGTGCGAAAGCGTCAATTTTCGACCGATCGTAAACGCGATACGTGCGCGATAACGGAGGACCCGATTCTTCATTCTCGATCTTACCTTCTCACGACGCGTTTCACGATTTTCCCCTCCCAAATCGCAAACAATGTCACCAATCCTGTCAACGTCGTCGCTCGATCGTTGCTCCGGCGCGTCCTCGTTACCGATCTTCGTTCCGTCATCAACGACCCCCTTAACATCGTCTCTCCTCGGCAAACTAACGCTTCCATTGTCATGGGAAGCCTCGAACCTCGCGTAATCGGCGCAGAACGTGCTCAATCGTTTGCCCGGAAAATCGGCCTCGCCGATTTTTCCGCGTTTCTCCGTCGCCCCGCGCAAACCGCTGAAACAGCGCTCGATCGTCGCGTCGTTTCTGTTCGGCGGCGGATAAACCGGATGACACTTTGTCACGGGTACGAAATCCGCCGGGCAATCGACCGCGACCTCTCTGTAAGAGCGATTGCCAACGACGAGGAACGATCGATCGGTTTGCTGCTCGTTCCGATAATCGCCGATCGAAGTGTCGCTTCGCAGCGTCGAATATCCGCTCGAAGATTGAACGATCTGTCCCTTTTTCTTTCTGTTGCTTCGGGTTATCGTCAGATTCGTCAATCTTCCCGCTGACAAGAGATCGTCGGTCGATGCGGCACCGATCAAACCCTCGGAATTATCGTTTTCCGCATCGGAATCGCCGCTTCGGACTCGACCGATCTCGCTGTTCCGCTTCGACGATTTTTTCTTGCTCCGGGTCGAGCCCAATGCGCCGCCGATCATCATTTCCGTCATCAACGATTTGGATGGTTTGCCGTTCTGTTGCTCGTCGATCAAACGCGTCAGGTCGTTGACCTCGTCCGACCTCATGAGCAAACCCTGATGAAGCTCGTGAAGGTCACTTGACCTGATGTACGCCGGATTGTCGAAGGACGTTGTTTCACGCGTGCGACCAAACAGTGGCGCCATCTTCATGTCCGTCACGAGATTGCGACAAGGTGAACCAAGATCGATTCTACGCGCGTCGTAGAGCGGCGATTCTTTGCCCGTTATCGATAAATTATTGTCCAACGGGGCTGTGCTGTCCGATCTGCCCGATGAACTTCTCGGACTTGCCGAATCGTCGCTGCAAGTCTTCAGCATCGTCGGATAATCCTCCTTGGCGAATGGATAATCCTCGTCGGCGTCGACGCTCGTTTCACGCGTCAACAAAATGGCGGACGACGCGACGCCATTCGCCGAAACGTCGACTCGGTCGTTCGTCGCGAGATGGCGCTGCTCCTTATCGCGATTGGACGCCATTTCGTCGTCGCCGTCGGCCATTTTGTTGACGCACGTGTCGTTGATGACGTTTATCTCGTAGATTCTCGTTATCGACGCTATTTTATCCCTCGGATTATCATTGTCATCGTTTGTTCGACAAGTTTCACCGATTTTCACGCAATTGTCATCAAGATTGTCCTTTGTCAATGGCATTTTCTTATCGTCCGATGCGTCAGACGCTCTCTCAACGGCCATTGATGGCGTTTTAGTCCCATGACCGCTCTCATGAATGTTATCTTGATGGTTTTCATGATTGTTATGGAGATGATGATGGTGATGATTGTGATGGTGAAGATGATGATGATGGTGATGATGATTATCGGCTATATCGCGATCGCTTGATCGACGATCGTAATTATCGTCTTTATCGTCGTTTATAACCTGGTGACGTGGCAATCGGGACGAACTCGAGGACGACAACGACGAGGTTCTTTCGCTACGGTTCAACATCAACGACATTACCTGCTTGTTTGCGTACGCCTGCTGCAGTAGACTGTCGGGAACGTCGACCGGTAACTCCCGATTGTGACCCGGGGACGACCCCGGTGCCCACATCTCATTTGGCCCGCTCGTTATATCGACACGGGTGTCACGCGAATCGACGACCCCAGCCTTTACGATCTCTCCCGTGACAACGCCGTTATTGTTGTCCTGCAGCTGAGACGGCTGCAGGTGAATGTCACCGACCCCACTGGTGCTCCGTCTTCGTGACCTGGAAGCAAATTAAAAAAATTAGAATTTTGATAATGACATTTCGGAAGTTAGATCAACCCTCGTGCGAGGGTTGATCTGACTTGCGGCATTTTCCTGGCACTTTCAGAATTGAAGAACCAGGAAACTTTACCAAGGTTTTGGGTTTCAGCGGGAATTTTGCATTTTATAGAATTAAAAAAATAGAATTTTTTTGGGAATCAAAATATCTAGAATACAACTGCCAGTGAGTCACTATTGGCAATGGGTCATTCCGTGTCAAATCGACCAACAGTTGGAATCGACCCCTTTCAATTTTGATGAAAATTGCCGTTGCAAAAGTTGCCGTTTTCAATAAAACGAAGTTCTACCATAGGAAAAAAAAATTGAATTTTTTTTTCGAAAGTTATGCGAAATTTCACAATTTTTCAAATCTTTCAAATTTATTTTTTAAATATCTTGAAAACTATTATTGTTACGAAAAATTGTTGTGAATTAGTTTTAAAGAGTATACTTAGGGCTACGAAAAAAAACTATTCCGAAAAAAAATGTTGAAAATGATGAATTTGGAGAATTTTGAATGTTCAAAAATCGTAAAAATCCAAGTTCCATATTTTATATTTGATTTAATTTTTTTTATATAACACCTTGTACTGATCTTAAAAGATCCTGAAATTTTCAGGATGGTGTGTTGTTTCAAAAATATAAATTTCTGAATTTTGGAAAAAAACAATTTTTTTTTGTCTTTAATTGAAATTTTACTGCCCAAAATTACAGAATTACATGATTGCTCAACTTCACTTAACTTAGAGGAAAAACAAAAAAAAAACAAAACAAAATCCTGAAAATTTCAGGACCTTTTAAGATTAGTACAAGCTATTATATTTAAAAAAATGTAAGCAAAAATTTAATGTTTAACGGGGATTTGCACGATTTTTGAAAATTCCGAAATGTATATTTTTGAAACAAAAAAAAACACCTCTCTGAAAATTTCAGGATCTTTAAAGATCAGTACAAGATATTATATACAAAAAATTAAACCAAATATAAAATATAGAACTTGGATTTTTACGATTTTTGAAAATTCAAAATTCTCCAAATTCATTACTTTTCAAATCTTTTTTTCTGAATATTTTTTTTTCGTTGCCTTAACTATGCTCTTTAAAACTAATTCAGAACGATTTTTCGTAACTATAATAGTTTTCAAGATATTTAAAAAATAAACTTGACGGATTTGAAAAATTGTGAAATTTTGAATTTTGTATAACTTTCGAAAAAAAAAATTCAATTCTTTTTCCTTTGGTAGAACTTCGTTTCATTGAAAACGAAAACTTCTGACCAAATTTTATCGAAATTGGGAGGGTCGATTCCAACTCTTGGTCGATTTGACATGGAATGACCCCACTATTGGCCACTATTTTTAAATCGTATCACTATTGTCGCTATTTCAGAGCTCAGAAGTGGTTAGAATAGCAGTGCCGGTTAAAATAGGGGACAAATTTCGAAAAATTACTACTACCAAAAATTGAAAAGGTTCGCCTCTAAAAAAATTTGCAAAAATTCATGGTCGAACTTAAAAAATCTGCCAAAAATCGAAAATTCATCAGAATCGGATGAACAAAGCGGCGTTTTGAAGCTTTAACGATTACGAAGAGAATGAGCGCAGTCTAGAGTCGAAATTTTGAGTAGAAAAAAAATTGCACCTATTTTAGTGGACAGATTCAATTTTTGTCAAAATGCAAAAAAAAATGTCTAAAAAATGGTTTTTGAAACCTTCTATCGACGTATTTTGTTTCCCTGAACACGAATCTACCAATAGTTTATTCAAAAAATCAAAATTTTTATGAATTTTCATCAAAAAATGTTTTGCTCAATTTTAGTCCCATTCTGAAAAACCTCAAAATCGCGAAATTTCAAACGCTCATAACTTTCGATCGGTTTAACCGATTCGAAAATTTCTTGTTCGTAATTAAAGCTTGTTACTAAACTTAGAGAATGCCGTTTGGTTCATTCTGATATGTAAATTTTTTTAGAAATGACAGCACTTTAAAAATCGTCGAAAAAAAAGGAAAAGGGGTATGCCTTAAAAAACTCGCAAAAATCGATCATCGAACTTAAAAAATCTGCCAAAAATCCAAAAATGATCCAAAATGAATGAACCAAGCGGCATTTTGAAGTTTCAACGATCCCGAAGAGAATGAGCTCAAACTCAAGTCGAAATTCCATTAGGAAAAAAAGTTACAGTCATTCTTGTGAACCAACTCAAATTTGACCAAAATGCAGAAAAAAAAAATTTTTAATTTATTTTTTTCAAGCCGTAAATCGATGTATTTTTTCTCACTGACCACGAATCTATCAATAATTTCTGCAAAAACTCAAAATTTTTATGAATTTCTATTAAAAAAACATTTTTTGCAAATTTTCCTTGCTTTTTCGAATGAATAAATTTTTTTCGACAAAAACTCTTCGTGATTTGCAATCAGCGGTGAATTTCCCATCGAAATAACGTTTGAAAACGATAAAAAAAAAAAGTTCGCTCATTTTTGAAAAAAAATGGAAAGGGCCGTAAAAAATGCCTTTAAAAATTCGCAAAAATCGATGGTCGAACTTTAAAAATCTGCCAAAAATCGAAAAATGATCGGAATCGGATGAACCAAGCGAGGTTTTGAAGCTTGAACGATTACAAAGAAAATGAGCTCGTGTCCGAGCCGCAATTCTATCTAGAAAATAAATTACAGCCATTTTAGTGAACAAATTAAATTTTGGCTAAAATGCAAAAAAAAAAATTTTTTTTTTTTGGGCCTTATATCAATGTATTTTTCCCCCCTGAACACGATTAGAAGGCAGAAATAATTAATGTTAATTTCACAACAAAATTGAAAATTTATTTGCGATTTTCTAAAAAATTGAATCTCGAATGGAAAGGCCTGTACAAGTATTTTTTTTTCAATGCGGTTTATCATGTAGTAATTTTCATAGAGCCTCTCTTTTCTTTGTTCGAAAAATCTCGCCGACACAAAAACCTCTTTTAACGGATTTTCGATGAAGCTTTGACCGAGAATAAGCGCTGGGGGACCATTATTACGCTTATATATTGTTCGCGAACAAAACAATTCTCATTTGCATTCATCTCGAAGCGGAACGAGTTTCAACGACATTTCCGGAATCCCTACAAAAGAATTTCTTACCTACAAAAATATTTTCAAATATTCATTTAACCCTCAACGGTCCCATGGGGTCCAATTGACCCCAGCGATTTTCAAACGATTTCACGATTTTTTTTCTTATGTTAAAATTTTCTATTTTCGTTACAAAACCAATTGGCCCTATTATTTTGCTGTTTTTGGCGTCTACTGGTATTTCCAAATTCAAATATTAGTGTCAGTATTTAAATTATAGCGAATTTTTCTCGTGGGGTCTGACAGACCCCAATGAGACGGTTATGAAATTTCTCGATAGTGGGACCGTTAAGGGTTAATCTACCCGATTGTGCACAATCTACTCTTCTAGCGCTAATTTAGTAATTAATTGATTCGAAATCGAGCGAAAATAATAGTTCAAACAAAAATTAGAATAAAATTTCATTCTTCATCAATTAAAAATTAATTGTAGGTTAAATTTCAATCTCAATAAAATTTTAGTCTTAATTGATTTTAAGTATAAATAATATTTTTAATTAAAATTAGAATAAAATTTTATTCTTAATTAATTAAAAAATGTTTAATTGCAAAATCATAAATTTCACAAATTAACTCAAACAATCGTTTTCACTTGTTGGCCAAACGAGGACGATTATTTTATCACGGTTATTAAAAGTCTATTAAGGGCTTTCGAGAAAAAAATTCCAACACAATAAACACGTCATATCTACCGCTATAAACGATTTTAAACGACAAATGTACTTTTGACGATCGAATTAACGACTACTGTCGCACTCGGACCTTTTTCGAGGAAAAGAAGCAAATAACTTTCACCATTATTTATCATAATTGAGCATTTTGTGCCAAAGTGAAATTAATTCGTTTTTTTGATTATTTAAAAAAAAAAAAATTACATGTATGAGGCATTCCACACCATAAAAAAGGGACTTTTGTGATTTTTTTCAGATTTTCAAATTTGGGCTAAAAATAATTTGTTTATAAAACTGTTAAGTCAAATCGCTCCAAAAAAATCTGAAAAATTGTGTGCTTTTCAGAGGTACTAAAAGACTATAAAAAATGGCGGACAAAATCGGAGTGGTGAAGGGTCAGACCAAGGTCGAATCGGCGTGGAATGGCCCGTATACCTATTTTTCTAGAAAACGGCCAACAGGTGATTTTTCGAATTTGAAAAAACTGTTTCCATTTCATATGAAAATTAGCCCAGAGTGTCACAGTAGTCCATTTAAAACAGACCTAATCGCATTTCGTCTCCTCAAGCCTCGAATCGTGGTCGGAGTGCGTCTCGCTGACGAGGCAATCGCGATAAATTCGCTGCAATAATCAATAATCGAAATTTCATCATTGAAAAATCAATATCCCAAAATAGTACATCCAAAAAAATCATTAGATTCGCATAAGCGAAAAAATGCAGATAAATGTCCACTTTTGTTATATTTCTAAAATTTCTTCTACGCCCATTTTTCTGAAAATGCATTTTAGTGCTGAAAAATCAAATTTTTCGAAATCCTTCCCTGACCATCATTGTCAGCGCTGAATTCAATGCGCTCAGGAAAGATCAAGAATCATTGGAAAATTTAGCAAAGTCACTGAACTAGACATTTTTAACGTTTTAATAATAATCATGAATAAAGTAGATACAAAAATTGATCATTTCAATGATTCTACGCCGTAGCCATGAATATCGATGACTCAGTGTCGTGAGCCAAGATGAGATGATTTTTAGCCAGTATTACAAAGAGGACCCAAACAGGGCCCAACCTCGGTCCCAACTTAAATATTCATTGGCTCACTCTCTCTTCTCTTTACCTGGTCCCCTCTCGGCCAGGGTCACTCCTGGTTTCCAGGAAAACCCATTTTTCGGGGCTATCCCACGTTAAAACCGCTTGTACACGTATAAAGGAGCGTGCGACCGTAGGAAAAGTTTTATTTAGTCTCGGATCAATGAGAATTCCAATCACGCGAACCTGAGCATTTTTTATATATATTTTTTTTCAAAGTAAAATCCCCAAGTTCAACCATTACGCATTCTTCCTCGTTAGAGACCACGTGACATTGGCGAATGTACAATGTTTGGCGGCCATTTTTTTTTAACGGCTGATATAATTATTTATAAATTTGAAAACCACGATTATTAAGATAAAGATAAAAAGTATGCGCGGTCGTACGAATATTATTTCATGTTGACGTACCAGTGCAGTGTTTTGAGAATCCTCATGGCGTTGCCTCCGTTCTCTGTCTCTCTCTCGATTATTTATTTATTTATCGATCGATAATCGATTGTATTGATTTTTCGCGTGATAAAATCCACGGTGTGCGTCTATCATTGGGCGTAATCGCGTCGCGATGATATTCACGAGGGTTGGCGGCGTGCGCGGTGTCTCGAGCGGAGAACGCTCGAAAACGAGTCCTGAATCCTCAATCGCTTCTCTCTCGCGATATCGCTGTGTTCGCTTGACGCATCGGCCTTCTCGGCCTTAAAATATTCTTCCTCTCATTCCTCTCTACCCATAACAATCGTCAGAAATGAATATTTTTCATATTACCAGCCGATCTGTGGAGCCGGCCCGAAGCGGCGATGAGTCGAATTATCGTTAGCATCTCGCGCAATCGCATTCACTCGCTGAAATCGATGATTTCTTCCTACAAAAAAATCAATAAAAATTCCACCGTTTGATCCATCGATCATTGCCACCTTCAGAACATCCTCGAACACTTTCGAGTCATCGCGAACTCGTTGTCACGTCGAACATTCACATTCATTCGCAATCTCCGTCAAACTCGTTTGAAATTCCTCCATTAAACAATCCACAAAATGGATCAAAGATCTCCAGTCATCCTCGAGATACTTTTAGATCCGCAGGAGAAGATGGAATCCTCGGTTTCGGAATAATCCTTAAACTGGTTCGAAGCTGTTCGGACCTGTCCAGAGTGCTCCAAAGTTGTTCGAACAGGTCCAAATGTCTCCGAATGATGCCAGATCGATTACTGGACACTTTTGATGCGATTTTCCACTCTTTTAAGAACTTTTCGTCCAGAAAAACTGGAAAAATTCAAAGTCACTTCCCCCACAAGCTCGTATCGTTATGAATTTTCGGTTCAACGAGCGAGAACCGATGGAAATGCACCTCGCGCGTTCTTCGACGAACGGGTGGAGGGAAGCCGAGACCGTCGGAGCCAGAGGAGTGCGGCTGTCCACGAAGGGGCGGGGGGGGGGGGGGGCAAGCGGCGGGGGGCAAGGGGGAGGATTTCAAAAGAGGGGAACGACTGCACGGGCTCTCAAATAAACACAGGTGCTCAAGGGGGCCCCTCGCGAAACGTTGAGTCTTTCTCGCGTGTGCATCACTGACGTTGCTGCTGCAGTTGGCTGTTTCTTCGATGTGCCTTCGAACGAAACCTCCTCAATACACACAAACACACACACACACACAGAGACACGTGCACACAGATGTAAACGAAAAAGCAGGCGAAGAAATTCACCGGCACAGACACAGGTGTAGATAAATGTATGAGAACATTCTCAAGGCACACCTAAACTGTCCGAACACTCATACTCGGAGAATGATCGTTGGGGAATCGTTTTTTCTCCAGTTCTCCAGTCTTTTGGGCCTTTTTTTTAAGTTTCTTCTTTTTTGCGCAGTAAGAGGAACTCTCTTTTCCCTCCACCTCGGTAATATCCTCTTTCTCTCCTTACCGGTTTTTCCTACCGTTGCAGTTTTTTTCGGTAGAGACGACGCTGATTGCGCCTCCCCCCCAGACAGGTATTCCCGACTCCGTTAACCTTCTTAATTGCTCCATACTACGCCTATCGTGTAACTAAAATTCCTCGGGAAAGCCGGATACACTTTTTTCGTTGCTCTCATAGCAAATTTAATATTCTCACTCGATTTTTCGAAATTCTTGAATTCCGATTATTTTTATCTTTAGCGGCGCGAAATTCCTCACAGCTGTAGGCACAGGCACGTTTCGTCGAAAAATTTCACTCTTTCTCATCGATGAAATTCCTCGCTGAATTTTTTTTCGAAAAACAATTAGAAATTTTTTTTTTTTGAAAAATTAACTCCCTTTTTTGTTTTTTTTTTTCAAACCATTGCACATTGAGCGTCGAACTGAATCCGGAGACCCGATTTTTTGTTCTTCTGCGAACATTGAAAAATTATTTTGAGAATTTTTGAAAAATATGGCGATTTTTTTTTTTTTTGCAAACTCGAGTTTGTCGTCGAATGCAGGACGGCTCTCGGTCGAATACTGCGAGGAGTTTGTTGGCTTCGATTCTCGTTTCTGTGTGCCCCGCCGCGTCTATATTGCCCCCTCCCCCCCCCCCCCCCTCTCGCTCTCTCTCTCTCTCTCTTCACAGCCCCCTTCTCCCACGCTGACTCTTCACAACGAGCATTTCTCTCTCGGGAGAGCCGTGCGCTGTTTGGCGCGCCTCCACCGCGACGTTGAAGGTGGGCCCCAACATTTGTGTCGAGTATGCGAATGTACAGTCGAATTTCTCGGATTCCCTGGATTACCTCAAATTCGATATAGGTCGATGATTATTGAAGGTGAAATTATGGAGAACGTCGATTCTTCATTCTGGACGCCTCAGAGTGCATTTGTGCGTTTTAATATTGATGGGAAGAACGATTTTGAGGTGTGTCGAGTTATGAGAGTTTCGACTGTACAAACCTCGTGAGTTCTCGAGCGGGCGTCGCTGAAAGGCGTCTTCCGCGCAAATGCGGCATCATGGCTCGTGGCTACTCCACCGAACGATGAGCTCGTTGCCGGTGAGAACGTTGCCGTGTCGCACTCAAAACTGTACCGAAAATTAATCGACTCAAATAAAACCGGCATTTCCGGTGCTTCGAATTTCCGAACTTTCGTGTATAAATTTTGGCGGACGAAATTCTGAAACTCTACCGCACAAAATTTTACGAGAAAACGTCTCTAGCGATGACAACTCTACCGGAAAACACTTTGACTCAGTAAAAACTGTATCGAATAAAATCACAAAACTTTTTTAACGAAATAAAAACTCGACAGTGTAAAACTTTACTGGAAAACGTCTCTATAGCGTGACAACTCTACCGGAAAACACTTTGACTCAGTCAAAATTGTATCGAATAAAATAAAAACATTTTTTTAACACTATTAAAACTCTACCGAATAAAACGTTGCTAGAAAACGTTTCTATCGCGTGACAACTCTACCGGAAAACACTTTGACTCAGTCAAAACTGTATCGAATAAAATCACAACACATTTTTTACAAAATTAAAACTTTGGCGTGTAAAACTTTACTGGAAAACGTCTCCATCGCGTGACAACTCTACCGGAAAACACTTTGACTCAGTCAAAACTGTATCGAATAAAATCACAAGACATTTTTTACAAAATTAAAACTTTACCGTGTAAAACTTTGAATTAATTATGAACCTATTAATATTATTATTATTTTCTGATACATTCCTTTCAATCCAAAGATAATGAAGTGGCGGAGGTTAAAAAAGTTCAGTGGTTTTGAAGTTATTAATGTTGTTATAAAAAATAGCGAGTAAATAATAACCAGAAAATACTTCTGCCGAACAAAAATCTTACAAAAAAAACTTCTCTGCGACATTTCAACTCTATCGCTCGAAAACTCTACCGGAAAATACTTTGACTCGATCAAAACCGTATCGAATAAAACCACAAAAAGCTTTTCTACAAAATTACAACTCTACCGTGTAAAAACTGTACCGAATAACATCTCTACTGTATCACAACTGTACACCGTTAAAACTCTACAAAAAAAAATTACCGTAAAATTGAGTGGATAAATTTTCGGTATAGATGTAAATGACCCACAAGATTATCGCAATGAGACTCTGTATGAGAAATCGATTTTTGCGGATGTGTATATCTATTTTACATGTATATAATATTCATGCGGCATATTTTCGATCCCGTCGTACTTTTGCAATCGACGAAGCCACACATTTTACTCTCGTTGAAATCTCTCAAAAGCTCTTCATCTTCGAGCGAATTTGGGTTTCACTCTCGTTTTCAGAGCTTGTAAAAAATGTAATCGAAAATTGTAATCGATTATTGGGATAAGAAATTCTTGTTTCACAATTAGTGGAAGGGGGAGGGGTTCCCCCGACGGAAATTAGCCTCTTGAGTTGGCTCAATGGAATTTCGAGCTTTACTTTTTCTCATTTCCACTCGACGGGACGCTGGAAATATATATTCATATATATGGGGCATTCCATACCAGGTCGACCTGAGTGTGACCCTTGACCTCGCTGATTTCGTTTACGATTTTTTATGTGCTTCTTCCAACTCAAAATAGCATTCAGAATTTTTTTCAGATTTTAAAAACCAAATTTGAGTACGTTATGATTTTTTGAACATTTTTTTCCAAAACCTCGAGGGCTGTAATTTAAAAATCTGAAAAAATTCTCAAAAATCCCGTGTCAAAAATGAAAATTTTTGACCCAAAATTCATGATGTCCAGACTTTCGCTTCTACCTCGATTTTAGGTTTTTATAAAGAAAACGTAAAAAAATAGATGCAGAAATTAACCAACTATTTTTTGAAAAAAAGTGAAAACATTTCCAAAAATAGTTGGTTCACGATAAAAATATTCAAGTCACTGTTCACGGTAGATCAATTTCTGCATCTATTTTTTTTTTTACATTTTCTTCATAAAACCCTAAAATCAAGGTAGAAGGAAAATCCTGGACATCATGACTTTTGGGTCAAAAATTTTCATTTTTGACACCGGATTTTTAAGAATTTTTTCAGATTTTTAAATTACGGCCATCGAGGTTTTCGAAAAAAATGTTCAAAAAATCACAACGTACTCAAATTTGGTTTAAAAAATGTGAAAAAAATTCTGAATGCTATTTTGAGTTGGAAGAACCTTATGAAAAATCGTAAACGAAATCAACGAGGTGAAGGCTCACACTCAGGTCGATTTGGTATGGAATGCCCCATATATATATAGTGATATATAATATGGCCTCTAGCCGCAGACGCGCATTTTACTCCCACGCCTCTCTATTCAAGCTAGTCGAGAGATTCTCGAGTCTCACCGGCGATAACACACACGATGTGTGTGTTATACATTTATAAATATTAGACTGATTCCAAAAAAAACAACTGATTTTCTTTTTCGAAACCCCCTCTCAAATACTTTCAGGGAGCCGAAAAAAGATGCCTGTCAAAAGCAGAGCTCTTAATATTAATATTTAGAGGTCGCTCATCGCGAATATTTATTTTCCATTAAAATAAGACGGGAGCAAATTTTTTCAAAGCTTGAAATCTTATACATCGGCTTCAAATCAACGTATGAGCGATACATATTCTTATAGGGAATTGAATGCTCTACAGAAAAGGTCTCTTATGATTTTTCGACAAACTCACTCCTCCAAAAATTATTCACGGTTAAAGTTAAATTTAGAGTAAATAGATATTTAAATGGAAAATAGAAATTCGCGATGAGCGACCTCTAAATATTAATATTGAGAGCTCTGCTTTTAACAGGCATCTTTTTTCATTTCCCCGAAAGTATTTAAGGGGGGGATTTCGAAAAAAAAATAGTCGCTTTTTTTGGATGACTCTAATATATATGCATATATGTGCTGTAAGTTTACACCGCAGAGAGTGCGGCTTATTCGTTTGCTACTGCGATACTATCCTTACAGAAGTCACGTATGTGTTTATATATTCAATGTATCTCGAGTGGTTAAACCTTGTGTGGTCGTGAAAATAATTTAATCGTAATAAATAGTACTTATTCAAGTTCGAAAGCGAAATAATTAACGCAGCGAAAGATTTTCTGTCCACGCGAAAAAGTAAAGAAAAATAAAAAATCATGTTTTTGATGAAAATTCATTGAAATATTGATTTTTTGGGAAAATCATTGATAAATTCGTGTTTAAGGGGGAAAAATACATCGATATAAGGTTTGAAAAAAATTAAATTAAAAAAATTTTTTTTTGCATTCTGGCAAAAATTCAATCTGCTCACTAAAATAGCTGTAACTTTTTTTCTAAATAACATTTTGGCTCGGTTTTGCGCTTATTCTCTTCGGGGTCGTTGAAGCTTCAAAATGGCGCTTGGCTCATCCCGTTTGAACAATTTTTCGATTTTTGGCAGATTTTTAAAGATCGACCATCGATTTTTGCCAATTTTTTAAGGCATACCCCTTTCCATTTTTTTCGGTGATTTTCAAAGTGCTCTCATTTCTACAAAAATTAAATTATCGTAATGAACCAATCGCTATTCTCTAAGTTCAGTGACAGCCTTTAAGTACGAAAAAGAAATTTTGGAATCGATTGAACCGAAGTAAAGTTATGAACACTTGAAATTTCCCGATTTTGAGGTTTCTGAGAATTCGGCTAAAATTGAAGAAAAATGTTTTGGATGAAAATTCATAAAAATTTTGATTTTTTGAGAAAACCATCGGTAGATTCGTGTTCAGGGGGACAAAATACATCGGTCTAAGGCCCGAAAAAAAAATTAAAAATATTTTTTTTTTTCGCATTTTGGTCAAAATTAAATCGGTTCACTAAAATTACTGTAATTTATTTTTTAGGTAGAATTTTGGGTCCTACATGCGCTCATTCTCTTCGGGATCGTTCACGCTTCAAAATGCCGCTTTGTTCATATAATTCGGATAATTTTTCGATTTTTGGCAGATTTTTAAAGTTCGACCATCGATTTTTGCCAATTTTTTAAGGCATACCCCTTTCCATTTTTTTCGGTGATTTTCAAAGTGCTCTCATTTCTACAAAAATTAAGTTATCGCAATGAACCAAACGCCATTCTCTAAGTTTAATGACAGCCTTTAAGTACGAAAAAGAAATTTTAGAATCGGCCAAACCGATCGAAAGTTATGAGCGTTTGAAATTTCGGGATTTTGAGGTTTCTGAAAAATCGCCCAAAAATTATCGATTTTTTAAAATATTTTTTTAAATGTTCAAAAAGCATATTTCAATGTAAAAATTACCACTGATTACGAATCACGTAGAATTTTTCTCGAAAAAAAAATTGTTTTCGATGAAAAAGCAATTTCACGAAAAAAAATCAATTTTCATTATTTCTCTGCTCGATTAATTTGATGCCACAATAAATAAATAAATAAATAAATAATAATAATAATAATAATAACCCAAAATTATCACAGCAACTAAAAATAATAATGGATTTTCCTCGACACACTTAAAAATCGCAAATTAATTAATTCAATAATCATAATAATAAAAATTATTCCACTACCAGGAAAAAGAGGACATAAAATCATCTCGTGAAACCTTTTCGTCTTTATGCGGTTCACGTGGTCTTTTGGGACTGAAAGGAAATAAAATTTAAAAAAATCGTCGCGTATTTTCGGCATCGTTCGCAAAGATGAAAGAAAAGGGAAGAGGGAGGGAAGGAGAGAATTTTTTCAGTTCGAGGCCATATACAATACATACACATATGGGTCATTCCATGTCAAATCAATGACTTTTGAACAGGACCCCTTTCGATTTGGCGGAAATTTTGTTTTCCTTTTCTACCCCATTAAAAACATTTTACAGGAAATTTTCAAATTTTGTTGACCAACCCAAAAAAAAAAGCTTTTTTTCAAATTTTTTAATAGATTTTAATTTTTAAAATTATTTGATATTTTTTTCGGAAAATACATTTAAAGACAAAAATTCTGCATAAAAAAAGGTTCCAATTAGACAATTTTTGAAGAAGCTGTTTGAAAAGAATGTTTTTTTTTGGGTCAGGTAAAAAAATTTGAAAATTTCTTGAAAAATGTTTTTAATGGGTTTTCAATTTGACATGGAATGCCCCATAGGTATCCTTTTTTCGACGCTCCTGTCGAGCCCTTCAGGTACTTGGACTCTGTACTGCATACGTCCTCTCTCTCTTCCTCTCCCTCTCTCTCTCTCTCTCTCTCTCTCTCTCTCTCTCTCTCTCTCTCTCTCTCTCCTCTCGCCCTCTCTTTCTCTCTCTCTTGGCAATATGCGCTCAGGGAGCACGAAAAAGAGTACCAAACGCAAGGAGGCTCCTTCTGTGGAAAGGAAACCAGACGACGAAGGAGATCCCCGATTCTGGGAAGAATGAGAGAAAAAAAAATTACGGGTGGAAGGTACAATGGAACTGGCCCCAAAAGTAAGAAAGAATAGGAAAAGGAATATACCGAGGAAGAAAACGACAAAACTAGCCCATCTGTAACAAGGAATTCCAGACCAAAAGTACCCTAAAAAAATAATTCAAATTTTTTTGTAATCGTCAAATTTATAAAAAGTCAAAATGTCAATTTTTTGTGGAATTGAATAACGATTTTTATAATTAATTTTTTTTCCCCAAACGTAAGAAATATACAAGTATGAAAATTAGCCTGAAAAAAAATTCAAATTATTTCGAAATCGTCAAATTTACAAAAAAAAAAATGCACCTATAATTGTGACAAATTTTTTCAAATTATTAGTGAAGAGAAAAAATTAAAAGAAAAACAAAATTTTCAGTCAATTTTTTGTGGAATTGAATAACAATTTTTATAATTTTTTTTTCCCCAAAAGTAAGAAATATACGAGTACCAAAATTGCCCTAAAAAAAATTCTCATTATTTTCAAATCGTTAAATTTACAAAACAATGCATACATCATTGTTTAATTTTTTTTTCTAAGTTTCGAGTTGTCAATGAAGAATAAAAAGTTCGGAAACAGCAAATTTTTAATTAGATTTTGGAGGAAAAAGTTTACCCAAGAGGCAAAGAGTCAAAATGTCAATTTTTTGTGAAATTGAGTAAAAATATTTTTTAAAAATTTTTCTCATGTGAACAACGCTTTTTTTAGAACTTTCATGCTCACAAGGATTCTCATCTGCTCAGACGTTTGGCAAATAGCCTTTTGTCGAGCTCTTTTGTCTCCCTCCCTTTCTCTCTCTCTTTATCTATTCGTCTGTCCCTCTTCCAATTTTTTTTTCCTCTTTGTCTTGCTTTTCTTCTCTCTGGGTAGTTCTTTTTTTTCTCGTTGATGCTTCAGCTTGTAGATCTCTCCTCTTACGTTCTCGTCATCATCGAGGATCTCTCTCTCTCTCTCTCTCGCTCTCTCTCTCTCTCTCTCTCACTCTCTCTCTCCCCCCACGTGTGACACTTCTCTGACTGAGCCATACTTGACACAACGAACGTTCTGACTCATGCATACAATGTCAAAAAATTGAATTTTTTTCCATTTTTTTCAAACATTTTCTACGATTATTTCCAAAAAAATTTATTAGGCAAAATTTTTTGAAAAAATGTCCCCGGTCGAAAAATTGTGTAATATAAATTACCCGAAAAAAGGTCTGAATAAAAGACAATTGGGAGAAATTCTGATGAATAAAAAAATTCATCCCCTGGGTCATTCCATGTAAAATCGTCAAGAGTTGAAAGAGTTTTCGTTTATAATAAAACGAAGTTCTACCAAAGGAAAAAAAATCAACATTTTTTTTTCGAACCTTATGCAAAATTCAAAATTTCACATTTCTTTAAATCTTTCAAGTTTATTTTTTAAATATCTCGAAAACTATTATAGTTACGAAAAAATCGTTCTACGTTCGCCTTGAAGAGTATACTTGTGGCTACGAAAAAAAAAATTGGAAAAATGATGAATTTGGAGAATTTTGAATTTTTCAAAACCGTGCAAATCCACGATCAACATTAACTTTTTGATTAATTTTTTTAAAAATATAATACCTTTCAGAATGGTGTTTTTTTGTTTCAAAAATATAAATTTTTGAATTTTGGTAAAAAAATTCTTTTTTTTTACCTCTCCGTTAGGTAAAGTTGAGCAATCATGTAGTTTTGTAATTTTGAGCAGTAAGAATTTCAGTTAATAACATAAGAATGTAAAAAACAGAAACATAATTTTAATAAATAATAATAATGCCCCTGAGTTATTAATAAATTGTTTAAGCAAATAATTATTCAACAATTTTCCGTTAAGTTCTTTTTTTTTTATTGAATGCGTTAATTTTTCTGAACGCATATGAATTTTTTCAGATTTTGAAAAGTTTCACCGAAAAATGGTTGAATAATTATTTGTTCAAACAATTTATCAATAATTTTTGGGCAATATTATCATCGATAATTGTTGTTTACGTCATGCCAAATGTTGTTTAATTTTTTGCAGATTTTTATTGCATCACGAAGTACGGAAATTTCAATCAAATGCAATTTTTGGCTGGGACTGTACAGGCCAATACATCCTTAATTCCCCATTAATTAATTAATTAATTCCCCATCATTTTTGTGAAAGAAAAAAATGGCGAAAATTGAAAATTCATTTATTTTTCATCGCGTTTGGATGGTGAAAAATGTTTCTTTTTTTTCTACCTGGATCTAGAGAGACAACGATGAATCAGACTTGTCCAACATCGGGGGGTGAAATCGGCGCAGGGACGTTCCATAAAAATCCTTGTGGCAACCATAACGATCACAAAAAAAAATAATAATCACGGAGTGAAGAACTTTGGAAAAAAATTTCAAATTGGAAAATTCTCTCGAACGAAGAGTGACATTTCCGTAGAGAAATGTGTGAAAGCAGAGAGGGTTGCTGGGGGTGAGATCGGTTGGAACTTAAAAAATGTCGAGACAAACCGACGAGGGTGCGACTTTCCAACTGCCGAAGCCTGGAATTCCACTTATCGCATCGAGCACCTGATATCAAATGCTTATCTCTGACACCTTTAACGCCCTCCTTCTCTACCAAACTTCTCCGACTCATTGTATTATACTCCGACATCTTTGTAAAACGTCGAGAGGGAAATCGATTTTTCTTCCTTTTTCCCTCTTCCTCAAAAATTAATTTTCTCCAGGACCAAAATAAAGAATTTGGAATTATTTCCCTGATTCGAATTAAAAATTATATTTTTATATTATTATTCAATAATATTTATTATCAATTATTAATCATTAATTAATTTCTATATCTCGTGCACCATTAATTAGTTTTTAAAAAATCCCACAAGATTCAGGTCACGTAAACTTTTGGTTTTTTTTTATTGTAAAATTTTTAATGATTTAATAATTTGCGTAAAAAAATTTGCAATAAAAAAAAACTGAATTTTGGGTGTCCTTCATCTTGTCGAATTTTTTAAAAACAAATTAATGGTGCACGAGATGTAGAAACAAAAATAAAAATATAAAAATTAATAAGTATTAATTATTAATCATTAATTAATTAATAATGATTAATAATTAATATGAATTAATTTTTATAGTTATATTCATTTCTATATCTCGTGCACCATTAATTAGTTTTTAAAAAATCTCACAACATTCAGGACACGTAAGCTTTTGTTTTTTTTATTGTACAAAATTATTCGACAATCATTGATTAAAGAAAGTTTAAACATTAAAAAAACAAAAGTTTACGTGACATGAATCTTGTGGAATTTTTTTAAAACCAATCAATGGTGCACGAGATATAGAAATAAATATAAATATAAAAATGAGTAAGTATTCATTATTAATCATTAATTAATTAATTAATAATGATTGATAATTAATACTTATTAATTTTTATATTTATTTCTCTATCTTGTGCACGATTAATTAGTTTTTAAAAAATCTAACAGGATTCAGGACATATAAACTTTTGTTTTTTCATTGTACAAAATTTTTCGAAAATTACTAATTAAAACAAAAGTTTAATCATTAAAAAAACAGATTTACGTATCCTCAATCTTTCGGGATTTTTGTAAAACCAATCAATAGTGCAAGAGATATAGAAATAAATGTAAATACAAAAATTCCTAAGTATCAACTATTAATCATTAATTAATTAATTAATAGTGATCAATAATTAATATTATTAATTTTTGTATTTACATTTATTTCTATATCTCGTGCGCCATTAATTAGTTTTTTTTTAATCTCACAGGATTCAGGACACTTTTTTTATTGTAAAATTTTTTTCGGTCAATACCGCAACATTCACACAAATTTTTAATAAATAATAAACGGAGAAATGGTAATTGTTAACGAAAGAATATATAAAACTTAATATAAGTACATTTTTTAATTTTTTTCAAAACTAAAAAAAATCAAAGTGATTTATTTTCTTACAACGCTTTATGAAAAAAAAAAATTAAAGTGACGTGTGTCTGATTGACTTGACCGATATTCGACCCTTTTTCGATGACTCACACACAACGATTGGACTCGATATTATCGCAAGGAAAAAGGGTGGAGGCGATAGAAAGAGAGATGACTAAAAACAGTGGAAAAAAAAAGGAACAAAATATGGGGACAGACAAAAGATAAAAAAGAATTATGCTTTAATAATTACGTAAAATTAATAAAAATAAAAAAATCAATTTTTAATAAATTTTATTAATTTATTGAATAATTAATTATTATTAATTTATTAAATAATTAATTATTAATAATTTATTAAACAATTGAATACAATTATATTTAATTCGTAGATTGAGAAAGATTGTCTGATTGAAATGAACCAATTTTAATGACCATTTATAAATAATTATAATTGGGTCAGGGATCACAAAATCATTTTTTTTTCCTCACAGATTGATTCCATGGAATCTGGGCCTGTTTTATTTTCTGATTTAATTGACTATCGTTTGATTAGCATTTTTTTGAAAAATCTTTCCACCTGTATTCGCTTTCAATGGCGAAGAGCAAAATGTGTGATTATAAATGTGTGCGTGTTTTTTTTCCCCTCGTGTGTGAGCGCTCGAAATTCGGGCCCTTCCGGTCTCGTCAGGTGCTCGAGGGGACCCTACGTATACATAAATATAACCATAGTAACTGTCTACACACGTTAAGGCAGGTGTAAACCCAAAGGGGAGATCCTTTTTATGACTAAAAGTCCACAGTGATTGGCACGTTATTTTTTTCCCCTCGCTCTCTCGCTCTTCATTCAACAAATATTGACCGTGGCCAATGACTGTGCAATTTATGCTATCGATATTATTACAAACTGTGCCAACAGTCGCAACACAAGACTCGTATTTCTCTCAGCAAGAAAAAGAACCAAAACGAGAGTACGAATTTTCTCGATATTTTTGATAGTTTTGCGATTTTCGACTATAATTTTTTAACTTTCGAGAAAAATTCCGCGTGATTCTTAATCAGCGGAAAATTCTCCATGGAATAGAGTCCTAAAACGTTGAAAAAAACCCATTTTTCCCAAAAAAAATCGCATTTTCACTTTTTATCTACAAACGTCAAAATTTGGAAATTTCATATCACCTTAACTCTAACTCGGGTTGATCGATTTTGATTTTTTAAATTTCCATTCCAAACACTGTCAGTGGTCTCTGAGAATGCTGTCTGAATCATTTCGATAACCCATTTATTTCACAAAAGGCGGCGGAAAAATGTATGCACATATTTTTTGAACATCGATGCTCCGACTTAAAAAATTCGGCAAAATTTGAAAAATCAACGAAATTCAATGAACCGAGTGGCATTTTGAAGCTTGAAACATTACGAAGAGAATGAGCACAGGATGGAGCTGCAACTCTAAAGGGGAGAAAAGTTACGGGGATTTTAGTGGAGCAACAATTTTTGAGGCGATTTTTAAGAAAACTGCGAATTCTTTACGAAGGTGATTTTTTCTGAGTTTAGGAATTGAATTTTTGTGAAAAATCTTCCAAGGTATTATTATCAAAGTTTTCTCGAGTATTTCATCGATATTTCGATGACAAATCTGTCGAATAAACCTTGGATTTAACCTTTCGATCCGCACGAAACGAGATCAGATACTATCAGAAAAAAAGGTTGGGCATTTAGTACCCGAGTCAACGACTGCACACGTGTGATCGTTCGAGGCATCGGCAGGTATAAAATTTGTAATTCGACGAGTATATTTGAGGATGTACCATCGAGATCCCTTCGCATTAAGGGTGCATGACATCCAGAGGATACAATATCTGGAGGGTTTTTCCACATCAGACTTTCCCAGTCGACCAAAGAATTCCCTTTTGAGGATCAAACCGATTAGAGGGAATAAAGATGCACCTTGCATTCAGGTCAGATTGGTTTGAACCTCGAATTCCCCTCAGAATAACCGCCTCCTTGCACAATACAAATTTTGAGGATGAAAAATGTGACACCGAGTCAAATTGATCCTCAAAATTCAGAGTCAAATTTATGTCTGACTCTTTCGGCTTTTTTTTCAACCTTTGAAGATTTAAAATACTTTTCGTACGCCTATTTTCTCGATATTTCGAAAAATTCATTGACCATCTCGAAGAAAATAGTTGAGAGAAACCATAAGTTTTTTTTTCATAATTTGGAATATTTTTCTAATTTATCGGGGCATTTTAAATTAGGAGAAAATATTTCTCGATTGAAATTTATCCGATAGAGGGGAAAGTCTCTATTCTACACATTTTTATTCTACACATGAAATTTTCCACACAAAAGTTTCTACACAAGAAAAGTGACAAGGGATGTTATTCTACACAAGAGAAGTTGCAAAGAATATTATTCTACACAAAATTATTCTACACCAGATTCTACACACATTATTCTACACAAGTGGCAAAGAATATTATTCTACACAAAATTATTCTACACCGATTTCTATACACAGCGTTCTACACAAGAAAAGGTGGCAGGAAATAATATTGTATTCTACACATTATTATCCTACACATTATTTAGCAAAATTTACTATCAGAATGGATAATCACGTTGCAGAGTTCCTGTCGTTTTTTGGGTTGGACAAAAAACGTCGCATGCATAGTTTCTGTAATATGTAGGATAATAATGTGTAGGATAACAATATGTAGAATAATAATGTGTAGACTAATAATATGCAGAATAGAATACTATTTCCTGCCACCTTTTCTTGTGTAGAATTATGAGTGTAAAAACTTTTTTATAGAAAGTTTTATGTGTAGAATAATATATGTAGAAACCGGTGTAGAATAATGTTTGTAGAAACCAGTGTAGAATAATTTTGTGAAGAATAATATTTCTTGCAACTTCTCTTGTGTAGAATAACATTCCTTGCCACTTTTCTTGTGTGGAATAATTTGTGTAGAAAATGTCATCTGTAGAATAAAAATGTGTAGAATAGATAAAAAATGCCGGACTCAAAACGTGAGTGGGTTTTTATGTTTATATTTATTTTTATATCTCGTGCACCATTAATTGGTTTTTAAAAAATTCGACAAGATTAAGGACACCCAAACTTGTTTTTTTTATTTGTAAATTATTTCGAAAATTAATTTTCTCCAGGACCAAAATAAAGAACTTGGAATTATTTCCCTGATTCGAATTAAAAATTAAATTTTTATATTTTTATTCAATAATATTTTCTATCAATTATTAATCATTAATTAATTTCTATATCTCGTGCACCATTAATTAGTTTCTAAAAAATCCCACAAGATTCAGGACACGTCAACTTTTGGTTTTTTTTATTGTAAAATTTTTAATTTATTAATAATTTTCGAAAAAAATGTACAATAAAAAAAACAGAAGTTTGGGTGTCCTTAATCTTGTCGAATTTGTTTAAAACCGATTAATGGTGCACGAAATATAGAAATAAATGTAAATACAAAAATTAATATGTATTAATTATTAATCATTAATTAATTAATAATGATTATTAATTAATACGTATTAATTTTTATAGTTATATTTATTTCTATATCTCGTGCACCATAAATTAGTTTTAAAAAAATCTCACGACATTCAGGACACGAAAACTTTTTTTTTTAATGTACAAAATTTTTCGACAATCATTAAGTAAAAAAAGTTTAAACATTAAAAAAACAAAAGTTTACGTGTTCTAAATCTTGTGGAATTTTTTTAAAACCAATTAATGGTGCACGAGATATAAAAATAAATATAGATATAAAAATTCATGAGTATTCATTATTAATAATTAATTAATTAATAATGATTCATAATTAATACTTATTAATTTTTATATTTATATTTATTTCTCTATCTTGTGCACGATTGATTAGTTTTAAAAAAATATCACAAGATTCAGGACACGCAAACTTTTGTTTTTTCATTGTACACAATTTTTTGAAAATTACTAATTAACACAAAAGTTTAAACATAAAAAAAAAAAGTGTAGAATAGAGGCCTTCCCCCGATTAAAAATTCCGGACTCAAAACGCGAGTGGGCCTTTTTGATGGGGAGATAAAAACGCGTTATCATGGCAAAAGTGACTTAGTTCTACCAAGATACGCTATCTGGACTATATTTCTCCCCTATAAATTTATATTTACAGATAAATCATGTAAACAAAATTATTATATCGATTTTGTGTCGTTGACCTTTTGAAAAACATTTTCTTTATCTCGTGATAAGTGAAAAAAAATGATTTCTGTTTTCTTTTTTTCAAATCTCTCTCAATTATTGATATTTCGTTACAAAAATTGTTTAAAAATATTTGTGAAAGCGACGATTAATTTTTTAATTCGAAAATTATGCGATAAATCACGTAAAAAGTAATATCCCAATGTGCGAAATTCTACTTTTTTTTTTTTTAATTCTTGCCAACAGTTTTTATCGCCCAAGGCCCAATTATCTACATATATAATATATGGAATCTTTCATCCTTGCAGAAAAATTTAACGATCTCCAAACGTGTACATATGGGGCATTCAGAGTCATTACCATTTTGGAGCCAACTTATTCGATTTTTTTTTTCAAATTTTTGCCGTCAGTCGTTTCTCGAATTATTTTTTTTTTGTGACACTAAAAAAAGTCACAATTTGCGCGTTTCGAAAAAAATTGTGCCAAATTGGATTGCAATAATTAATTATAATCAATTACTGTAATCAAAATCAATTTTCATAAATGTTTTTCAAATTTCATCGAGAATCTTCTTTTCAGACAAATCGATAGATAAAGTCTAAAATAACCTTTGCACAATTTGCCCAAAAAATAATCAGCCAAATTCAAAAACAAGAATTGTTGAAAATCAGTTCATCTGACCCGAAATGCCCCATACATGAGCGAGTATACATATATATTGATAAAATGCAGCGACGTGCAACCGCGAGTGAAATAATAGTCTCGTCTCGATCTTGACCTACTTCCAGCATCGATTTTCTAGATGGTTTTCCAAAATCTATTTTCAAAATTCCTTCATTCAGCCCAATTTTTCATTCGGTTCATCTTTACATCCCAAAATCTGTGCACAAATATTTCTGGCAATGACTGGAAAATATTTTTGAAAAATAAACACAAAGAGCCTTGAATCGGAGTCAGCATTCATAATCGGATGTGCATGAGGTGGAAAAAAAAATGAAAAAATGCATGCGCTTCTCGATACGCGCTGGTTTTTCCTTTCACGCGACGATGATAAAGCGTTTTATGGAAGCAGATAGAAAAACGTATCTGCTGAAAACTCGTTGCTCCATTTCTCGTGAAAGAGTGCCGGAAAAATGTGCAACAAGCGAGAGCTTCGTAAATGCAGTCACAAAATAATTGAACCAATGAATCGATTCCCTCAAAATCTCTGCGACGATTTTAGAAATTCAAATTTTCAACCAGAATTTCTCCAGCGAAAAATTCTCGAAGATTGGGGCAACATTTTCCTGGAGAATTATCCAGGATCTTAAGGATCAATATCCTTAAAATCCTTGCAAAAGTCCTCGACACGTCCCTGCAAAAAAAAAACGCACTCAGAATCTTTATTACTGCGATATAAATATTCAATTTTCTCGTCTTTGAACATTCAAATCTCGTTTGCACAAAGATTCTCACTCTGAGATTCGCGAAGAACGAGGCCTCGGCTCATTGCCATTATTTTGCACTTATTTTTGCAAGTTGCAAATTTTTTTTGCAATTATTTGGGATACACTGAGAAAACAATTTACCAGGATTTGTTAACTATTAACAAATGTAAAGTTGAATATGGCGAAATTATTTTTTAACAGTTGATAAATTGAATTACAATGCTCGAAACATTGGGTAATAAAATTAAATTTAATTGAAATGCTCGAAGTAATGAGTAATTAAATTAAATTCCATTAAAATGCTCGAAGTAATGGATAATTAAATTGAATTTCATTAAAATGCTCGAAGTAACGAGCAATTAAATTCAATTTAATTAAAATGCTCGAAGTAATCGGTAATTCAATTTAATTTAATTACCCATTACTTCGAGCATTTGTAATTAGGTCATGAGTAATTACAAATTTGCCCAACTCTGGTTGCAGAAGGATTTTGCTCGATTTTGGAAAATAAATTAATTTGTTATTATTAATATCGATTAATTATTTTAAAATGCATTAATTTGTTATTATTAATATTAATTAATTATTTCAGATAGGACTTTTTGTTATTGGTTGCCCCAACTCCAAATTACTCCATTCTTTGATTTTAAATTATTTAAATTATTTATTGAGTCAAACTCCAAACTCCAAAGTAATTGAGATTCTTTACAATTTTGTCCGCATTCGAATGAACAAATTTTGGACTCGAGATCTTCGGATCATTTTGTCAAAATTTGACTTATATTTGGAGTAGAGGAGTCAAAATGGAGGCTTCACGTGCTCTTATTAATATGCGCGCGCATACACAGGAAATCATGCATATTGCATTTATTAAGAGCCGAGGCCAGACACGGAATTCTGCGTTTAGTTACAGAGTCGGTTTCCATTTGGCCGAGCTGTAACTTCGCTGTAACTAACCGGCTGCAATGGTCAACCGGTGAAACGCGAGGAGAGGGACAACAATGCCCCTTGCAATCGCATTCGATCGGTAATTATGGTAACGCGCACAAGCCACGTTTTCAATATGTGCTCTCAGTGTCGAGTTTTGAACGCATATTCAAGTGACTCATTCTCAGCTATTCAAGCTGCACATTCCAGATTGGGAGAACTTTGCTCGGGGAAAAGAAAAATTATTGCTATCGGTCACCGGATGGAAAATTCGCATTGAATCCCCGCGAATTGAAGAGAAGATTAATTAAAAAAAAAACCTCGACGAAGGAAAGATATAATTAGTTCGTCTTGGATATGGGATGAATTTATGGGGTTTTGCTCAAGATTCAGATTCAGGATTTTGATCTTGTTGGGAAAAGAACTATTAGTTTGTAATATATTCACGAATTAGCGAGAGAATTAATTTAAAGACACCACGAAAAAAGAATTTGTTAAAAGATTAGTTCGTCTTGAATCTTGAATGAATTCAAGATTCAAGACCTCGAGGTTCTGCTCAAGATTCAGATTATGGATTTCAATTTTGTGGGAAAGAGAAGTATCTATTTGTAATATATTCACGAATTAGCCAGAAAATTAATTTAAAGACACTACGAAAAAAGAATTTGTTAAAAGATTAGTTCGTCTTGAATCTTGAATGAATTCAAGATTCAAGACCTCGGGGTTTTGCTCAAGATTCAGATTAAGGATTTCAATCTTGTGCAGGGGAAAAGAAACATCAATTTGTAATATATTCAGAAATTAGCGAGAAAATTAGTTTAAAGACGAAAACAAAAATTGTTAAAAGATTTGTTTGTCTTAAATCTTGAATGAATTCAAGATTCAAGATCTCGGGGTTTAGCTGAAGATTCAGATTGTGGATTTCAATTTTGTGGGGGAAAAAAAAAATATCAATTTGCAATATATTCACGAATTAGCGAGAAAATTAGTTTAAAAACGAAAAAATAATTTGTTAAAAGATTAGTTTGTCTTAAATCTTGAATGAATTCAAGACCTCGAAATTCTGCTCAAGATTCAGATTATAGATTTCAATCTTGTGGGGAAAAAGTACTATCAATTTGTAATAAATTCAGGAATAAGTGAGAAAAATAATTTAAAGACACAACAAAAAAGGAATTTGTTAAAAGATTAGTTCATCATGAATCTTGAATGAATTCAAGGTTCAAAATCTCGGGGTTTTGCTCAAGATTCAGATTATGGATTTCAATTTTGTGGGGAAAAAGAACTATCAATTTGTAATATATTCATGAATTAGTGAGAAAACTAATTGAAAGACGAAAAAAGAATTTGTTAAAAGATTAGTCTATCTTAAATCTTGAATAAATTCAATATTCAAGATCTCGAAGTTCTGCTCAAGATTCAGGAAACATTCACCACCATAACCACCCAAATAACGTGTATAATGTGTGTGAAAGTCACAAACATAACAAAGTTCCTGTGCCAAGACGAGAGGGGTGTCGGTTACGAGGGCGTCGATCGTAAAGGATCATGTGTCCAATCGGCTCGGATGACTCATCGATTCTCCCGGTGCATACTCGACTCTGCTTCATCGTATTATACACTATGAATGTATAAGAAATCTTGATACATGCACCGATCGATCGAATATATCCGCATCGGAACGTTTCGGTTGGCAAAAAGAAGAAACATTTTTTCAAATCTTCCTGCGTCTCTTTAATTTAAAGCAAAGGGATTGGTTTTCAGGATTAAAAAAGAATTTCCAGGATCAAAGAAGAATATGCAGGTTAAAAAAAGAATCTACAGGATCAAAGAAGAATTTTCAGGATCAAAGAAGAATTTTCAGGATGAAAGAAGAATTTGTAGTTTCACAGAAAAATGTTGAAGGTCAAAAAAGAATTTGTAGGTTCACAGAAAAATTGTCAAGGTCAAAGAAGAATTTCCAGGATCAAAGAAGAATTTGTAGGTGCACAGAAAAATTTTCAGGGTCGAAGAATTTCCAGGATCAAAGAAGAATTTTCAGGATCAAAGAAGAATTCGTAGTTTCACAGTAAAATGTTGAAGGTTAAAGAGAAATTACCAGGATCAACGAAGAATTGGTAGGTTCACAGAAAAATTTTGAGGTCCTATGAAGAATTTCCAGGATCAAAGAAGAATTTTCAGGATCAAAGACGAATTTGTAGGTTCACAGAAAAATGTTGAGGGTCAAAGAAGAATTTCCAGGATCAAAGAAGAATTTGTAGTTTGACAGAAAAATGTTGAAGGTCAAAGAAGAATTTCCACGATCAAAGAAGAATTTTCAGGATCAAAGACGAATTTGTATAGGTTCACAGAAAAATGTTGAAGGTCAAAGAAGAATTTCCAGGATCAAAGAAGAATTTCCAGGATCAAAGAAGAATTTTTAGGATCAAAGAAGAATTTGTAGTTTCACAGAAAAATGTTGAAGCTCAAAGAAGAATTTCCAGGATCAAAGAAGAATTTTCAGGATGAAAGAAGAATTTGTAGTTTCCCAGAAAAATGTCGAAGGTCAGAGAAGAATTTCCAGAATTAAAAAAGAATTTTCAGGATCAAAAACGAATTTACAGGACCAAAAGTGAATTTTCAGGATCAAAAAAGAATTTGATGAATTTTCATCTCGCTTCCATTGTGACTTTCCTATCATTCCTCATGAATAACGAGACTCTTATTCCCAAAAAGTCACCACAAGCCTGAATCAAGCCCTGAGAAAGGTCCAAACAATAAATGTCCCTCAATGTGGGACAAGACATTCCACCACAGATAGCATTTTGGGACAGCTGATAGCGGATCCATTTCCATTCCGTGTCATCCAAACATTTTGAATTCCTCGTTGAAACGATTTCAATCCTCCGACGATTATTTCCCGGTTTCGCGTGGGCCGTGCACAATAATGGAATGTTTTGTACAATGAACCGGCTTACCGCGCCCACAAAAGCCATCACCAAGCCGCGTTTAATCCTTGAATAATAATGTTACGTTGATTTTCACAACTGGAACAGATAGAGACGGAGAGAGACGAATGGAGAAAGAGAGATTGGCTCGTCGTAATGGATCGCACGCGGGATTATAGGAGATTCGTCTTTCTCGGGGCGATTCAATGCCGTGGGACAGGCAATGGCAATGTGCCAAGCCTTCGAGCAGAGCCAAGGGCTCATCAACCGACAATCGTGCGGGCCTTCGGCCCAAGAGAAATGTATCCTTAAGCGTTTTTAGCGTGAAACTAGAAGCAAAAAGAATAGAGCCCGGTGATTCGAATAAAACGAAGATTTGAAGGCACAGTCAGGAAGTGTCGCCATTAATTCTTCTTTAAATTCGAGAAAAATCCTGATTAATCAGCCAATACTAATTAATCTAGGAATTCTAATTGATCGAAGAATCTCAATTAATCTTGATTAATTTAGAAATGATAATTAATCCTTATTAATCTGGAAGTCCTAATTAATCTAGAAATACTAATTCATCTAGGAAACCTAATTGATCGAAAAATTGTGATTAATGTAGACAATATAATCAAAAAATTCTAATTAATCTAGGATTCTAATTAATTCAGGAATCCTGATTAATCTAAAAATCTGAATTGATCTAGAAAACCTAATTCTGCTTGGAATCGTAATTAATCTAGGAATTCTGACTAATCTAGACATCTAGGAATCATGACTAATCTGGAAATCCTGATTAATTTACAAATCCTAATTAATCCTTATTAATCTGGAAGTCCTAATTAATCTAGAAATACTAATTCATCTAGGAATCGTAATTAATCTAGAATCTCAATTAATATAGAAATCCTAATTCATCTAGGAATCCTAATTTATCGAAAAATTGTGATGAATCTAGACAATATAATCAAAAAACTCTAATTAATCTAAAATTCTAATTAATTCAGAAATCCTAATTAAACTAGAAATCTTAATTGATCTAGAAATCCTAATTTAGCTTGGAATCGTAATTAATCTAGAAATTCTGACCAATCTAGACATTCTAATCAATGTAAAAGTTCTAATTGATCGAGGATTCTAATTGATCCAGGAATCCTAATTAATCTGGGAATCCTCATCGATCTGACAAATCTAATTAATCTAGGAATGCTAAATAATCTAGGATTCTGATTGATCTAGGAATCCTCATTAATCTGGGAATCCACATCAATCTGGCAATTCCAATAATTCCAATTAATGTAGTAATCCTAATTAATATAGGATTCTAATTGATTTAGGAATCGTAATTAATCTAGGAATCCTAATTGATCGAGGAATTCTGATTAACGTAGACAATCTAATCGATCAAGAGTCCTAATTAATCTAGGATTCTAATCAATTTAGGAATCCTAATTGATCTAGGAATCCTAATCAATCTACAAATCCAATTAATCTAGGGATGTTCGGCCCATCACTGATCGTTCTATAATCTAATTTTTATCAAGTCGTTCTAACAAGGAACAAGCAGATTTCGAATTGCCATCAATTTTGGAGGAAATGGGCCTTATGGAAAAATGTTTATAAATTCTCCAGAGGGATCGAATCCACTCGAATATCGCGGAGAAGGTTGAGTTCATTTTTGAATTTTCTTTTCATATTAAAAAAAGGCCTGAGTGATTTCCGGGTTCACCGTCGACATCTGGCGGTTTCCTTCGTTAGTAGCGCCTTAAGAATGAAGGATCTCGATAAATCGGGAGCCGATAAGGTAGAGAACCTTTTAGAATTCTTGCGAATGATCTACATGATTTTTTCCACGTTTCGCGAAAAAAACTAATGATTTTTTTTTACAAGGATCACCATCCTTTGTTCAATAGGCATCGGATTGATCTCTGATGTCATGAAATTGTTGATAAGGATAATTTTTTTCAATCAATAATGAGAAGAATCTCATTCAAAGAAGTACCATATTCAATAATTGGCACCGAAAATTTCCAATTTTTGTTGAGAAAAATAATGTCCATTTTCCTTGTTTCTTGTCCTTTCATTCTGCGCAACTTAGTCCTCCATTTTTGTTGTTCATTGCATTTTGTCGTTCAAGCAGCAAAAATAACTCCAAACTTACTTGTAAATCGATTCTGGATAATCAGGATCTCCGGCTGACGGTGTCAGCAAATTCGCATCGTTCGTTGCCGACGAGGTTGATCCTCTGGGTGACCTTGGCACCCCTTCCGGTTCCCAGATCAGCAATTCTGTTCGTCCATTTTGAAATGGACTGCTGGCACGACGCTCGCCGGCTCTGCCAGCTGCTGCAGGTACAGGTTGCTACGAAATAAAGGGGTAAAAAAAATATTGTGGAACTGATTTTCAATCCGAGCATAATTCGAGCATGATTCGGGAAATTCCTGAATGATTTTGTGAAATCCGTAGGATGCTCGAAAATTGGGCTCTCTAAAGGAGCATGGATCAGAATATTCCTGACAGGGTTGCAAATAATGCATTACTTTTTTTTAATGCATTTGCATTTTCATTAACCATTTTTATTAGCCATTTACATTAACCATTAAATATTAATGGTCAATGGAACATTTTAATGAGTAATGGAAATTTTTTCCATTACACAATACATTTTAATGGGTAATGAAATTTTTTTCCAATACACACTACATTTTAATGGGAATGGAAATTTTTTCCATTACACACTACATTTTAATGGGTAATGGAAATTTTTTCTATTAAACACTACATTTTAATGGGTAATAGATTTTTTTTCCATTACACACTACATTGTAATAAGTAATCAAAATTGTTTCCATTACACACTACATTGTAATGGTTAATGAAAATGCAATTGCATTAAAAAAAGTAATGCATTATTTACAACCCTGCCCATTACAATGTAGTGTGTAATAGAAAAAATTTCCATTACCCATTGCAGTGTAATGTGTAATGGACGAAACTTTGAATGCAATTTTGGGAATGGAAAAATGTAGATGAATAAATTATTGCAGTTTTGCATTACATTTTATTGACTTAGGACTTACATTTTTAGAATTATAATATAGATGCTTTTTAGAATTTAAGGTGAAAATCTAAGTACTGAGTCAATAAAACGTCATGCAAAATTGCAGCAATTTATTCATCTATATTTTCCCATTCCCAAAATTGCAATCAAAGTTTTGTCCATTACACATTACATTGCAATGGGTCATGGAAATTTCCATTAATCCATTAATCTCCATTAACCATTAAAATAATTTCCATTAACCATTAAATTTTGATGGTCAATGAAAATAATTTCCATTAACCATTAAATTTGAATGGTTAATGAAAATAATTTCCATTCAACATTAAATTTTAATGGTCAATGAAAATAATTTCCATTAACCATTAACTTTTCATTAACCATTAAATTTGAATGGGTAATGAAAATAATTTCCATTCAACATTAAATTTTAATGGTCAATGAAAATAATTTCCATTAACCATTAAATTTTCATGGTCAATGAAAATAATTTCCATTAACCATTAAATTTTAATGGTCAATGAAAATAATTTTAATGGTTAATGAAAATAATTTCCACTAACCATTAAATTTCATTAGCCATTAAAAAAGTAATGTTTAATGCATTACTTTTTCATTAAAAATTTCCCTGATTCCTAAATATCAGGGCCTGATTCCTAAATATTCTTTGATTTAGTGAAATCCAAAGAATACTTGAAATTTGGGCTCTGTAAAGTGCAGAAGAAAGCATACAAAAAACTTCACAGGTTTCCTCAGAAGGAAATGATGGTAATTTGAGTTTTTGGGCCGTTAATTGCCCAAAACTATTAATCGGGCCATCGATTGAACATTAAACCTCAATGAAAATCAATCAAATGATGGATTAAGGTGCGAAATTCTTTACCAATAGATTTGCCTCTTCGGGGCAACTTTTTTGCTTCTCCAAAATGTCCTTGTGGTCCTTGATGATATCCTCTTCCTCTTTGGCAATACCTTTTGGTACCGTTCCGTTGCTCAGCTTCGTCGGTACGTTTCGATTTGCAGCTTCCCTATTTTGACGGTAAATATGACAAAATCAGTATCAATTAACCCTCCATGGTAACACTAATCTGAATCGATTTGACCTTGACCATTTTTGAACAAGTATCGCGACCAAACTATCGGTCGGAAAAATTTCAAAAAATTACAGAACATCCTTGAAACATTCTAGTTGATGTATTAAAAATTAGTTTATAAAAAATCAAACGACTATATATTTAAAAAAAATTATAACGAAGAAAAGAGAAAAGTAGTCGTGGGGTCAAGTTGACCCCGCGTGACCATGGAAGGTTAACGTAGATGCATTTTTTATGGCTATTTTTTATGGGAATGGGTAGAATGGATGGTAAATTCGAGGAGGTGAAAATTGATATTTATGTCCATATATTCGTGTTATGTGATCACACTTATCAGGATCGATTCGACCTTGACCATTTTCGAACAAGTAGCAGGACCAAAATATCGCTCGGAAAAATTTCAAAAAATTACAAAACATCCTTTAAACATTCTAGTTGATGTATTAAATATTAGTTTATAAAAAATCGAATGACTATATATTGAAAAAAAATTCAGAAAATTCAAAAAAAATTCATAAAGAAAAAAGTAGTCGTGGGGTCAATTTGACCCCGTGTGACCACGGAAGGTCAAGCTTTACTTTCCAATAATTTCTAAAAAATAAAAATTCCCATAATCGTTAATCGTGAACGATTGATGATTTTTTTTCGCATTTTCGGAGGTGAGGACGATAAAAGAAAAAATGGCGATAAAAAAAAAACTCACGCTAGAGTGACGGTTATGTGACTGTTGGTGACGTCCTTATTTTTGGGTGTCTCATCGGTACTCGTCGATGCCGAACCGTCGGTTATCTGTGGAATAAAAATGATTGAGTGATTAATTATCATGATTTACTTACAATTATTGCTGCATGCTTATGATCATCGATATATTTTCATCGATTTTCCCTGAGAAGATTTCCAACGTTTGACACGATATTTAATGGTCAATTGACGGCGTCTTCCGGAAGAGCGGCGCGCGCAACTATAATCGGAGAGCGGAAGTCAGAGGGAGGACAACGCCATCTATCGCTGTTATTCAAAAGTGCTGCGCATTCTGTCCGCATGTTCTTAGTTCCTCTTTTACTCTGTGGGCGGCTCTAGTTGTTCGCTTACATGATGTGGGGCGTTCCATCTCAAATCGGACGGTTTGAGATTTTTTCTTTTTTCTATTTCCCAAAATTGTTTATATTCTTTGGTACTCATCAAAAGACCCTTGCTGGTAAATTTTGAGATTTTTTGAATTTACCAGCAAGGGTATTTTGATAAGTACTCAAAAATATAAAAAAATTTCAGAAAAAAAAGTTTTTCAAACTGTCCGATTTGGGATGGAACGCCCCATATGCTTTACGGCAAGCACCAACTAGCAGCGCCACCGCGACGAAATTTGGCGTAAAAAAAGAGAACACTGCGTTTCGATTTTAGCGGTCGGTGTCGCCCTCTAGCCCCGCTAGTGAAGGTTAGTGAAGGTCGCTCCACGCTCGTTCCGTTACGACGATTGCAAATAATGCAAATTGCGAGCCACCGCATTGTTTATTTAACATTTTCAATTAGTTGCTGATTTTCAAAATTGCCCGAAGCGTTTCGCGAAGGAAAATTCGATCATGAGAATGAACAAGGTAAAAAAAACTACTCATAACCTCACTTTGATGTAAAATTATGTAAGATCTTCCAATGACAAAATTCTAACCTAGAAACATTTAAAAATGATCCACGACCGCCTTATTCGATTTTACTATCGTGGAATTTACAGCTAGGACGAATTGTCTCGTGAAAAATTCGAAAGTTATTTATTTTTCAATGTTTTCCATGAAAATGTGGGATAATAATCACGTGGATCGAAGCGGAACGTATGTAATACGTAACGCGACGCGATGTACATTTGATCGAGATAAAAAATATCAACCAACGTTGCGAGAGAGACAGAGACAGAGAGAAGGAGGATAAATAAGCACCTTGCTACTTCCAGTCTCTCGGATAAGGATTTAGCGCGTCAGCTATATTATCTCCGGATAGAAAACTCGTGTGCATCGCTAACCAAGGTCGTCCCTGTGTGCATAATCGCACGAATAGTATGCCTTATGTATAGCGGACCGAGAGAGAATTTTCCAGCGTTTATAACCGTTCGTTGCCGCTGTAATTTTGTATACGAGCGAAGTTTGCATTCCTCTTGTTTCGCGAGCTCGAAACCACGAGAGCTTAGGATTTTGAACAATATAGAATGTAGAAAAAAAAACAAAACCGCAAGAATTCCATTGCACGGAGAGTTCAGAACGAAAAATCATTGACAACCGTCAAGATTCGTCCAACGCGGTCTAAATTGGACAGAGGATTTTTTGGGCTCTTTTGGGTCGTCAATTTGAACAATTGCAATTATATGAGAGCTCAAAAACGTGAAAATCAAATTTTAGACATTATTCGACTAATTTTGAAAGTTTGACAGCCGTCAATCTTTTGAAATTTTTGAAAAAAATAATTGCTGAATTAATGAGGATTTAATTGGAACTAACTGCACGATTATATAATTATCAAACAGCGAACTATATATATGTAAATATATATATATATATATTCTCTCACCTGTTGATGCAATATTGCCTGAATATCCCTCGGTTGGATTTTCCGCAGAGCTGGCAATTTCTGAAGACGTTCCCTCGCCCCTCTGTCGAATAATACGCGAATAATTACAAATTCTTTCTGTTAAAAAATGTTCCACCACAAAATTACACCAAATTAAAAATGAAGAAAAATCAATTTTTCACCTTTCAAGAGCAATGACCCAGGCGTCTCTTATGCGATCGGCATTCGGTCCATCCAATTCTTCTGCCAACAGAATCATCATAATTAGTAATGTGATTAATTTTTTAAAAAGCCAACGTCCCATAATAATAATAATAATAATAATAATAATAATAATAATAAACCTGAATAATTATAATTTTAATAATTTTTTTTTTTTAATTTCCCATCAATAAAATACTTCCCCTGCGCCCCCATAATAATAATAATAATAATAATAATAATAATAATAATCATAATAATAATGATGATAAACCTTAACCCTCCATCTGTAAACTACAGTTTTGGGACACCGTCTGTACTCGGGGTCGTTAAAGTCCTGCAAATGTTTTTTCTAAGAAAAAAACGTAAAAAAAATCTTGAAAAATTCTGATTTACTTTTATAACATTTCTTTGCATGATCTTATCATTTATTTAACCATTTATAGTGAACAATTTTTTTTTTACCATTTTTATAATTCCAGAGATATTCGATATGAAAATTTGGCATGTGCCTTAAAAGACCCAGTGCACAGACGGAGGGTTAATAAGTATAATTAAATTTTGGTTTCTTAATTTCCCATCAATATAACACTGCCCCTCCCCCATAATAATAATAATAATAATAATAATAATAATAATAATAATAATATAAAAATAACTGTAAAATGACTTAATAATAATAATAATAATTCTTGATAATTATAATTAAATTTTTGTTTCTCCATCAATATAATTCTTCTCGTTCAATGAAACCGATCGAAAGGCGATAAAGTCCCAATGAGAATGTTGAAAAAAAAAAATTTCCCATCCTGCTGATTTTTCTTGGTCGATTGAACTGATGAAAAAGCGATAATTTAACAGACTCAACGGGGTTCATTCACTTCAGCAATTCTCTATTATAAATTTATGACCCTATTTATTTTTCCATTGAAAGGAAAGGATTAGGGGAGAGAGAGAGAGAGAGAGAGAGAGAGAGAGAGAGAGAGAGAGAGAGAGAGAGAGAGAGAGAGAGAGAGAGAGAGAGAGAGAGAAAATAAATCTACCATCGAAAGACGGTTCCTCGTCGTCGATAAATTTAATGGTCGACAGATCAAAGTGTCTCGCCACATCGCAATTATCGTCATTATTATAGCAATGTCTCTCGTTAACGAAATTCGTCAACAAATGATTTTTGTCGTCGTTGTTCGTTCCTGTAAAATCTTTTTCGGACGTTTTTTCCGGTGACGTTGAACGTCGCGTTTTGGCGCAACTGCATCGCGTTATTTTTCGAAAAAAATCACCAAATTCACGACTTCCGGTTGACAATGGTCTTGGCAATTTTCTTTCACCATTATTTTGAGTCATTGATGATGAAAAAAAAATTGAATTATACAGCGAATAAAATATCGAAGGTTCACGGATGATTTTATGTCTCTTTTGAGAAAGTTCAATTTTCCGATCAATTAATGGTCCATTATTTGTTTTCAATTGACGAAAATAATTGAAATTAATTGCTCGTTTTTGTGTTTTTTCTTTTTGTCTCTTGAGAAGGTTCGATTTCCCGGTCAATTCATGGTCAATGATTATTTTATTTTTTAATTGACCAAAATAATTGAAATTAATTGCTCGATCGGGATACAAACGCGTTTCACGAGCGATATCGAGGAACTAGAAAATTTTGAACCGAGAAACCGAGAAGACTCTGCGATATAAACTCACGTTCAACAGACTCAAGTGGAGCAACAGAGAGAAAGAAAATAGAAAAGGAGAGAGAGAGCGAAAATTTCGTTATATAGGTGTATATATTGTATGGGAGCGGGCGCAAATAGGGGTTTATATTTGGAACTCTCGATCGAGCCTCGTGTCGGGCAAACTCTCGGCTGAGAGACGATGAAAAAAAATAACGAGGGAGAGAGAGAGAGAGAGAGAGAGAGAGAGAGAGAGAGAGGGAAGGGCGGGAGGGTGAGAGAGAGGAGAGTCAATGTACTTGAAAAAAAATGCACCTCAAAAAAGTTAAATTACAATTGACACGATTAATGAAAAGGAAATTGAAAATAAATCAAACATTATTTTTGAATCCATGAGAAGTCTCTTTAGCAACTCTCAAACGAAAACAACTATCCCCTGTCCTTGGAACAATTCCCTAAAATTATTAAATTGAATTTATGTATGGCATAAATGGTTTATTGATTATAAAAAGGCTTTTTCAATAAATCAAGAAACTTCTCTGGCCTCTCAAACGAATTTTACCATTCCCCTACCCTTAAAAAAATTCTTGAAAATTGTTTATTTCAACTTATGTCACACAAATATTTAATTAGCCATAAAAAGAAACGAGCGAGAGGGGAGAGTCAATATAGTTGAAAAAAAAAATTCACCGCAAAAAAGTTAAATTAGAATTGACACATTTAATGAACAGGAAATTGAAAGTAAATAATTGAATGGAAATTCAATTAAATTCAATTACGTTAAAATTAATAAAGAATTGAATTATCTCGAATAATTTTTTTTTCGATCAAACATTATTTTTGAATCCATGAGAAGTCTCTTTAGCAACTCTCAAACGAAAACAACTATCCCCTGTCCTTGGAACAATTCCCTAAAATTATTAAATTGAATTTATGTATGGCATAAATGGTTTATTGATTATAAAAAGGCTTTTTCAATAAATCAAGAAACTTCTCTGGCCTCTCAAACGAATTTTACCATTCCCTTACCCTTAAAAAAATGCTTGAAAATTGTTTATTTCAACTTATGTGTCACACAAATATTTAATTAGCCATAAAAAAAAACGAGCGAGAGGGGAGAGTCAATATAGTTTTAAAAAAAAATTCACCGCAAAAAAGTTAAATTAGAATTGACACATTTAATGAAAAGGAAATTGAAAATAAATAATTGAATGGAAATTCAATTAAATTCAATTATGTTAAAATTCATAAAGAATTGAATTATATAGAATAAATTTTTTTTTCAGTCATAAATTATTTTTGAATCCATGAGAAGTCTCTTTAGCAACCCTTAAACGAAAATAACTACCTCCTGTCCTTGGAACAATTCCCTAAAATTATTGAATTGAATTTATGTATGGCATAAATGGATTATTGTTTATAAAAAGTCTTCTTCAATAAATGAAGAAACTTCTCTGGCCTCTGAAACGAATTTTACCATCCCCCTACCCTTAAAAAAATTCTTGAAAATTGTTCATTTCAGCTTATGTGCCACACAAGTAATTAATTAGCCATAAAAAATAACGAGCGAGAGAGAGAGAGAGAGAGAGAAGGAAGGGAGGGTGAGAGAGGGGAGAGTCAATGACTTGGAAAAAAAATGCACCTCAAAAAAGTTAAATTATAGTTGACACATTTAATGAAAAGGAAATTGAAAATAAATAATTGAATGAAAATTCAATTAAATTCAATTATGTTAAAATTCATAAAGAATCGAATTATATTGAATAAGTTGGATGATTTGACTCAAAAAAGTTAAATCAGAATTGAAAAATTTCATTAAATTATATTAAATTAAAATTCTCATAGAATTGAATTATATTGAATAAAAATTGCATGTAAATTTAATTAAGTTGAATGATTTAACTCCAAAGAGTAAAATCATGATTGAAACATTTAATGAAAAGGAAATTGCAATGAAATAATTGAATGGAAATCTAAAGAAATTAAATTAAAATTTAGAATTGAACGCAATTTGAATTAATTGAATGAATTGAAAAGAAAATACGAATTGAATTAATTGATCCAAGAAAATCAATTCAATCTAAAACGAATGAAATTCTAATTCAAAAGTAAATGCCAAATATAATTGAAAACAAGTTGAATTAAAATTGCAAGAATTGAAATTTTTTTTTTTTTTCATCCCCTTCGCGGTTTTTATGATAACTTTGATAATCAAAGTTGCCCAATTTGTTATACAACATATTGCGGAAATTATTCCGACCGCGGAGCTTTCAACTTCCGGTCGACTGCTGACATTTTCCGGATATTACGCGCGTGGGAAACGTCCCGCAAAGTTTTCAATAGAGATTCCGAAAAAAAAGAGGTTCTAATTTCCCACGCTTCAATTAAAACTTTTCATCGCCCCTCTCTCTCTCTCAGACACGGTTTATCAGAAGGGGATGAGAAATTCAATTAACCTCGCCATATCATCCCTCATATCGAGCAACGTGAGCATTGAAAAGTCCGGATGTCATTCAAGGATTTTCCTTTTTTATTTTTATTGGAAAAACCCGAGCCAATAAAACTACTCTAAGCGACCCTAAACTGGAAAAATTGAAAACCTGCTATTTTATCGTTATTGATCGAATAAATGTCGAAATTAAACGACATTTAAGGGTTGAAGGGATGAAAATGAGGGTTTAATTGAAAAATTGACGAATTTGACGAGAGGAAGTGAAGGATGAAATGAAAATAAGCGGCTCTCTCTCGTTCTCTCTCTCTCTCTCTCTCTCTCTCTCTCTCTCTCTCTCCCTCTATCCCAAGGAGAGATTTCGTGGTAATAAAGAGTGACGAAACGATTGGATTTGATGAAGGAGAGACGAGGATGACGAGAACGCTACAGCGAGTCCTCCGCCTCGTCGCACGAGGCCAAACCAGTTTCCTAACTGTACAAAGTGAACGAAAGAGAGACAATACACGATCGCTCTTCGTGCCTCCATCTTTCGTGTAACAAAACATACCGTATATGTTTATAGAATTTTTTTTTTTCAATAAATATAATTTTTGTCCACTAAAAATTATTTTTAAATCCACGAGAAGGCGCTCTGGCAGCCCTTAAACGAAAAAAACTACCCCTCTACTGATAATTTTTTTTTTTAATTGTTTATTTCAATTTATGTGTTAAAGAAAGGATAAATATTTGTTTTCGTCAATAAATGTTATTTTCATCGAGTAAACATTATTTTAAAATCCATGAAAAGGTGCTCTGGCAGCCCTTAAACAAAAATAACCACCCCCTGCCCTTAAAAAAAAAATTCTTAAAAATTGTTTATTTCAGTTCATTTTTACAGAAATGATAAAAATTTGTTTTTTTCCATAAATATAATTTTTATCGACTAAACATTATTTTGAAATCCATGAGAAGGCTCTCGGCAGCCCTTAAACGGAAAAAACACCCTCTGCCCTTGAAAAAAAATTCTTAAAATGGTTTATTTCAGTTTATGTGTTACAGAAATGATAAAAATTTGTTTACAAAATGATAAAAAAACATTATTTTGAAATCCATGAGAAAGCTCTCTGACAGCCCTTAAACGAGAAAAACCACCCCTGCTCTTGAAAAAGTTCTTGAAAAATGTTAATTAAATTTATGTTTGTCGTAAGTAATTTATTTATTATAAAAAGTCTTCTTCACTAATTGAATAAACGCCTCTGGCCTCTAAAACGAATTTTACCATCCCTTAAGCCCTTTAAAAAATCTTAAAAATCGTCAAATTCAATTTGTGTTACATAAATAATTAATTTTCCATAAACATTCTGGTTTATTAAATAAAAAGACTTCCCTGGTCCCTTAAACACATGAAAACCACCCCCGCCCTAAAAAAATCTCCAAGAAAATTGTGTTTGAATAAAAATCATTCACAATTAGAATTCGTTCGATAAAAATTGATTACCCAACGAAATCCTTCTCTGATTAAATCTCAATAATTTCAAAACTCCTTAAAATTCATAAATCATCAAATTGCTTAAAGTGCACCCCTCTGACTAAATTTGAATGATCTCAAACATCCCTCAAATTAATCTCGGTTAAATTAATTGTGCAGAGCAATTAGAGATCACGATTAAAGAAAAATGTCGAGGGAATCTATCGAGGGAAAAACAGCTGGAAAAATATGACACAAGAGGCAGGGAATTGTAGCTGTGAAAACTTCAAACGAGCCTCGGGGCGCGAATGTTCGACACCATCGGAGGGAAGAAAAAAAAAATATATGGGGCATTCCATACCAAGTCGACCTGAGTGTGACCCTCGACCTTGCTGATTTCGTTTACATTTTTTTATATGATTCTACCAACTCAAAATAGCATTCGGAATTTTTTTCAGATTTTTAAAACCAAATTTGAGTATGTTATGATTTTTTGAACATTTTTTTCGAAAACCTCGAGGGTCTTAATTTAAAAATCTGAAATTTCGGTCAAATAGGGAAATATGGGCCATAAATTTTGGGTTAAAGATTTTCATTTTTGACGACGGATTTTTGAGAATTTTTTCAAATTTTTAAATTACGGCCTTCGAGTTTTTCGAAAAAAATGTTCAAAAAATCATAACGTATTCAAATTTGGCTTTAAAAATCTGAAAAAAATTCTGAATGATATTTTGAGTTGGAAGAATCATATAAAAAATCGTAAACGAAATCAGCGAGGTCGAGGACACTCAGGTCGACTTGGCATGGAATGCCCCGTATATACCACTATATATATGCACAAGTGTAAAAGAAAAGAGTGAGATATACAGAATCGCGTTTGTGTTGTCAGCTCTCGGGGGCCTTAGAGAAAGGGGGGGGGGGGGGGGGGAGGGGGCTCGCAGTGCATTCCTCGTTCGCTTTCATGACTCTTGTGCAAGTTGAGCTCTCTCTTGTGCTATCGGCTAATGTCGCGTATCTCCATCGCGAAGAAAAGACAAGAAAAAATGCAAAACCACGAAAAAACGAATTGAAAATTTTTTATTTTGTCATTTTTTAAATTTCACCCCCAAAAGCCTCAAATCTAAATTACATTGATTTTTTCAATACTCAACAATAAAAGGAATAAAATAAGAGGAATTTTTCAGATTTTTTGTCCAAAATTTTTTTGTCACGTTCAGGCTGTAAAAAAAAAATTTGCGAAAAGGATTTGAAAAAAATTTCAATGTGTTGAAAATGGGAAAATAAAGTATTTTCAGTTGTTTTCAAAACAGTTGTTTTCAAAATAGGGTCCAAATCCAAAAACAAATTGTAAAAATAATTTTAAAAATGGGAAAATGAAGCCGAATTCATCCCCTTCAAAATGCCGATTGTTAAATTAGTTTACGTTGACTTCCGAAAAAATGGCATAAAAAACGTTCCAGACTTTTTTTGAAGTTTTGTAATATAAATTTAGTTTTCAATATTAATTTTTATATTATTCTCTTACTATTATTATTTGTTATTAAATATTAATTTATAATTTTAAATCATAAATCATAAAACTAATTTTCTATAAAATTCAACAAAAGTACTTTCAATCATAATTAATTAAAAAATTTTAATTTCGTTTCAGCGACTCGAAATTAGTTATTAAAAAACTTGAACATCTCTCTGCGTTTCGTTTTATTTTTTTTTCTTCATCTCTTCCGCGCCCCAATTACATTTTAAGGGATGTTTTAACGGATTAAAGGCACAGGGATGTCCAATTTTTTTAATAATTCATTTCGAATCGCTGAAACGAAATTTACAAAATTTAATTATGATTGAAAGCACTTTTGTCGAATTGTACATAAAAGTAATTTTATAATTTAAAATCATAAATTAATATTGAATAATAAATAATAATATAAAAATTAAATTATATTATATAATAAATTAATTTTCTAATAAAAATTTATTTATATAAAATTGATCATGGTGCTTTTATTGTTAAATATTAAAAAAATAAATTTCATCTTTTAAATTCATCTTTTGAGGATGAAATTTATAAAATGACTAGATAAAAATTTTTGAAAACCGCATTCCCATTATTTTTTTAGAGTTCTAGTTTTATTAATTAATTTTTTTCCCCTTCTTTTCAATGATGTTAATTGGAAAGACCAATTGAGAGAGTTGGAAAATTCCACATTAATCAAATTAGCTCAAATAAAAAAAAATGGGAAGAAATACTCAAAAAGAAATGCAAATATAAGGAAAATTGGAAAAATCATTTTCTTTAATTAAAAAAAAAATAAAATTGGAAAGATCATTTTCTATAATTAAAAAAAAAGAAAATTGGAAAAATCATTTTCTTTCATCAAAAAAAAAGAAAATTGGAAAAATCATTTTCTTTCATTCTAGAATATTTTTTAAAAATTTATTTCGCATAAACGATTCATAGAAACAAAAATTTGTTATATCAAACATGAATTTTCTTTAAATTAATAAATCCTCAAATTAATTGATCAAAAAAAAAATTGGAAGAAATACTCAAAAAGAAGTGTAAATATAAGGAAAGTTGACAAAATCATTCTCCTTCACTTTACGATTATTGATATATTTTTTGCTTTTGAAAAACAATTTATTAAAAAAAAAAATTCATCGTATCAAACTTAAGTCTTCACGAAATTAAAAAATCCTGAAAAAATTGATATTTAAAACATTCTTCGTGAAAAATAAATTCCTTCTCAGCTGCAATTTTCCCCTTTTGGTAACGAATATTCACAAACTTGGCAAAATATTCCCTTCCACATAGTCAAAAATTCAAAAATTCGACTATCCCATAAAATATTCAAAAATAAAAAAATCAACAAAATCAACAATAAAATCATTTTCATTCTTCCAATTCGATTGAAATTTCCTACAAAGCATTCTCACTGAAATTTCAAAATGTTCAAGCCCAGACGACCCTAAAAACCCACCTCCCAAAAAAAACCAAAAAATCTAAAAAATCAAAATAATCGTGTAGGAACCGTAAAATGAAAATTCCTCGAATATCTTCGGCAAACTAAACGTGTCAGAAGCAAAATCTCTGGGCGCCGATAAAAATTTACAATAATTGAAAAAATATTCAACAATTCAAAAATTCGTCTGTCCCACAAAATATTAAAAAACAAACATTCATAAAATCAACAATAAATTCATTTTGATTCTTTCAATTCGATTGAAATTTCCTGAAAAAAGAATCCCCACTGAAATTTGAAAAAATTAAAAAATTTCAAAAAAACGAACCCTCCAAAAAAAAATCAAAATAATTGTGTACGAACCGTAAAATAAAAATTCCTCGAATATCTTCGACAAATTGAGCGTGTCAGAAGCACCATAAATCCCTGGGCGACGATAAAAATTGAAAATAATTGAAAAAAAAAAAATTAAAACAGCACCAGCACAGATGTAATTTTTCAACGTCGGCGCAATAACGTTTCAGTTCGTTGCCATTTCCGCGTATCCAGGTTTGCAATTACTAGCGCACAAACGTGATAATCAGGCTAAAAATATCAGAATTGAAAAAAAAAATTAAATAAAAAAAAAAATAAGAAAAAAAAAATTGAAAAAACTAAAAATCCAAAATTATCAAATGCACCATCGATATCAGTGATCCGTGAATTTCGTCGACACTTTGACATTGTAAATGCGCACAGCTGGCATCAAAATTCGCCACGACGACGACGTAGAGCATGTGCGCACGTTTTTTTTTTTTTTAAGACTAAATTAAGAGAAATAATTCCCAACTAAACGCCTCTCGAATATAGAAAGTCCATGGATCAGCCTCGACAATTAAAATTTGAAAAATAATTTTTTTGCCTCATTTTTATCGACAATTTATCGTTATTGTCGTCGTCGTCGTCGTCGGTTCTTACTGATTCTCTCTGTTGACCGCGCGCGAGAGGGAGAGAGAAAGAGATGCTCCTACACACAATTTTGCCTTTGCCAGTCCCGGCGCGAGGCCTACAAACGCCTCTCCCCCCTCTCCTCATTGACTTTTGGCTTTCTCTCCCACCTCTGCATATTCGTACCTGTAAAACGGGGATACAGGAGAGCTCGAGGACCCCCCACCTCTCCAACCCTTCTCTTTCTACCTTGCTCTCCGCGGTATGTATGGGGCATTCCATCCCAAATCGGACATTTTGAAAAACTTTTTTTTTTTATTTCCTCAATTTATGTTATATTTTTGAGTACCCATCAAAAGAACCTTCCTGTTAAATTTTGAGATTTTTTTGATTACCCGTTCAAGAGATATTGAATTAACAAAAAAAACTGCTTTTTTTCGGTACTTTGGTCATAACTTCTTTAACAATGGTCCAAATTGAAAGTTTTTTTTTCAAAATTTTTATTTTTTTATAGCCTTTTCAGAAAAAAATACAACAAAAATATTCGACGTGTTTTTGAATGAGTTTTTTGAGTTTTAAACTTTAAATCGCGTTTTTGAAAGTGAGTTTTTTTTTTTTTTTTTTTTAATTTTTCTTTCAAACATCTATTTATTCAACAATTTTTGAGACTAGTCCGATTGTGGGATCTCAATAAGTACTATTTTTTTTCGATTTTTAAAAATTAAAATTTTTTTTTCGCTGATTTCGTCTACGATTTTTTATATTATGATTCTTCCAACTCGGAATAACGTTCAGAATTTTTTTCAGATTTTTAAAACCAATTTTTTAGTACGTCATGATTTTTTGAACTTTTTTTCGATAACCTCGAGGGCCGTTATTTAAAAATCTGAAAAAATTCTCAAAAATCCGGTGTCAAGAATGAAAATTTTTCACTCAAAATTCATGATGTCCAGGTCTTCGCTTCCACCTCGATTTCAGGTTTTTATGAAGAAAACGTAAAAAAAATAGATGCAAAAATTAACGAGCTATTTTTTTTACAAGAGTGAAAAAATTTCCGAAAATAGTTGGTTAACGATAAAAATATTCAAGCCATTTTTCACGGTAAATCAATTTCTGCATCTATTTTTTGTTTTTTTTTTACGTTTTCTTCATAAAACCTAAAATCGAGATTGATAGGAAATCCTGGACATAATAATAATAGATAATAATTAAATAATAATAATAATAATAATAATAATAATAATAATAATAATAATAACAATAATAATAATAATAATAATAATAATAATAATATAATTCAATAATAATGATAAAATGGATTAAAAAATCGATTATAATGACACTAATAATAATTTGGAATCAATAATTTCATTTTTTATCATTATAATCATAATTATTTTTATTAATTATTATATTACTATATTTAATATAATATATTAATTATTATTATTATTAATATATTATTATTATTGTTGTTGTTGTTGTTCTTGGTATTATGAATTTTATCGTATTAATATTTGATATTTAATATTTTTATTTTTTATCTCATTTTCAGTGGAAAATATGTGGTCATCTCTTGCGATCTCTATATCGGCCCTATCCACTGACCTGACTAACCGAGCTTGACCAGTGGAAAAGGTACATTCGGACCATGCAGAGGCCACGTACATACAATCTATCTCAGGTTGTGTTGTTGTTCGGTAAAACGGGAGTAAGGCGAGAAGTTCCGGAGAGAGAGAGAGAGAGCGCTCGCGCGCGCGCGCGAGCGAGAGAGAGAGAGAGAGAGAGAGAGAGAGAGAGAGAGAGAGAGAGAGAGGGAGAGAGAGAGGGAGAGAGAGAGAGTCTCTCGTGTTATTCGCTCACCCGCGTTCGAATAAACACGCTACGTCGAGTCGGATGTAATATTCAAAAGGTAAATCCTCTCTATACATCCTCTGCATTATATACTTTATCTACGTATGGGACATTATTCCAGCCACTCAATTTTCACCTTTTTCAAAAATTTTATCAATTTCCTCATTGAGAGTCTCTGTGAATTATTTCACAATTTAAAATCTAATTTTTTTTGGACTTTGAAAATGATTATAATATATTTTAAAATTATTTTTTTCTTCGGTTCTTTGGAAAAAATGTCCTGAATTTTCATAATATATGGGGCGTTCCGTGACAATTCGGACAGGTTGAAAAACTTTTTTTTTTATTTCCGCGATGTTTTTAATTTTTTAGTACCCATCAAAAGACCCTTTATTATAAAACTTATGAAGAAAATACCGAAAAAGAGCGGTTTTTTTTTGTTAATTTAATATCTTTTTAATTGAACGAGTAATAAAAAAAATCTCAAAATTTACCAGCAAGGGTCTTTTGAAGAGTACTAAAAAATATAAAAAATTTGAGGACACAAAAAAAAAGTTTTTCAAACTGTCCGATTTGGGACGGAATGCCTCATATATTATTTATATAATATACGTTATATTTATTATATTTATTATATAGTTTTTATTTATTTATTTATTTTGAACAATAACTCACTCATTTTGTTGCCCGTTCTGCGTGTCACCTGAAGACTGATCGTTCCGGATTTGATGCACTGAAAATTTTCAAACACCAACGATGTTAGACAAACAAATAAAATCGAACTTCCGGGATTTATTTGAAATTTATTTGAAATAGAATCTTTCTATATTGAAAAAAAAAATTATTTTTCATCACTAAAACATGATTTTTTAATCATTTTATGATTTTTGAATTTCTTCATTGCTTTTCGTTGACTTTTAACATTTATTTTTAATATTAATTTCACTTTCAGGTCGCATATTACCTGGTGTATGTATTGGCTGACTTCAGAATCGGTCGCGTTCTCCAGCGTACGACCGTTGACCTCCAGAATCTCGTCACCGACTTCCGGATTGTCAGCATTGTCAGCTGACGAGCCTACAATTTTCATATAAAATTTTTGAATTAGGTATTTGAACAAAAAAAAATTAACGTGTTTTTTTTTGTTAATTATTTTCTTATAATTTTTTTATAAATTTAAATTATTTATGCAAATTATATATTTATTTATTATATATGTTATATATTTATATCTATATATAAATATCTAATATATATATATATATATAAATTATATATTTATTTATTATATATGTTATATATTTATATGAGGTATTCCCGCTCAACGGGACCCCCTTTTAGGCCGCACGACCCATGAAATTTTTTTTAACAGTTCCTCGCATGCAAAATTTGTGGGGGGAGTATAAGCTACAATTTGGTTTTTTAAAAAGTTTCGTACGATTTTTTTTCGCAAAAATATTCAATTTTTTGAAAAAAACGACCATATTTATAAAATGTAGCGTAACTCTAAAATTACTGGGTTTTCGTGAAATTTCTAAGAGGATAAAAAGTTGCGTACAATCATTCTGCATTCAATGAAATTTTTTCAGAATTTTTTTTCAAAATTTTTTTTTTGACAGGAAAAATTTTCGAACGAAAAAGTTTTAAAAAAAAATTCTGAAAAAATTTAATTGACTCCAGAATGATTGAGTCCAACTTTTTACCTTCCTCGTGATTTCACGAAAACTCAGTAGTTTTAGAGTAACGCTACATTTTGTAAATATGGTCGTTTTTGCCAAAAATTGAATATTTTTGTGAAAAAAATCGTACGAGTATTTTTAAAAACCAAAATTGAAGCTTATACTCCTCCCCACAAGTTCTTCGTGCGAAAAACAGTTGAAAAAAAATTTCCCGGATAGTGCGCTAAAATTTCAACGCCAAGAGAAAAGGCCGATAAACGACCATGTTTCGAAGAGCGTAGCGGGTTAAAAAAGAATCGAATTTTTTTTTTGAAAAAGCGAAATAAAGCTGAATATGTCCCCTTTGAAACGCCGCTTGGTCAATTGAAATATCTTTATTTTCAAAAGAGCAGTGAAATTTTTTGTGTGGCGCGGAATCGGGGTTTCCAAACTTTTGAGCGGTAGTGTATTTATAATTAATTAATTTATATTTATTATATATATTCATAAATTACATAAATATACATTTTTTAATTATTTTTTTAAAGGTCTCTGGAGCTCACCATTTCCGGTACTAATTTTCAATCATTTTTTCCATTAATTCAAATAATTCATATTTTAATAATAACAATAATAATAATAATAATAATAATAAACTCACCATAAAGCTTGATCTTTCCATTGTCGTTCATCAGGATGATGATGTATCCTCCGAGATCGACCATTTTTGCGATTTTTTTTTTTTAATTTTTCACTTCAACGTAAATATATTATTACATCCGAATATTTATATATTTATCTACACATAGTATATTTGTTGTACGATAATATTCTCGATGATATTTTTCTCGCTGAAGGATGAATTGGCATCTCGTTTCCTCGCTCAGAATGTCATTTTTTTCCAAAGAGTATCTCGAAAATTTCTCTATTTTTTCATAAAATCCTCTCTCAAAGAGAAAATTTGCACTTTACATCCCGCCAAACTCCATTTTTCAGAAGCTTTTCCCGGAAAAACAAGATTTTTGTATTTTCTCAATCTTTAATCTTTATAATCTTCAAAGGTCTCTGGTGTCGTTTTTTTATGCTTGAAAAAAAATTAAGGGGACATTATCACTGTATCGAGTTGTAGTTTAGATTTTTGTGGGATTGCGCGCGCGACACATTTTCACCATTTTCCAACCCTCCGTCGTCATTTCCGCCCCCTTAAACGTCAGGAATTCAGGAAACTCCACGCACACACACAAACAGACACACACAAATTGGAAAGCACTTGAAGATTTTTAAATTCACATTTTTTCGATTTTTTTAATTCTTGTTTTTCCAAATTTTCCGGACCGGAAGTGTGTTTTACCAAAAAGTCGAGGCAAACCCGCTATTTTTGGATTTTTTGCTTATCTTTAATTTACGAGATTAACGAAAAATTATCGGTTAATTGCAAAAGCACATTTTTCTCATTTTCCGCAATTTTGTTTATATTTTTGAGACTATTTTTTTTTTTTAGCTTTTCCCTCTATTATCATATCAATGTATTTTCCGAGTTATTCCGAGAGATTCCCTCTCACTTTGCGACGTCTCATCGTTATTGATCAGGACTTCGGGATTCCCTCGTTTCATTCATTTATTTATCTCTCGATATCAGTGATTTTTTTGTTCTCACGATTTTGTAAAAATCCCGAGAAAGAAAATTGCCATTTAATAGCGATTTAAAAGCGTCTTTTCTCTCAAATTCACCTCATCAATTGATGACAAAAAACTTGCTGCATATTCTTATTATTAATTTTGGCATTTTTTGTTAACGTTTCAGGGTTCGAAGTAGCACCGAAAATAAAGGATATATTCGTGATTCGTTCGAATATATTGAAGGCGAATTTTCGAAGAGCTAAGTCGAAGGGGATGGAAATCTTCCACGTCGAGAAGGCTTCCCTCGTTTTTCTCGACGATTTTCCCAACGTCAACGCTGAATTACGATCGTTTAACTCAAGACGCGAGTTTATTGTCGACGTTATTATCACTTTGAAAAAACGATCGGTAAGAATCATCATCACCCTTTTTATCGTCTCGCTGATTCCCTCGTTTTTCCCCCTCTTTTGATCCTCCTGAATTTCCCAATTTCCCCGCTATATTCCACGTTTTGTTGATATTTGTTAATTTTTTTCCAGACTTCCGGCGCACTCAACGATGAAAAAACAACCTGGAATCCACCCTCAAACGTGAGAAATTCTCCACAAATTTTCACATCAGTTTCTCAATGGAAAACCGCACTGAAAACGCTGGACAATGACAATCACACGAATTTTCAACCCCCAAACTCAAACGACGCCCACGGATGCTCTTTTCCTTTTTTTGTCTCTAAAACAACCCTTATTTCGATTTTTCACCCCTCTGGCCCAAATGTTCTCTCTTGAGCAGCGAAGAATCTCCTTGATTCCTTTAGGGGTAGTTTTTGGTTTCCTCGCTGAGGATAGGGGTAGTTTTTCATTCGACCCTCAAACGTGAGAAATTTTCCACAAATTTTCACGACTGTTTCTCAAATGGAAAAACGCACTCAAAACGTACTCTGAAAATTGCACGAATTTTCAACCCCTAAACTTTTTCAAACGACGCCCATGGATGCTCTTTTCCCCTTTTGGCCTCTCAAACAACCCTTGTTTCGATTTTTCACCCCCATGGACCAAACGCTCTCTCTTCAGCGGCAAAGGATCTCCTTGATTCCTTTGGGGGTGGTTTTTGGCTTCTTCGCGGTGGATAGGGGTGTTTTTTTTCTATCGAGGCTCGAGAGGGGGATGATTTTTTTGACGATATTTGAAGGCACACGGACGAGAAGGAACGGACGAACGCGAGACGGACCGACTTTGAAACTCGGACGACCGACTGACTCTGGATTATTCTCTCTTTTGGCCTTTTCTCGTTTGGACTTTGGCCCATCTCGTCGTGATTAGTCGGTCGTGGTCGTGGTTTTGGTTGTGGTTGTCGTCGTCGTCGTTGTCGTCGTCGTCGTCGTTGTCGTCGTCGTCGTCGTCGTCGTCGTTGTCGGTAGAATCCTCCTCGTCCTCGCTCATAGAATCGACAAACGCCTGCGCCCGCGCACCCTCCGTTTTATTCAACCCCCCTCTCTCTCTCTCTCCCTCTCGCACTTTCAACCCCTATTTACTCCGTAATTCCATCTCTTTCTCTCTTGTTATTCTCTCTCCATCGTCCAACGCCCGTACGCAGCATCCTCTCCTCTTCTCTCTCGTCGAGCAACCCCCGGAGCATCCGCACCCCCTCCGCCTCGTACTCAGCCTCGGGTTATCCGGGCAGAATGCAATCTTTAGCGAAAGGAAAATAACACAAACTCCTGATATTCCTTTTTCTCTGACGAAATTCATTTTCGGACTAAGAGGGGTGCGAATTGAAATTTTTTGCATTTTTATCAGAAGCAGAGTAGCGAAAATAGTAATGTAAAAGTAATGCATTACCCATTACTTTAAACAATGTGTATTGGACAAGTTTTCCATTACAAATAAAAAAGTAATGTGTAATGGATGCGTGTTCCATTACAAATAAAAAAGTCATGTGTAATGGATGCATGTTCTATTACAAATAAAAAAAGTAATGTGTAATGGATGCATGTTCCATTACAAATAAAAAAGTAATGTGTAATGGATGCATGTCCTATTACAAATAAAAAAAAGTAATGTGTAATGGATGTGTGTTCCATTACAAATAAAAAAGTAATGTGTAATGTATGCACGTTCCATTACAAATTACAATTTTCGAAAAAAGTAATTTACAGTGGAGAATATTCCATTGCAAATAAAAAAATTGCTGAAAGTTCATCCACAATTATCACAAATGATCTGTAAAGTGTTAAAAAAACAACATTCACATTATTTAGGGATTCAATAAAGCGACAAATTTTGTAACAGTAACTTGTAATTTTTATTAAATTGCTTATAATTATGGGTAACAGCGTATAAAAGCAAGTTCAATATAAAGTTGGATAATTTTTGGGGTTGAGTACATTTTCGTACTTCATATTTAACGATGAACTGTCTGTTTTTTGTTTCTATTTTTCAAATTTTTTGGAATATTCTCCACTGGAAATTACTTTTTTTATTTGTAATGGCACATGCATCAATTACACATTACCTTTTTATTTGTAATGGGACATGCATCCATTACACATTACTTTTTTTTATTTGTAATGAAGCATGCATCCATTAGACATTACTTTTTTTATTTGTAATGGCACATGCATCAATTATACATTACTTTTTTATTTGTAATGGAACATGCATACATTACACATTACTTTTGTATTTTGTAATGGTACACTTATCCATTTGACATTATGGAGTGTAATGGGTAATAAACACACTAATGCATTATCAAAGTAATGCATTATTTACAACTCTGATCAGAAGTAATATTTCGCGGTCATTTCCAACCCTTGTCTCAAGGATAATTTAGGTCTCAAGGATAAATTATAAATAAAACTAACATTAACACTGGAATTAAATTAAAATTCAACTAAAATTAAATTTTAATCAAATTAAAATTAACAGTAAAAAACCATTCCACCTAGATGTTTCTATTCCCGTCGCCCTAACATTCATTAAATTACTGCATTCGCAGTAAATTTTTTTGACATCCAAGGGGATGTTTTTTAGGTCTAAAAAAATAATTAAAAAATGCCTACAGTCTCCATATTTCCTTTACAATTCTAAATTTTTCGCCACTGCATCTGGTCCATAAAAGTTCAAGGATCCTTGTTACTTTTCGTCATTGTCACTGTAAATTCAACCATAGAAAGAAGGAAAAAAAATTGAATATCACACCTGGAGGCAATGCTAATGAGATTTCCAGACTCTCTTTTAACCTGCACACGCATGGATCCAAAGTGCGCTCGACGAATGTGATCAAAAAATTTAATTGAATAAAAAAAAGAAAAAAAAATTACCTCTCGAGTCAATTTGCTCCAATTCTCTGTCCCATCGTTCCGTGTGATAGGGGTGCTTTTTGCATGTACCCACCCTCGGGTTTGTGCTTGTATTATCGTTATACTGACCGCACGCGCGAAGAGAATAGGCTCGAGGTCGTCGGAGTGCAGTTTGCAATTATGTGTGTCATCGTCGGGGAGGGGGATAAAAAAGGGAGAAAAATCATAAAAAGGGACTCAGGAGAGTGGAAGGGTGGAAGAAAGGGAGAAGGAAAAATTACGACATTCGCGAAGAGATATATCCTGAAGAGATATATCCTGCATGAAGAAAGGAGGAACAAGAAGCGCGAAGGACGATGAATGCAACATAAATATACAGGCTGTCCCAGGGGTGAAGGTCAATACCGTGAGGGTAGATTCGCTACGTAATATCGAGTAGAAAAGTCCTTAGCCATTTTTTGATATTTCGAAGCCCTGAATTGTTATTGATACTTTAAATCAGCCAATGAGATCGGTACGGGATCACAGCTGATCAGAATGGACGCATCTCATTGGCTGATTTAAAAAAATTAATAACAATTCAGGGCTTTGAAATATAAAAAAATGGTAAAGGACTTTTCTACTCGGTTTCACGTCACGAATCTACTCTCACGGTATTGACCTTTGCTCCTAGGACAGCCTGTATATAAGAGGGAAAAATAGACAATCTAGGCCGGAGGGTTGAGCGAGCATCATGCCGAGAGAGTTGAGGAAAAGCGAAAGAGAGAAGAGAGAGCTTTACGTTGAAAAGCCTGACTGGTGAACAAAACGCAGGCATGAAGAGCCTAGTTTCATGGCAAAATTCTAAAGAGCGAGTGAGTTAACCCGTCGACGAGGGAAAGAGGGAGGCTGAGAGATGTAGAGAGAAAGAGAGGGCTGAAAGTGCGAGAGATCAATATATAGAGGATCGGAGCTTCCGTCTCTCTCTCTTTGTGCAGAGTAGAGTAGATGACTTCCGTCGTCCTATTCCCCATAGTCCACTGTTACTCAAAATCTACCTGCAGTGGAATTTTTTTAAAACTCAAATATACATTAGAAATATTAGTCAGTTCATTTAGGTCATGCGGGACTTTTGACTTTACATAATTAATTTTTTTTTCACCTCATTCATGATGCATCTGACTTATTCTAATTTTTATTTATTTTATTTATTTTATTTATTTTATTTATTTTATTTATTTTATTTATTTTATTTATTTTATTTATTTTATTTATTTTATTTATTTTATTTATTTTATTTATTTTATTTATTTTATTTATTTTATTTATTTTATTTATTTTATTTATTTTATTTATTTTATTTATTTTATTTATTTTATTTATTTTATTTATTTTATTTATTTTATTTATTTTATTTATTTTATTTATTTTATTTATTTTATTTATTTTATTTATTTTATTTATTTTATTTATTTTATTTATTTTATTTATTTTATTTATTTTATTTATTTTATTTATGTTATTTATTTTAACTTCTTTGCAACAATGGGATCTTTGATTAATTGAATGTTTTTTCACAATTTCGTTTGTTACAGAATTGGAGCATTTACAGAGGGCTTTGTGCCGAGATATAATTGTAAATGAAGGAGAAACGTGCGGACAAGTGAGACACTTCAATTTGAGAAAATTACAGCGAGAAATAAAACTGTAAGTACAGAGCGAAAAAGATGAAGAGGGAGAGGGGGAAAACTTGTTGCACCCCGACGATCCTCAATTTAACTCTAATTGTGTCCGGGGGCAGCGAGAAAAGGGCGACTTTCATTATTTACCCCGCAGTTATACTCAAAAAAATTTTAGTCGGTTTAGCCTCAATTTATCATTTTTTTCGAATTATTGAGTTGATTTAATCTAAAAAAATTAGAAGAACAGGGTAAACGACCTTTGACGTTTTTTTTTTCATTCAAATCTCACTCGATACCTTTTTAATTGAATATTTTATAAATATATATGGGGCATTCCATACCAAGTCGACCTGAGTGTGACCCTCGACCTCGCTGATTTCGTTTACGATTTTTTATATGATTCTAACAACTCAAAATAGCATTCAGAATTTTTTTCAGATTTTTAAAATCAAATTTGAGTACGGTATGATTTTTTGAACATTTTTTTCGAAAACCTCGAGGGCCGTAATTTAACAATCTGAATGGAATGCCCCATCTATATGAAATGCCCTATATGTATATGGGGCATCCCATACGAAACAGAACAATCCGTAACCTCGACCATTTTTTATTTTTGTAAAAATTTTCAATTTGTTTGTACGCACTGAAAGCAGTCTTTTAGATTTTTTTTAGATTTTTGTCTCAACCCTTCTGTCCACAATACATTTTTCAAATTTTCACACAATTTTTTTTCAAATGCACACAACTTTTTAAAAAACGAAGATATCAAAATAAAACAGAAGATCATTTTTTTTCGTCTTGAGTTGTGATTTTATAAAAATAAAAAAAATACAAAAAGTTTTTTTCCGTTTCAAGGCCGAAATATTTTTTTTTCAACTTGAACCATTTTGATTATTTTGAAAAAATTCACAACTTCTAAAGAGACATTTGTATGAGTACTGAAAAATTCGCAGCTTCTGATATTCATAAGTTATATATTTTTTATATTTTTTAAGTATTTTTGAAGAAAAATTTATTGTGGTTGGAAGGGTTGAGACAAAAATCTAAAAAAAATCTGAAAAGCTGCTTTCAGTACGTACAAAAAAAATAGAAAATTTTCTACAAAATCGAAAATGGTCAGGATTACGGATTAGTCAATTTCGTGTGGAATGCCCCATATATATGAACATTGTTATTGAATCGTATTTATGTTGTATTTAGGGATTAATTATTGCAATCAATATAAATCCAGCTTAACATTACGTCGTGCTCGTTAACGTGGAATTATCTTTGAGCCCTTATTTCCAGCCCTTCGGAAACTGTTATACAGATAGCAAAGTGTTTTTATATTTACAAAGGATATTTAAAATGAAAGGAAGTGAATTGTTTACATCGATCCATCTCTTTAAATTCATAAGTATTATTTTTCATTCATGTTTAATTAGACTCTTCAAAGACGTGCATTTTTTTCCATTCAAATAAGTCGCTCTTAATTCTCTATTCTCAATACCGTTCTTAATACTCCAAGTTTCTTGTTACGCAATTGTTTTGTGGAACACAATAATAAATTCAAATCTGCATTGCCATTTATTTCCCGAGATGCTCAGCGCGCTTCGTTGCCTAGCGACGAAAGCAAGATGGCCGTCGATTTCAGTCCGTTGGATCAGCTGTTGCAGACGCAAACGAACTCGCACGATATTCGATGCACTGCAGTGATGCATTCTGATGCATTCTCGCCCGCGCGCGCAAAGTGCAGTTTGTTTCGACGATCGTGACCCTCACAAAGCTTTTAGTCCGCTGTGATCATCAAAACTGGAAGCGTCATTGCACATTCTAGTCAAGAAGTGTGCGAACGCGTCGAAAACTTATGTACGACTCTTTTGTTTTTCTCGCTGCATTTTGAAAATGTGAGATGAAAACAAAGAATGCAATCTTTTTTGTGCCATTATATTGAATTTATAATATTTTCAAATTATTCCAAACGAGTAATCGTAAAAATTTTTATGACGCGCTTTCATTGTTCGAAGACACGCGCGATAGTTTTATCTTCATTTTTCCAGCGTTTCGCTTATCGCTTTGTCATTGTGTGAATGCGTCATTCGCTGCATATTCGTCGTAGTTTAATCCCGTTTTTGTCTTTTTTCAGTGCATAGGAGAAATTGTTCGATAATCGATGAATTTTTGAAGCTCGAAAATGGCTGCAGTTTTCACCGCAATATCAATTTTTCTGCTGGGATTTTTTGGAAGCGCAGTGGGAGTAGTCAGATATCAACCCGAGGCAGTTCATCTCTCTTACGGAGGTAAGCACAAGGATGTATATTATATATGATTTGTAAAATCGATGATGTTAACCCTCTGATCTACACCTGAGTCATTAATGACTCGACACCCCAAAAAGTTACGCTCCTGGGAAGCGTAATCTTCCGAAGAATCTTTAAAAGGAAAGGAAAAGAATCTTAGAATCTTGCAAAGAACATTTGAAAGAATCTTGCTCTGAATCCTACCCGTGATTCTTTCTAAGAATCTTTGAATGAATCTTGAAAAGAATCTTTAAAAGAATCTCAGAAAGAATCTTCAAAAGAATCTCGGATCCGGAGCAAGATTCTTTCCAATAATCTTTTGTCGACTCGGACGAGAATCTTCCAAAGAATCTCTAAAAGAATCTTTTGTCGCATATCGGACGAGAATCTCGAAGAATCTTTAAAAGAATCTTGGAAAGAATCTTAATAAGATTTGCGGATAGAATCCGATGCAAGATTCTTTTCAAAAATTTTCCAAAGATTTTTTCCAAGATTCTAAGATTCTTTTTAAGATTTTTTCAAAAATTCTTCGGAAGATTCTCGTCCGAGCCGACAAAAGATTATTGGAAAGATTCTTGAAAGAATCTTAAAAAGAATCTATGAAAGAATCTATGAAAGAATTTATAAAAGAATCTATGAAAGAATCTGAAAAAAATCTTTGAATCTCGAAAAGAATCTTAGAATCTTGAAAAGAATCTTGCTCCGGATCCTATCCGTGATTATTTTCAAGATTTTTTCAAAGATTCTTTTCAAGATTCTTTTTTTCTACGCGAGATGTCAGGGGTCGGAGACCAAAGGGTCAGTTTGTCCCACAAGCTGGAGAAAAATGCTGCGCATGTTCTAATGTTATTTGAATCTTGAATCTGTTATTTGAGCAGAAAATATTCGGGATATCGTTGTAACTTGGAGCACGAGGAATGACACTAAAGAATCGATAGTAGAGTACGGTATGGGCGGATTTATTCTAACTGCGAAGGGACGCAGCAATTTGTTTGTCGATGGAGGGAAACAGAAACAACAGCAATGGATTCACAGAGTTACGCTGAAGGATCTCACACCTGGTAGTACATACAGTGAGTAGATAAATATTTGTAATTTATCAGTATGTAATTTATTTAGTATGAAAGTATGGAAGAATTACATTTTTCAATGTAACTAAAGACAAATTTTACTCTAATTACATGTAGTCAGAGTCAAATTTGACACTAATTACATTAATAAAATATAATTAGTGCGAAATTTAAACCCAATTACATTGGTAATTTGTAATTAGGAAATTTTCAATTACTAATTACATTTCTAATTTGTAATTAGAAAATTTTTGATGACTAATTCCATTTGTAATATGTAATTAGAATTTTTTCCATTACTTCATACTTAAAATTCGTTGTTTATGATCTTGCAAATCCACGAGGAAGCTTTTTGTTTCCATCGTCGATTTGGCTCCGCAAGCAAAAGCGTTAATAACAAAATATTATTCTTGTCGCAGTGTATCACTGCGGCAGTAAGTATGGCTGGTCAAATATTTTCAAAATCGCCACTGCACCTGACGATTCCCCAAATTGGTCACCCCAGATCGTAATATTCGGCGATATGGGAAACGAAAATGCCCAGAGTCTGGCTCGACTCCAGGAAGAGACGCAGCGTGGTCTCTACGACGCTGCGATTCACGTTGGTGATTTTGCCTATGACATGAATACCGACGATGCGCGAGTCGGGGATGAATTTATGAAGCAGATCGAGGGTGTGGCTGCTTATTTGCCTTACATGACCGTCCCGGGAAATCACGAGGAAGCGTACAATTTTAGTAATTACAGGTGATTCAGTAGTTTCAGTAATTTCATCCTTCGACTCATCATCGAAGTAAAATCAACGTCGAATTTTAACGTCTCATTCGACTGTTTCAGAGCTCGATTTTCCATGCCCGGAGATTCCGAGGGTTTGTGGTATAGTTTTAATATGGGACCGGTCCATTTCATTGCAATAGAGACGGAGGCTTATTATTTCATGAATTATGGAATAAAACAGCTCGTTAAGCAGTACGAATGGCTGGAGAAAGATTTGGAGGAGGCCAACAGGCCGGAAGTCAGGTGAATACGAATTTTTAAAAAACCCTGCAAATTGGATATTTGCACATTGCTTCCTCATCTTTATCCATAGTTAACGCAGCTTCCTTTTTTACAAAGTATAGCGATCAAATGTAGCTTTCTCATAAAAGAAGCTTCGTTCGAAGAAAATGTGCAAATTTTCAAAATTATTTCAAATTTACTTCTTGCCAAATTAAATTAACCCAAATTCAATAGCGAACAACCCTGATCACTATTTTGAATGTTTACTCAGTGAAACTCAGGATACACTCACATACACACACACACACCGAACATTTTTTTCTAAATATGATTTCTCAATGTTTTTGGATATTTTGAACACATTGGCATAAAGATCTCCAACGTTTTTGTTTAGTCAAAGAAATTAATAGTTATTTTTATTTGTCAATCAAGGGCGAAGAGACCGTGGATCGTGACATTCGGTCATCGACCGATGTACTGCAGCAACAAAAACGTTGATGACTGCACGAATCACGAGTCACTCGTGCGAGTCGGTTTGCCGTTTTTTAATTGGTTCGGTCTCGAGGATTTGTTTTACAAGCATCGCGTTGATCTCCAATTTTGGGCGCACGAGCACAGTTACGAGCGCCTTTGGCCAATGTACAATTTTAAGGTATTCGAAACAGAGAAAAAAATATAAAATTATTCGGCATATCTCCCCGTAACAATGAAAAAAAGTCGAGAATATTCAGGAATTCTTTGTGAGGAAACCCGTCAAGTTTGTTCAATTTCGCACATTCCGGGCGTTTTTGTAATTAATTACATTCTAATTACAAATTACAAATGTAATTATTAATTGAAAATTTCCTAATTACATGTTACAAATGTAATTGGTAATTTAAAATTTCTTAATTACAAGTTACAAATAGAATTAGTAATTAGAAAAAATCAAACTACAAATCACAATTTGAATTAGGTTCAAATTTCGCACTAATTACATTTTATTAATGTAATTAGAGTGAAATTTGACTCTAATTACATTTGTAATTTGTATTTAGAATTTTTCTAGTTACTAATTACATTTATAATTTGTAATTAAGAAATTTTGAATTACTAATTACCTTTCTAATCCGTAATTAGGAAATTTTCAATTACTAATTACATTTGTAATTAATAATTAGGAAATTTCCAATTACTAATTACATTCGTAATTTGTAATTTAAAAAATTTCCATTGGTAATAACATTTGTAATTTGTAATTAGAAAACTTTTATTAACAAATTACATTAGTAATTTGCCGCTCGCCAATTCTAAGTTTGTTTTGATGTACTGGCATTCCTTGCCGAAAAGAATAGATGATCCAGAAAGAATATTTTGTCGAGAAAAGAGAATCCCGACAGAAGTTTCACTTCTACCGTGTGGTCATCAGCACACAGCAATTTTTTTAAATTTGTAACGGCACATGCATCCATTACACATTACTATTTTCATTTGTAATGGAACATTCATTCATTACACCTTACTTTTGTAATTTCGTCATGGAAAACTTATTCAATGCACATTGTTTAAAGTAATAGCAGAGTTGTGAAAATGGTAATGTAAAAGTAATGCATTACCCATTACTTTGAGCATTGTGTATTGGACAAGTTTTCCATTACAAAAAAAAAAGTAATCTGTAATGTATGCATGTTCCATTACAAATAAAAAAGTAATGTGTAATGGATGCGTGTTCCATTGCAAATAAAACAGTAATGTGTAATGTATGCACGTTCCATTACAAATTACAATTTAAAAAAAAAAGTAATTTGCAGTAGAGAATATTCCACTACAAATAGAAAAATTGCCGTTCTCGTATTAGAAACTTGCACATTGCTGTCTCATTATTTTATTTCGCTCACTAACAGTTCATCCACAATTATCACAAATGATCCATAAAGTTAAAAAAAAAGAACATGCACATTATTTAGAGATTCAATTAAGCGACAAATTTTTTATCAGTAACTTGTAACTTTTATTAGATTGCTTATAATTACGGGTAACAGCGTGTAAAAGCAAGTTCAATATAAAGTTGGATAATTTTTGGGGTTGGGTACATTTTCATACTTCATATTTAACGATGAACTGTCTGTTTTTTTGTTTCAATTTTTTAACATTATGGATCATTTGTGATAATTGTGGTTGAACTTTTACTGAGCGAAATAAAATAACGAGACAGCAATGTGCAAATTTCTAATACGAGCATGGCAATTTTTCTATTTGTAATGGAATATTCTCCACTGCAAATTACTTTTTTTTATTTGTAATGGGCCATGGCACATGCATCTATTACACATTACTTTTTTCATTTTTAATGGAACATGCATACATTACGCATTACTTTTTGTATTTATAATGGAACACGCATCCATTACACATTACTTTTGTATTTTGTAATGGTACACTTATCCATTTCACATTATGCAGTGTAATGGGTAATAAATACAGTAATGCATTACTTTTACATTTCTATTTTCACAACTCTGTTTCAAACTCCCTTAAAGATTTTAATTGTTTTTTTTCGTTGCAGGTTTACAACGGAAGTTACGAAAATCCGTACAAAAATTACGGCGCTCCGGTGCACGTCGTGACGGGTTCTGCTGGCTGTAAAGAGGGACGTGAAAAATTCATTCCGAATCGTCCTTCATGGTCGGCATATCGCAGCTCGGACTACGGTTACACGAGAATGAAGGCATTCAACACGTCTCATCTTTACATCGAGCAAGTCTCCGACGATAAGGAAGGCGCGGTGCTCGATAGAATCTGGTTAATAAAGGATTCGCCCATGCCAAAGTACGAGATAATCTAAATCAAAAGCACAATTTTGGCGTCCTAAGAGAATAGGTAATCTAGAATTGACTTTTCATCATTTGCCACGACGTTGAGGAAAAATAAACGGCGAATAAAGAGAATTCGTTTGGAGAAATTTTTCGGGAGAGCCGGAAGTGGGCGAAAGATAAAATCCCAAGAGACGAAGTACCGTATAATTGTTTAATTGTTAAAATATAAATATATGAATAATATAATTATTACAGCGTATTATATATATATATATATATATATATATATATATATATAGAGATATATATATATATATTTATATATATAATTCCTTATCGGTATGGTTTGTTGTTTCCGTTCGTTCAAATCGGGGGAGGAGGCTTCAATTTTTCGTTTTGTTTCTTTTTGTCGGTTCACGCTGAGCCACGAAAAATGTTCTCGTAGCTCTTTTACGATCGCCGGTGAGTCTCTTCCTCTCTTTATTTGCGTTTTTGAGAAACGAAATATATATATCCGACTCTTCGTTGTCGCCAACGAATCTCTTTGATCGGAAGAAATTTTCCTCTTCGACATTCAAACCCACCCGGGGCACTTTTTCAAATCTATTTCCTTTGCACGAAGTTTGCATACTGCTAATTATTATTTTTCGTTATCAAATTTTACTCGAAACAAACAACAACAACAAAAAACGATTTTTTCCCTTTTATACACCACATTTATTGTCGCGCAGAATTACCTTTTCATCGCTATTCCATTCATAATTTTTTCTTTCACGACTGCATGTGGGACATTCCATGTCAAATCGACCACTTTTGAACCCGACCACTTTCGAATTGATTGAAATTTTGTTTTCCTTTTCTACCGCATTAAAAACATTTTTCAAGAAATTTTAAAATTTTTTTACCCAACCCAAACAAAACTTTTTTTTTTCAAATAGCTATAACTTCTTCAAAAATTGACTAATTGGGACGTTTTTTCCTCAAGGTTTTCGTTTTTAAATGTACTTTCCGAAAAAAAATACAAAAAATTCAGGATATTGTCCCAATTAATAAATTTTTGAAGTTAGCTATTTGAAAAAAAAGTTTTTTTGGGTTACGTAAAAAAATTTAAAAATTTATAGAAAAACGTTTTTAATGCGCTAGAAAAGGAAAACAAAATTTCATCCAAATCGAAAATGGTCGGTTTCAAAAGTGGTCGATTTGACATGGAATGACCCATATATTATATATGATCGATTAAGAAAATACACGACAGATTCTCAAACGCAAAATTACAACCTCAAAGATTTAGCGTCGTCCAAAAAACAAAAAGTGCTGAAATATCGATGAAAAAAAATATTGTTTTTCCCCATTTTCAAGCATTACTTTTTACGCGACTTACTCGTCACTCGAATCCTCAATTTTCACGTACTCCGCGCGAATTCGCAAAAATTATTCGTATTTATTTTTCCGTTTAGCCGCAAAAAAAAAATGTTCACTCTTCGTGTCATTAGTTTTTTTCTCTTTTCTTGTTTCACCGCCACCGAATGACGTTCAACTGCCATTTCGAGATATGTGTTAAAAATATCTAAACATGCACCAACCGAGTGTATCGAAAGGCCGAAATCGGTATTTGTTTATCTCTTTCATCGGATTTGCGAATTCGAACCTTTTTTGTTTCTCGCTTCCCTTATTCGAGGAAACATTTTTCCATTTTTTCTTCAACAAAGAGCGAAGACAGTAAAAAAGAAAACGTACCCTCGGCAATTTGCCGAATTAGCAAAATGGGACGTTTCTCGTTTTTTCTTCTTCTGTTTCTCGATTGTGTGTCTCGATCTCTCTTTCTCGAGGGTCAGTGATTGATCGACACGATGGAAGATGTCGCTGCCGAGTGACTCTCCTGATAGGAGAATTGGGGAAAGTGTTCTTGCTCCTCGGCGATGGAATTCAATCCGCCACCGCTGCCAAGACCGCCGCCTTGATCGGGCGGTGTCAATTCGACGCTCTCCCCCGTAAATTCACTGTCAAAATAACGCGTGTCCGTGTCCGATGTTACTTGTGGCTTGAAAGGCGGCGATATTCTCTTCTGGACGAGGTCGGACCAATCGATGGACGAGAAAAAAGCGTGATTCATGATGTCCTTGGCGTCGTTTGGTCCACCTCCTAATCTTTTGCTGGGATCCTTGATCAACAAACCTGGAGAAAGGATGAGAAATCCATGTGAAATTGTTTTCAAACGGTAAAACAACTAATAAAGTACCGTATACTTTACAGTTTTTACGTATCATTTACTTTGCAACCTTTGTGTCTATTCTATTTTTCCTGCATCGCAATTCTGCCTGAGAACGAAGGGAAAACCGCGGAAAAACCTTTGCCGACACTGTCGGCAACTTACCGACCTAATTCCGTGGTATCGACACGAACACGCTCGAATGCGGGTACCAAGGCATTAAGGGGAGGCTTAATACCGACATTAGCACCTCGAAATTGGAATCCAAACTTGCTCTGGCACGAATGGATGGAAATCAATAAAATTTTGACGTATCGTCAGAATCGTGGCGCAAATGGAGCCCCACTAAAGTTTGAGTCGATAATGTAGGGCTTCAGTAAGAATGTCGGTATTTAGCAGACCCTTGAGAGAAAATTCACAATTTTATCGATTGAATATTCGATATACAAACCTCCGAGCATATCCTTAGCCTCGTTCGTGATCGCACGTGGAAATTTCACCTCCTCGAGCAATATGAGTGTAAAGAGTTTCTCGTGATCGCGATTGTAGAATGGAAGACGACCGCACATCATTTCGTACATGACGACACCAACGCCCCACCAATCGACAGCACGACCGTAATCGTTATCCTCGAGAACTTCCGGTGCGAGATACTCGGGTGTGCCGCAAAACGTTTTCGTCGTTCGTCCTAATTTTTATTTTTCGTTTTCAAATTTTTATTAAATTTTTCAACATTTTATTATATATTCCACACCGATAAGATTTTTAACCCAAATTAAAGTTAAAAAAAAAATAATTTAAATGGGAGAAACTTGAATTGAGAAGGCCCTTATCCAAACATTTTTTTAAATGGCTTACATTCATACAAAAAATTTTAAATAACGGTCCACTCAATTCAGGTTCCTCCTTCCACTAAAAAATTTTTTTTTCGAAAAAGCTTATTATAAACAGAAGGAATCCCTTGCCCACTTTGGCTCAAAGCTTGAAATTTTTCATATAAAAAACGGAATTTTTGTGATTTTTTTAAGATTTTTAAATTACGGCTAAAAATAATTTATTTATAAAATTATAGTCGAGTCAAATCGCTCAAAAAAAAATGTTTTAAAAAATCCTGAGTGCTCTTCAGAGGAACTACAAAACCATAAAAAATTGCGGATAAAATCGGAGAGGTCAGACCCAGGTCGAATCGGTGTGGAATGATATATAGGGCGTTCCATCCAAATCGGACAGTTTGCAAAACTTTTTTTTCTCTCAATTTTCTTATATTTTTTAGTACCCATCAAAAGACCCTTTCTGTTAAATTTTGAGATTTTTTTTTATTACCCGTTCACAAGATATTGAATCTTTAAAAACAAACCGCTCCTTTTTCGGTCTCTTGGTCATAACTTCTTTCATAATGGTCCAAACTCAGTGGTTTTTTTCAACATTTTTTGAGTTTTAAACTTTGAATCGTGTTTTCAAAAGTGAGTGCATATTTTGATTTAAAAAAGAAAAATTATTTTCAACTTCTATCTATTCAACAACTTTTAAGACCCGGATTGGTCTTAAAAGTTGTTGAATAAATAGAAGTATAAAATAAAAAAAATTCAAAAAAATCAAAATATGCACTCACTTTTGAAAACGCGATTCAACGTTTAAAACGCAAAAAACTTATTCAAAAACACGTGGTATATTATTTTTATATTTTTTTCTGAAAAGGCCAGAGAAAACAAACATTTTGAAGAAAAAAAACACGTAATTTGGACCATTATTAAAAAAAATTATGACCAAAAAACCGAAAAAGGAGTCGTTTTTTTCAAGTCTAATATCTTGTGAACGGATAATGAAAAAAATCTCAAAATTTGAGAGGAAGGGTCTTTTGATGGGTACTAAAAAATATAAAAAATTTGAGGAAATGAGCAAAGAAGTTTTTCAAACTGACCGATTTGGGATGGAACGCCCCATACATATATTTTTTTTGCCTCGGTATACTCACCGTAAGTTATGTCTTCCTTGCAGAGACCAAAATCCGCTATTTTTATGTGCCCTTCCTTGTCGAGAAGAAGATTCTCGAGCTTGAGATCGCGGTATATTATTCCCTGTGAGTGAAGATATCCCAATGCCGATATTATCTCGGCACCGTAAAATCTCGTTCTGTCCTCGCCGAATACCCTCGATCGACTGAGATGAAAAAACAATTCACCGCCGTTGACGTACTCCATGACGAAGCACAGACGATCGGCCGTTTGAAAGCTGTACTTGAGGGACTGCGCAGGAAAACAAAAAAGTATTTAAAAAATATTTTTTAACCAAAATTAATATTTCAAATTTCGCGATAAAGTTTGACTACATTTTATTAAAATAAACTGTAGTAAAAATTGAAAAAAAAAAAATGTGCCAACTCACAATTAGAAATGGATGATTCGTGGTTCGTAGTACTCGATTTTCCGTAAGTGTGTGTGCAACCTCGTCCTTTCGTATAATAACTTCCTTTCGCAATATTTTTATCGCGTAAAGATGTCCAGTCGCTTTTTCCCGGCACAATATTACCTTGCCGAACGTTCCTTTGCCAAGGACTTTGAGAAATTCGAAATTTTCCAATGTCTGGAGGGACAAGGACGAATATTACAAATTAAAAAAGTAATGTGTAATGGATGCATGTCCCGTTACAAATAAAAAAAATAATGCGTAATGGATGCGTGTTCCATTCCAAATAAAAAAGTAATGTGTAATGGATGCGTGTTCCATTACAAATAAAAAAGTAACGTGTAATGGATGCGTGTTCCATTACAATTTAAAAAAGTAATGTGTAATGGATGCATGTCCCATTATAAATAAAAAAGTAATGTGTAATGGATGCATGTCCCATTACAAATAAAAAAAAGTAATGTGTAATGGATGAATGTGCTGTTACAAATTTAAAAAAATAATGTGTAATGGATGCGTGTTCCATTACAAATAAAAAAGTAATGTGTAATGTATGCACGTATGTGGAACACGCATCCATTACACATTACTTTTTTATTTGTAATGGCACATGCATACATTACACATTACTTTTTTTATTTGTAATGGGACATGCATCCATTACACGTTACTTTTTTAAATTGTAATGGCACATGCATCCATTACACATTACTTTTTTGATTTGTAATGGCACATGCATCCATTACACATTACTTTTTTTATTTATAATCGGACATGCATCCATAACACATTACTTTTTTATTTGTAACGGAACACGCATTCATTACAAATTAATATTTTCATTTGTAATGGAATATGCATACATAACACATTACTTTTTTTATTTGTAATGGAACACGCATTCATTACACACTACTATTTTCATTTGTAATGGCACATGCATCCATTACACATTACTTTTGTAATTTGTAATGGAAAACTTGTCCAATACACATTGTTTAAAGTAATGGGTAATGCATTACTTTTACATTACTATTTTCACAACTGTGGAACAGATACGTACAACTTTTTTCTTTCCGGTACTTTTGCTGTTCGAGGTTCCTTGGACGCTAAATTTCGCCGAGAGCTCGTCGATGCTGCCATCACCATCGATATCGGTGGAAACAACACTGAGGGAACTGCAAGAATCCGAACGTCCACCGACCGCCGATTCCATATCCATATCCTCGGGCGACGATGATATTTGCATCTGCGGCTGAAGCTGCTGTTCCTCGCTCGCCAGACGATCAGCGACGTATCTTTTTCATTGAAAGACAATTGATCAATAATTTCTTAGGAGAGAAATTGTTTTTAATTCGTATTGAGAATATTCATTAACCCCGCGTGGATCATACGGGTCATATCTGTCCCAAGAGAAATTTCCCCCCTTAAATATCTCTCGGATCCTTGAAGGGAAGATTTTTTGCTTTATGTTAAATAGATTAAACATGGTGATTTTTTTCGTGCATACACTTTTTTTTTCAATTATAAGCTTTTTCCAAGCAATTTATTAAAAAAAAAAAAATGCAACGGCTATAAAATCTATTGGACCTTAAAGTAAAATCAGTAAAGAGTATTCCTGAATTTTTTCAGATTTTTTTTCTCTAAATACATGAGAGATAAGCCGCAGGACAAATATGACCCATATGATCCGGGGTACCGGAGAAATTTATATGCTCCACGAAGGCTTAATTAGGAAAAACAACTTTTCTTTAAGCACCCCGAAGGATTCTGATCCTAGATCCTAGATCCCAGATTCTAGATCGTAGATTCTAGATCGTAGATCCTAGATCATAGATCCTAGATCATAGATCCTAGATCATAGATCCTAGATCCTGCGTCTAAAAAAATAATAATCGCCCCAAAAAACAAGAAGTAACTTTTCCATGTAAGAACCTTATGGCGGCAACCCAATCTTCCCTCTCCTGATCGGTATCGACGTGAAAGGTTCTCTCAATGACGGTCGTCCATTGCAAGCCCCTGATGACGAACGTGAAAGGTTTTGGCCTATCAACCGACATTATTTGACATCCTCTAACAGTGAAATTGTTCAACGGCTGAGCCGCAGCTGCCATCTGTTGATCCGGCTTTGCTTTGAAACCGACGAGGGTTCCGTCATCGCGTAAAACGAAATACCGCGATCGCCAATTCTTAATATGCTCTCCTGAAAGTAAAAGCATCGATAGTACGATCGAAGGAGAAAAAACAAGAATAGAAAGTGACATGAATTCCGCGGGTTCAAAAAAAGATGGAAATCATTGAAATATTAGGAAAAAATCGAATCGATCGATGAATCGATTTTCTGGGTCATTAAAGTCCAGCTTTGTTTTTTTAAAGAAAAAAACGTGAAAAAAATCTGAAAAAATTCTGAATTACTTCAATGACATTCTTTTCCATGATCCAATCATTTATTCAACCATTTACGGTAAAAAAAATTTATTATCGATTATAATTTATTTGCGGTAATTATTAAAAATAAATACCGCGTTTTTGAAGCCACCCTTCTTTGACGACACGCTGACTGGCGCCGGACGCCGAAGCGCCCATAGCTGCGTCCCCCATGACCCCCTCGCGTTGTCCTCAGGCTCAATTTTCCAGTATTTTCTTCTCTATCACTTGAGTAACGAAAATCTGACGCGCTCTCTCTCTCTCTCTCTCGTTCGGGATTTTCTTCACGCACAAGCGAGAGTCGAGGAAATGAAATTGAATCGTTCTATTCGATTATTGGGAGAGAAAGAAGGTGGGGGGGTGAGGGGAGAGGAGGGGAAGGAAGAAGAGGAAAGAGAAAAGCGAGGGAGGAGAAAGTAAAATCGAGAAATATATAATATGAGCGGAAGACATACGCGACGATGACGAATAAACAAGAATGATGATCGAGGGGAGACACGCCGAGGAATTTTTTGCAACCTACGAGAAACAACACGAATGACGTTTTGTATCTTTGATGGCTTCGTCTCGAACGAACGAACGACGGTGAAAACGTCGCACTTGCCATGTACAATTATTATTGTTACGGCGAAATCGCGGCATTTACGATGCTTTCGAATCGAGAGAGAGAAATGCGCGCACGGTTCGGCGAAACTTTTTCACCATTTACGCCTCGGAAAGAGAGAAACGCGCAGAGAGAATCGCACACACACATACACACGCGCGCGCGCGTGCGAGCATCGCACACACAACCCACGAGAGGTCTCTACACTCCATCAATGAGAGAGAGGGAGGGAGGGGGGGAGGGGGAGAGGGAGAGAGAGAGAGCGTCGAGCGTTGAACCACACGTCTAAGTGTTGAAGACACGGTTTAGACTTTTGTGCGTGTGTATGTTTGTGTGGGTGTGTATGTTGATGAAAAAAAATATGTATATGTAGGGAGTTTCGCAGCAGCGACGTCGGTCGTTAAATTTGGGTTACATATAGGTGGATGGCCCCAAAAATCCGCCAAGCAAGGATAATGCCCTCGCGGGCAATATAATATATATGTATACACGAATTTATCACGAATCTACGCACCAAAGAGGATGGGATAGAGCACGGTCGTACATACAGGTCTGATATCTCTATTGTTTTTTCGGTGGTGGAGGTGACCCGCTTAGTGTGACTGTTTCGCAGGTTCGCCATCTGGCCGTGCGTGGCGCTGCACTGCAACGATTTTTCAAATAAGCTAACAATTCTGCATAAACGCCACAAGGGCAATATATACTTTCAATTTTTCAAAGTTACGTTACAGCCGCTGCATAAACCGAGCATTACTCTCGCTGTTAACATGTAAAGTTCTTAGTTAAGAATTATTTATTCGCTTTTTTGAAAAATCTCTAACGTACAGCGCTGCAGGTGGGAATAATGTCAACTAAAAGATGGTCACACTAAGTGGGTCGCCCCCACCACCACCAGAGTTTCCAGACCTGCATGTACGACCGTGGTCGAGCTTCAATGGTTTTCCCATCCCTGATTATTTATCATTATTTCTTTATAATTTTGATTATATTCATAATTATTATAATTTTTATAATTATTATCATCTTTATAATTATTTATCATTATTTCCAATTTCCAATATTATTTATCATTATTTCAATTATTTCTAGCAACGACTTTGTTCATTATCGCTCGTCGGTATGAGAAAATATACAGAATCGCGTGCGGGCAACGTAGAGCTCTTTTTAATTAAAGAGCCAGCGGTAATCTGAAATGTAGCTTTCGAGCAAGGCGTTGAAACAATCATACGGCGTTTCGCGGGAAGCTAGCTAGCGAGATGAATAAAAACAAAATCGCTCGTTTATTTATATTCAAAGCTGCAAATTCTAGCGTCAAAGCGTATCTCGAGTCAAAATAATTTCTCTCTGATAAACGAAATTAAAATATTAAGTATTAAAAATATTTAAAGTATTAAAATATAAAAATATTAAAGTATTAAAATATTTCGTACACTTTGGAGCGAATGTTGAAGAATAATCATCATGTACATTGAATTTTGATAGTAATGAAACAGATAAAGAGAAATAAGAATATATATGAACAGTAAGATTGAAAATAAGCTTGGAATTCGCGTGTGTTGTCGAGGCCCTTTGTTTTCATTCTTATCATGGCATGAATATAACACGCGAGCTCTGAGCTGGTCCATTTTGCCCCACATTCCACAGGTATGCGTCACCTGTTGTCCGCCCGCAAACCGGCGCTCCCTCTCTCATGATATCCCACTCTTCCTCCTCTTTCGGTGCTGGACGCCGAGAGAACTGGTTCAGGCGGGCAGGCGCGCAGGCGCGCACAACGGGTAGCATACTAGCATCGCGCGGCGCTCTCTCGTCAGTTCCCCTCGAGCTCGCCTCGAGGAAGGTTCGGTCGTGTCGCGCCTGTCACTAAATTTGTCCGCGCTCTCTCCCGGTTTAAAAATTTTCGTGCCGTTTATATTCTCGCGTAATTGTCGATTGCCTGTGTATCGCGGTTAATAATATCGATATAGCTATGTGTAAAACGATGCTGTGTGTGTGTGAACGAAAAAATTATCAGCGATAACGCAGTTTCTTTACCGTTCGCGACTCTCGAACAAACTTGATCGTGAATATGGATAAATAAGATATTCTCAAGGATTTATAATACATATTCTTGACAGGCGTTGAAGAATTTTATGTAGAATCAGTGAAAACTTTTTTTTTCCGTTATTTTCGTGAATAAATTGAGCAAATTAAATTCTCGCGATATTAATTACTCTATTAATTGATACGATTATTTATTAATTAATACTTTATTAATACGTGGCGCGCTGAATTTTTTTTTTCCGTTATTTTCGTGAATAAATTGAGCAAATTAAATTCTCGCGATATTAATCCATTAATTAATACGATTATTTATTAATTAATACTTTATTAGTACGCGTTGGACTGAAATTTTTTTTTTGCGCGCTCTAAAATCTTTTGAACGCGAGATTCTTGCTCGTTATTTTTCTGTGTTTATTCGTGCTACTTTTTTTCGTGTAAAAAATCAAGCCACGGTCTTTTGATATTTTTGTTTCAACAAAATGTTTGAAATGTGTCGCGATAAATTGTGCAAAGTGACGTCAAGCTGTCGCAGATTGTCGATTGCCACGATGAAGCAGAAACTAAGAAGGATTTCAACGATGCTGTCATGGATTTTGGCAGCAACGATGCTGTCATGGATTTTGGCAGCAACTATGCAGCTTTTGGCAGACTACAAGAACATCCAAAGGGTATCGTTAATTTTTTTTATATTAATTATCAATTTCCCTCCCAGCCCGATGCATAGTGACCGCGAGTCGTTCAGAAATGTCGAGATGCTCTCGATATTTCGAAAACGACTCGCGAGTGTCCCCTTTATTGTCTCGTGCATATTTTATGTGTTTTAGTCGACAGGGTTTATAATTTTCTCGGCTATTTTTTAAATCCATTTAAATAATCAAAGAACAATAAATGTTCTCGTAATACATTGTCGAGAGACTGAAATTTTTTTCTTTTATTGCAAAATAGTAGTTTTTTCGGCCGAGAAGATTTTTCGTGAGGTACGATAGTTGGATTAGAGCAACGCGACTTTCTTTTGAAAAAATATATTAATAGTAAATGTAAAAAAAACTTTGCTCTGATCGCGCCATCAATATCAAAAAACATTTGGCTCTTAAAGCAAATTATTTTTCTCATGTACGACTCGTTTTTTACGAAAAATTATAGAACTGTCAAATGATAGTTAAAATAAATAAAAATCCACGCGTTTTTTCATGATATAATTCTTTCAAAATAATATTTTCGTCAATGAAGCGCTGTCCTTTCTGAATTTCTTTTGTATTTTCTCGTTTGAATGCTTATCAAAGCTTCACTTTGACGATGCTGTAATCCGAATCACTGTGATTCAACGAAATTGACTTTGAAAAAAAGAAATTATTCGTGTATAAATCGTGATTTTTTGCATATTGCATATATATTTTTTTTATCAGAGTTATACGCTCTGGGACCTCGTAGAAAATAGTAAAAAAAATATGAATAATTTTCGACTTTCGGAGAGTCCCCTTTTGAGGGAGTAAAAATTTGAAAAAATTCCATCTCGGAACGATGCGGGCTTTCTCAATTTGCCGAGCGGAGCGAAGCGCGGCCGAGCTCGCCGGATCGTGCCGAGCCGAACTCAATTACATAATTGAGCGGTCCGAGCCGAGCCGTGCCGAGCTCGTTCGAGCCGAGCCGAGCGGAGCGAAACGGATCTTGGTGGAGCCGAACGAAGCAGGCCGAGAGTCGCTATAAAGCTAAACTGTGCCGAGTCGAGCTCAGTTGAGCAGGCCGAGCCAGTCGAGTCCACGGTTATCCGTGGTTGGGCTTAATATGCGCAGGTCGTGTCGTTAGCCTAGTTGAGCCTAAGCTGGTCCGTGCTTAGCCGAGTTCGTTCGATTTGAGCCGAGCAAGCAAACTTAAAAATTGAGAATCTCTCATCGAAAATTATTCATATTCATAGTCAAAAATTATTCATATTCACAGTCAAAAATTATTCATATTCACAGTCCAAAATTATTCATATTTATTTTACCACCTTCCACAAGATCCCAGAGCATATAACGCTAATAAAAAAAAGTTGAAAACCCCTAAAAACTCGAAGATATAATTTTTTAAAATTTCCACCCCTTCCAAGGGGTGGTTTTCGGATGTTTAAAATCAATCTAATTTTTTTTTACTCCACTTAGTCACTACGACCCTATTGCAACCCCAAGATGAGAAGAAATTTATCCTGGAATAGATATATTTTTTTTAAAAGTCAATTCGTCGGATCGCAACGATTCAAATTTTAGCATCATTTTTCTCATTTGAATTCTTGGCAAAGCTTCACTTTGTCCAGAAGCTCCGGAGCGAGCTTCACTCGTTTCGGAGTAAAAAAATCCATTTCGGGCAGCACGATTTGGATTACTTGATAAATATTAGAATCAAGCTTTTGTATTTTTTTATATTTTCTCTGTGACGAGGCAGTTTATATGGAATATTTTTCTCGAGTCTTCTTGAACGTCGTAGATTACTAATCCGTTTTATAGGCTTTTCAGCTACAATGTCGATATCTATTTTTAATTGATCGTTGTGCCTCGTAGAGATCTGCCTCTCTACGAGGTGCAACGATAGCGAATTTGCATGGTATGCCTGCCGGCGCTCCTCCTTGGGCAAGAGGAGCCCCAAATCTCTTAAAGCTTCGGTGTCGGACACGTCCCGGGACGTGACGCTGGTTCAGGAACCGCGTGAACTGGGAAAACCCCAGTTTTCCCTAGGGCAGGTTGACACCTTAGCGGTGTGAATGAGAACGAGTGATTGTAGTTAAACGTTAATTCGACGTGGATCCATTTGGGTTTTAGGGCCTTTTTTGTATGAGGGTGTCGCGATTTGAATTTTTTTTCGAAACCGTTAAGTGGGTGAAAAATAGGCAGGATTGTACGCGATTATATTTTCAAATCAAATTTTTTACTCGAGTATGTTTCAGCGTATGTGAGATTAAATATCAACATGCAGAATTGCAATGCCGCTTTGTACTTTGTGTCAATTGATCAAAGATTTTCTCTTTTTTTTTCTTAAATAAATCGAGACCTTGCTCGGCTTTTTCAAAAGACATTTTATCCGATGGAAAATCGTTGAGCAATCATTATTTTCAGCTCATCGTGGGAAAAACGTGAGTGATGTCTATTCTCGAAGGATTGCATGAGTATCGATTCGAGAATAGATTCAGCCACGACAAATGTGAAAATCTTTTTCACAATCACGTCGTCACTATGCAAACGGAAGAAACCAAGTCACAATCGTGTGACACCCAAATTTGTTAATTTGCTCCGATATATTCAGAATAGAGTTTTGTCCCGGGACAACTCTGTTTCTGGCATATCGTGAATTTAGTATTCGAGTCATTTTTGCGAAAAAAAAGTTTCTAGAGTCATCCCCAAAAGTCGCGGTCTAAAATAAATCAATTAATACATTGTGCTCCAAATTCACTAAAAACATAATATTAAAAACAATAAAAAAACGCGTAAATAATAAATATCGCGCGATCCTCTCGTTCTATGTTGATCGCATTTTGGTAGGGAATCAGGATGTTTTCTGTTTTTTTGTTTCAGGTCTTCGCGCGATTTTTCAATATTTGTTTCCCTTACTGGGGTAGGATGTTTCTGATTTGTTTGTTTCAGGTCTTCGCGGGATTTTTTATTTAATATTTAATATTAATATTAACATTTAATATTAATATTAAAATATTTAAAGTATTAAAATGTTTCGTACACTTTGGAGCGAATGTTGAAGAATTCATCATGTAGATTGAATTTTGATAGTAATGAAACAGATAAAGAGAAATAAGAATATATGTGAACAGTGAGATTGAAAAGAAGCTTGGAATTCGCGTGTGTTGTCGAGGCCCTTTGTTTTCATTCTTATCATGGCATGAAAATAACAGGCGAGCTCTGAGGTGGTCCATATTACCCCACATTCCACAGGTATGCGTCACCTGTTGTCCGCGCGCAAACCGGCGCTCCCTCTCTCATGATATCCCACTCTTCCTATTCTCTCGGTGCTGGACGCCGAGAGAACTGGTTCAGGCGGGCAGGCGCGCAGGCGCGCAGGCGCGCACAACGGGTAGCATCGCGCGGCGCTCTCTCGTCAGTTCCCCTCGAGCTCGCCTCGAGGAAGGTTTGGTCGTGTCGCGCCTGTCACTAAATTTCTCCGTGCTCTCTCTCGGTTTAAAAATTTCCGTGCCGTTTATATTCTCGCGTAATTGTCGATTGCCTGTGTATCGCGGTTAATAATATCGATATAGCTATGTGTAAAACGATGCTGTGTGTGTGTGAACGAAAAAATTATCGGCGATAACGCAGTTTCTTTACCGTTCGAGATCAGTAAAAACTTTTTGTTTCGTTATTTGCGTGAATAAATTGAGCAAATTAAATTCTCGCGATATTAATCCATTAATTAATACGATTATTTATTAATTGATACTTTATTAGTACGCGTTGGGCTGAAATTTTTTTTTTGCGCGCTCTAAAATCTTTTGAACGCGAGATTCTTGCTCGTTATTTTTCTGTGTTTATTCGTGCTACTTTTTTTCGTGTAAAAAATCAAGCCACGGTCTTTTGATATTTTTGTTTCAACAAAATGTTTGAAATGTGTCGCGATAAATTGTGCAAAGTGACGTCAAGCTGTCGCAGATTGTCGATTGCCACGATGAAGCAGAAACTAAGAAGGATTTCAACGATGCTGTCATGGATTTTGGCTGCAACGATGCTGTCATGGATTTTGGCAGCAACTATGCAGCTTTTGGCAGACTACAAGAACATCCAAAGGGTATCGTTAATTTTTTTTATATTAATTATCAATTTCCCTCCCAGCCCGATGCATAGTGACCGCGAGTCGTTCAGAAATGTCGAGATGCTCTCGATATTTCGAAAACGACTCGCGAGTGTCCCCTTTATTGTCTCGTGCATATTTTATGTGTTTTAGTCGACAGGGTTTATAATTTTCTCGGCTATTTTTTAAATCCATTTAAATAATCAAAGAACAATAAATGTTCTCGTAATACATTGTCGAGAGACTGAAATTTTTTTTCTTTCATTGCAAAATAGTAGTTTTTTCGGCCGAGAAGATTTTTCGTGAGGTACGATAGTTGGATTAGAGCTACGCGACTTTCTTTTAAAAAAATATATTAATAGTAAATGTAAAAAAAACTTTGCTCTGATCGCGCCATCAATATCAAAAACATTTGGCTCTTAAAGCAAAATTATTTTTCTCAGGTACGACTCGTTTTTTACTAAAAATTATAGAACTGTCAAATGATAGTTAAAATAAATAAAAATCCACGCGTTTTTTCATGATATAATTCTTTCAAAATAATATTTTCGTCAATGAAGCGCTGTCCTTTCTGAATTTCTTTTGTATTTTCTCGTTTGAATTCTTATCAAAGCTTCACTTTGACGATGCTGTAATCCGAATCACTGTGATTCAACGAAATTGACTTTGAAAAAAAGAAATTATTCGTGTATAAATCGTGATTTTTTGCATATTGCATATATATTTTTTTTATCAGAGTTATACGCTCTGGGACCTCGTAGAAAATAGTAAAAAAAATATGAATAATTTTCGACTTTCGGAGAGTTCCCTTTTGAGGGAGTAAAAATTTGAAAAAATTCCATCTTGGAACGATGCGGGCTTTCTCAATTTGCCGAGCGGAGCGAAGCGCGGCCGAGCTCGCCGGATCGTGCCGAGCCGAACTCAATTACATAATTGAGCGGTCCGAGCCGAGCCGTGCCGAGCTCGTTCGAGCCGAGCCGAGCGGAGCGAAACGGATCTTGGTGGAGCCGAACGAAGCAGGCCGAGAGTCGCTATAAAGCTAAACTGTGCCGAGTCGAGCTCAGTTGAGCAGGCCGAGCCAGTCGAGTCCACGGTTATCCGTGGTTGGGCTTAATATGCGCAGGTCGTGTCGTTAGCCTAGTTGAGCCTAAGCTGGTCCGTGCTTAGCCGAGTTCGTTCGATTTGAGCCGAGCAAGCAAACTTAAAAATTGAGAATCTCTCATCGAAAATTATTCATATTCATAGTCAAAAATTATTCATATTCACAGTCAAAAATTATTCATATTCACAGTCCAAAATTATTCATATTTATTTCACCACCTTCCACAAGATCCCAGAGCATATAACGCTAATAAAAAAAAGTTGAAAACCCCTAAAAACTCGAAGACATAATTTTTTTCAAATTTCCACCCCTTCTATGAGGTGGTTTCCCCAAGATGGGAAGAAATTTATCCTGGAATATATATATATATTTTTAAAGTCAATTCGTCAGATCGCAACGATTCACATTTTAGCATCATTTGTCTCATTTGAATTCTTGGCAAAGCTTCACTTTGCCCAGAAGCTCCGGAGCGAGCTTCACTCGTTTCGGAGTAAAAAAATCCATTTCGGGCAGCACGATTTGGATTATTTGATAAATATTAGAATCAAGCTTTTATATTTTTTTATATTTTCTCTGTCTTCTTGTCTCGAGTCTTCTTGAACGTCGTAGATTACTAATCCGTTTTATAGGCTTTTCAGCTACAATGTCGATATCTATTTTTAATTGATCGTTGTGCCTCGTAGAGATCTGCCTCTCTACGAGGTGCAACGATAGCGAATTTGCATGGTATGTCTGCCGGCGCTCCTCCTTGGGCAAGAGGAGCCCCAAATCTCTGAAAGCTTCGGTGTCGGACACGTCCCGGGACGTGACGCTGGTTCAGGAACCGCGTGAACTGGCAAAAGCCAGTTTTCCCTAGGGCAGGTTGACACCTTAGCGGTGTGAATGAGAACGAGTGATTGTAGTTAAACGTTAATTCGACGTGGATCCATTTGGGTATTAGGGCCTTTTTTGTATGAGGGTGTCGCGATTTGAATTTTTTTTCAAAACCGTTAAGTGGGTGAAAAATAGGCAGGATTGTACGCGATTATATTTTCATATCAAGTTCTTTTCTCGAGTATGTTTCAGCGTATGTGAGATTAAATATCAACATGCAGAATTGCAATGCCGCTTTGTACTTTGTGTCAATTGATCAAAGATTTTCTCTTTTTTTTTCATCAATAAATCGAGGTCTTGCTCGATTTTTGTTTAAAGAGATTTTATCCGATGGAAAATCGTTGAGCAATCATTATTTTCAGCTCATCGTGGGAAAATCGTGAGTGATATCTATTCTTGAAGGATCTCACGAATATCGATTCGAGAATAGATTTAGCCACAATAAATGTGAAAATCTTTTTCACAATCACGTCGTCACTATGCAAACGGAAGAAACCAAGTCACAATCGTGTGACACCCAAATTTGTTAATTTGCTCCGATATATTCAGAATGGAGTTTTGTCCCGGGACAACTCTGTTTCTGGCATATCGTGAATTTAGTATTCGAGTCATTTTTGCGAAATAAAAGTTTCTAGAATCATCCCCAAAAGTCGCGGTCTAAAATAAATCAATTAATACACTGTGCTCCAAATTCACTAATTAAAAAAAAAAAACGCGTAAATCGTAAATATCGCGCGATCCACTCGTTCTATGTGGATCGCATTTTGGTAGGGAATCAGGATGTTTTTTTTGTTTCAGGGCTTCGTGGGATTTTTTAACTACATTTTTTTCCGTCCATGAATAGGATGTTTCTAATTTGTCTGTTTCATGTCGTTGTGGAATTTTTCAATTAATTCTTTTCTGTTTGTTTGTTTCAGGTCTTCGCGGGATTTTTTTTTATTTCTGTTTCACGGTTCGACTTATTTATTTCAGGTATTCGTTTTTAATCATTTTTTCTCCGTTTCACGGTTTTATTTTTTTGTTTCAGGTCTTCGCGGGATTTTTTTTTATTTCTGTTTCAGGGTTTGATCTATTTGATTCAGGTCTTCGCAGGATTTTTTAATAATTTATTTTCTTTTTCACTAATTGATTTTTATGTTTCTGTTTCAAGTCTTCGCGGGATTTTTTTAAAAATTTCTGTTTCGGTTTGTTTCATGTCGTTGTGGAATTTTTTAATTAATTCTTTTCTGTTTGTTTGTTTCAGGTCTTCGCGGGATTTTTTTTTAATTTCTGTTTCACGGTTCGACTTATTTATTTCAGGTCTTCGTTTTTAATCATTTTTTCTCCGTTTCACGGTTTTATTTTTTTGTTTCAGGTCTTCGCGGGATTTTTTTTTATTTCTGTTTCAGGGTTTGATTTATTTGATTCAGGTCTTCGCAGGATTTTTTAATAATTTATTTTCTTTTTCACTAATTGATTTTTTTGTTTCTGTTTCAGGTCTTCGCGGGATTTTTTTTTATTTCTGTTTCAGGGTTTGATCTATTTGATTCAGGTCTTCGCAGGATTTTTTAATAATTTATTTTCTTTTTCACTAATTGATTTTTTTGTTTCTGTTTCAAGTCTTCGCGGGATTTTTTTAAAAATTTCTGTTTCGGTTTGTTTCATGTCGTTGTGGAATTTTTTAATTAATTCTTTTCTGTTTGTTTGTTTCAGGTCTTCGCGGGATTTTTTTTAAATTTCTGTTTCACGGTTCGACTTATTTATTTCAGGTCTTCGTTTTTAATCATTTTTTCTCCGTTTCACGGTTTTATTTTTTTGTTTCAGGTCTTCGCGGGATTTTTTTTTATTTCTGTTTTAGGGTTTGATCTATTTGATTCAGGTCTTCGCAGGATTTTTTAATAATTTATTTTCTTTTTCACTAATTGATTTTTTTGTTTCTGTTTCAAGTCTTCGCGGGATTTTTTTAAAAATTTCTGTTTCGGTTTGTTTCATGTCGTTGTGGAATTTTTTAATTAATTCTTTTCTGTTTGTTTGTTTCAGGTCTTCGCGGGATTTTTTTTAAATTTCTGTTTCACGGTTCGACTTATTTATTTCAGGTCTTCGTTTTTAATCATTTTTTCTCCGTTTCACGGTTTTATTTTTTTGTTTCAGGTCTTCGCGGGATTTTTTTTTATTTCTGTTTCAGGGTTTGATTTATTTGATTCAGGTCTTCGCAGGATTTTTTAATAATTTATTTTCTTTTTCACTAATTGATTTGTTTGTTTCAGGTCTTCGATGAATGGATTGGTAATTACTTTTTATTCTCTTTTTACGCTTGTCTCTGTTTTACACATTTCTTTCCTTCGTATCTGCACTGCTTTTTCTTTCTTCCTTTTCTTTAACGCTAAATAGCAAAGGAGGAGTATGGTAGCACGTATAAGCCTCTGTCTCAGCTATAAAGTTTCTCTTCGCTTCGATTTTTTCTGTTTTCATATTTCTCTTCCAAACGACCTTGCTTTTATTGCTTCGAATATTTATTCGTTTTCGCGCTTTGCTTAACTAGAAATTCTATGCTAAAATCTTTTGCACGGCTAAAATACGTGCTCCATACTCCGAGTCTCGATGCGCAGTGACCTTCAAGTGGTGAGACTCGAAAAACTTTTTTCATCGGAATATCAAGACATTGACATTATTTTTGACCAAAAAAAATATTTCGTCATTAGTCGTTATATTCCAATGAAATGTAAGTTTACTAACAGCTGCGCAATCTAACTTTGTAGAGTTACACATGAGTTACGTAAAATATCATTGTGTTCTTTTGATTTTTGGAAAAGAAAAAAATATATGGGTCATTCCATGTCAAAACGACCAATAGTTGGAATCGACCCCTTTCAATTTCGATGGGATTTGGTCAAGAGTTTTAATTTATTATAAAACAGAATTGTACCAAGAGAAAAAAATTTTTTTTTTCGAAAGTTATGCAAAATTAAAAACTTTATCATTTTTTCAATTTTTCAATTTTATTTTCCAAATATCTCGAAAACCATTATAGTAACGAAAAAATCGGGCTACGAAAATAAAATCATTCCGAAAAAAAAATTTGAAAAATGATTAATTTGGAGAATTTTGAATTTTCAAAAATCGTGAAAATCCACGATCAACATTAAATTTTTCGTTTAATTTCTTTAAATATAATACCTTGTACTGATCTTAAAAGATCCTGAAATTTTCAAAAAGGTGCTTTTTTTTGTTTCAAAAATATAAATTCTTGAATTTTGCTAAACAAATTTTTTTTTCACCTCTAAGTTAACCAAAGTTTAGCAATCATGTAATTTTGTAATTTTTAGCAGTAAAAATTACGTGATTGTTCAAATTTTATTTAACTTAGTGGTAAAAATAAAAATCTTTTCACCAAAATAAAAAATTTCTATTTGTCTCTGAAATGTGTCTCTGGTGAGTCGGATTTCATTATATTGATGTTCATAAAAAACTACATTGATACATTTATGCTAATCGTTTTGGAGGACACAGTTAACACATAGTTATAATTAAAACAAAATTACAATGCGCGTCTTTCGTTATTTTGAAAAAGTTCAAAAATATGTTTCCGTCTCCATGGAGCGGGTAAATTCTTTTACCGATCAAGCAGAATGATTTTCTTTCATCGGCGAGATAGTTCTCCGAGTTGCCGCAGGTGGCACTAGGATCGCACTCGATCACAGCGCTCTGACGGCACTGCTTCGAGTACTATGTCGACCTCCACCGTAGGAGATATCAGACCTGTATGTACGACCGTGGGTATGAGCGATCAGCCAGAGGGTGGGGGGCTGTTGGTTCAGCTCCGACCTCACAGAGGCGCTGTTCACCGTATGCGCAAAAATTTACTGCATTTCGGCTAAAACCAAGAGTGGACCTCCATGACGAACACCAAAGTACGAATATCGATACGTCTTCGAACATTATTTTGTAAAAAATAAACCGCGACGTAACTTTGGAACCCAAATAACGAGATAAATGTTGATAAATTTAGTGTTTTATCGAGAACGAAATAATGATGAAATAAATATAATATATAATATAATATGAGTGGCAATGAACGAAGACGTTGATTCATGTCTCGTATTTACATTTTGCAATTTATTCGTCATTCATTCATAAATTTCATTGATATTCATCCACTTGTATTGGAGAAAGTTTGGACAGCGATTTTGAGTCGGTAATGTAGGGCTTCAGTAATAATGTCGGTATTTAGCGGTCTTTGTTCTTCTTTTTTCTTTTCTTAAACCGAAGAACCATTTTTTATTTTAGAGAAAGCGATTATCGTCCATAATAGAATATTTGTTTGTTCTTTCTTGTTTTCAAGGATCTTACACGATGAACGAATCTACGAAATTTGACCAAATAATTCTGGAATTCAGAGATAAATATCGATCCGAAGGTAAAACCTTTTTTTTTCATACGATCGTTCAAAGTAAGGAAACAAAAATAATTCCCGTAGATCCGCTGACAGCAAAATCGTCGGATTTTCCGGAAATAAAATCAACGATTGAGAGCGTCGATCGACAATTGAAAAATTGCCAATCGCTGATAATGGTGAGCATGAACATGTTAGAGACAAATATCATTGCTGTCGATGATTTTGAACGCAAATGCGCAAAAATTGTCACTTATATCGATGAAATGAAGGATTATGAGGAAAATACGATACTGCCGAAATTCGTGGAAATCGCGAAGACAAGAGAAAACATTTTGGATGCTATTGATCGAACGAATAGTCGATTTGAACGAGAGCGCGAAAAACTTGATGATACGAGACGCAAATTAATGACAAAGAGGGACAATTTGATCGCGGAAATTGAGAGCGTCGATGGAAACATCAAAATTCGCGAAATCGAAGTCGAGGAAATGAAATTATCAAAAGTTCGTAAAAATTCATGATACATATGGGGCATTCTACACCGATTCGACCTGGGTCTGACCTCTCTGATTTTGTCCACGATTTTTTATGGTTTTGTAGTACCTCTGAAAAGCACTCAGAATTTTTTTCAGATTTTTTTGGAGCGATTTGTTTATAAAATTATAATTTGTTTATAAAATTATAGTCAAGTCAAATCGCTTCGAAAAAATCGAAAAAAAATCCTGAGCGCTGTTCAGAGGTGCTACAAAACCATAAAAAATCGCTGACAAAATCGGAGCGGTGAAGGGTCAAACCAAGGTCGAATCGGTGTGGAATACCCCAAAAATATTTTGTCATTTTTTTAAACTTTCGTTTATACTAATTTTTTGTTTCGTTTCAACAATATTTGTAGATTGAGATGGATAATTATCGTGATTCTCTCGTTAATGAGGAAATTTCGCTGCGTCGTCGCGGCGAAGAGCTGCTCGAGGAATTTAACGTTCTGTTGGAACGTTTTGGCGATCCCGAGGTAAAAAACTAATTCTCCCAAGAATAATTTTTTTTTCAAAATTATTATTTAACGATATTACTATAATTGTTTCGCCAATCAATGTCATTCGAACGCAATCTCACAAAAAAGCTTGCTCAGAATAAAAAAATCAATTTTTTCAATTTAAATTTTTATTTTTTCAATTTAAAAATTCAATTTACTTCAATTCAATTTTAAATTCAATCTACTCTTCTTTCATTCATCTAATTTAATTTACATATACAAATAATATCTATGACGAAGTTTTTTTGCATTACCCGTTTTTTTGACGATTTTCGGCGAACCGAAGAATTCAAAGAAAATAATTTCGCGAATCAATATGATTCGAATTGTTGCGCACTCCACAGGAGTAAATATAGATTTTTTCCGTTTGACAATTCACGGAGAAACGATAGAAATTTGTATTTTCCGAAAAAAATTATCGATTCTTCAGTCTTGATCTTGATCCAAGTTCCTGTCTTCGATTGAATCGGCAAGATCGTGAAGCTGCTCGACCCTTTCCTCAAGGTCATTTATAAGATGCGGCAGTTTTTTCGTCGAGCTCTTTACTCGTTCCTCGATAATTCGAATTTTCGCTCGTTTCTCGATTATTTCATTCTTCATACGCTCATTCTCCGCCTCCATATCCAGAACCTCTTTCTCGAGCTCCTCACTCGCTTTTATCATCTCTCGAACGTCAAAGCTGCGCACGTGCTCGTTTACGTCACCCGGGGGTCGCCTGTTGATTAAAAAATATATATATACATTAGGGTGGGTCAAATGAAATGACTAATTTTTTTTTCCCTTCGATATAATGAAAAATGTATTGTTTGGCATTTCAAAAAAACGCTCTGCAAGTATTAGCCCTTCATATTTAAATTAAGAGGTCCCAAATCGCAAATTTTTATTTCCCATTTAAATAACTCAGGAATTTTTTTTTTAACTTTTTAATTTTATTAGACTTCAACCGTTGAGGTTAGGAGAGTTTTTTTTAGCATATTTTTGTAGAACATTTGATGCTCTACGAAAAAAGCTTTCTTGTATCTAATCGATAAAACAGTTCAAAAAATAATCGGTGATGACAATCACTAATTATCACCGATTATTTTTTGAACGGTTAGTTTTATCGATTAAACACAAGAGAGCTTTTTTGTAGAGCATCAAATGTTCTACAAAAATGTGCTAAAAAACTCTCCTAACCTCAACGGTTAAGGTCTAATAAAATTCCAAAGTTAAAAAAAAAATTAGTCATTTTCTTTGACCCACCCCAATATATATATGGGTCGTTCCATGTCAGATCTGTTAAATACTTCTGAATTCGTCTATAATAGTATACTTGGGGCTAAAAAAAAATATTCCGAAAAAAAATGTTGAAAAACGATGAATTTTGAGAATTATGAATTTTCAAAAATCGCGAAAATCCACTATCAACATTAAATTTTTTGTTCCATTTTTTTTTATATAATACCTTGTACTGATCTTGAAAGATCGTGAAATTTTCAGTAAGGTGTTTTTTATTTTCAAAGATATGAATTTTTTAATTTTTAAAAATCGTGTAAATCCACGATCAACATCAAATTTTTTGTTCAATTTATTTATATAATACGTTGTAATGATCTTAAAAGATCCTGAAATTTTCAGAATGGTGTTTTTTTTTAAATATAAATTTTTGAATTTTGGTAAAAAAAAAAACTTTTTTTTACCTCCAAATTAAGTTAAGTTGTGCAATCATGTCATTCTGTAATTTTGAGCAGTAAAAATTTCAATTAATGACATAATAATATAAAAGCAGAAACATAATTGAATTTGCATTTTTATTTATTTGATAAAGCGTTTTAAGCGTAAACTTAATATAATACATGTATAAGTAAAATACATGTATATTAAGTTTACGCTTACAGCGCTTTACCAAATAATAAAAAACGCGAATTCAATTATGTTTCTGTTTTTACATTTTGATGTCATTAATTGAAATGTTCACTGCTCAAAATTACAAAATTACAAAATTACATGATTGCTCAACTATACTTAAATGATGTACTATATTAAGCTTATGCTTAAAACGCTTTACCAGATAAATAAAAAGGTAAATTAAAATTGTGTTTCTGTTGCTAAAGTTTAAAAAATCACATTTTTGAAAGAAAAACCATCCTGAAAATTTCAGGATCTTTTAAGATCAGTACAAGGTATTACATTTAAAAAATTGAACAAAAAATTCAATGTTGATCGTGGATTGCCACGATTTTTTAAAATTTAAAAAATTCATATTTTTGAAAAAACAAAAAATACCTTTCTGAAAATTTCAGAATCTTTCAAGATCAGTGCAAAGTATTATATAAAAAAATTTGAACCAAAAATTTAATGTTGATCGGGGATTTGCACGATTGTTTAAAATTCAAAATTCTCAAAATTCATCATTTTTCAATTTTTTTTCGGATTTTTTTTTTTCGTAGCCACAAGTATACTCTTCAAGACGAACGCAGAACGATTTTTCGTAACTATAATAGTTTTCGAGATATTTAAAAAACAAACTTGAAAAATTTTAAAAATTGTAAAATGTTGAATCTTGCATAACTTTCGAAAAAAAAAATTTTAATTCATTTTCTTTGGTATAACTTCGTTTTATTATAAACGAAAACTTCTGACCGAATTTAATCGAAATTGAAAAAATTCAAACTCTTGGTCGATTTGACATGGAATGACCCATATATATTTTGTTTTGTTTTCTTTATCAGAGATCGGCTTCTCAGAAGTTGTAGGTAAATTTGACGAATGAAAAACTAATTAGAAACGAGATCAATTGACTGTCAATAATCACCATGCTTTTTTGCCAGGACAATCCGGCGCTTCCTGCATGAGTTTCGTTAATTTTCCAAGTCCACTCGTCAAACTTCCATCGGCGAGCGTAGCTTCGAAATCCGCAGACATGCTATCGTAAAGCTGCTTCATCATGGCTTTGTGAAGTTTTGCTGCCACTCCTGGTTTATCCTTCAGCAGCGGTAAAGTGTTTTTAAATTCTTCCTCACTGAAAGAAAAAAATAAATTTGCTTGAATAATTTGCAAGATTTTTTTACTCATTAATAAATAAAATCTTGTTCTTTTGAGTTAAAAAAAAATTAAACTTTTTCCACCGGGAGGAAGCGGTATTAAAACAATAAGAAACAGGATATGAAAAATCGTCGGAACTGCTGATGAAGAATGCGGTGCTCGGGTTGATTATTTTCTTATTTATATGAGTCATTCCATGTCAATTGAACGACGTTTTGTCGGTGACCCTCTTCGATTTTTTATGTTTTTTAATATGTTATTGTACATGCAAAAAGAAGTATCCATGTAAATTTTTAGCTCTCTGTCTTGAACCATACCAAAGTTATTGATTTTTGAAAAAATACTCCTATAATAATCATAACTTCTACATTAACAAAGATGTTCTATCTTGCTAAGAGGTTTTTTTTTTTCAATTTATTTTTTGAAAAAAAATATCGAAAATCAAGAAACAAGAGGTTTTAATGTTTTTTTTTTGCTGTTTTAAGCTAAAAGACTGGATTTTTTTCAATGGGACACCTTTGATTTAAAAAAAATAAAATAAAATAAAATTCTACGTAAAAAAACAAAATTTTTGAGATTTTACCGAAGGTGGGATTCAAATAACTTCTCATTGAAAAAAATTTGTTTCGATTTTTTTTTTGTAATTTTGATCTTTCTTTGTATGACTACAATAGTTGATTTCAATGATGTTAAAATAAATAATTCAACAATTTTTATGTAAAAAAAAATTAATAATGTGCAAAACGTATTTGAATTGTGATTGTCAATATTAATTATTATAATTTACAAAGGAAACATGTGAGAGAAGTTTAATTATTTATTTTAACATAATTGAAATCAACTATTATAGTTATGGAAGGAAAAAAGGTCAAAATTACGAGAAAAAAAATCGATTTTTTTTTGTTTAATAAGAAGTTATTTGAATCCCATCTTCGGTAAAATTTAAAAAATTTTGTTTCTTTACGTAGAATTTTATAATTTTGTTTGAAAAAAATCGAAGGTGTTGCATTGAAAGAAAATCAAATTTGTTAGTTTAAAATAGACAGAAAGACATTAAATTTTTTTTTCTTAATTATCGATATTTTTTTCAAAAATCAAGATAAAATTTTATTCAAGATAGAGATCTAAAAATTTACATGGATCATTCTTTTTGCATGAATAACAACATATTAAGAAATAGAAAAAATCGAAGGGGGTCACCGACAAAACGTCGTTGAGTTGACATGGAATGACCCATATATACATGTATATATATCCGTTCAGGAGAACAAAGATAACGAAGAAGGAGAAAGAGAGAGAATACGCAATATTGCGACTCGCGGATAATAGAAAAATCTTAGAAATTTAAATTGCAATACAAACTTATAAATTACGGAATTTCTAAATCATATTTCTATCATTAACACAGACATAAATTTAAATAAATTCAAAGTAAAATCGAGAAAACTTTTTACATGGAATTCCGTACGCAGTGTATAACGATAAAGGGAGGATACAAAAAAGTGAAGAGCAAACGCGCGAGAGTAATTCGTGTAATACTATCAGGGCGAGTATCGAATTTTTCTTTGTCTCCTTTATAAATGCAAACAAAGACCTCTCACGCGTTTGAATCCCCAGAGAGAAAGATGACCATCACTATTTTCATCTCTTCTTTCTTTTAAATCCTCAATATTCTAGCGAAGTAATTCGTAACCGACAGTTAAAAATACTTAATTAAAATACAAATTTGTAGTTTTCAATCGTAATTAGTAATTTGAAGAATGAATTCCGAATTTTAAAAAATTATTTTCAAAAAGCTGATAAAAATAAAATAAACTACCGTTGTAATTTACAATTTTCAACAGTCGATCACAAATTAAATTTTTAATTCACTTTTAACGCATTAATAGTATTAATATCATAATACAGAGTCTGTCGTTTTGATCTTTTGAAAAACAGAAGTATTAATTTATAAAATATTCATTGGTATTATCATTGAAATTACAAGTAACATTGCGATTTGTAATTTTCAATACGTAGCCTGAAATTACCAGTTTACAATTAATAATTACAATGTATCTTGTTACACAAGTAACTAACTATTATTTACCTAATTTTATCTAATTAATTATCATTTTTTCTAAAATTATTTCATATTCATATACATCACTTGTAACCAGAGTTGTAAATAATGCATTACTTTGATAATGCATTACTGTATCTATTACCCATTACACTGCATAATGTGAAATGGATGTGTACCATTACAAAATACAAAATTAATGTGTAATGGATACATGTACCATTACAAATAAACAAGTAATGTGTAATGAATATGTTATTACAAATAAAAAAAGTAATGTGTAATGGATGCGTGTTCCATTACAATTAAAAAAGTAATGTGTAATGGATGCATGTCCCATTACAAATAAAAAAAAGTAATCTGTAATGGATGCGCATTCCATTACAATTAAAAAAAGTAATGTGTAATGGATTCATGTGCCAGTACAAATAAACAAGTAATGTGTAATGAATATGTTATTACAAATAAAAAAAAGTAATGTGTAATGGATGCATGTCCCATTATAAATAAATAAAGTAATGTGTAATGTATGCACGTTCCATTTCAAATTACAATTTTTAAAAAAAGTAATTTGCAGTGGATCATTTGTGATAATTGTGGATGAACTTTTAGTGAGCGAAATAAAATAATGGGACAGCAATGTGCAAGTTTCTAATACGAGCACGGCAATTTTTCTATTTGTAATTTGTAATGGGACGTGCATACATTATACATTACTTTTTTATTTGTATTGGAATACGCATCCATTACACATTACTTTTTTTTATTTGTAACGGAACATGCATGCATTACACATTACTCTTTTATTTGTAATGGAACACCCATCCATTACACATTTCTTTGGTAATTTGTAATGGAATGCTTGTCCAATGCACATTGTTCAAAGTAATGGGTAATGCATTACTTTTACATTACTATTTTCACAACTCTGCTTGTAACAATAATAATATAATAATACAGACTCACATAATCATATTATCCTCGCCATTACTATTATTACATAAATATGGGACATTCGACGATACGAAAACCATTCGACTTAAAAAGTTATCGAAGACGCAGCGATGAATGTTCCTCGATGAATGAACCGTTGAAAGAGGTTTACGTGATCAGGCCGGGACAGGTGCAATATTTGATACTCGAAGAGTAAAAAAACAACAAAATTGCATTTGTCCAGACCTGGCCAAGAGCACCGAAACTCCACTTTTTTGTTGTACGCCTCATCGTTTCTTCTTCATCTTCCTTGTAAATCGCTTCGATGACAATAATGTATTTTCTATTTAATAAGTTACAAGGATAAAAAGAATAAGTTAAAAATTGAAAATAAGCCCCAATTGTGTAAACGTAGGTCGTTCGTTTCCTCCAGCTAATTAAAGGGACGAACAATTGTGGTGGCAATGGATCTTTGAAGACTTTTGAGCAAAAGGCACTCATGAATTTTTAAGGAAATTTATAGAATCGAATACGTTGAAATTAGCGATGGACGTCGAGACTCGCGTTTACAGTTCCAAGGCGCTGAAAAAAAAAAAAAAACAATTGGGCGATTAGCACATAAAATTATCTCATTCTGTTTTTTCAACTCTATTTTGATATCTGGCGATTTTTCTTTCAAGTGGTGCAATTGTGACCGGTGTATTTACAAGGCGACGGATATTTATTATTCCATTTCCGGCAAGAGCACGTGTGTCGTGTGTGTTAGCTCGAGTGTTTTATAACGGAGCTTTGCGAGAACCCGTTCGACAGAACGAAAAGCAGGACACAAAAGCCCCCGGCAGAGTTAAGTACAGCATCGGCGGGTGATTCAACGATGAGAGTGGGAGAGGAAATCTTCACTCTCTGCAGATGTGACTCTGTGGTATGAATTTTGTAGCAAGTTGCGATTTTATAATCGCGATAAGCGCGAAAATGCGATAAGTGGTGTTGAAGAAAATCCATTTAATGTTAATGGTTAATGGGAGTTATTTCGATTAACCATTTAATGTTAATGGTTAATGAGAGTTATTTCGATTAACCATTTAATGTTAATGGTTAATGGAAATAATTTCCATTAATATATAAGAGTTAATGTTTAATGAAAATTATCTCCATTAACCATTTAATGTTAATAGTTAATGAAAATAATTTCCATTATCCATTAAATGTTAATGGTTAACGGGAGTTATTTCGATTAGCCATTAAATGTTAATGGTTCATGGAAATTATTTCCATTAGTATATAAGAGTTAATGTTTAATGAAAATTATCTCCATTGACCATTTAATGTTAATAGTTAATGAAAATAATTTCCATTATCCATTAAATGTTAATGGTTCATGGAAATTATTTCCATTAATATATAAGAGTTAATGTTTAATGAAAATTATCTCCATTAACCATTTAATGTTAATAGTTAATGAAAATAATTTCCATTATCCATTTAATGGTAATAGTTAATGAAAATAATTCCCATTATCCATTTAATGTTAATGGTTAATGGGAGTTATTTCGATTAACCATTTAATGTAAATGGTTGATGAAAATTATTTCTATTAATATATAAGAGTTAATGTTTAATGAAAATTATCTCCATTAACCATTTGATGTTAATACTTAATGAAAATAATTTCCATTAACCATTTAATGTTATTGGTTAATGAAAATGATTACAATTAACCATAATGCTAATGTTTAACGGAAATTATTGAATTTAATTAAAATTGTAGTAATCGATTGATTTTATTCTGGGTCAAAATGACCCAAAGGTACTATCCGAGGTTTCCTTGGTTCCTTGTAGCCGCAGCGGTTTCGTTATGGGTCAAAATGACCCAATGGTAATAACTGTAACTAGCCGTTACATATTTACCAACAATATCAAACTTTACAGATTCGTAGGGCCGATCAGCAACGGACTGATTGACTGATTGATTTAGGATCAAATAACCCAAAGATGAAATTTAGAGACAGAGAGAGAACGATGTAGGAATCGGAAAACGTTTCTTCGTTGTCCTACTTCAATCGCGTTGGGACCAAAATCACTAGCAATAGCTGAATAGTCGATTCCGACCATTTTAATTACATTAAATGTCAAGGGTCAATGGAAATAATTTCCATTAGCCACTAACATTAAATTATTAATGGAAATTATTTTCATTAACAATCAACGTGTAATGGTTAATGGAGATAATTTCCATTAACCATTAACTCTTATTGATAATTGAAAATAACTTCCTTTAATCATTAACATTTATTGTTTCATGGAAATTATTTCCATTAATCATTCAATGTTATTGGTTAGTGGAAATTATTTTCATCAAACATTAACATTTAATGGTTAACGGAAATTATCTTCATCAACCATTGACATTTAATGGTTAACGAAAATCATTTCCATTAGCCATTAAATTTTAATGGCTAATAGAAATAATTTCCATTGACCATTAACATTCAATGGTTAATGGAATTTATTTTCATTAGCCATTAAAAAAGTAATGATTAATGCAGTACTTTTTCATTAAAAATTTTGGAACTCTGACTGCGGGTAGTCTTTTCTTTTCAGTGTAAACAAAAAGCATTGAAGAATAGCGCATAAATTGAGGAACGAGAAAATTACTATAAAAATGAAAAAAGTCCGGATGTATGATTGCTAAAAAAAGAATTTCTGAGAATTTCTTTTAAGCGAAGGATGAAAAAAAAAAATATCGGGCAAGCCTGGGACCGCCGAGATGGGATTGAGGCCGTTCGAAGCGGTTTTAACCTCCCTGCCTCAAGAGGAAAAAAATATTTCAAAGGATCTTTCGTTTCGAAGGGGACCCCGTCCTAACTCACCTCGTGAGCTACGAGAAGAAAAAAAAACCAGAAGGATCATCCTTTTTTCTCCATTCTCCTTTATTTCACCTCAGCTACCGCAAACAGAGCTCTCTCACTCGCTTTTCGGGACTCAGGGGCGGCGGAGGGGGGGGGGGGGCAACGGATAGAAAATAAACGCGAGCTTCAAGGACAATGGGGTCGAAAACTTAACCGTGCGGAAGAACGAGCCCGCGTGAGGATCCGAAGTTACCGATCTAACGAACGTAAACCAAAAGGAGAAAGAGAGAGAGAGAGAGAGAGAGGGGCCAATTTCGTCGATCGACGAAACGCTTCTCGCGTTTCGGAGGAAACAAAGAACCTTCCCACGAGCAAAATTTCGCAAGAAAAACATCCAGCGGAAACAAAAAATGAGTCCATGACGAAATATGACGGAAAAAAATGAAGCGACGAGCGCAGTGAAACGACAAATTGCAAATAGTCTAAACAGCAACAAAAAATAGCGATTAAAAAAAAACAATTGGAAACCGGTAGAAACGATGGAAAAACAGAGTCTGATAACGAAAAAAACAAAAAAAAACCCTGCGCACACTTAAATTTGGGACACTGTCCTCTGGGTCGAAAAAGTCCTGCTAATGTTTTTTCTAAGAAAAACAAAACGCCAAAAATTACAATAACTTACAATTATCATACTTCCAGAGATATTCGATTTGAAAATTTGGCTTGTGCCTTAAAAGACCCAGGAGGGTCAAAGCGCGTGTGCGAATAAGATTAGGGGCAACCAAATATCGGTCAGATGCTTTTTTTTTCTAATGTGTGTCGGTTTACGAAGCGGGAATACGGTCCAGAGTTCCGCTACTAAGGCGGTAGCGTTTTTTTTCTTTTTATGTGTACCGGACATTTGACCGTCCACGTGATAGTCCACGAGGAGAGAGAGCGCGCGCGCGCGAGAGAGAGAGAGAGAGAGAGAGAGAGAGAGAGAGAGAGAGAGAGAGAGAGAGAGAGAGAGAGAGAGAGAGAGCGAGAGAGAGAGAGAGAGAGAGAGAGAGAGAGCGCGCGAGAGAGAGAGAGAGAGCGCGCGAGAGAGAGAGAGAGCGCGAGACAAGAGTAAAGAGGGTTGATTGAGGAGCTGAGAGTGAGTGAGAGCGAAAGATCTCGTACATTAGTATGCAGGCCTCGGAGGCCAACGACATCGAGTGACACCATCATTTGGTCTTTGGTCCCCGCGTGCGCGAATCGCGATGAGGAGAGAGGGAGGGATTCGTAAAACCTTTTTTACAACGACCACCAAAGACCGAAAATCTTTCGTTGTATGCGTGAAAGGTACAGTTTTCGTCTCTACCGATTTATAACTCTACCGGAATTCAATATTCACATCTCCACCGAAAAATAATACACTGCGAGGTATTTGCGCATTTGCATCTCTACCGATTACAACTCAACCAACCGATAACTTTGCCAAATGTGATAAACATTACCATTTTGTGAATCTTTACTATTCACGACTCTACCGAATAATGATAGTACATTTTCGTCTCTACCGGATGTAACTCTACAGATTACAACTCAACATAACTTTGTCAAATGTGCTAGATATTACCATTATTCAAATTTTTATTATCTACGACTCTACACGATAATGATACTGCAAAATATGGCACATTTTCATCTCTACCGGATGCAACGCGACCAATTGCAACTTAACCATCTGATAACTTTGCCAAATATGACAAATATTTGCTAAATATTACCATTATGCAAATTTTCAACATCTACGACTCTACCGAATAATGATACTGCAAAATTGGCACATTTTCGACTCTACCGGATGTAACTCTACCGATTGCAACTCCACCATCCGATAACTTTGCCAAATACGACAAATATTTGCTAAATATTACCATTACGTGAATTTTAAACATTTACGACTCTACCGAATGATACTGAAAAATATGGCAAATTTTAATCTCTACCGGATGTAACTCTACCGATTGCAACTTAACCATCCGATAACTTTGCCAAATATGTTAAATATTGGCTAAATATAACCATTGTGCAATTTTTACCATCTACGGCTCTACCGAATCATTATACTGCAAAATATGACACATTTCCATCTCTACCGGATCTAACTCTACCATTTGCAACTGTACCGAATAATAATGCTGCAGATTATGACGCATTTTCATCTCCACCGATTACGACTCTACCAATTGATAACTTCGTCAAATTTTTCGTAAAATGATACAAGATATGTAAGATATTTGCATCTCTACCGGATGTAACTCTACAATTTACAAAAAAAAAGTAATGCTTTCATCAACACTGCGCACATAAATTTGCGTGTCTTCAGTTCATGAATCTACCACGAGATTAAAGTTATTAATTTTGATTTTTCGTTTTTCTTACCTCACGGACTCGGCGATGTTTTTGAAAATTTTTTGAACGTACGCTCGAAGAAGCACCACGTTGTTGGTTTCTTCGTTCTCGGGAATCGTCTCGGTCTCAGCCATTTCTTCTCTTAAATTATTATGCCTCTCCCGAAGTGTGGAAAATCGAACGAATAAACCACGAGGATAGACGTGAATTTTGACGAAAGTTATGAAAAAACAAAATTAGCTCCCGAGAAACACACACGGAGCAAATTTCGCTCGGACGAAAGGGAAGAAACGAGAGGTATGCGAAAATTCCTTTGTCCTCTCGAAAACCGCGTGTTGCTGCGATCTCGTCGTGTATCAGACTGATGCGAGAATTCGGGAGACAGAATTGGAATAAAAAATAATGTGCAAAAGAAGCGCCGCGCTCGAGAGACAATCTCGGGAGAAAAGTATACGCGCGATGCTCTTGAGAGAGAATGCGCGACGAAGCGGCAAAAGGGCGAGAAAAAAAAACGTTTTCTTTGTTGTTTAGGTACAAAAGCACGAGAACCGGCGACTAACGGTCAATTGCGCGCGTCTTACTGCGAAACACGCGCGTCGCACACTCTCTTCCAGAAAAAGCCACGATGCAGGTGCTTTGACGCTTCGGCGCTCGATGGCGCCACTTCCGCGTCAAGATGGCGCCACTTCCGCGTCGAGATGGCGCCACTTCCGCGTCGAGATGGCGCCACTCTGCGGCGTGAATCAGCGCGGGAAATATTACGTAATAAAAAATGGCGGTGCATTGTTGACATCAGTTGACATCGCACTAACCTCTACTTTTTTATTCTTATACTTGTTTTTGTTTCTCTTTGAATACTGAGTGTTGCAAAAACACAATGGAATATACAAAACGCAAGCGTTATACGGTCAAACGGGAAGACAACGGGCTTCGAGAAAGTTATCCTCACGACGTTCAATTTTTCAAAGTACCTCCGAATGGCGAGCTCAGCTTGAAAGATTTTCAAGAATTGGGACTCGAACGGCGTCAAGGTATAATTTATCATATTTATCAATATTTCTCCCTGATTGTTTCGTCAAATTCGCTGATTGTTTGATTAATGGAAAATTTCGAAATTATTCAAGATTCGAGATACTTGATTATAATTTTTTATCGATAAATCATTTGCGAATGTGCTAATCGTGAAAAAAAAAGGAATTGTCATGTATTCATGAATTTATTTATTGAAAAAAAAAAGAGCCTAATGTGCAGGATTTTCGTGCACAGTTCTTCAACTCGTCGAATCCATCGCGCAGCGTTCCGATCTCAAAAGTGCGGAGGAGAAAAAAATAGCTCTTCTCAATGCACTGAGAAAGGACGGTTACAATTATCATGCAAAATTGCTCAATGGTCAGGGATGCTCCTCTCACACGGAAACGGAGTTACAGGCCAGAAAGAGAGATCACATATCTCACTATATTCTTCGTCTCGCTTATTGCCAGAATATGGAATTGCGAAAATGGTTCGTCAGTACCGAAGTGGACTATTTCAAAATGAGATTTACCTCCTTGAACAAAGAGGGAATAGTTAAACTCCTCAGTCTCAATGGTTTCGATTATCAAATCGTAAGTTCGGCAAATGCTATGATTAATTTTGAAATGGAAAATCTCATTCTTATTCAACTTGTTCAAAAATTTCTGATTTCAGATATCGCAAGAGGAGAAAGACGAAATGCGGGAAAATCTTTACACTTCAACGGCCAAAGTTGCCTCTGTTGAGAATACAGAATTTTACAGAGTACCTTTCGAAAAAGTTTCCGATCTCGTGAGAGGAAGAAGGGTTTATATTCATAAAGGCTTTGCCTTTATACCTTTGTCCGAGCTCGTCTCTCTGTTTGTCTCGCAATTCAAAATATTGCTCAACCGAGAACTCGAGGTTTGTATATTCCTATTCATCCTGATCATGATTTTTTTCCAGTAGGGTGGACCAAAAATCCACTTTTTTTAGAAATTCTTTTAGCAATACCGTAAATATTGGTCATTATGCTATAAAAAAAATGTTTGCCAAGCTAAAGTTCATTAAAGTTCAAAGTGCTGAGATTTTTTTTTCTGGAGTTATTTTTATTGGAAATTCAATTCTTTACAAAAAAAGGCCCTTTTATCGAATCATGCAGAATTGATAGTTTCTAAGATAATTGCTGTTTTAGTGAATACTTTTTATGTGTAAAAGATAATTGATAAACTTCTTATTTCATAGGAAATTTAATTCTCTGCATGAAAAGTCGTTACATGGAATCATGTAGGATCGATAGTTTCTAAGATAATTACAATTTTAGTAAAAAAATTGTAATTTTCCTCTATTTGAAGAATCATTATTTTTAAAAAAGAAAAATTCGAAAATAAAATTTAAATTTACACAAATATGGATATAAACTTGTAAGTTAATAAATTAAGATGTCTTTCCAGAAAAAAATCTTCAAAAATCGCTTTTTCAGCTTCCTGACTGCGTATAACCCCTCAATATATATATCTAATATACTTCTTATATATCGAAAATATATTCTTACATATACTTTATTTCCATGGGGGGGTCGTCTGGAAAAAAAGCATGTGGTACATAAGAAAAAATATATTTTTTAAAAATTTTATTTAAAAAATCCGAATGAAATTGGAATTATGGCTTTGTTATGATCCTCAAAAACATCGCGAATCATTTTTTCGAAAAATTAATAATTAGCAAAAAAATATTACTAATTTATATTTAACATTCGTAATTAGCGGGAACATATTACTAAATTTTCTGAAAATTAGTAATTAGCGAGAAAAACATTGCTAAATAACAAAAAAAATCAATAATTTGTGGACAAATGTTGTATTAATTTAGGAAAAAGTAATAAATAAAAAATTACTAATGCTTTTTTTAATAGGTACTAATTAAATATTCGTATTGATAACCTATGGGATATCGAACGACATTCGATACAATAAATAGTAATGTGTGAAATATTCAAAAGATCTAGTTATTATAAACAATAAAATAACTTTTTTAATAGAGTCGTTTAATGATGAGTTTACAACGATGAGCTTACACAATACTTTTCTACAAACTACTGTTTTTAAAAAAATTAATTAGTAATATCTTCCTCACCAATTACTATGTTCAGAAAAAAACTTGGTAACATTTTTTCGCTAATTTCTAATTTTTTTGGAAAAATTAGAAATATTTTCATACCAATTACTAATTTTTTAGAAAAATTACAAATATTTTTTCGCTTATTACGAATTTTTTTAAAAAATTAGTCATATTTTTTGACTAATTATTAGTTTTTCGAAAAAATGATTAATAAAATCAATATCATTGACGAAAAAATCGACACTGCCGATCACTGTTTAACAGGCAATTGACAATTTTCAACGATTTTCAACAGATTGCGGCGAATAATTTCAAGAAAATCGAGGACGACGATCGTCTCAGCTCGTACCTGAAAACTCTGCCGAATGTATTTTCGGGCATGACAAAAGTCTTGTGGTCAACGACGGCAGTGCCGATCGAGAGTCTCGACGAATTGTCGAAAATTTCGTATCCAATGTGCATGAGAATTCTTCACGAGGCCCTGAAGACCGATCACCATTTGAAAAACTCCGGAAGACTGCAGTATGGTCTTTTCATAAAGGGAATCGGTGTCACCCTCGAGGATGCGTTGCGATTTTGGCGAACGGAATTTTGCAAGGTCATGGATATCGATAAATTTGAGAAAGGTTATTCTTACGCGATACGACATTACTGGGGCAAAGAGGGCAAGAGAACGAATTACACGCCTTACGGATGCATTAAAATTATCAGCAATACTCCGGGCCCGAGTGAAAAACACGGTTGTCCGTTCAAACACATGAGAAACGACGATCTTAGGAAAAAACTCGAGAGTTACGGAATTCCCGCGTCGGGTAAGATAGCGAATAAATTGCAATTTTTAAAATTGCCAAAATATTCGCCAAACTTCAACGCTTTTTTCTCTTTCTCACTGGGTCATTCCATGTAAAATCGACCAATAGTTGGGATCGACCCCTTTCAATTTCGATGAAATTTGGTCGGAAGTTTTATTTTATCGTGAAACAAAGTTCTACGCACAGAAAAAAAATAATTTTTTTTCGATAGTTATGCAAAATTCAAAATTTCGCAATTTTTTTAATCTTTCAAGTTTGTTTTTTAAATATCTCGAAGACTATCATAGTTACGCAAACATTGGTCTGGGTTCGTCGTAAAGAGTATACTTAGGGCTATGTAAAAAAAAAATATTCCGAAAAAAAATTTGAAAAATGATGAATTTTGAATTTTTAAAAATCGTGCAAATCAACGATCAACATTAAATTTTTTGTTACATTTTTTTTATATAATATCTTGTACTGATCTTGAAAGATCCTAAAGGTTTCAGACGGGTGTTTTTTGTTTTTTCAACAATATGAATCTTTGATTTTTTTTTTTTAATCGTGCAAATCCATGGTCAACATTAAATTTTTGGTTACGTTTTTTTTATATAATACCTTTTACTGATCTTAAAAGATCCTGAAGTTTTCAGAATGGTGTTTTTTTGTTTCAAAAATATAAATTTTTGAATTACAAAAAAAAACAAAATTCGTTTACCTCAGTTAAGTATAGTTGCGCTATCATGTAATTTTGAGCAGTAAGAATTTCAATTAATGACAAGAATGTAAAAACAGAAACATAATTTTAATCTGCGTTTTTATTTATTTGGTAAAGCGTTTTTAGCATAAGCTTAATATACATGTATAATTATGTAATCATGTAATTTTGTAATTTTTAGCAGTACAAATTTCAATTAATGACATAAGAGTGTAAAAACAGAAACATAATTGAATTTGCGTTTTTTATTATTTGGTAAATCGTTGTAAGCGTGAACTTAATATACATGTATATTACTTATACATGTACATTAAGTTTACGCTTAAAACCCTTTACGAAAAAAATAAAAATGCAAATTCAATTAAGTTTTTTGTTTTTATATTCTTATGTCATTTATTGAAATTTTTACTGCTCAAAATTACAGAATTACATGATCGCTCAACTTTACTTAACTTAAAAGTGAAGCAAATTTTTTTATTTTACGAAAATTCAAAAATTCATATTTTTGAAGGAAAAAACACCATTCTAAAAATTTCAGGATCTTTTGAGATCAATACAAAATGAATGTTGAACGAGGATTTTCATAATTATTCAAAATTCAAAATTCTCCAAATTCGTCATTTAAAAAAAAAAAATTCCGAATATTTTTTTTTCTTAGCCCCAAGTATACTTGTTCAGTCGAATTCAGAACGATTTTTCGTAACTATAATAATTTTCGAGATATTTATAAAATAAACTTGCAAGATTTAAAAAATTGTGAAATTTTGAACTTTACATAACTTTCGAAAAAAGTTTTTTTTATTTTTTTCCTTTGGTAGAACTTCGTTTTATGATAAACGAAAACTTCTGACCAAATTTCATCGAAATTGAAAGGGTTCGATTGGAACTCTTGGTCGATTTGACATGGAATGACCCAACTACATTCTTGGCTTTCGCCTGGTGGAAATGTTAAAATTTAAATTTCATAAACTTGCCACAATTTTGCTTCCTCACAGAAGAAGCTTCTTTATTTTTGTGAAAAAAATGTTTACAATTGTTATTGCATTTTTGAAAATTAACGAGATTATTAATTAATATTACAGGTGCGAGCGCTGCTGCGGATCTCGCAAAGGATGGCGAATATACTCTCGCCTGTACAAAATGTTTCGAGCTGACGCACAAAACACTCCCGGAACGTCCGATAATGCATCCGAATTCGTATTTCGCACAGAGTCGCGAAATAATCAACAAATCTGTGTCAGGAACCGAAAATTCTCGGGCAAATGGCGTCGAGAAAAATTCTCAAACGCCGAAGGTCAAAACGGAGAGAATCACGACGACGGCGACGACACCATCGCGAAAAATCGGCACTCCTTCGCGCAGCGTCGCGACGCCAACGACTTCAAAGCGAGCGCTGCCGAAAATTGAAGCGATGAATATCGAGGAAATGCTGAATGCCGATGAAATCGACGAGATGATGGTAGATATGTAAAAGCTACGGTTTTTTCTTGTTTCAAGATTACGAGAACAGGTACGAAAATCATTGTCAACTTGTATATTATCGATATATGACACAAAATTATTGAATTTTCAAAATATATTTTTTTTTCTATCAATGCTTTTAATTGATTCGTCCACGAAGAAGAGCATATTTTTATAAGCTGCATTTTATAAGATTAAAAGTATGATTTTCAGAATCGTTCAGCATTTTAATATTGTTTTGACCAGAGTGGCGAAATTTTTAATGAAAAAGTAATGCATTAACCATTACTTTTTTAATGGCTAATGAAATTAATGGTTAATGAAAATGCAATTGCATCAAAAAAAGTAATGCATTATTTGCAACCCTACCCATTACAATGTAGTGTGTAATAGAAAAAATTTCCATTGCCCATTGCAATGTAATGTGTTATGGACAAAACTTGGATTGCAATTTTGGGAATGGAAAAATATAGATGAATAAATTATTGCAATTTTGCATTACATTTTATTGACTTAGGACTTAGATTTTCACCTTAAATTCTAAAAAGCGTCTATATTATAATTCTAAAAATCTGAGTCCTAAGTCAATAAAATGTAATACAAAACTGCAATAATTTATTCATCTATATTTTTCCATTCCCAAAATTGCAATCAAAGTTTTGTCCATTACACATTACATTGCAATGGGTAATGGAAATTTTTTCTATTACACACTACATTGTAATGGGCAGGGTTGCAAATAATGCATTACTTTTTTTAATGCAATTGCATTTTCATTAACCATTAACATTTAATGGTTAATGGTTAATTAAAATAATTTCCATTAACCATTTAATTTTAATGGGTAATGAAAATAATTGCCATTAACCATTAAATTTTAATGGCTAATGGTTAATGAAAATAATTTCCATTAATCATTAAATTTTAATGGTTATTGAAAATAATTTCCATTAACCATTAAATTTTAATGGTTAATGGTTAATGAAAATACAAATGCATTAAAACAAGTAATGCATTATTTGGAACCCTGGTTTTGACCTTTTGAAACTTGTAAAATCTAATATACGAATTTTATGCCATAAAAATTCTGTTATAGTGATTTGCCAAAAAAATTTTAAATGATTTTTTATATCCTAAAAATGGTGTTATTCATTCATGCCTATAAATTATAATTCTTGGAATACGAATTCAAAAAAATTATTGATCTTCAATATCACAATTTTAATATTACACGAGAGGGAATCGTTTTCTTTTTATTTGGAAGAGAACATAACAGATATGTACAATATTGAGATTCGCGAATCTTGTGTATTCGCAAAGACATTCATGATCTTTTTTTAATCGAATATTCCATTGAAACATTGTTCTCTCTCGTCCGTGAGAGACAATAATGAAAAAAAAAACAATTTAACATTTTTTTTCAACCCCTCGACGATTTTTTGTTGTCTCTTGTCATCTTTCAAGGCACTATACTAATGATTTTCTTTTACTACAAGATAACAATAGTTACTTGGTGAACACAACAAAAAAAGACGATATACAAAATCATTATTAAATTATTAATACAATATTTTTAACATAAATAATACCGTTCATAAGTAGAATTACCATATACTTCCAACTTCAACGTAGTTTTTTTTTCTTTTTTTTTTTATAATAAAAATTCTCGTCGTTACTTATATTTTACAGAGCACGGATATTTCCTCCGTGCTGTTTTTTTTTTTTTTTTTTTTAATATTTTGCAATTCCCCTGGTAAAAAAAATTGGTGTTCATGGATTTTTTAAATAACTCCCGCGACTCTCGTTTTTTCGTATTTCATTATAATCCAAAATTATCATCGATACGTGCGAGTAATTTTGAAAAAACGATGATAAAAATTGTGCTTTTTTCGACATTAATTCAATTCATCAAAACAATTTTTATAATCGTCTAAAAAATTTCATTTTGATATGATAAAAATATTTTTTGCAGGCAGAAGCTCTACGAGAAAGAAATTTCTCGCTCGATTTTGTATATTGGACCGCAAATTTTTATTTTTTTTCTCTGATCTGGGTCTCGATTCTGGGAAGTATTTTTTTTTCTCCAGTTTATCGTGCAACTGTACACTTTGATTCGTCCGCGAAGATCTATAATGAAGTCATATAATATATATTGGAAAGTCACAGAAAAATCGACTTTTTTATTTTCCGTTTTTCCTCTAGAATCAAGAATTTATTTTTTAGTTTTTTTAAATACCAAAATCAAGAATTGATAGGTCGAAAATAAATTGTGAAATTCCGTATTTCTTTAGAAAATTCATAGAGACGTTCAGATTTTTAGATAACTCTTTACTATTCCTGAGGAGGAACGAAAAACAAAAAAAAAAGGTTTTATTTTGCAACACGCCAACAGATATTTATATATGAGGCAATCCACGCCATTTCGATCAACACCTTGCCTTGATGATTCCGATTTTCCTCTAAATTTTTTCTATAAAAAAACACATTGAAATACATTTTCCCAAATTTTTTCAGAATTTTTTGGCCACGCGTTTTTTGGATTATATTTTTTTTTTTTTTAAAGCACCACTTTGTAAAATAACTCTGAGTAAATTTTTTTTTGCAATTTTTTGAATTTTACTCACAGAGTATTAAAATCAACATTTTGGAACGAAGCCCAAAAATTTTGTTATATTAGATTTTTCTGCATTTTTTTCAGATTTTACAGTTGTCCTCTTTTAAAAAAAAAAATAAAATCCAAAAAACGCGTGGCCAAAAAAATCTGAAAAAATTTGGCCTGATGTATTTCAACGTGTTTTTTTATATAAAAAATTTAGAGAAAAATCGGAATCATCAAGGCAAGATGTTGATCGAATTGGCGAGGATTGCCTCATATATATATTCCTAATTTCCTTAATTTCTGCGAAATCTAAAATTCATGGATTAAAAAGGGGGGAGGAGATGAAAGAAAAAAAATCTCTAGTCTGCAACGTTGAAATAGAGAATTCTGTACACTGTACAAATTATTTAGTGGAAATATCGATTTTCACGTATCTATTCAAATAATCAATAACATTTAATCTCTATCATTTTCTCACCCTCTCTAACAAATCATCATTAATCAACTGTACAGCTTTTGCATCGATAATTGGTGTTCATTGATTTGAGAACAAAAAACGATAATAAAAAACAATCGATTCGAGTTTTTCCTATTCGTCACTAACAATGGAGGGAATTCTTACATACACGTAACTTTAATATGGCATATATTGTGAAAATGAAAAAATGGAGGGATTTTTCCATTTCGAATATTTCGACGATTACAATAACAGTTTCTTTCTTTGTTAAATTATTTAAAACTTATCAATGCGAATATTTGAACATAGACCTTTTTTTTTACGTCAGTTTGCAGCAGCATTAGCAATTAAATAAAAAAAAAAACCTTTGTGCTATTGTAGAAATTTTAAAACAATTCCCGTTTCTTCATTTCCTCTCAATAATGTCATTCTCTCAGTGACACGATTTTTGTTATTTTCTCGTATAAATGCGATGCAGCATTTAAAAAAAAAGCACACGGAAGGAAAAAGTATTTTAGGCCTATAGCTAAATTCAGTTCAGTGGTATTTTAGATCATTTGAAATTTTCGCGTTTTTTTTTCTTCTTCATATTCTCGAGGCAAATAGGCGTGATTTTTTTAAAGAAAAAAAGAGAGGAAGAGTCAAAAACATCTGCTTGACACGAGAGTCCAACAGAAAAGCGAGAAAATAAGCATGAGGTCTAAATTTTGTCCTATTCTTTTTTTCATTCTTGTCTCTGGACAAAAATGGGGGAGAAAAAAATCTATCGTTACGCTAATATTGAAAAGAAAAACTAAAAACTTGAGATTACAATTTCTCGCAGTGTTTCGAACACTCAAAAACGATCGCTGTCATGATTGCAACACTGAGGAAGAATCTCGTCAAATTAACGAAACGAGAAAAATTCCCAGCGCGATTATTTCATTCGTAAAATAAATAAATAAATAGAGATTTCGATTGTGACGTGTAGAGTTTTAAGGGGGAAAAAAAAGAAAATGCCTCGGGCTGTGATTCGTGGGAGCGTGAAACATTGGACCCGAAATTTTGACGAAGAGCGAGAAGAAAAGTCGAGAAAACGAACAACATTTCAACTAGAGTTGTGAAATAATGCATTATTTTGAGAATGCATTAATGTATTAATTATCCATTACATTGCATAATCTGAAATGGACGAGTGTGCCATTACAAAATACAAAAGTAATGTGTAATGAATGCGTGTTTCATTACACATAAAAAAGTAATGTGTAATGGATGCATGTGCCATTACAAATAAAAAACATAACTTGTAATAATCGAGTGCTCCATTACAAATTACTTTTTTTCAAAGTAATTTGTAGTGGAGAATATTCCATTTCAAATTATAATTTGTAATGGAATATTCTACACTACAGATTACCTTTTTTCAAAGTAATTTGTAATGCATGCATGCGCCATTACAAATAAAAAAGTAATGTGTAATGAATGAGTGCTCCATTACAATTTACAATTGAAAAAAAAAGCAATTTTTAGTGGAGAATATTCCATTACAAATAGAAAAATTGCTATGCTCGCATTAGAAACTTGCACATCAGGCTGTCCGTTATTTACCAAGTTAGTTTTTTTTTATAGCGCCCCCCAAACTTTTAGTTCATGGCCTAACAAAAAATATCAGAGCAAAAACAGCCCTAAATATTCAGATTAAACCTTGCCCCAAAGAAAATATATATCCCGTTTAAATAACATGAAATTAAATGTAAAACGTGGAAAAATCCCATGTTATTTAAACGAGAAATATATCGTCTTCGGGGTAAGGTTTAATGTAAATATTAAGGGCTGTTTTTGGTCTGATATTTTTTGTTAGATCATAAACTAAAAATTTAGGGGGGCGCTATAAAAAAAACTAACTTGGTCTATTAATTAAGTCTATTAATTTTTCAGTTAAAATAATTTGTGTGTATCAAGTTTTTGTTAAATTTACTATCGTAGTGGCAATTTTATGAACAGTGTATATTAAGTTAATATACACTGACATCCACAAGTTTTTTTTGAATTGCAATTTTTTCAAAAATGGAATAAAAATTACTCCAAAAAATCACCGTTCATACATGTACCACTATGATAGCAAAGTTAACAAAAACTTGGCAATAGAAATTATTTTCATTGAACAAAAATAGACTTGCCTTTGAGGAAAATAGTACCAAATTGTGGTAGAAACACACTAATTTGTAATGAAATATTCTTCACTACAAATTAATTTTTTTCAATTGTAATTTGTAATGGAGCAATCATTCATTACTTGTTTCTTTTTTATTAGTAATGGCACATGCATCCCATTACACATTACTTTTATTACTTGTAATGGAACATGCATACATTACACATTACTTTTTTATTCGTAATGGAACATTCATTCATTCATTACACGTTACTTTTGTAATTTGTAATGGAAAACTTATCCAATACACATTGTTCGAAGTAACTGGTAATGGCATTACTTTTACATTACTATTTTCACAACTCTGATTCCAACGTCATTTGTTTTTCTTCTCTGCCTTACGAAAAATTATCTCGCTAAAACGCGAATTATTATTTTCTTCTCTAATGAGCTATCGGCATTTTTTTGATCCTTTTTCTTTTTCAGTCAATGATTGCCACGACCGCTCATCGAACACGAGGAAATATTGGAAGCGTCGTCGCGTATGCGCCTCGTCAATGTTCCATCGTCCATTTTTCTCGTATTGTCGTAATTGCTTAATTTTCGCGACAATGTCCCGGACAAACTTATACCATCGCTCGTCAATATACTTCGTCCCGTATTATTTTCCAACAAACGACGATTATTGTCGATATTCTCGTTGCCGTTTCTCTCGTGTCTCGTTAATCCACTATTGTGGACGAGACTATTGTCAAATTTCTTCAAATCATTCTGTATGCTTCTTATTGTGTCGCCGTTATTGTCGTAACGTCTCAATGGATTGTTGCTGGTCTCATTTTCGTAACGACGATTTATCGAATCCGAGTCCAAACATTTTCTCAACGAGTCGTCGATTCTTCGGGTTAGACCGTCGTAACAATTTTCCGTTTCTATCGTCATTCGCGACGTTTGATTGTTCGAACTTTCATTCTCGTACGTGCGTTTCGATAATTGACCGTCGAAACCGGCACGAGCAGCCAGATGCAGATAATTGTCATCGCCGATCGGAGCTTGTCTGTGAATGAAGAAAGAAAATGATTTTTTTTTTTAAATTCAATTAATCAAATTCAATTTTGTTTTTGCTTCCTCATTGAGGAAGCTTTGTTTTTGTGGAAAACATTGTTTTTCGAGATTTTTATGCCAATGTGTTTAAAATGTCGCGAAACATTCGAGAAATCATACTTAGAAAAAATGTCCGGATGCGTGTGAAAATTTTCCGGACAAAACTTCAAAAAAGGCCTGGAACTTTTTTTCATGCCATTTCGCCGGAAGTCAACGTAAACTAATTTAACAAACGGCATTTTAAAGGGAAAGAATTCGGCTCCATTTCTTGTTTTTTAAATTGTTTTTACAATTTGTTTTTAGATTTGGACTCTATTTTGAAAACTGTTTTTCGCTTTTTTTTGTCCTCTCTTCAAGGGCACCCATCTTCCAGTGGAATTTTTTTAAATTTAAATTCAATTTTTCATTAACCATTAAAATTATTTTCATTAACCATTAACATTTAATGGTTAATGGAATTTATTTTCATTAACCATTAAAATTTAATGGTTAATGGAAATTGTAATAGTTAATGAAAATAATTTCCATTAACCATTAAATTTTAATGGTCAATGAAAATAATTTCCGTTAACCATTAAATTTTAATGGTCAATGAAAATAATTTCCATTAACCATTAAATTATAATGGTTAATGAAACTAATTTCCAATAACCATTAAATGGCTTACCATTCCCAGAATTGCAATCAAAGTTTTGCACATTACATTGCAATGGGTAATGGAAATTTTTTCTATTACACAATACATTGTAATGGGCAGGGTTCCAAATAATGCATAACTTTTTTTAATGCAATTGCATTTTCATTAACCCTTAACATTTCATGGTTAATGAAAATAATTTCCATTAACCAATAAACTTTAATTGTCAATGAAAATAATTTCCATTAACCATTAAATTTTAATGGACAATGAAGATGATTTCCATTAACCATTAAATTTTAATGGTCAATGAAAATAATTTCCATTAACCATTAAATTTTAATGGTTAATGGTTAATGAAAATGCAAATGCATTAAAAAAAGTAATGCATTATTTGCAACCCTGAATGTAGCCATCGAGGGTTTTTCTTGGACTAATACGATGAATTTTTGTTTCCAAATGAAACTAGGACTCACTTGCTACCGTATTTGGTATCGCGCGCCAATCTCCTAAAATAAGCGCGATGCTCGTGCTCAAGAGCGTAAGCCTCTTCGCGCAGTGCCGTTAGTGTTTTAAAGCACGAGGGTACATCTTCGATTGGCGAACCTCCGCCAGGCAAAACGCACATCTCGCTCGCACCGTAAACAGCCTGACACTCGCAAGCGCTCATCAGTGTCTCGAGACGCGGCATATTCGTAAATACGAGTGAATGAATACGTTGAAGGTCACGATCAGGATCGAGAACCATTCGCAATCCTGCCTCGATACCAGGAGATACTTCGCTGCATCCTGGCGCGATTTCCGAAACTGCTCGACAACTGAAAAAAGCACCCAATTTTAATAATAAATTGTTTTTTTGTTTAAATTATTAATTATTGAAAACTCGACAAGTTGTCAGCGCTTCAGGGGGTCAGAAATAGTAGAGTAGTGACTTACTTTCACAGAAATAGTGACATGATAGTGACTTTTTCGTTTAAATAGTGACATTTTCACTACCAATTTAGGAACTTTTGTGAATCTAGTCGTATTTTTTTCACCATTTCAGAGGAGTCCCCATAGAAAAAGTTGTTTGTATTGATGGGTAAAATCACCCCTTAAAAAAGGCGTATCAAAAAGAATTGGGCGTAATGAAATATTTTTTTTTGTTTTTTAGTTTTTCCTTGCTTTTTTTCATAAAAACATTTTTTTCGACGAAAACTCTGCGTGATTCGCAATCAGCGGTGAATTTCCCATCGAAATATAGTTTGAAGACGATAAAAATAAAAATATTTTTTTTTGCTCAATTTTGGCCCTATTTTAAAAAACCTCAAAATAGCAAAATTTCAAGTGCTCATAACTTTACTTCAGTTTGACCGATTCAAAATTTCTTTTTCGCACTTAAAGGCTGTCACTGAACTTAGAGAATAGCGATTGGTTCATTACGATAACTTAATTTTTGTAGAAATGAGAGCACTTTGAAAATCACCGAAAAAAATGGAAAGGCGTATGCCTTAAAAAATTGGCAAAAATCGATGGTCCAACTTTAAAAATCTGCCAAAAATCGAAAAATTGTCCGAATTATATGAACAAAGCGGCATTTTGAAGCGTGAACGATCCCGAAGAGAATGAGCGCATGTAGGACCCAAAATTCTACCTAAAAAATAAATTACAGCCATTTTAGTGAACCGATTTAATTTTGACCAAAATGCGAAAAAAAAATATTTTTAATTTTTTTTTTTCGGGCTTTAGACCGATGTATTTTGTCCCCCTGAACACGAATCTACCGATAGTTTTCTCAAAAAATCAAAATTTTCATGAATTTTCATCCAAAACATTTTTTTTCAATTTTAGCCGAATTCTCAGAAACCTCAAAATCGGGAAATTTCAAGTGTTCATAACTTTACTTCGGTTCAACCGATTCCAAAATTTCTTTTTCGTACTTAAAGGCTGTCACTAAACCTAGAGAATAGCGATTGGTTCATAACGATAACTCAATTTTTGTAGAAATGAGAGCACTTTGAAAATCACCGAAAAAAATGGAAAGGGGTATGCCTTAAAAAATTGGCAAATATCGATGGTCGAACTTTAAAAATCTGCCAAAAATCGAAAAATTATCCGAATTATATGAACAAAGCGGCATTTTGAAGCGTGAACGATCCCGAAAAGAATGAGCGCATGTAGGACCCAAAATTCTACCTAAAAAATAAATTACAGTCATTTTAGTGAACCGATTCAATTTTGACCAAAATGCGAAAAAAAAATTTTTTCAATTTTTTTTTTTCGGGCTTTAGACCGATGTATTTTGTCCCCCTGAACACGAATCTACCGATAGTTTTCTCAAAAAATCAAAATTTTCATTAATTTTCATCCGAAACATTTTTCTTCAATTTTAGCCGAATTCTCAGAAACCTCAAAATCGGGAAATTTCAAGTGCTCATAACTTTACTTCGGTTCAATCGATTCCAAAATTTCTTTTTCGTACTTAAAGGCTGTCACTGAACTTAGAGAATAGCGGTTGGTTCATTACGATAACTTAATTTTTGTAGAAATGAGAGCACTTTGAAAATCACCGAAAAAAATGGAAAGGGGTATGCCTTAAAAAATTGGCAAAAATCGATGGTCGAACTTTAAAAATCTGCCAAAAATCGAAAAATTATCCGAATTATATGAACAAAGCGGCATTTTGAAGCGTGAACGATCCCGAAAAGAATGAGCGCATGTAGGACCCAAAATTCTACCTAAAAAATAAATTACAGTCATTTTAGTGAACCGATTCAATTTTGACCAAAATGCGAAAAAAAAATTCTTTCAATTTTTTTTCTTTCGGGCTTTAGACCGATGTATTTTGTCCCCCTGAACACGAATCTACCGATAGTTTTCTCAAAAAATCAAAATTTTCATTAATTTTCATCCAAAACATTTTTCTTCAATTTTAGCCAAATTCTCAGAAACCTCAAAATCGGGAAATTTCAAGTGCTCATAACTTTACTTCGGTTCAATCGATTCCAAAATTTCTTTTTCGTACTTAAAGGCTGTCACTGAACTTAGAGAATAGCGGTTGGTTCATTACGATAACTTAATTTTTGTAGAAATGAGAGCACTTTGAAAATCACCGAAAAAAATGGAAAGGGGTATGCCTTAAAAAATTGGCAAAAATCGATGGTCGAACTTTAAAAATCTGCCAAAAATCGAAAAATTATCCGAATTATATGAACAAAGCGGCATTTTGAAGCGTGAACGATCCCGAAGAGAATGAGCGCATGTAGGACCCAAAATTCTACCTAAAAAATAAATTACAGTCATTTTAGTGAACCGATTCAATTTTGACCAAAATGCGAAAAAAAAATATTTTCAATTTTTTTTTTCGGGCTTTAGACCGATGTATTTCGTCCCCCTGAACACGAATCTACCGATGGTTTTCTCAAAAAATCAAAATTTTTATGAATTTTCATCCAAAACATTTTTCTTCAATTTTAGCCGAATTCTCAGAAACCTCAAAATCGGGAAATTTCAAGTGTTCATAACTTTACTTCGGTTCAATCGATTCCAAAATTTCTTTTTCGTACTTAAAGGCTGTCACTGAACTTAGAGAATAGCGGTTGGTTCATTACGATAACTTAATTTTTGTAGAAATGAGAGCACTTTGAAAATCACCGAAAAAAATGGAAAGGGGTATGCCTTAAAAAATTGGCAAAAATCGATGGTCGAACTTTAAAAATCTGCCAAAAATCGAAAAATTATCCGAATTATATGAACAAAGCGGCATTTCGAAGCGTGAACGATCCCGAAAAGAATGAGCGCATGTAGGACCCAAAATTCTACCTAAAAAATAAATTACAGTCATTTTAGTGAACCGATTCAATTTTGACCAAAATGCGAAAAAAAAATTCTTTCAATTTTTTTTCTTTCGGGCTTTAGACCGATGTATTTTGTCCCCCTGAACACGAATCTACCGATAGTTTTCTCAAAAAATCAAAATTTTCATTAATTTTCATCCAAAACATTTTTCTTCAATTTTAGCCAAATTCTCAGAAACCTCAAAATCGGGAAATTTCAAGTGCTCATAACTTTACTTCGGTTCAATCGATTCCAAAATTTCTTTTTCGTACTTAAAGGCTGTCACTGAACTTAGAGAATAGCGGTTGGTTCATTACGATAACTTAATTTTTGTAGAAATGAGAGCACTTTGAAAATCACCGAAAAAAATGGAAAGGGGTATGCCTTAAAAAATTGGCAAAAATCGATGGTCGAACTTTAAAAATCTGCCAAAAATCGAAAAATTATCCGAATTATATGAACAAAGCGGCATTTTGAAGCGTGAACGATCCCGAAGAGAATGAGCGCATGTAGGACCCAAAATTCTACCTAAAAAATAAATTACAGTCATTTTAGTGAACCGATTCAATTTTGACCAAAATGCGAAAAAAAAATATTTTCAATTTTTTTTTTCGGGCTTTAGACCGATGTATTTCGTCCCCCTGAACACGAATCTACCGATGGTTTTCTCAAAAAATCAAAATTTTTATGAATTTTCATCCAAAACATTTTTCTTCAATTTTAGCCGAATTCTCAGAAACCTCAAAATCGGGAAATTTCAAGTGTTCATAACTTTACTTCGGTTCAATCGATTCCAAAATTTCTTTTTCGTACTTAAAGGCTGTCACTGAACTTAGAGAATAGCGGTTGGTTCATTACGATAACTTAATTTTTGTAGAAATGAGAGCACTTTGAAAATCACCGAAAAAAATGGAAAGGGGTATGCCTTAAAAAATTGGCAAAAATCGATGGTCGAACTTTAAAAATCTGCCAAAAATCGAAAAATTATCCGAATTATATGAACAAAGCGGCATTTCGAAGCTTCAACGATCCTAAAAAGAATGAGTTCAAGTCGAAACCGGAATTTCATGTAGAAAAAAAGCTACAGCTATTTTAGTGAACTCATCTAGTTTTGGCCAACAGGCGAACAAAAAAATTTTCAATGTTTTTCTTTTTAAACCTTATGTCGATGTATTTTTTTCCCCTGGACCCCAATTTACCAATAGTTTTCCCAAAAAATCAAAATTTCTAAGAAATTTTAACCACTTCTGAGCTCTGAAATAGTGACAATAGTGGCAAAATATCGAAAATAGTGAGATAAGTGACACGATTTTAAAATAGTGAAAAATAGTGACAATAGTGACTCACTGGCAACCCTGATGAGGGAACATTTTATTTCATCATGACATTTTCTTTTCCAGGAAAATCGTTTGAGGGACGTTCATTGAAAAAAATATTAAATATTGAAACAAGCAACAAAAATATATGAATAAAAAGAACCAACAACTGGTCGGAATTGGAAAAAAAATCTATTTCAATCTTGAAAATTAATCAGCTCAATCAATTAAGGACTTAGGATTGACAAAACTAAGAAACATGGATATGTTTTGATGAAATTATTAAATATGAAATTAAATATTGAAAATTTGTCAAACATCGATGATTAAAAGATGAGTATGATTCTTCTCGAATGAAATTATAAGTATTGACGAGTGGACATTTTTTTAATTGACAGGGAATTTTCTTTTTTCAGAAAAATCGTTCGAGAGACGATGATTGACAAAATATTTTTAATAAAAATATTTTCTCACCACAGCCAGTGTCCATTGATATAGGCACTCGGATGATACCTCTCCAATCTATTGCTGTTAGTGTGACAAATTTTCGTGAGAATATCGATCCACTCTTTCTCCTCGACGCAATTTCCCGCTTGTACGTAAAGCGCTCTTTGTGGCTGTACAATTTGAAACATATTTTTCATCTTGAAAGAATCCTCGTGGAGTCTCTCGACCGCCAATATTTCCTCCAATAATATTCTACACAGAGGTTCTTTCCCTGAAACGAAAAAATTTAATATTATTGGGAAATGCGCTGTGCAAATAATGAAAATTGTTTATGCACCATTTCTTTTCTCTTTAAAATGACCTCGATCTTTTAGAATCAGGGTTGCAAGTAATGCAATACTTTTTGTAATGCATCGCCATTTTCATTACCCATTACAATGTAGTGTGTAATGGAAAAAAAATTCACTACCCATTACAATGTAGTGTGTAATCGACAAAATTTTGCTTGTTCACTACAACTTAATGTGTAATGAAAATTTTGGACATTTTTTATTATATCGTAGTAGTTTTTTGGCCTGGGTTAAAATGAGCTAAAACTAGTAATTAAGTGATCATTTAGAACAACAAGAAAAATTTCATGCTTAGTGCCCCACACTTTTGTTTTTAATCTTTCCTATTCTTTATAATTGACACTTTTATCATTTTCTTTTGTAATTGACACAGCGCCGGATTGCATATAGATGTTTTTTAGAATTTAAGGTAAGTAAGTCATTAAAATGTAATGCAAAATTGCAATCAAAGTTTTGTCCATTACACATTACATTATAATGAGTAATGCAAATTTGGTCCATTACACACTACATTCTAATGGGTAATGCAAGTTTTTTCCATTACACGCTACATTGTAATGGGCAATGGAAATTTTGTATTTTTTGCATATCTTCAAAATTGTTGCAATATAATTTTTGAATTTTTCCATGATTTTCGTACCTTTCGTCTTAGAGTAGGTCAGATCTTGCGTAGTCAGTCTGAAGTATCTCTGCTTGAAGTTTTTACGACCGAAACGTTTTCGTCCCTGGGCTCTTTTAATCATAACTCTGCGAATGAAAAATAATGTCTCGTCAATAATGAATCCACAAAAAATATAATTCGAGGAGACAAAAATCGATGGCGTGATGTATTCTCAACAAACCTCTTGCCACAATCAGCAGAGTGCACAAAGAGAAAGTATGTTCTATCAGAGGAAATCGAAGATAAGTAATTTCCCGATATATTCATTCTCGTTTAAGAATTATAGTTTAACGAATAGAAAAAATATATAAAAATGTACCCTTCTTTCAAAACCACCGGTTGCTCCTGCATTATCGTAGGTTTTTGTCGATTGATGCCGCTGCTACTACTCGTCGATATCAATTCCAAAAATTGCTTCACCGCCTGAATATGCTTGTCCGTATAAAATTCTCTGAAATACAGAACATTTTTTTTTCCAATCAAATTCGTCGAAACTACTTAATTAATGGGTGCGTCTTTCATTACAAATAAAAAAGTAATGTGTAATGTATGCATGTTCCATTACAAGTAATAAAAGTAATGTGTAATGGATGCATGTGACATTACAAATAAAAAAAATAAAATGTAACCAATGAGTGCTCCATTACAAATTACGATTGAAAAAAAAAAAAGTTATTTGTAGTGGAGAATATTCCATTACAATTTAATGATTTTTTTTCCCATTACACACTACATTGTAATGGGTAATGAAAATGGCAATGCATTACAAAAAATAATGCACCATTTGCACCTCTGCTTACAAAAATACTTTTTGGCAAATTAAAATGAAAATTACCTATAAACACATTCCATGTATTCCTCTTTGCAGACACTTCCGGCCCCACCGCGACAACTGACCAAATTCCCGAGGCTCTGTATTGTCTTCGATATGAGCGTAAGTGTTCTGTTTGTCTGAGTATCCTGTTTATGAAGCCAAAAAAAAATTCATACAGATCCAGTGAAAGAATTCGCCCGCAATAATCGTGAGAATTTTTGTCAATTACACAATAGTAGGACAAAAAAAAAACGTATGCTCACAATTTGCTCGTTCGTTATGTCGAATAAACGAGGTCCGAGAATCGCCGGTGCGAAGAAACGGAGAAATATAAAGCCGCTTATTACCGAATATCGTACTTCTTTGTTCTTTGGAAAATGCGTAGCTGCGAGCTCGCGCAGACACCAAAACATCTCGCACATCAAAGGTGGACATCTCACGCCGGATGTCGTTATCGCGGTAAAGACCCTTTCGACGTATTCCTGCGCAAGAGACAATGTTATAATAGAACGGAGAAAAAAAAACTGAATAAAATAATGAGAGCGCGTGAAATCCATTGTTTTTTGGAGGAGAAAGGAAGGAGGGAAAAAAGGAGGAAAAAAAAGAGCGTGGGACGATTTTTCAGCTTGTTTTCTCCTGTTCAACAGGTGTTTTCGCCAGTGACTCAAGATCTTGGCACATTTACCAGATAACAAAGATTGGGCGGAACCATGATTCTTGCCTTAAGATTCGCCAAATTGGCTTGTATAGTGTTGGAATCCTTGACTCGAGTCGGATCGATCTCGCACGGTTTACGCTCGAGAAATACTTGCTCCATCGCTGGTCTCAAAGTGCTGTGTAAGTAATGAAGACCCGCCAAACGCATACCTTCGTCCATCATCTTACTGACTAACGTGTTGCCCCGAAAAATAGTCGTTGGATCACTGCAAAAAAAAAAAAATGCTATTAGTTTTCAATTTCAATTAGTTTTCATCATGCAATGAATAGGGGTGTGCGAATTTTAGAATTTACGAATTATTCGAGACGAATCGCATCGAATAATTCTTACTACATATTCGGATCGAATAATTCGAACTACATATTCGAATCGAATGATTCGAACTAGATATTCGAATCGAATAATTCGAACTACATATTCGAATAATTCGAATAATTCGACCTACATATTCGAATAATTCGAATAGTTCGAACTATTCGTGCAGTAACATAGTCTAGTCTCTTATTTTTTTACTAGTATTTAGGGGTGTGCGAATATTCGAATTTACGAATAATTCGAATCGAGTTTTAAATTAAATAATTCGAACTATATATTCGAATTATTCGAATAATTCGAATCGAGTTTCAAATTGAATATTTCAATTACATATTCGAATAATTCGAACTACATATTCAAATAATTCGAACTACATATTCGAAATATTCGAATAGTTCGATATGTAATAACATAGTCTCTTATTTTTTACTAGTATTTAGGAATGTGCGAATATTCGAGTAATTTGAATCGAGTTTCAAATCAAATAATTCGAACTACATATTCGAATTATTCGAATAGTTCGAACTATTCGTGTAATAATACAGTCTCTTATTTTTTACTAGTATTTAGGAGTGTGGGAGTATTCGAATAGTTGGAACTATTCGTGGAATAACATAATCTCATTTTTTACTAGTATTTAGGGGTATGCGAATATTCGAATAATTCGTAAATTCGTATATTTGCAAACCCTTAATTACTAGTAAAAAATAAGAAACTATGTTACTACAATGGCTGTTTATGATGAAGATCTAAATAAATATTTGCATTATCGAAATTATTGAATGAATGTCAGTGGCTGTAAATTAAGCCAGATTTCAGAAGGAGGAAAAAAACAGTCATCGATCATAACGATAAAAATCATTTCTTATTTAACATTAAATAATTGTTAAAACTGAGAAAGAGAAACTAAAGCTAACGATTGACTTTTTTTTAAATTTGCATTAGAATTTATTCAAAATTTTTGAGAAATATATTGCAAATAAATAAAAATAGAATAACTTTTGAAAAACTCAATTACACTTTACTAATAATCAGCGTATTGAATTTATTTGTTAATTTTTCCAACGATGTATTTTCATAATATCTAAAAAAATATTCAAAATTTTACATTTCATTGAAAGGTTGGTAATGAAACTTTCTTTTAAAAGTTATGTTTTATCAAAATTTGCATTACTTCAGTAAGTGAGCCAAAAAAAAAAATACAATGATTAGGTTAAATATATGTTCGAACAACATCACTTTTTCATCGAAATCGATCAGTTCAAGAGCCAAAAACAGTTCGAATAATTCGAATTATTATTTTTTTGCTTTTAAACTCAATTGAATCGAATATTCGAATAATTTGAATTATTATTTCTTGCTCTTAAACTGATCGATTTCGATGAGGCAGTTACGTTGTTGTATTATATATTCAACTTAACCACAATATTAAAAAATATATATATATTTGAATTATTCGAATGGTTCGAATAATTCGAATATAGCGATTCGAATTCCGAATATCGATGAAATAATCGAATAATTAGAAAATTTGGTAAATTTCCATTTTTCATCAGATTTTCCAATTGGAATGGGAAAATCTTTCTCTGCGCCCATTTTTATGGGCAAAACTTTGAATTTCGTCGCGTTCGGTGAGAACAAAATGAACGAATAACAGACTCACGTTAATTTTGATATTTCGTGACTAGCTAACGCTCGCATGACCGATACGAGCTGACCTTGATGTACGAGAACGCGTACCAAAGGTTGGGCGGCCTCCATTTTGCTCGATACTATTTCACCGAGTATGTAAACAGCCGAAGACGTTATCGGTTGTATACCGACGCTCTGGAGCAGCAATCTTCGCAGTCTCTCGTAAACCTCCGATGGAAATACATGATCGGCGGTGTAATGAATTTTCAAGCGCAGAGAGCCGAGTCCGGTTATCGTGCTCGGCGATGTCGCGCTGCTCGCTATTTTGCTAGGACGATTTTTGGCTGAGCGCGGTTGCAAGAAGTACCAAGCTGTCGATGCGTTGGTCGATAATTTTTGCAAACCACGAAGCGTCACTCGCACCTCACCGAGGAAAGCCGATTGTTCTCCCATTCCCGGCGACGCGTGCCAAAGACCGACAACGACCTCGCCGACTTCACCGTCGATCGTGTAATGCGACACATCCTTGTCCTTCGATTCCGTCAATTCGGGCTGTTCGAGAAAGTAAAAAATTATTATTAATTATTAATATAATTATAATATATACGAGGCATTCCACGTCAAGTCGGCCGTCCCATTTTTTGAAATCACCAAAAATCGCAAACAAATTTTTATAAAGTAGTTCCAACTGTCAAGAAAATTCGTAATTTTTTTCAGATTTTTATATTACATATTTTAGCCGGAAAAAAATACAAAAAATTTTCTTGTTCCATTTCGTAACTCGAAAATTATTCATCGTACGAAAAAAAAAGTACAACAGGAAATTTAGGATTTCCAACGTACTTTTCACTGAAATTTTTTACAAACTCCTCCGAAAGCTCTGTACGCCATTTTTGGAGCAAATAATGTTTTGATATTTTTTTTCTCAGAATTGACATCTTCGATTCGTCTGTAGTTCAAACAGTTTTTTACTTGATATATTTACAGACTATACAAAAATTCGCTCAGTGGAGAATCCATTCCTTCCCATGCGTTTTTCATCCCAAATGAATACACAAATTTCTCTGTGCATTAACAGGGTTAAAACTATCTATAGATATTTTCTAAAGCCCGCATTTTTGTTTTTTTTTGTACTTTTCCAATTTTTTAAACTTTTTTCATTTTTATTTTTTTAAATATCTTTTTGTACATTTTAATAGACTTTATCAATGGACCCATTTACACCGATTGAGTACATTCAAATTTGAGTTAAAGCTACTCGCGTCTCTCGATTGCAAAAAATAATTAATTTACCCTCTTTGGATACACCGACGTTTCTATGGCCAATGAGTACTTTTTTAGTTCGATCAGGGCATGATTTTTGGGAAGGAAGCAACGATACTGCTTTGTTCCTGGAATCGTCTTCGCAGTATCAAAACGAGTCTATTTTATTATTTTTCCCTGTCTACAATTAATAATGATAAAATATCAATATCTACGCTATTTCGTTAGATCACTCTATAATGATAGATTGTATCGATAAAAATGCATTTGAAATAATGGATTCTCCTCTACGCCAATTTTTTTATAGTCTGTAAATATATCAAGTAAAAAACTGTTGAAACTACGGACGAATCGAAGATGTCAATTCTGAGGAAAAAAATATAAAAACATTATTTGCTCCGAAAATGGCATATAGAGCTTTCGGAGGAGTTTGTAAAAAAATTCAGTGAAAAGCACGTTGAAAATCCTAAATTTTATGTTCTACTTTTTTTTCGTACGATGAATAATTTTCGAGTTACGAAATGGGACAAACAAATTTTTTGTATTTTTTTCCGGCTTAAGAATGTGATTTAAAAATCTGAAAAAAATCACAAATTTTCTTGATAGTTGGAACTACTTTCTAAAAAATTGTATGCGATTTTTGGTGATTTCAAAAAATGGGTGGCTGACTTGACGTGGAAAGCCTCATATATATGAGGCATTCCATACCAAGTCGACCTGAGTGTGACCCTCGACCTAGCTGATTTCGTTTACGATTTTTAATGATTCTTCCAAATCAAAATGGCATTCAGAATGTTTTTCAGATTTTTAAAACCAAATTTGAGTACGTTATGATTTTTTAAACATTTTTTTTCCGAAAACTTCGAGGGCCCTAATTTAAAAATCTGAAAAAATTCTCAAAAATCCGGTGTTGGAAATGAAAATTTTTGAACCAAAATTCATTATGTCTATGCTTTCGCTTCCACCTCCATTTTAGGTTTTTATGAAGAAAATTTTAAAAAAATAGATGTAGAAATTAACTATTTTTTGAAAAATAGTGAAAACAATTTCCAATAATATTTGATTCTATTTTTGCATCTATTTTTTTTTTTGCGTTTTCTTCATAAAAACCTAAAATCGAGGCAGAAAGTATGAGAAGTATGAACGTGAGAGATTCTCTGTTTGACTTACCTCGAAAACAAATGTCTCGTTGAAATACGGTGATACTGTTTTTTTCTTCACTTTCGTGCGTTTTGATATTTGTTTACCATTGCTGTAGAGTACGGTTACGGTAGCGAATGGATCACAGCCGCCATTTTTAATAGTCAATTCGCTACACTCGATAACTCTGAAAGAAAAAAAGATAAAATGAATAAAATTTTAATTATTTACAGAGTAAATAAAAGTAAGGAAAACCTTGAAAAAATGATTGATATGAAAATTCATAATAATCTTGAGTTTTTAGTAAATTTGTGTTCAGTGGAGAAAAAATAGATATAAGTTTTGAAAAAAAAAAAAAAAAAAAAAACAAATTAAAAATATTTTGTTTTCGCATTTTGGCTAAAATTGAGGTGGTTCACTGAAATGACTAGCTTTTTTTTCTGGATGAAATATTGATTTTTCTGAATTTTATTCAGATTTTACAAAGTGGTCCTTTTTTTCGAAAAAAATAAATAAAATCCAAAAAACGCGTGGTAAAAAATTCTGAAAAAATTTGGGATAGTGTATTTCAATGGGTTTTTTTATACGAAAAATTTAGAGGAAAATCGGCATCATCGAGGCAAGATGTCGATCGAAATGGCGTGGATTGCCTCATTTATTTACATTTATTATTTCAATTATATTAATTCAAGGACTAACCGTACGGTGAGCTTTGGCTGTGCATGGCCAACCTGCGGTTGCAGTGCCAGCTCCAAATGAGCTTTTCCCTGCACCTCCGAATCAGCGTCAACTGGCCTCAATGGAAACCAATGCTCCTTGTTGTGGTAAGTAGCTAGATCCTCCCTCTTTATCGCTACTTTTCCCAATATTTTGTCCTGCTTCAAGTGCCTGTCCCTGTCGTAAACGTAAATTCCGAGATAACGAAATTTACGAGGTACCTCGAATTGAAACTCCTCGCCGAAGAAGGGGCTGATTTTTCATGGTCGAGGAAAAAAAAAGTTCAATTATTAAAAAAATAAAATAAGGTAAAAATATTGAGAAATATTCACGGTTAAAAAAATAATTCAAGTAAGTAAAAAAAAAAAAATAATGCATTACTTTTTTTAATGCATTTGCATTTTCATTAACCATTAACCATTAAACTTTAATGGTTAATGGCAATTATTTTCATTAACCATTGAATTTTAATGTTTAATGGCAATTATTTCCATTAACCATTAAAATTTAAAGGTTAATGGAAATTATTTCAATTAAAATAAAAAATTTAAATTTATTAAAATTTAATGGTTAATGTTAAGAATTATAATATAGATGCTTTTCAGAATTTAAGGTACCTGGAAATCTAAGTCCTAAATCAATCAAATGTGATGCAAAATTGCAATTATTTATTCATCTATATTTTTCCATTCCCAAAATTCCAATCAAAGCTTTGTCCATTACACATTACATTGCAATGGGTAATGGAAATTTTTTCTATTACACACTACATTGTAATGAGCAGGGTTGCAAATAATGCATTACTCTTTGAATGCATTTCCATTAACCATTAAATTTTAATTTGTTAATGGAAATTATTTCTGTTGACCATTAAATGTTAATGGTTAATGAAAATTATTTCCATTAAGCGTTAAATTTCCATTAGTCATTAAAAAAGTAATGGCTAATTACTTTTTCATTAAAAATTTCGCAACCTTGCTCAAGAGCTTGTAAATTACGAAAATCAAGAGATATGAAAAAAAATTAAAAAATCAAGAATTATGAAAAAAATTGAAAAACCATGAATTATGAACAAAAAATTGAAAAATAAAGAATGATGAAAAAAATTGAAAAATCAAGAATTATGAAAAAAAATGAAAAATCATGAATTATGAAAAAAATTGAAAAATCAATAATTATGAAAAAAAAATTGTACTAACTTGAGGGTTCTTTCGATTGTGGTGGTGCGAAATATTTCCTCCTGGTCGAGGGATAAGGCACAATAAACGTCTCTCGTTCCAGGCGATCCATGACCTCGACTCAGCAAATTTTTAGCTTCACCTGAGGATGAAAAATAATTTTTTTTTTAAATTAAAAAGGAAAAAAAATGAAATTCAACAAATCTCACGCGTATCATTGAAAAATAGATCTCTTGAAAATGTTGAATTCTCGTCGAGGTGGAATTTCAGGTGGAAAAATATAAAGCGACGAGACAAAAGAAAAAATCGAATCGTTATCGCTGTTATCTGTTCGTCGAGTGGCACATTTTTTGTTCTCTTCTTTTTTTTTTCTTTTTCGTTCCTCATTCTCGCCACTCAAGGATATTCACCAAGTTATTTACAACGTGTCGTCGTAGAAAATAGCTGAATGAAACAGCCGCGTGTCGCCATATGAGCACTCGACGGGTTGAGTCATGGTCCATCGACGATTATTTACATCGTTGAAAAACGTTCATGAATGAAATTACAATAACCGCGTTGTGAGTGTATATGGGGCATTCCATGGCAAATCGACCACTTTCAAACCCGACCCCTTTCGATTGGCATGAAATTTGTTTTTCCTTTTCTACGTCGTTAAAAACATTTTTCAGGAAATTTTCAAATTTTTTTACCCAACCAAATAGCTTTTTTTTCCAAATAGCTATAACTTCTTCAAAAATTGATCGACTCGGACGTTTTTTTTTCAAAATTTTCGTCCTTAAATGTACTTACCGAAAAAAAATAGAACAAAATAGTAAGATATTAAAATCCATGAAACTTTTCACTTTTTCGAGAAAAATTATATTTTTCTCGAAGTTGGTCATTGTAAATTGTTTTGTTTCACTCAAAAAATACTTTGATCGATTTGAAAATTTCCTGAAAAATGTTTTCAATGGGGTAGAAAGGGAAAAAAAATTCAGCCAAATCGAAAGGGGTCGGATTTAAAAAGTGTCGATTTCACATGGAGAACTCCATATACAGCGTGACTAACGGGTGAAACAAGAAGTAACGAGCGAGGAATAATTCATAGGAGACTAATTTCTTCATTCCAGTATGTCGAAAAATTTATTTCTCGTTTATTCTAATGAAAATTCAGATAACGATTCGTCAAAGGTCGAAGAAATTCACGAAATTGTCTGGACATTTTTTTTTCTAAATTCGAAAACTAAAAAACCGCGAAAAAAACCCTGCAAATTGGAAAGATTTCAATTGAGAAAAGCAATGGCCCAGTCAACATGGCGGCTTTAAAAATTTGAATTTCAACATTCAAGATGGCCGCCCGGGCAGCCATTTTGCGGCAAAACGAAATTCGTTGAAGATTCGCATCTGAAGGTCATCGACGCAATGGATTTCGAATTGAATGGGTGTAAATTGATTTTAGGGGCCAGTTTTTTTTTCAAAATTATCGATAAATTAACGTGAGATATGTTTATTTCATATCGTTCCCATTCACAATTGGGAGATGAAAAGGATAAACCAGAAATTGCAGAGAGAGAAAAAGAGAGAGAGAGAGAGAGAGAGAGAGAGAGAGAGAGAGGGGGAGAGAGAGGGAGGGAGGGAGAGGGAGAGAGAGAGATGGACGGGGGTGGACAAGCGGACGTACAAAACGCAGGATGTACTTATGCCGTTTGGCCGTATACACTCTAATGACTTTCTCAGCCCTGCTCTGTCCGCTCTTCCTTCGCATATGCATTTCATATATTCCACGAAATCAGCGTTGCATAAACTAACACGTTTACGCATCCCGATTGATAGATGTATCGAGTATGTAAGTTAACACGCGATATATATGGGGCACTCCGAGTAAAATCGAGCAGTCGCATGTATGGGGCGTTCCCAGTGGCATCGACCGTCGTCATATATAGGCCATTCCAAATCAAGTGGCACTGTTGCAGGGCTTTCCGAGTGAAACGAGCTCGCATGTATGGGGCATTTAAGGTAAAATCAACTCTACGAGTATGAAATGCTTTACGAAGAATGTTCTTGCGGTAAAAACTGTTTTAATTGAATTAATTCTAATTGAGTAAATTCTATACATGGGGCGTTCCCAGTTTAATCGACCGGTTCCATATACATGTATGGGCCATTCCAAATCAAGTGTTACGCTATAGGGCTTTCCGAGTGAAATCAGCTCGCATATATGGGGCATTCTGGATAGAGTCAACGAGTTTGAACTACTTTACAAAGAATGTTCTTCCGGTATGGAAGAGTTTTTATTAAATTAATTGTAATTAACTAAATTCTATGTCAACGCGGCTAGGATTTATGAGTTTTATTTCATGATCGAAGCGCGCCTGCCGAATCAACATGGAATGCTCCATATACGTGTGTATTATGTATTGAAATAATTTTTGCAGCACGCCTTATATTATTATATTATGATGAGCGCGAGTTTGCGAGAAGCTCGTAACCCGAGACACCCCCCCCCCCCGCCTCCGGGAATGCAACGCGTTATAGAAACGTTATTCGCTCCATATTAGTAGACGACAATTGAAAACGTTTTAAATCGCGAGACTGTCATTCCCCATAAATATACATATGTATATATGAGGCAATCCACGCCATTTCGATCAACTTCTTGCCTTGATTTTCCTCTAAATTATTTATAGTAAAAAACACATTGAAAAAAAAATTTCCAAATTCTTTCAGAATTTTTTGGCGTTTTTTTTTAGGGACCTCTTTGAAAATCTGAAAATTCAGAATAATCTAATAAAATATAACAACATTTTTGGGCTTTGTTCCAAAATGGAGATTTCAATACTCTATGGGTGATTTTTTTTTTCAATTTTTTCAATTTTACTCATAGATTAAATCTCCATTTTGAACCGAAGCCCAAAAAATTTGTTACATCTTTATTAGATTTTTCTGAATTTTTTCAGCTTTTACAAAGTTGTCCTTCTTTTTCAAAGAAAAAAAATAAAATGCAAAAAAGCGTGGCCAAAAAATTCTGGGAAAATGTATTTCAATGTGTTTTTTTAATATAAAAAATTTAGAAGAAAATCGAAGACATCAAGGCAAGATGTTAATCGAAATGGCGTGGATTGCCTCATATATATCGTTAAATGTTGCGTTATCCTCTTTGAATTCAGTCACGAATGCAACGAAATTGTCAACACATTTCGTTTATGGCGAAGACGTTTTTCGCAGCGATTAATTGATCATTCGTAAAGAAGAGGATATTAGTCATGGATTCGTCACGTTTTTTTTTCTCATGTCACGGAAAATTTCGAAGAAAAATCGTAAAACAAATGTGAAACTCCTCAAATCGAGCAGTTTGAATTTGAATTTTCGCGGGCTTTTCCCAGCGACGTGCGTTTTTTTCTTCATGAATGAAACACACGCGGTTGTTGATCGAATTTTACAAATCGTCTCGCCGACGTTTCTTCTTTTTTTATCCCCCCCTTCACGCGAAATTCTCGCGTGTCCTCCCCCCCTCCAATCTAAAGTAAAACACGCAGGCGTGCAAATAGCGCGAAAGCGAGCGTCCATTCACGAAATAGCCGAGAAAACGATTACAATTCCCTCTCCCCTCGTTTGTATCCGATACGAGACGCGAATGTCCCAGATATTAATTTCCCAACGAAGTTAAGCTTCCCGATTCATATTTCACTTTTTTCCCCCATTTATTATTAATATATTTATTACCCATTACACTGCATAATATGAAATGGATAAGTGTACCATTACAAAATACAAAAGTAATGTGTAATGGATGCATCTTCCATTACAAATAAAAAAAATAACGTGTAATAACTGATTGCTCCATTACAAAGAAAATCAATAAAATTGTTAAAGTAGAAAAACAAGAGTCTTTGTCAATCTGGATGCTTTCGAAACAAAACAAACATTTGTAATGGAATATTCTCCACTGCAAATTACTTTTTTTAAACATTGTAATTTGTAATGGAAAGTGCATACATTATACATTACTTTTTTTTATTTGTAATGGAATACGCATCCATTACACATTACTTTTTTATTTGTAATGGCACATGCATTCATTACACATTACTTTTTTAATTTGTAATATAACACGCATCCATTATACATTATACTATTTTCATTTGTAATGGACCATGGATACATTACACATTACTTTTTTTTTGTAATGGAAAACTTGTTCAAGACACATTGTTTAAAGTAATGGGTAATGCATTACTTTTACATTACCATTTTCACAACTCTGTTTGCAATGACATTTGGGAAAGGGAAAAAGTGAAAAAAACGGCATTTCCGGTTTGCTCGACCGTCCGCGTTTGGAGAAGATGCAGACGAAATTGGTGGCTTTCTAACCTCAAAGGGGAGAAAAAGAAAACGTTGAATCGTGCTGCATTTTTCCCGTGAACAAGAGATCCGTGAAAAGATCTCGGTGGATATATTATTTTCGAGTATCACGCAGAAAGACGAAACGCCGCGGGGAATCGCTGGGACGACAGAAAGACGCGCGTGGGAGTCCCAGGAGCGAGAAAGATGAAATCCAGGGACGGCGTGAGAAGGGGGGGGGGGCGAGCGGGGGGCGCGCGGAGCATTGAGAATGTAACGCTTGTCTCGGCCCAAGTTTTGTTTCTCGACGAGGAAACGCCATCAGCGAGTCGTCTCTCGCTAATAATTCAGTCGAGAATAAAAAAAAGGATTGAAAGAGAAGAAAACTGCGTGGCTTGAATTACGACGAATCGAGTATACACACGAATATATATATGTATGTAGGACACACATTTAAGATATTATTTCCTAATTTTATTTCCTAAGGATTTGACAAAGAGGAGAATCGACAGGAATATTCTAAATATCCGAAGAGTCACGAAATAATCCTGAATTTTCGTGATCTTCGGGATGAGTGAAAACGAAAAAAAAACTTGTATCTTTCGTCATCGAATATTCGTGATTTTTTTTTTCACCACACTCGAAGAACACCCACATCTAGCGGACACGAACACGAACTTCAACACACGCACGAAAAACACCAGAAAGAGAGAGAGAGATTCGTAGAGAATCGAACGTAAATTAGGTAATTTTCACGAAAAAACGAAATTTTAATGGGCCAAATGGGAAAGCCGAATTTCTTCCAAGTTTTGCCGTGTTTCACGCGTGTTTACGATCACGAAGAACCAAAAAAAATCCTTCTATCACGAGGAAACGTTTTCAACCTTTTCGTTGATTTTCTTTTTCTTCTCTCTCTCTCGGTCTCGCGGATTTTTTTTTCTTATTTTCGTACCGATTTTGATCTTTAGTCTCTCTTCAACGCGGACTAGGCGCGTCTCCTCGGCCATGTTACCTCCATGACACTAGTCAGTGACTACACGAACCACACGAAACGCGGTGGCGCGGCTCCTCTCTTCTCCCTCTCTCTCTTTCTCACGCACGTCGGTTCATTCTGTGAATGGGTTTTCTCGCTGCAGGGCCGTAGCGTCGAGCGGCGTCAGAGGGGGCCACTTACCTCGCTGAAAGGGCTCTCCACTTGCCGCCGCTTGCCGCTGTTTGCCGCGTCAGTCGCGCTACTCCTCACGTTTGTGCCGTCGTTGCTTTTTCGCCACTCGTCGCCGCAATGTTTCTCACTCTTTTTTTTGCTTTATCGACGATTTCGCGAGTGGGAGGTGGAAAAAGAAGGATGAAAAAGTACCGCGGTTGGTACGTTTTCTTTTTTCAATCACGATTTCGAAAAAAAAACAAAAATGTGGGCGGCTGTAGGTTAAGCGCGCGTCGACATTTTCAACGAGCAGCGCCCCCGTCGGAGATCGTTCGAAGCATCGGCATAACCTCAAACTTTGACGATTTTTGCCATCTATCCGAAAGGAAGAAGATGTTTGGGGTTACTCTAACTTTCTTAATTCAACAGTTATCACGCTGAAATTTTTTGTGGAGATACGTTCAATGACAAGGAGAAATAATACCGAACTTCAGAAAAATCGCTCGAGAGGTTCGGCTAAAATTTTTTTTTTTTAATTTCCAATACATTTTGTTTATGCTCCAATATTCGCTTTTTTAAAAGTATCGAGCTGAAACTTTTTGCATATACACTGGATGAATTGTTAGTGTTGAATTTGCTGAAAAACACTCTGAAAAAAATCTGCACGATTTTTCTGCTCTTTCGACCACATTTTTTTGGCACTTACTATTTATCGATAGAGTTTTACTTGCATAACTTTTTCAAAAGTTCTTTGGCACTTACTATTTATTTTTCTCCGTTGATATCAATGCATTTTGTCATGTGAATGAAACGTCGAATGTATAATAATGATAATTCGTGACGACAGTGAAGACGATGACGAAGAGAGGAAGAATCGCTCGGAGATTTCAAAATTCCCATTTTGCCGAGCCTCCCACTTGTTCAATATGGCGTTCCACTTAATCGCATTGTTATGAGAAAAATATAGTAGGACAATGTACGAGTGGAAAAGGAAAAAAGAAAATGTACTACTGTGAGAGTCGTATACTTCCGGGGCTCCAGTAATTTTTTCTCTTTCTTGAGAATTAGATTGTTGCAACTCTTGAGAACATCAGAAACGTCTTGATTATGAACATAAATATATATGGGTCATTCCCTGTTAAATCGACGGACAGTTGGAATCAACTCCTTTCAATTTCTATGAAATTTGGTCGGGAGTTTTCGTTTTCAATTGAACGAAGTTCTACCGAAGGAAAAACAATTAAAAATTTAGTTTCGAAATTTATGCAAAATTCAACAATTCTTCAAATCTTTCAAGTTTATTTCTTTAAATATCTTGAAAACTATTACAGTTACGAAAAATCGTTCCAAATTCGTTTTAAAAAGTATACTTCGGGCTACGAAAAAAAAAATATTAAATTTATTAAATATTAAATTTAAATTATTTTTCCTTTGGTAGAACTCTGTTTTATGGAAAACGAAAGCTTCTGACCAAATTTCATGGAAATTGAGAGGGGTCAATTCCAACTGTTGTTTGATTTGACATGGAATGACCCACATATTACACACTAATATATAGACCAGGTGAATAACTACAATATACAGAGAAAACCTGGATTCAGGAAATATTTTGTTAATTGAATTCGACAAAATTGCCTGGATTCAATCGAAGGTAGAATTTATTAAATTAATCACGAAGTTTTTAACAATTTTGGAAAAAAATTCTATATGCTCTGATTTTAATAGAGCCATTTTTTTTTGCAATCATTGGGGAGGAAGGAACAAAAACATGTTTCAGAATCATTGAAATTGGACGAATTATCGTTCATTCGACGATTACAAATTGGGGGGGGGGGGCTCGTGAGGACAATTGACAAAGCGATAAGATAATGACGGTATTATCAATGAAAAGATTTTTAATCAATGAAAATTCATATATATCGTGGCGTTATTTTATATACGATTATATATGAGAGATTCTTTGGAATACCAGCAAAAATGAAAAAAAAAAATCTCAAGTTTGATATTATTATTATTATTATTTAATTATTAGAAATTAACGGAATATCTTTTATTGTTGTTTAATGAAAAATGTGAAAACAGCTCGAATAACATATATAATTAAAAATATTTTATTCATTAGGGAGATGGAAAAATTTTCAACAAATGCTAAATTTACATAAGATCATTCGTCGTAGATAAGAGAAATGTGTGGATAATTACGTTATCGGAGAATTCACGATTTTTCGCATGAGATATCGTACGAATGTAATTTATACTTAATATAAAATTCCTCTCACTCTCTCAGAAAAACAATGTGTAAACGCCGTAGCGTTGAGTATGAGACTTTCGACTAACCGAATTAATTTCTATGCCGGAAATCCGAGCCCTGGATTCCTGTGATACATTTTATTTTTTTAACATTTTTTCCTCACAATGGAATTGAAATTTTTTAATAAAAAAAAAATGCTCATTGATTATTTAATATTTATTTTTTTAATAATGGAGAAAAAAATGTAAGCTGTTATTATTTTTACTCCAAAATTTTTATAGATTATTCTCTTAAAAATCATTGACTCAGTTTATTATTAATACATATTTATCAATTAAATCTATCAAATCCTAGAAAAATTATTCAGTTTTTAAAAAATTCGGTTCTCAAATTATTGCTCAAAAATAATGAAATGAAATTAGAAAAATAATAATTGAAAAATTTATAAATAATTCGTTGAAATATTCATGAATATTTCTTTGTTTTTAATTTTTATTTAAAGTTGATTGAATGGAAAAAAATAAATAAAAACCAATATTGAGATCCAGAATTAATTGGGATAATTGAATCAATAAATCATAATTGAAAATTGTTGATTCCACTTTCCAATTATTTTAAAAATTATTTATTGAATTTATACAAATGCAGATTTTTTTATTTTGTCAAATCTACATTCAAATCGTATCCGAGTATATATTAGGGTGATTTTTTTCGCCTTTTTTTATATTTCTTTCACTCCCCACCCGAAATTTTGTTGCATATGCCTGAAAGAAAATTCCCTGAAAATAACAGCCTTTAATATTAATATTAAGTACTTTCCCTTCGCGTGACAAGTTTTTCCATCTAAAATACACGTAGATCAAAAACTTTTTTCTTCAAAAATTTACCACTCCGCGGTTTTTTATGCTATCGCATTGATTTTGGTCGCAATTTACTCAGAATTGAACGATCTTTGAAAGTGTTCTCAACAGCGTAAGTGTAACTTACACTGGTGAGATGGTACGAGGTCACTAAAGTTGATTTTTACCTACAATTCTCGTTTTTTCGCTGCTATCTCCGAAATGATTAACTTTACCGAAAAAATGTAAAGGAAAACTTGTCTGGAAATTCAATTTCTTACAAAAAAGGTCCTTTAGACCTAATTGCTAAAATCAATATTCCCTAAGATATTGAAACTTAACTTATTTGCGATATGAAAATTTTTATGGATTATCGAACCAAAAGTTTCAAATTGTTGATATTCCATATCGTATCACCACTCGTGATATGATATGTGTTATGGTGATATGATATAGAATATCAACAATTAAAAACTTTCGGTTCGATAAACTATACAAATTTTATACCATAAATAAGTTACGGTTCAATATCTCAAGAGATATTAATTTTAGCAGTTAGGTCTAAAGGACCTTTATTGTAGGAAATTAAATTTCCAACAAAATTTCCCGTTACGATTTTTCGGTTAAGTTAATCATTTCGGAGATAACAGCCAAAAATCGAGAATTTTGGGTAAAAATCAACTTTAGGGACTCGCACCATCTCACCAGTGTAAGTTACACTTACGCTGTTCAGGACACTTTTAAAGATCGTTCGATTCTACGTGAATTGCGACCAAAATCAATGTGATAGCATAAAAAACCGCGGAGTGGTAAAATTTAAAAAAAAAAAGTTTTTCATTCACGTGTATTTTAGATGGAAAAACTTATCACGCGAAGGGGAAGTACTTAATATTAATATTAACGGCTGTAATTTTTAGGGAATTTTCTTTCAGACATATATAACAAAATTTCGGGTGGGGAGTGGAAACAATAATTTTTTTTTTTTAAATCACCCTAATATATATAGTATATATAAATTCACAAATGCACCGAAGTGAAGGTGTATTGGAGGAGAGGAAGCGGGCCATTGCGCCATCAGGAAGTGGCTCACTGCTTTTATATACATGAACTCAGAGTTAACCAACACACACTCATCGTGGTAAAGTACGAGAGAGAGAGAGAGAGAGATTTGAATAAATATAAAAAAACTCCAAATCAAATTGATTTTTAATATTATAATTTTTTAAACTTTTTGTAATTGTTAAAATTTTTAATAATTTTTAGAGTCCTTAAATATTTACTTTTGCATAAATATTAACATTTAATGGATCGATTATTATTATTAATTTAGATCGATTTTAAACGAAGTACAATTTTAAAAAAAATGTTTTATATTAGTTAATATTTAAAAAAAAAATTTTGGCGAGGGGAAACAATATTAAAATTTTATCGAACGATTATTATTTAACAGAAAAATGATTATTTTATTTATACAATTAATCGACACGGTATGAAAAAAACGCGGGAAAAAAACAGCGGTTTTCGTCGAAGCCGAAAAAAAAACCTCACAGATGCAACAGACCAAACACGTGGTTTCGTCGCTTGATAACTTTTTGCAACTTTTATACCGGGTGTCGCGTTTCGCGTCGATTCCCGTCTTAAATATTTTATAATCCCAAAGAATTTGAATTGAATTTAAATTGCGTAAATTTGATTGAAAAAAAAATTGAAAATGAAGATATAATTGAGAATTGAAATTTCAATTGATAAAAATATAAATTCCTATTGAAAATCTACGAAAATGTTGATCTAAACTCTCTTCGATAAATTTAAAAATTGAAATACAGCCATTAACCGATTAAATTTTTGCCAAAATGCAAAAAAAAAAAAAAATTTTTTTTTTTTTTCGAGCCTTTTAGATCGATGAATTTTTTTCTCCCTGAACACGAATCTACCAATAGTTTTTTCAAAAAAAAAATCAAAATTTTCATGAATTTTCATTAAAAAACCTTTGCTCAATTTTATAATATAAAAATATTTTTAATAAAATATCTTTTTATTAGCATAATTGAAAAAAAAATCCATCATTTTTGTAATTCACTTTCCTTAGAATTAATTATTATAAACGGAAGCAACAATTGCCAGGACAAATCCTCGTTGCAAATTAAATTAAATGAACGCTTTGAAAAGACGTCGACGTTAATTGCTCTCGAACATTGGTACAGTCCTATTAAAATTAAAATTAAAAAAAAAGCTCTCCATCTCATTTCTCACTGACGAATCTCTCATATTTCCAGTCAAGAGTATTCTCGCGGCAAAAGAACACAGGACGGGAATATATAAAAGGAATGACGACTTTCCGCTCGTTGGCTCATTCTCTCCGTCACACATTACTATATATACCATTTTTTTTCTTTTTTTTCTTAAAGTAGTATTACGCGGTTCGTCGTCATCGAGACGGAATTCCGGGATGATTTCCGTATGTAATTGTAAAAAAAAAAAAAAAACTATCGTGAGAGTCATCGCGTTTCCCAATCCACAAGAAATAAATTTTATTGTTGTTATTATACTTTTTATGAAAAAATATTAAATAATATTAATTATTATATTATAATATTATTTATTATACATATATTGATTAATATTGAATATTAAATAAGAATTCATAATTTCTTTTTTTAATTTTTAAAATTATCTTGCGACATAAATATTTATGATTTATAATTTAATAATTACAACTACGGAATATAATTTTTTCAAAATCTAGAATAATTGAATATTGTTTAAAAATATTCGATGGAATGGAAAATTGAATTAAATTGAATAACAAACGCTCCGAGTAATTCATAATTAATCGAATTATCATTGGTAATGCTTCGAGTGACGGGCAATTAAATATTGAATTCGGTAAAGAAAGTATTTTTTGCTGCCCATCATTGTTGTGAAAGCCCCTCCGGGCGGATGGGCTTCCTCCCTCAACTCTATCTCTGTGCCATCTATATATGTATATATAGTGCTACTAAAACCAGGATGGTGAATTTTATTTTTTACGTGTGCCCAAAGTTTGATTTTACTCGTCATTATTTGTGAAAATTAAATTTAAACAATTTATAAATGTTCAGTGAAAATTATTGCTACAAATTGTTATCAATAATTCAAGAAAAGGAAAGGAATTTTTTTATAGCATATTTTATTACTTTACATCTTAATACATATTAATATTTTAATTATTTTCTTATATATTATATTGCATATTCTAATATCATTTTTGTTTGTTTACTAGATCATTCGTAAATATTCGCGTGGGCGAGTGCAACAAAGTTCGCTGGAATCGACGAAAACGACCTCCGTTCGATTCTTCAAGTGCCCGAAATATCCCATCCAACATAATCGGTGTATCAAACGTGAGTACTGCACCAGTGACTTTTACATGTACATATATATATACATGTGTGTGTATAGCAAAAGCTCGGAGCGTGGACTTTATATTTAGAATATAGAGCTCGAGGGGCCAATATTCGTCTGTGAAAATAACGATAAATCCAAGGAGGTGAACGGGTAACTTCGTTAAGGCGGAGAGAGAATTAAAAAATAGAATTTCGTTTGAATATGCTTGAAATTCCCGCCGATATTGCGGAAGCGCGCGTGGCGCCATCTAACAGAGTTTGGCGACAACGTCTCGCCAATGTGGCAAAAGCCAAGATGGCCGCGCGACGAGTGCGCGCGACGGCGCGTCTGGGCGCGTCGTCAGGTGTTCTCTGATATCGTCAACAAACAGTTTCCCGAAACTCTTCCGTGTTTCTTTTACAAATATCGAGTGTTTACAGTGTTTATAATTTGCGAAAAGGAATTCAATCATGAATCTACTATCGTTATTCCAAATGGACACGAACATTGCTTGAAAAATCCAGTCAAAGCGTCCATGAAAAATTGTCCATTGGGCGCGTCGCCGTTTGTTGTTTGTTCCGACTCCGATTATGAAATATCGAACAATCGACGATAAAATGGAAGAAATGTGAGTAATAAGAATGCTTATCGAACAAAAAGAATCGTGCGATTGACGAAAGTCGTCTGGAATTTGGATTTTCTAAGATATTTGTCGTCGATGAAAATAACCCCAAAAAATTGATGCTGCGAGCATTCGATGAATAAAGCAACGTCGAGGACTCGTTCGTAGCACGATGGCGTGAAAATCAGGGCGTCATCGATGTTTGACGTCTTTTGAAGCTTTCCAAGCCCGCTTGAAACGCGGGGAATCAATTCTTTTCGCTCGTAACCTCAAAAATGCAACGCATTATTCTCGAAGAAATGACGAACGACGCGTCGGATTCGTTGTTCTGTCTAGTTTGCGACTCACGTTTGAGCGTCGCTTCCTCGCTCAACGTATTTTACACTTATCTGCCGAGAAACGGCGAATTACTGGCAAGTTTCGTAATGCAAATTTTGCATCCTTCCTCCGCCGATTTAGCTGGAACTCACGTCTGTCTGCGATGCTACGACCTTTTCAGGAGTCTCGAGCAAGCGCAGTGGACAGTGTCCAGTGTGAGACGCGAAATCCTGGACATTTATGACTCGAGAGAAACCAAGATTTACAGAGCCAAAGAGATCTCCGCTTCCGGCGACGTAACGCAAGGAAACGAGGTATTCGTCGAAGCATCAGCGGCGGCGAGTGCCAAAAGGATCACCGAGGAAAACGAATTTGCTGAAATTAGCGTTTCGGGACTGTCGGAGAACGATGGAGGGAAAAATATCATCTCGAGCGAGTCGTGTCCGAGCGTTATTCAAGATTTCAATGTTCTTAACGCGGAGATCAAAGAAGCGTCGAGGAGCTTCCTGGAGGAGAAACCACATCTGGACAACATCGATAATTTGCTCGACCTCGTTAAATCGGAAACAGACGCGAAAGCCAACGAAATTGATCGAAAATCTTTGCGGAACGACGGTGGAGAGATTGGCGCGATAGTCGATGAATTTTCAAAAATAACGGAATTTTCAAAAATAACGGAATTCTCATCTTCGAATCTTGCGAATGATTTCGCGGATAAAAACGACCCTGCTTTTTCGTCCGAGGATACGACTGACAGTCGCAAGCTGGAGAACGATGTTGGTTCCCGGAAATCCGGGAGAATTTCGAAATATAGCCAAAAACCGTTGAAATACACGTGCGCCACGTGCGATAAAAAGTGGCGGACATCCGCTGAACTAAAGACTCACGTTAAGTCCCATTCGAATTTGAGGCCTTACATGTGCGAAAAATGCGGACAAGCGTACAAACACAAGCATGCACTTGAGATTCACGTTGGAATGCACAACGGCGTGAGTCCTTTTCAGTGCAAAGTTTGCGACAAATGCTTCACGCAAAAAGGTGCCCTCATGCGACACTTGCCGATGCACACTGGCGAAATGCCTTATCAGTGCGAATTGTGCGGCAAACGTTTTGTACATCATACTTCCTATAACATGCACGCTTTGTCGCATACGGGAAAAAAATCGTATCAGTGTCACGTGAGTTTATTTTTTTTTCAAAATAATTGATATATCGAATTATCGATGTAGAGATGGAGAGTAAATTGTTACTCATGTAACATAGCAATTTTTAATTACAAAATTAATTATACTAATTAAAAATATAATTTAATCACTAATTACAATGCTATTTGTAATCAGAGTTGGGCAGCATCAATTTTATTTTCAATCCAATTACATATTTAATTACATATTTTTGAGCCTTGTAACTGAATTGGATTCAATTGCTAATTATTTCGGTCATCCATCACTGGATGCATTTTAACTACATGTAATTCAGAAGCAAATCGTATAATTACTTAGTATCGATGCTAGAAGTAATGCAATCACATCTAAGCAGGGTTGTAAATAATGCATTACGTTTTTAAATGCATTTGCATTTCATTAACCATAAACCATTAAAATTTAATGGAAATTATTTTCATTAACCATTAAAATTTAATCGTTGATGGAAATTATTGTCATTAACCATTAAATGTTAATGGTCAATGAAAATGCAATTGCATTAAAAAAAGTAATGCATTATTTGCAACCGTGCCCATTACAATGTAGTGTGTAATAGAAAAAAATTTCCATTACCCACTGCAATGTAATGTGTAATGGACGAAACTTTGATTGCAATTTTGGGAATGGAAAAACATAAATGAATAAATTATTGCGGTTTTGCATTACATTTTATTGACTTAGGACTTAGATTTTTAGAATTATAATGTAGATGCTTTTTAGAATTTAAGGTGAAAATCTAAGTCCTAAGTCAATAAAATGTAATGCAAAATTGTAATAATTTTATCATCTATATTTTTCCATTCCCAAAATGGCAATCAAAGTTTTGTCCATTACACATTACATTGCAATGGGTAATGGAAATTTGTTCTATTACACTCTACATTGTAATGGGCAGGGTTGCAAATAATGCGTTACTTTTTTTTTTAATGCAATTGCATTTTCATTAACTATTAATATGTAATGGTTAATGAAAATAATTTTCATTAACCATTAAATTTTAATGGTTAATAAAAATAATTTCCATTAATCATTAAATTTTAATAGTCAATGAAAGTAATTTCCATTAACCATTAAATTTTAATGGTCAATAAAAGTAATTTCCATTAACCATTAAATTTTAATGGTCAATAAAAGTAATTTCCATTAATCATTAAATTTTAATGGTTAATGAAAATAATTTCCATTAACCATTAAATTTTAATGGTTAATGAAAATAATTTCCATTAACCTATAATCGATTCTCGAAAAACTTGATGAATTTGGAACTTCAAATCTATCAGATTTTTTTCGTACTAATATTGATTTTTTTTTTTTCGTTGCAGGTGTGCGATTTATCTCTTTTGTCAACATCACACTTGAAACGTCACATGAGAGTGCACACGGGTGAAAAACCGCATAGTTGTTCGTTTTGCGGGAAAAGTTTCGCCGAGAGATACAATTTATTTTCTCACCAAAAAATTCACCATCCGCCTGAAATAATGACAGAGGCAGCGAAGAAAACTACGTTTGAGTGAGCGAATTTTTATTTTCTCATTTTTCAATTATTCGCTCGAAATACAAATTCTTTGTGACGATAATTTATTCTTTTTTCAACAGATGCAAACGATGCGATGCGATATTCGAAAAAAAACAAAAGCTCAACGAACACATGAGGGAACATGAGAAAAATGACTCGACGAACGTAGGATTGATGGAGGAAAATTGGCGCGAGGAAGATTATCGGAAATTCGCCAATTCTCATATTATCATGAGCGAGACTCAGAGCGATAATCAAATTTCAGAAATTACACAAGAATCAATGACGATTCTTATGTCGGAGGGCAATTACAACGGAAGTCTCGGTGTTGTAATGCAAACCGGAAATTTGGAAAACGTTGCGGATATCGGTAAAACACGAATATGACGATTCTCGGCTAGAGTCGAAAATTTTATGATTTTTTTTTTCGTTAATTATGAGATTGTTTTTTTTTTCGAGATTTCAATGAATCTCGAGTTTCGCGATTTGAACCAGAGTTGTGAATATAGTAATGTAAAAGTAATGCATTACCCATTACTTTAAACAATGTGTATTGGACAAGTTTTCCATTACAAATTACAAAAGTAATGTGTAATGGATGCGTGTTCCATTACAATTTAAAAAAAGTAATTCGCAATGGATGCATATCCCATTACAAATAAAAAAAGCAATGTGTAATGGATGCATGTGCCATTACAAATAAGAAAGTAATGTGTAATGGATGTGTGTTCCATAACAAATAAAAAAGTAATTTGTAATGTATGCATGTTCCATTACAAATAAAAAAAGTAATGTGTAATGGATGCGTGTTCCATTACAAATAGAAAAATTGTCGTGCTCGTATTAGAAACTTGCATATTGCTGTCTCATTATTTTATTTTTCTCACTAAAAGTTCATCCACTATTTAAAAAATGATCCATAAAAGTTAAAAAAAAAGAACATGCACATTATTTAGGGATTCAACAAAGCGACAAATTTTGTATCAGTCACTTGTAATCTTTATTATATTGTTTATAATTATGGATAGTAGCGTGTAAAAGCCAGTTCAACATAAAGTTGCATAATTTTTGGGGTTGAGTACATTTTCGTACTTCATATTTAATGATGAATTGTCTGTTTTTTTTTGTTTCTATTTTTTAACTTTATGGATCATTTGTGATAATTGTGGATGAACTTTTAGTGAGCTAAATAAAATAATGAGACGGCAATGTGAAAGTTTCTAATACGAGCACGGAAATTTTTCCATTTGTAATGGAATATTCTCCATTGCAAATTACTTAAAAAAAAAAAAAAAAAAATCAATCGAACGTGCATACATTACACATTACTTTTTTATTTGTAATGGAACATGCATCCATTACACTTTTTTTTTTTTATTTGTAATGGCACATGCATCCATTACTCATTACTTTTTTTATTTGTAATGGAACACCCATCCATTACACATTACAATTTTTATTTGTAATGGAAAATGCATCCAGTACACATTACTTTTTTTATTTGTAATGGGACATGCATCCATTACACATTACTTTTTTTTATTTGTAATGGAACATGCATACATTACACATTAATTTTTTTATTTGTAATGGGACATGCATCTATTACACATTACTTTTTTTTATTTGTAATGGCACATGCATCCATTACACATTTTTTTTTTATTTGTAATGGGACATGCATCCATTACACATTAATTTTTTATTTGTAGTGGGACAAGCATACATTACACATTACTTTTTTTATTTGTAATGGAGCACGCATCCATTACACATTACTTTTTTATTTTCAATGGAACATGCATCCATTACACATTATTTTTTTTATTTGTAATGGGACATGCATCTATTCCACATTACTTTTTTTTATTGTAATGGAACACGCATCCATGACACATTATTTTTTATTTTATTTGTAATGGCACATGCATCCATTACACATTACTTTTGTATTTTGTACACTTATCCATTTTACATTATGCAGTGTAATGCGTAATAAATACAGTAATGCATTATTTACAACTCTGATTTCAACAAGCATCAAAATACTCGTCGGCTAATTGTCGAATAGCTCTTTTATTTTTTTTTTTATAGAAGAAATTATCTTTAGAAAATTTGAATTATCTTAAAAAATTTGAATAATAATAATGATGTGAAAGTTCCTCGATTACGATCGCTCTTTTTGATCGTAATTCGTAATGATATGAAATTTTGTAAATTGCATCCGGACCTTCCGTCGCGATTGTACAGTATTTCCTCCTCTTTTTGAGGGATAATCAAAACGAGGCGATATTTTACTAGGAAACATTTTATTTTACGATGGGTCGTTCTGAATATACACAAATATATATTTAGAATTAAGTTTTAATAAAAATTTTACGCATTTCTATAATCGAGGATGTTTTTTTGCCGAAGATTCGAGCTTCGAGCGCCTTTTGAATTCTTCCTCGATCGAGATCATCAAATCTTTTGGATTTTTTTCGATTTGACTCGGCATAGGATCTTTCCAGGAGCTCGTCCCGTGAGTTCTGAGCAATGTCTTTTTTTGAATCCTCGTTGTTGATAAATTTCTGAAAATTATAATTTTTTTTCTTTCTCCACTGAGTAACGAATATATTTTTTTCTTTTTTCTCGGTTATTGAAGAAATGAAACTTCGTATACGCACTCCCGCAATTCCTCGACGATCCCTCGAACTTTCTCGGGTATGACGAAACGATCGAGATAATCGATTTCCGGTATCGAGGCGGTCTTTCGAACGGATTTGTTCACGTAGATGTCGTGAATAAAATCGATCAGGCGATTTCTCGCACTCTCAAAATCATCGGTGAATATCTGAATTTTTTTGAAATTCCATTGGATTTTTGATTATTTCTTTTTTTTCAAATTCAATTACTGGGTCATTCCATGTCAAATCGATCAAGAGTTGAAATCGACTCCTTTCAATTTCAATGAAATTTGGTCGGAAGTTTTCGTCTATAATAAAACGAACCAAAGGAAAAAAATTAAATTTTTTTTTTTTTGAAAGTTATGCAAGACACCAAATTTCACAATTTTTTAAATTTGGTTTTGTTTATTTTTTAAATATCTCGAAAACTATTATAGTTACGAACAAATCGTTCTGGATTCGTCTTGAAATACTTGTGGCTACGAAAAAAAAATATTCCGAAAAGAAATTTTGAAAATGATGAATTTGGAGCATTTTGAATTTTTACAAATCGTGCAAATCCACGATCAACATTAAATTTTTCGATAAATTGTTTTTTATATAATACCTTGTACTGATCATAAAAGATCCTAAAATTTCCAGGATGGTCTTTTTTTGTTTTAAAAATATAAATTTTTGAATTTTTGTAAAAAAAAAAAAGTTTTTTTTACCTCTCAGTTGAGTAAAGTTAAGTAATCAAGTAGTTTTGTAATTTTGAGCATTAAGAATTTCAATTGATGACATAAAAATGTAAATAACTTAAAAATAATTTTTATTTGCGTTTATATTTATGTTTCTGTTTTTATATTCTTATGTCATTCATTGGAATTTTTACTGCTCAAAATTACAGAATTACAGAAATTCAAAAATTCATATTTTTGAAAAAAAAACACCATTTTGAAAATTTCAGGATCTTTTAAGATCAGTAAGAAGTATTGAATATCAATATATAAATTATATAAATAAATTGAACCAAAAATTTAATGTTGATCGTGGATTTTCACGATTTTTGAAAATTCATAATTCTCCAAATTCATCATTTTTTTCGGAATACATATTTTGTTTTTGTAGCCCCGAAAATACTCTTTAAGACGAATTCAGAAGGATTTTTCGTAACTATAATATTTTTCGAGATATTAAAAAAATAAATTTGGAAGATTTAAAAAATCATAAAATTTTGAACTCTGCATAACTTTCGAAACAAAATTTTAAAATTTTTGTCCTTTGGTCGTACTTCGTTTTGATATAAACTAAAACTTCTGACCAAATTTCATCGAAATTGAAAAGGGTCGATTCTAACTCTTGGTCGATTTTACATGGAATGACCCTATTTTTTTGTCAAGTATGACGCATTCTCAAGCACTTCAGCCACGAAAAAAAGTGGCTGATTTCAACAATTTCTCACACGCGGAATATTGATGAAATTCATTTTTCATTTTTTTTCTCACAACTAGATAATAAAATCCGGGCTTTCTTCGATGTTGCTCAACGTAGATTTTTCGTGATTTCAACACTATCTCGATGTACGTTTTTTTCAAATATTCCGGATCAACGACTGGTCTCTCCGGCTGTTGAAAAGCGTCGTGCGTTTCATGTGAGTTTTTTTGAATTTATTTCCAATTAAAATCAAATTAAAATATAGGAGAAAGAAAAAAGCGTTTACAAATGTCTGAGATGATTGTCCACTCGATATCGATTCTGTTGGCTCTTCCTCATCGTCATATATTCCCTCACTACGAAGTTTCAATACACTTCTTCTGTACATTGCTCGGGCCTTTTTTCTCTTCAACTTTGATTCTTCATCGTCGATCATTATATTCGAGTATTCGTCCAAAATCACCTTCACGATTTGAAAATTTATTCAAATTCGTTATAAGACTCCATTTATTCATATTTAATTTTATTATAATTTATAACACTATTTTATTTATTTTATTTATTTTATTTATTTTATTTATTTTATTTATTTTATTTATTTTATTTATTTTATTTATTTTATTTATTTTATTTATTTTATTTATTTTATTTATTTTATTTATTTTATTTATTTTATTTATTTTATTTATTTTATTTATTTTATTTATTTTATTTATTTTATTTATTTTATTTATTTTATTTATTTTATTTATTTTATTTATTTTATTTATTTTATTTATTTTATTTATTCTATTCATTTTATTTGTTTGAAAAAAAACTTACTCTTAGATCCGAAGATTTTGGATCTTGGACGATTTCTCGAATACTTTTTGTCCTCACGCTGTTGTCGGATTTAAATGTTATGTGTCTTTTTGCGTCGATCGCCACATTACTCACGTCTTTCGTGATTTTTTTCAAATTCGTTTTACTCTCTTGGGTCATATCGATTCCATTTTTGCAGGTTTCTTGAGACGTTGAATTTAATCCAGAGACTCGCAAGTCCACATTATTCAAGACCTATATTTGTTTGTTTGTTTATTTATAATTTCTTTATTATTTTTTTTTATTAGTAAGTTGAAGGGGGAAATTGAATTGAAACGGTCAAAAAGTGTCGTTTTTGAGATTTTTTTTCTTCAACAAAATTTATCTTTGCGAAACTTCGAAAAACTATTTTCCATAATTTATAAATTTTGAAAAAAAATTTATTTAACGTTACAAAATCAATATTTTCGATTGAGGATTTTTTAATGTAATTTCGAAATGTGCGATAAAGCATCAGACAAGTTTCGATAAGATTCATTGAATTGGAGCCAAGGTTGCGAATTTTGTAATGTAAAAGTAATGCATTATTCCTTACTCTTAGAATGTGTAATGAAAACAAAAAATCCATTACCCATTACAATGTAGTGTGTAATGGAAAAAAAAATTAATTACCCATCACAATGTCGTGTGTATTGGAAAAAATGTGCATTACTCATTAAAACGTAGTGTGTAATGGAACAAATTTTAATTACCCATTACAATGTAGTCTGTAATGGAAAAAAAACCCATTACCCATTACAATGTAGTGTGTAATAGAAAAAATGTCCAAAATTTCTATTACACATTAAGTTGTAGTGAAGAAGCAAAATTTGTTCGATTACACACTACATTGTAATGAGTAATGATTTTTTTTTTCCATTACATACTACACTGTAATGGGTAATGGATTTTTTTTTTCATTACACACTACATTGTAATGGGTAATGGAATTTTTTTTTCCATTACACACTGCATTGTAATGAGTAATTAAATTTTTTTCTAGTACGCACTATATTGTAATGGGTAATGGAATTTTTTTCTATTATACACTACATTGTAATGGGTAATCAAATTTTGTTCCATTATACACTACATTGTAATGCGTAATGGAAATTTTTTCCATTACACACTGCATTGTAATGGGTAATGGAATTTTTTATCACTACACATTACAAAATCTTTCCTTTATAGGGAAAAGCAAACGAGAAAATGATGGAAATTTCGATTTTTCACCTCGTTAAAGATCTCGACGATAAAATCGTTTCTACTTTCGGACGTTTCCGGGCTCTCGGTCACGACGTTTCGTCCAATTTTAACGGCCAAAAGATTCTCCACGCTATCTTTTATCCACGTGAAAATATGAAATTTATCATTTATCCAATCGCGATGAATTTTTTCACTCTTGGCCATGACGAGAATCGGCTTGACGTTTTGATAACGATTCATCATTTGAATTGTCGCGTTCAGATCCATTTGGGTAATGCCGATTTTATTGTCGATTCTCATTCTCGCTATTTCATTCGTATCTAAAGAATGAGGAATTAAAAAATTCACTTTAGGATTTTGCAAATATTTAAATTTTGAATTTTTGTTGACAAATTTCGTCTCCATTTATTATCATGATTTTTCGAGACATATTTTTCTTTTTCGTTCAATTATTTTCGAAATTATTTAAAAATACTGATTCATTATATTCAATATTACATTATAATTCGAAAAATTTGAATTTTTCAAATATTTAAATTTCGAATTTTCCTTGACATATTTCGTCCCCGTTTATTATCATGATTTTTCCAGACATATTTTTTTTTCGTTCAATCATTTTTGAAATTATTCAAAAATACTAATTAATTATATTCAATATTACATTATAATTCAAAAATTCGCTTAAGAATTTTTCAAATATTTAAATTTCGAATGTTCTCACGAAATCCATAACTGTTTCCCAATAATTCTTGTATCGACAAAAATTCTCCTCTTCTGGCCATTTCATTAAATTCCTCTCGAGTGACGAAATAATAGGCTTTCGATTCGTCCTGATCCTCGGCAACTTCCCTTGTCGTGTGGCTCCGACAGTATCTGATCTGCTCAAATCGATTTTTATTTTCAATTATTGCAATATTGAAAAAACATTAATTCGTTTTTTTGCTTCTTCATAAAGGAAGCCTTGTTTTCGTGAATCGGAAATCGGATGACAATGCAATATTATCGCAAAAAATTTGCTAATTTTTTGCAAAACATTGTTTCGCAAAATTTTTTATACAAAATTTGCTTAAAAATGGTTTTGCAACACAAAATGTTTCGCAAAATTTTGTTCACAAAATGGTTTTAAGCAATGGTTTTGCAACATTTCTCTACGAAAATTTTGCGCAACAGTCTTTTTCCAAAAAATTTTGTGAACAAATGTTTTTTGCATAAATTTTGCAGAAAAATGTTGCAAATTAATTGTGTGAAATACTTTTGTCTAACAAATTATGCGAAACTAGATATAAATGACTAAACTAGTTATTTAACATCATAAATACTAAAAAGTAAAAAATAAATAAACGAAAGAATTTTTTTTTAACAAGTTTTTATTAGTTGTTGATAAAAAATAACTAAAAAGTTAAAAATCATTTTATTCCGATTGGAAATAAGTTTTCAAATAAAAGCGTGTTACATTGTAACGGAAGAGGAAAAAAAAGAGGGTGTAACACGCTTTTATTTGAAAACTTATTTCCAAACGGAATAAAATTATTTTTAACTTTTTAGTTATTTTTTTTTATTAACAACTGATAGAAGCTTGTTTTCAAAAATATTTTTCTTTCGTTATTTTTTCGAGATTTTTATGCCAATATCGAGCTGAAATTTGGCACACTTGTCGATCGAAGGATTGAATCTTTATTAAATATAAAGGAAGCTGTTTTTTTTTTTTTCATTTTTAATGTCACTAACTCGATTTGGTAATTTTTCGGCAACGTTAATTCCCAGAGCAACTTTTTTGACGGCCGAAGGACCGCTTAGAATGATCAATGGAGGACTCGATAGATCATAAGGAGTGACACTGGCGTCGATTTTTGGCACGTTTAATTGTTCCAATAGTACCAATTTTGAGATACTTCTCGCTGCGAGAAGTTCGACAGGAGGATCGAACAAAGTCGCAGCGGAGACCTTTGACAAAAAAATTAAATTCATCATATTTTTAATGTTTATTTGAAAAAAGCATTTTTTTACATTATTAATTTTAATAAATAATTTTTTAATATTTATCATCTTCCACAATCAACGATTCGATTTCTGAATCATTATTTTGGGGTGAAAAATATTGAAATTAAAAATAGCTTCGTTAGGGGTAAGAAGTATTTTTGTTTATCAAAATTACTTTTTCAGAAACAGAAACTTGGGAGCCATCGACGAATTTGACACTCGGCATCGAGAATAGAATAACATCTTTGTAATTTGGCCATTTTGTGCAAGGATTACCCCTCAAATCGAGCTCGTAAACGAGACTCTTGAGATTCGATATTTCCAAAAGATCCGCTATTTTGTTGAATCTCAGATCTATCAGTCGCAGACCATATGCACCCTTAATTATACCAATATAATCGGTAATGAGAATTTTAATTTTTTTTAAATCATCAAATTGATAATATTAGTGCAACAACAACAACGACGACAACAAAAACAACAACAACAACAATAATAATAACACAGTGATCGGCAAAATCGATATTTTCATCAATTGATAATCGACATAATTCAATTATAAATTATTCTAATAATTAGTAATTAAAATAATTCAATTACTAAATAACTTAATGATAAGTATTTTAAAGAATACGATTACTAATTTTTCTAATAACGGGTTATTCAAAGAATACACATATTCAATATCCAAATAATTCGTAGTATTGGTCTTTAGATTACTGACCATCGAAATACCTAAAAAAATATAATGGATGATAATATTAATTTTGTAAATAACGATTAATTAAAAATCTAATTTTTCCTATCACTGTAATAATAATAATAATAATAATAATAATAATAATAATAATAATATAAAATAATAATAATAATAACAATAATAATATCGTTATTAATATAGTGATTTTTAAAAAAAATTCTTAACTCGAAAAAATTCTAGACTGCTCAATCTGTTGTGTCCCATTATTAAGGTCCTTAAATTGGCCAGGGTATTTATTCCTGATTCTGGATTCGACGATTTGAACGAAGTTATGTAATTGCACTCCAAATTTAATTCTTGAATGCTCAACAAATTATCAAGATTCGAGCACGTTTCGATTAAATTGTACGATAGATTGAGATATCTCAGGTATCTATGAAAAATTATTATTAATTTTGTCAGTTTTATTCAATTTATTAATTTTATCAATTCAATTCAAATTTTTGATAAAATTAATTTGATTAATTTTATAAGCTCAATTTATTTTATTAATTTGTCAACTCCATTATTCTCATTAATTTTATCGATAAAATTGATTTGATTAATTTTATCAACTCCATTATTGAATTCGTTCCATCACTTCCATTATGTAATTGATTAAATTAATTTTATTAATTTTATCAATTCCATTATTCTCATTAATTTGATAGATAAAATTGATATTATTCATTTTAATAATTTTTCCTTTTTATAATTGACTATCAAATGACCTTAAGTTGTGCAAACCGCTTATCGTTTCAATGGCATTGTGCGACAGATCGAGTCTGACGATGCTCCAAAAATCGCTCAAATCCGTCATAAGGGTAATATCGTTGTGTGATAAATTAACATAAGTCAAATACCACGGTGGTGTGAAATCCAGTGAATTTTTCAATTTATTGTGAGACGCGTTCAAGTAAATGAGATAGGGAATATCACCGAGGGCTTTGAGGTCCTTTAAAAAATTGTGCGACAGATCGAGATACTGTAGATAACGGTGATAACGGAGAATCGTGATGTCTGTGAGTTTCTGAAAAAAAATCACAGTCAAAGGTCCAAGAATTGAATTGAATTGAAAATAATTGACATTAATTGAAAAAATTGAAAAATAATTGACATTAATTGACAATAATTGAAAAAATTGAAAAATAATTGACATTAATTGACGATAATTGAAAATAATTGACAATAATTTAAAATAATTGAAAATTAATCAATTCACCATCTTGTTGAGGTCACATTTGCTCAAAACGTATCGCCGATTTTCCGGCGACATTGTTAGAAAATGGGAGCAAGCGCCAACAACGCGATCCGACAAAATTCCACAATACTCGGAATTGTCGAGTTTCAATTCTTCGCGTTTTCGTAATCTCGTTATCGGTGCATTTGCCTCGTCCCAAAGATGCAAATGTAGACCGTAACCGCCCCATCTGCTGTGAATTATTCGTTGTCTAGTTTTCTCCGCCGGATCAAACGATCTCGAGCCATCAATTTCGAATGGCGAGGAACACTTTGAAAAATTAATTTCCATCAATTACGACGAAAGGAATAATTGTCCGTGAAAATTTGATTCTATCTCCCAAACACAGAAAAGAAAATATTCGATCATAAAATATAGAGTGGCAAATGAATAAAAAAAAGGAAATTAATTGAAAAAATGATTAAATTAATTAATATTAATTGATTATTAATTATTAAATTAATTCATAATTAAATTAATTAAAAATTAAAATTGAATCGCATATTTTTACGGGAATGTCGAAATGAACGAAGTCTTTCAGATTTATTGGAATATCATAATCGACAAAATCATCCTTGTCGCTTCTCCAGCTCATTTTATCGTGGTGAATTTTTTCCATCGATTCGACGCTGTGAGAACGCTTTTTGGAATATTCGCGATAATCTCTGCGAATTTTATCGTCCGCGATGCTTTCATTGATAACGTGATCCGTTGGATTTTTCGATGAAAAAAGAAATTGAGGCTATGAGGAAGAACAAAAAATAGTTATTTCTCTCAATAGAGAAAAATGAATTTGAAATTTTTCATCAAAACTCACTTTGTTGATTTTCGGGTCAGATACATGGCAATTCTCTACGTGCGAATACTTGATTCTCGATGAATCGTAATCTGACATTTTTCACTGTCGTAAAATGGCTTCGTTGACATTTGAGAAAAATCAAAACTAAAACAGTGAAGAAAACAAAAGAAACAGAAACTTGCTCGAAATTTTTAAACAATAAATCTCTGGTTCATATTTATCCTACACAATCATTAAAACGTTCTACACATATTTTTCTACACAATTAAATTTACATGCTGTTATCCTACACAAAATATCCTACACATAGTAATGTCCAATACTTTTTATCCTACACCAAATTTCGGCCCAACAAATTTTACCTACACAATGATTAAAACGTTCTACACATATTTTCCTACAAAATTAAATTTTATAATACAGGCTATTGTTCTACACATAATATCCTACACAAGGAAAAATCCTACACGAAATATGAGTTGGGTCCGATCCTACACATTTTCGATCCGACACAAAAGTAGTCCTACACAAAAAATCCGAGTTATAAGTTTGTGTAGGGTTTATTTTTGTGTAGGATATTATTTGTAGGACAACATCCTGTATTATAAAATTTAATTGTGTAGGAAAACACGTGTAGGGCATTTTAATAATTGTGTAACATAAATAAGTTGGGCTATAAATTTGTCTAGGATAAAAAGTTCTGAACATTATTACGTGTAGGATATTTTGTGTAGGATTTATTGTTGTGTAGGATATTATGTGTAGAATAACATCCTGTATTATAAAATTTAATCGTGGAGGATAAATATGTTGGGCTATAAATTTGTGTAGAATAAAAAGTACTGCACGTTATTACGTGTAGGATATTTTATGTAGGATTTTTTGTTGTGTAGGATATTATGTGTAGGACAACATCCGGTATTATAAAATTTAATTGTGTATATGAAAATATGTGTAGCGTGTTTTAATAATTGTGTAGGATAAATATATTGAGCTATAAGTTTGTGTAGGATAAAAAATACTGAACATCATTACGTGTAGGATATTTTGTGTAGGATTTATTGTTTCGTAGGATATTATGTGTAGAATAACATCCTTTTTTATAACGTTTAATTGTGTAGGATAAATAAGTTGAGCTATAAGTTTGTGTAGAATAAAAAGTACTGGACATTATTACGTGTAGGATATTATGTGTAGGACAACATCTTGTATTATAAAGTTTAATTGTGTAGTATAAATATGTTGGGCTACAAGTTTGTGTAGAATAAAACGTACCGGACATTATGACGTGTAGGATATTTGGTGTAGGATATTATGTGTAGGACAACATCTTGTATTATAAAATTTAATTGCGTAGGATAAATATGTTAGGTTACAAGTTTGTGTAGAATAAAAAGTACCGGACATTATTACGTGTAGGATATTCCGTGTAGGATTTTTTTATGTAGAACTACCGCTGTGTAGGATCGAAAATGTGTAGGATTGGACCCCACTCGACGCCGAGGAATATCATAAGATAAATCTAAAAATTCTCCGCAGTAGTAAATCTGCGTGAATGGTCAGACGTAATAATCCGAGAAAGAAGAGACAGTAAAACTTCTCAATATTTTCAAAATAATTGAAAAAAATCTTCCCCAATTGATTTTATCGCACTTTATCCGCCTTAAATTCTAATATAAAATTTTCTACAATCCTAAATATTTCCGACATCGTTTAAAAAGCTCAAGAGTGATTAAATTCTGGTTTGAGCCAAAAAAATTTTTTGAAAAAGGCATGTAATTAATTCGTACGTTCATTGAAGAGTTCCACCTCGATGGAAATTACACATTTTTTTTTTTAATTTTTTTCGACGGTTTACAGCCTCCAAAATCACAAATACGTCTCTTCGCAGTAGTAATGGCGCGTAACTGGTCAGACGCGACGATGCTTCTCGGCGTTCCCGCGCGCGGCGCCACCGTCGCTCTTCCTCTCGACTTCGCAGCGAGGCGCTCTTTTTCCTCCGTCGTTTTTTTTCTCTCTCTCGTTCTCATTTTATTTTTCATACCTTTTTTTCCTCTAACGTGAATGGAGGGGAATGCCGGTATCGAACAGCGCATGTGTTCTCCGGGCTTGAAAGCGGCGCGAGGCGTCGCGACGCCGTCGTCGCCACCGTCGACGTTCGACGTCGTCGCGAGGGCAGCGCCGAGACTATCTCGCCAGTAGTCGCAATCATGCCACCACCCTGACGCATGTATCCCGTATTAATAATAAAAAAATATATATATATATACATATATACACATATATACAGAAATAAAAATATAAATATAAAAAAATAGGAAAATAAATGGAAAAAATTAAAAAAAAATTAAATCAATGTTTCTGATTGTAAAAAATTGATAAAAAATTCATAAAAAATCCTCTCGGGAGTGCGTGTGCGCGCGTTAAACTCGGCGTTACCGATAAAACGAGAGAAAAAAGCTTCTGTGAGGTTCGATAAAAATAAATAAATAATTTTAACGCTGAAGAGAGATAATAATTGAAATTGGAATATATATATATATATTTATGTGCCGAAAAATACAGGAATATTCGTGCGTCGCCATTTTATCTACGTCGAAAATTCGAGATTTTGAATTCAAATTTTTAATATCAATTAATTCATTTCGTTTCTTTTTTTCGAATTTAAACGAATCCAGGTGCAACGATACTCAATTTTTTCGAGCCTTTTTTTTTTTACCTCACGGATGGACACAAGAGCGAGATAATTTGAGAATGAGGCTGCGAGAAACGAGAACGACCATCATCGGGCTCAGTGTTTTACATTAGAAAAAGTAAAATTGAATTAAATATTTTGTGGATCGAAGAATCATGCAAAGAGGAAGAAAATGGGAATTTTCCACGCTCAATTCGTTGACGTAGAATTTAAAAAAAAAAAAAAAAAAAAAAAAGTTTCGTCGCATTTTTTGTTTGAAATAACAATTATAACGGGATTAAAATTCGAAAAATCGTGGAAAACTCGAAATTTCGTAATTCCTCGATGGGAAAAAAAAAATGTGAAACCGGCAAATTATCCGTGTTTTTGAGTGAGAAAAAAGTGCCCCGGACATATTTTTCCACTTCAAATAAAATAATTCAAAAAATTATGACGTAAAAAATTATTATCGTTGAGGAAAAATGGATAAAAATTATTTTATTCCAAGCGATCGTTCGAGATAGTAATTTATAATTGTCTCGATTACGACGCAATTTATTCGCGGCAAACTTTGAAGTGTCATTTGGAATTGGAAATTATTTCAAAGATTCGGATAAAAGGAGGCGTTTTGAGCGAAAAAAAAATAAGTGCGCGTCGTTTTGTGTTATCGTTTCGCAGATCAAGGAGTTTGCGTGTCATAAAACACCGCGTGTTCGTCCCGTGTTTTTCCTTTCGTATATATATATATATATTAGGACGGCTCGATAAAAGCGACTATTTTTTTTTCGTAATCCCCTCTCAAATACTTTTGGGGAGGTGGAAAAAAGACGCCGGTTCGAAGCAGAGCTCTTAATATTAATGTTTAGAGGTCGCTCATCGCGAATTAATATTTTCCATCTAAATAAGACGGGAACAAATTTTTTTAAACTTTGAAATTTTATACATCGGCTTTGAGTCAATGAATGGATATTCTTGTGGGAAATTGAACGCTCCACAGAAAAGGTCTCTTATGATTTTTCGATAAACTCACTCTTTCAAAAGTTATTCACGGTTAAAGTTAAATTTAGAGTAAATTTCCTTTTTTTTTTAGTTTCCGGTAAAGGGTTAAAACTTGTTACTAATAGAATTTTCAAAAAATATTTTACGATATTTAGTAATAAGTTTTAACATTTTGCCGGTAACTAAAAAAAAAAGTTAAATTTATTCTAAATTTAACTTTAACCTTGAATAACTTTTGAAATAGTGAGTTTATCGAAAAATCATAAGAGACCCTTTTTGTAGAGCGTTCAATTTCCTACAAAAATATGTATCGCTCATACATTGGCTCGAAGCCGATGTATAAAATTTCAAAGTTAAAAAAAATTTGTTCCCGTGTTATTTCAATGGAAAATAGAAATTCGCGATGAGCGACCTCTGAATATTAATATTAAGCGCTCTGCTTTTAGCAGGCATCTTTTTTCACCTCCCCGTAAAATATTTAAGAGAGGATGTCGAAAAAAATAATAGTCGCTTTTTTTTTTGATCAGTCTAATGTATATAGATTTGTATGAGAGTGGGTTTTGCGCGCGGGCGCACCAGAAAACGAAATGCACGTGTCGCGTAATTTCCTTTGATCGATCTTCCTTTTTTTCTTCTTTATGTATCTTTTTTTTCGTGCCTCAATGTTTCATTGAATATTCACCCCGACGTACTAAAAGTAGGGCAAGTTCTTCGGGGATTTCATGATTGAGTCTAAAAGCGTTAAGGGTTACACTTTTTATTTTTTTAATACGCAAAAAATAAACATTTGCAGACCTACAAAATAAAAGGTAAATGAACAAGCAGATGGTGATTTTTTTTTCTCGGACGATCGAATTCCACTTTATTTATGATTGTTTATAATAATTAAAATTTTCGAATTTTTCTTAAACAATCAAACAACAAAACAACAATTAAAATTAAATTACAATTAAACAACGAAAATGTTCATTGCATCGTTATTTGTGTAATTGGACATTTTGAGGGTAGTTTAAACAAATAAATTGAATTTTCTTTTTTATAATATTTTGAAAAAAAATTGGTAGATCGAATTTGAGATTCCTGTCGTTTCTACGCTAAATGCCTCGTGCACGCTTATATCGGGAGCTTACTGTCAGAAGGGCGTATTTTACGTACAAGGGTAAACGTCGATAACGCCATTTTGGTTTTAGATGCGTGGATATATGTTGCGTAGGTTCCGGCCACAGACTAAACCCGCAAGCTGGGTGTGAGCTTATCGAGAGAGGGAGAGAAAAAGCTCGGGATAAGGAGAGGGGGAAGAGTAAAGTCAAGTCGTTAGACGTTAGCTTCGGAGCTTTTGCTATATATCGTTTAGCGTCTTCTCGCTCGCTCGTAGTACCACGACCGGTAGCGCTAAGCTCTGCCGGCGCTTACGCAATGCTTCTATAAGCATCCGTGATCTGCACGGAATGTGGCACCACCGAGACGCGCACACAAACACACACGCACAAGCGCGCGAAAAACTCTGTGAAAATTCAATTAATTAATGTCCACCCCCACTTTATCCACCCTTAATTGAAAGATGTCTGAATTTCGCGATAGAATGAAAAATTGTTCTCGCCATTTTTTAATTTGCAAAGGGGATGAAATTTGTTTTTTTCCCTTGAGGTTAAGTTAGTGGATTCAAGGGTGCATAATTATTTTTCATCCCCGAATTTAACGACCCTTAAATGAAAGAAGATGTCTTAATTTCGTTATGGGGTGGAAATTGACCTCGCCATTTTTTACTTTGCAGAGGGGATGAAATTTGTTTCTTTCCCTTGAGGTTAAGTTAGTGAAGTCAAGGGTGCAAATTGCCCTGTTGTTGAAATCCGTTGGGGGTGCGGAAAAGCTCTGTGGAAATTTAATTAATTAATGTCCACCCCCACTTTATCCACCCTTAATTGAAAGATGTCTGAATTTCGCGATAGAATGAAAAATTGTCCTCGCCATTTTTTAATTTGCAAAGGGGATGAAATTTGTTTTTTTCCCTTGAGGTTAAGTTAGTGGATTCAAGGGTGCAAATTGCGAAAAGCTCTATGAAAATATTGTTAATTATTTTTCATCCCCGAATTTAACGACCCTTAAATGAAAGATGTCTAAATTTCGTTATGGGGTGGAAATTGACCTTGCCATTTTTAAATTTGCGAAGGGGATGAAAATTTTTTTTCCCCTGAGGTTAAGGTAGTGAATTCAAGGGTGCAAATAGCCCGGTTGTTAAAATCTGTTGGGGGTGTAGAAAAGCTCTGTGAAAATTCAATTAATTATTTTTCATCCCTCCCTTTATCCACCCTTAATTAGAAGAACTCTGAATTTTGCGATAGAATGAAAAATTGTCCTCGCCATTTTTGAATTTGCAAAGAGGATGAAATTTCTTCTTTCCCCCACGTCCAATTAGTACATTGGAGGGTGCAAATTATGAAAAGCTCTATAAAAATATAGTAAAGTATTTTTCATCCCCGAATTTAACGACCCTTAAATGAAAGAAGATGTCTAAATTTTGCTATGGGGTGGAAATTGACCTCGCACATTTTTAAATTTGTAAAGGGGATGAAATTTTTTTTTCCCGAGGTTGAGTTAGTGGATTCAAGGGTGCGAAGTTTCATACGATTAAATTTGCACCCTTGATAACTAATTAATTCTTTATCCCCCATTTTATCCACCCTTAAATGAAAGAAGACGTCTAAATTTTGCTATGGGGTGGAAATTGACCTCGCCATTTTTAAATTTGCGAAGGCGATGATGAAATTTGTTTTTTTTTCCTTGAAGTTAAGTTCGTGGTTTCAAGGGAGCAAATTTCATATGATTCAATTTGCACCCTTGATAATTAATTAATTCATCATCCCCCACTTTATCCACCCTTAAATGAATTTTTTTCTTCTTTCCCTTGAGGTTAAGTCAGTGGATTCAAGGGTGCAAATTTCGTACGATCAAATTTGCACCCTTAATATCTCATTAATTTTTCATCCCCCACTTTGTCCACCCTTAAATGAAAGAAGACGTCTAAATTTCGCTCTGGGGTGGAAATTGACCTCGCCATTTTGAAATTTGCGAAAGGGATGAAATTTCTTGCTTCCTCGAGGTTAAGTTAGTGGATTCAAGGGTGCAAGTCCGCCATGTTGTTGAAATCCATTTTGGGGGTGCAGAAAAGCTCTATGAAAATTTTCATTTGTCCAATCTTGAATTGTGGTTTGGGGTGAAATTTTTTTCCATCGGAATCTTGAATTACAGTTGAGGGGGTGGAATTCCTCTCCCTTCAACTTCACATTCCGGAGGAAGGCATTCGAATCTTCCATATATTTGATATATTTGTATATATATACACACATCGGTCTCCCTCTCGCGATTTGTCAGCCAACCTTGCGGGAATATAAGGGAGCTTCGTCGGCGAACGGCTTTCCCGGCATTCTTGCGACGCTAATCACCCGCGAGCGTGCTCCGTGTCACGCGGTCGGGAATGATTGGCGGTGGAGAAGGGTGGGGATACGAGATAGAGGGAAAGAGGGAGGGGGGAGAGACCGAGGGACGCGATGAGGAATTCGTTAAATTGCCGGTCCGATTCAGACACTAATTGTGACTCGAGGGTTGGGGTTTTAACATGTTCAACGTTTCAATTTTTCAAATATTTCTCTCCCAATCGTGGAAAAAAAATGAAACAATTATGAAAGAATTTGTGTCCAAATGCGATCCAAAAGTCAAAAGTCTGTACCGTCCCTTCCAAAAGTTTCGTACCTTTTCTCATTTTACTGAATTTTATTGGAATTGACAAATACTTCAATTCCTAACGTAACAACGTTGATGTGAAAAGAAGTAACGTAATTGTGCATATTAACGATCGAAAATTATTATTCATGCATTATATCAAGTTTTAACAATGTTTTTACGAGCGAGTATTAACTTTTGGATGTTTTGTGCAAACTTGACAACGCTAAAATCTCGATAATGAAATCCTGAAAAAATGTTTGATAATTTTATTTTTTTTATTTTATTTTTAGTTTGATTTTTTATTATTTTATTTAAATTTTGATTTTTTAAATATTTTTGGTATCATTTTTTATATTAAAAAAAAAAAAAATTACAAAGTTACTTCAGTTCATGCCATAAACACCAATTATCAATAATAATATTGCCCAAAAGTTATTAATAAATTGTTTAAACCAACAATTAGTCAACAATGTTTCCATAACTTTTTTTTTCTCAAACAAATCGAATGCGTTAATTTTTCTGAACGCACATGAATTTTTTCAGAATTTTCTCTCTATTTTGAAATATTTAAAAAAACATTCTGAAAAACAAACGAAAAATTGCCAATTTTGTATATTTTTTTGCACACTGGTTTATCGTCAGCTTTGAAAAGTTTCAAAGACACTGTGCCAAAAAATACACAAGTACAGTCATGCTAAAAATTTCAAAACGGGAATTTCGAAATAGAGGAAAAATTATGAAAAAATTCATATGCATTCAGAAAAATTAACGCATTCGATTTGTTCAAGAAAAAAAGGAACTTACCGAAAAATTGTTGAATAATTATTTGTTTAAACAATTTTTTAATAACTTTTCAGCAATATTATTATTGACAATTGTTGTTTATGTCATGCTAAATGTTGCTAAATTTTACGGAAATTTCAATAAGATAAAATTTTTGACTGGGACGTTAACTCGTTCTTATTTCTCCCTGCAAATTGACTTTTCATAAATATCCAATTTTTAATCTAACGTGAGAGTCGACCATAATTCCTCGTCACTAAACTTTGAGCTTCGCTCTCCAACGAACTGAGAAATCGCATTTAATATAAATCAGAGTTTCCAACTCTTCGTCGAGTCTTGATAAAGTAGCAACATAATTTCCGTCACACTTTGGACGAAGAACACTAATTATCCATGCTAATTAATTCATTAATTATTATTAATTAATGAATTAATCAAATCTCTTTTTTCATTCTTCGGAAAAACTTTAATTCATTAATTATTATTTCAAACTTTGGATTCATTAATTATTATTAATTAATTAATTAATTAAAGAGTTCATTAATTAAGTAATTAACTCTCTTTTTTCATTGTTCAGAAAAACTTGCTAAAAGAACCGTGTAAGAACTTTGAAGATAAACCTTATTGATGAAAATTTATTATTAATTATTGTTGATTAACGTTGGGATGAGTGTTGTCTTAATTAATGGCAGAATTGTTCGAGAGGTCATTGGCCAGTGCTCCAATTTTTTGCAACCTTCAGGAATATCGAAAAGGGGGGCAAAATGGCGTGGAAACGATTTTCAGTGGAGTAATCCGTGTTTGGTCAGACGGTCATTTTTCACGATTTTTTTTTCCACCGAAATATCGACTCTTTTTTGTCATTCCGTGGATTTCCAGACAGTGGGAGCGTGCTTCTAATGTCTCGGGGAATATCGTACGAGAGGGAGGGAATAGGAAAAAAAAAAGAAAAGAAAAAAAACCACGAGGAGAAATCACATCGCATAGAGAGGCGTTGAGCTGCTTAGCTAGTCACTGAGGCTACCTCTTCTCTAGCTCGCTGGGGCTTCTATTTTTATATCATATGGGGGTAGCGAATTGTTCCACGAGGCACACACTGGCAATATCTTGCTCCCACCTCAATCCCTTCCCCCCGACTGGCCGGTATAGGCAGAGTCAGTAGTAACAGTCAGTCGGGGCTTAAGTAGTAAGAGTAGGGATCGTACAGCCGCGCTCTCGTCAATTCGACGACCGGGTTCAAACCATTTATAAATAGTAAGAAGTACGAGAGAAAGAGAGAGAGGGAGAATTAAGACTCGAGGAAAAACAGCGACGATACCGGATAAACGATTATTTGTTGCTAAATTGTTGAATAACAAATTTTTGTTCCAAACTTGAAAAAGATGAAGAGAAATTTTTTTAAAAAATATCAATAGCATTCAGAATGAGTGACAATCGTATAAATTGTATAAATTGTACCATAAAATGGCAATTCTGGTGGGGAACATTGGCTACTTTAGTTTGAAAAGTAAGAAAGAAAACTAAAGAACTTGATTAATTAATTAATAATTAATTTAAAAGAACTTAATTAATTAATTCATAATTAATTTAAAAGAACTTAATTAATACTTAACTAAAAACAAATTGTACCTTTGAAAAAGCTCTGGCATTTAAATGCCTACAAAAATAAAAGCTCTCATTTAAGATTTTATTTTTTACGGCCGACCTAATTGAAAGAAAAAAATTAGCAAAATTATTTTGAATCCTTTTATCGATTGAATATATAAATTATTCAATTCAAAAATTTTATTCAAAAGTTAAAAAAGAGGAAAACGATGAATAAATTAATTCTGATGGAGAAAATTATCTCCCTTAATTAAAAAAAATAAAGAAGAAAATTAAAGAACTTGATAAATTAATAAATCGATACTAAAGCTTTTAAATAATCGTAAACTTAACTAAAAAAAATTGTACCTTCGAAAAAGCTCTGGTATTTGAATGCCAACAAAAATGAAAGGTCTCATTTCAGATTTTATTTTTTACGGCCGACCTAATTGGAAGAAAAAAATTAGCAAAATTATTTTGAATTTTTTTAACAATTGATTATATAAATTATAGAATTAAAAGATTTTATTTAAAAGTTTTAAAAAAAAGGAAAAAATGAATAAATTGATTCTGGCGGAGAAAATAGTCTCCCTTAATTAAAAAAATAAAGAAGAAAATTAAAGAACTTGATAAATTAATAAATCGATACTAGAGCTTTTAAAAAATCGTAAACTTAACTAAAAAAAATTGTACCTTCGAAAAAGCTCTGGTATTTAAATGCCAACAAAAATGAAAGCTCTCATTTAAGATTTTATTTTTTACGGCCGACCTAATTGGAAGAAAAAAATTAGCAAAATTATTTTGAATCTTTTTATCGATTGAATAAATAAATGATTGAATCAAAAGATTTTATTCAAAAGTTAAAAAAAGGAAAAAGAATGAATAAATTAATAAAATCGATACTAAAGCTTTTAAAAAATCGTAAACTTAACTAAAAAAAATTGTACCTTCGAAAAAGCTCTGGCATTTACATACCTACAAAAATGAAAGCTCTCATTCAAGTTGTTATTTTTTACGGCCGACCTAATTGGAAGAAAAAAATTAGCAAAATTGTTTTCTATCTTTTCAATGATTGAAGATGCCTCTCATCTTTGTTGCTCGATACTTGCGAAACTTATTTCGTCATTATTCAACGTCCACGTATGATGTTTCTCCCTTCAAGCCAAAGAATATATACGTCGACCGATCGAACAATCGATTGCCTCTTCTCTCTCTCTCTCTCTCTCTCTCTCTCTCGCTCTCGCTCTGTCCCTATTTCTCATTTGCTCTGAGTACAGGGGTTGAATTTGACCCGAAGAGAGAAAAAGCCTCTGGCAATACAATGCTAATAAAATATTTTCTCAGGAAAGAGAAAAAAAAATCAAATTCGCCATGATTTATGATTTTTTGAAAATTCTTCAGTAAAAAAAAAAAAATATCTACATCTTTGTTTCGCCCACATGTTGCATCATGAAAATTCTTTCTTCGCCATTTCTTTTCATCCGTATTCGTGAATTATCCACGCACATACATTACCGCTCAAAAGTTTGGAAACACTCGCTCTGATTCCGCGCCGCACAAAAAAATGCACTGCTCTTTCAAAAATGAAGATATTTCAATCCAACAAGCGGCGTTTCAAAGAGGACATATTCAGCTTCATTTCGCTTTTTTCAAAAACTTTTTTCGATTTTTTTTGAACCCGGTACGTTCTTTGAAACATGGTCGGTTTTTTGGCATTTTTGACCTTGAAATTTTGGTGCACGATCCATGAACATTTTTTTAAAACATAGTTTTTCTTGTGAAAAACTTGTGGGGGGAGTATAAGCTTCAATTTCGTTTATTAAAAAGTTTCGTACGATTTTTTTCGCAAAAATATTTAATTTTTTGCAAAAAACGACCTTGTTTATAAAATGTCGCGTAACTCCAAAACTACTGGCTTTTCGTGAAATCACTAAGAGGGCATAAAGTTGTATACAATCATTCTGGATTCAATGAAATTTTTTCAGAATTTTTTAAGATAAAATATAAAAAAGATCATTTAAGATAAAAAAATATCTGACAGGAAAAATTTTCGAAAAAAAAAAATGTTGATAAAAAATTCTGAAAAAATTTCATCCAATCCCAAATGATAGTATGCAACTTTTTACCCTCTTAGTGATTTCACGTAAACCCAGTAGTTTCGTAGTTACACGACATTTCATAAATATCGTCATTTTTTTGCAAAAAATTGAATATTTTTGCGAAAAAAAATCGTACGAAACTTTTTGACGAACGAAATTGAAGCTCATACTCTCCCCCACAAGTTTTTCGTGCGAAAAACAGTTTTGAAAAATTTTCATGGGTCGTGCGCCAAAATTTCAAGGCCAAAAAAAAACCGACGAACGATCGTGTTTCAGAGAGTGTACTGGTTTCAAAAAAAATCGAAAAAAATTTTTTGGAAAAAGGAAAATGAAGCTGAATTCGTCCCCTTTGAAACGCCGCTTTTCGAATTGAAATATCTTCATTTTTGAAAGAGCAGCGAAACTTTTTGTGCGACGACGTGGAATCGGAGTTTCTAAACTTTTGAACGTGAGTGTACATTTACAAATATATTTTATATACCATCTTTCATCTTATTCCGTCTCTCTCTCGCTCTTGAGCTTTTTTTTTTTTTTTACTCTGAGGGTGTTATGCGGCGCTATAAGTTGAAAATAAAACGCTACCGGGGAGGATCCGACGAATGTATTACACTCATCGCGACCGCGAGCGAGAAAAACACACACACAGGCAAAAATATATGTGTATATGTATAGATAATACGATTTTCGCGAGGCAAAAGCACCGGGGATACCGGTACTCGAGTTAAAATAACTTGAATCTGCCCCGCGCGAACGTCTCTCGAGTTTTCGTATTACGAATAAACTTTTGCTTCACATATGGGGCATTCCATGAAAAATCGGCGACTTTTGAACCCTTTTGATTTGGCTAAAATTTTGTTTTCCTCTTCTACTCCATTAAAAACATTTTTCAGAAAATTTTCAAATTTTTTTACCCAAAAAAAAACTTATTTTTTCAAATAGCCATAAAAAATTGCTTCTTTAAAAATTGACCAATAGGGACGTTTTTTTTTTTGTCTTTAAATGTACTTTCCGAAAAAAAATATAACAAATTTTAAGATACATTGAAATCTATGAAATTTTTCACTTTTTTGAAGATGATTTTTCTCGAAGTTGGCCATTTTCAATTTTTTGTTTTCACTCGGAAAATACTTTTATCAATTCTGGAAAAAATGACGCCCAACATGGAGTGGACCGACATTGCCTTCTATTTTTTTTTTTAATCGATTGAAAAAAAAAATTCCTAGCTGGACTTACTTCACAAAATACCACTTTGGGAATTTTTGAGGATTTATAAAGGATCTCAGAGTTTGAAAAATGTAGAAAAAAAAATTGAAAGTGGTAATTCTCGAAATAAATTTAATTTTTTTTCAAAAAAGTGAGAAAAAAATAGAAGGAAATTTCAGCCTACTCCATATTAAGCGGCATTTTTTCCGGAATTGATCAAAGCATTTTTGAGTGAAAAAAAAAATTGAAAATGCCCAACTTCGAGAAAAATATGATCTTTCTCGAAAAAGTGGAAAATTTCATAGATTTTAATATCTTATTTTGTATTTTTTTTCGTAAAGTACATTCAAAGAATTTATAGCTATTTGAAAAAAAAAATTTTTTTTTGCTTGGGTAAAAAAATTTGAAAATTTCCTGAAAAATGTTTTTAATGGGATAGAAAAGGAAAAAAAAAATTCAGCCAAATCGAAAGGCCTCGGGTTCAAAAGTGGTCGATTTGACATGGAATGCCCCATATACACACACAATATATGGATATAAATATCAATTTTCACCCCCTCGAATTTCCCATCCATTTTAGCCCTTCGCGTATAAAAAAATAGCCATAAAAAATACACCTCCAATATCTGCTAAAAAAAGTGAGGAACGTTAAATACATTTCCCTTATATCAAAAGTATACCAGAAATATATTATTCCATAATTAAATATGAACGTGAAAAATCGAAAATTTTCAATAATTTTTGTTTTCTTCATTACATTTTTTTTGGTCACCCACATTAATAAGGGTTGAAAAGTGAGCGTGAGAAATTTCATTTAATAATTCAATAATTTAATTTAATATCAAATATATTAATAATTAAATTTAATAATTTAGTAACCAAAAAAAAATTCAAAAATTCTTACGATTCTCTTTTCAACATCCCTAAATGAAGTAATTTCATCCTGTCGAACCATTGACACATTCACGTTCATTTTTCTCAGGAAAAAAAATCTAGTGAACGCCTTTCTTCCCTTAGCCCTCCCCTTTTCTCCACCTTAAGGGATGAAGGGATGAAAAGTAAAAGTATCTTCATCGCGTGTGCCTTTTCGAGACGAGTTGTTTGAGTACCCACTCGGCATATCGAAAAAAAGGTCGAATCATCCCTCTATTCATAATACGAAATTTGGCGAGTTACGCCCTTATTACTCTCAGACACTTTATAAACCTCAATTTACGTCCATTTGTGCGTGTGCGTGTACAAACACGGGTGTTTATGTATCTTCGTTTGAACTGGCACATAATCGAGTCCACCTACGCGCAGTGAGGGTGGGGGGGGGGGGGGTGGTCAGTCGAGCGGCTTTTCGACGCGAGGCGACGCTTTCGAACGGCGACGACGACTAAAACGCAAACGGTCTGAGCTTTTTTCGCGTCAGGGCCGTGGCGTGGCACGAACGAGCCCCAAAAAGTGTCGCCGCGAAACGTTTTTTTTTTTTTTTAATTAAATTTTTTTTTTTTTTTACACACGATTGACCGGATATATAAATGTGAGTGCGTCGATTTTTTTTTCAAACAAATAAATTCGACTGTTTGTTTGATTTAACGGTGAATAAGCCAAAATGGAACAAAAGCCAAAATTGTAATTTTACTCAAAAAGTGCAAAGTGAGAAATTTTGAAAAAAAAAAAAAATTCCCCAAGTGAGGTGACTTCGCGGAAATCCCGGGAATTTCGATTTTTTGAAAAAGCGATCGACGTGAAAATTCGATCAGTCGCCACGATCAGTGCCAAATAATTTGATTAATTTAATTTTGAAAAAAAAAAAAAATTTTTTAATAAGGGGAAAAGTATGATGTAAAAGTAACGAGAAAGAAAGTGATAGTGCGAGAACCTGGTCCCCGAGATTCCGGATCTCTCTCTCTCTCTCTCTCTCTCTCTCTCTCTCTCTCTCTCTCGCGGCTTTCGGCGACGTCTATTTTTGAAGGCGTTCGAAAGTAGTTCGTGTCCCGCAGGACGTTCGGGAATCTCGGCTCTGACGTGTCTTCTGTATGGGTCAATTCGCGCTTGGTGAATTTTTTTTTTCCTTCGCCGTCTAGGCACGAGAGATTTTTTTCTCCTAATCAAAATGATGCTCCATGAGGTTTAACTTGAAAAAAAAGTTTTTGGGGTTGAGAAATATTTGCATTGATCTAAATGGTTTTTTTTTTTTTTTTAATTGATGGATATTCATCTTTGACTCGATTTTTTGAGCAATTTGAAGTTGGTTCAACTTGAAAAGAAAATTTTTGGGGTTGAGAAATATTTGCATTAATCTTGATTTTTTTTTAATTAAATTTTGGATATTATTCTTTTAATCAATTTTTATGAGCAAAAATTTGATTTGAAATTGAAAGAATTATCAACGACTGAGAATAACTTGCACAGTTAAAAAAAAAAAATATCTTAGATCCACACAAATTTAAATCCTCATATTATCGATTATTTTTTTTGTGAATTGATTTTTTATTCAGAGCCTCCGTAAAATTGATAAGATATTATTAATTCCTTTGAATATAATTTTTTTTTAATTATTCAATCTGTAATTAGTCCTTCAAATCGGTAATTTTCTTTCGATCATTCTGATTTTTTAAATAATTCATTACTCAATTTTTCTCAATTTTTAATTTTCAATCACTCAATTACTCAATTACTCAACTACTCAGTTTTTTTTTTATTAATCAATTTTTCTTTGATAATTTTTTTTTTAAATTAATTTATCTCCAACTGGTCTTTCAAATCTCTAATCTTATTTCAATTATTTTTTACCAGTGTTTTTTTTTTAAATTATTTAAAATTCCTTCATTATTTAATTTGCTTTTGATTGCTCCATTTTTTGTATTGTTATTTTTTTAATAATCATTTCATCTGTCTTTCGAGTCTATTATTCTTTCAATTACTATTTTATCAGCGTTTTTTTTAAATTATTTGAAATCCTTTTCAATTCAATTCATCAATCTTCTCTCGGTTTTTTTTTCGTTCACACCCCGCTGTATAATTCAGATTTGACTGTCTTTCATTCTCCCTCCACCTCCTCTCTCTCTCTCTCTCTCTCTCTCTCTCTCTCTCACACACACACCTCCTCGCTCTCTTTCTCATACACCTCTCTCTCTCTCTCTCTCTCTCTCATACACACCCTCCTCTTACTCTCTCTCTCTCTCTCTCTCTCTCACATACACACCTCTCTCTCTCTCTCCCTCTCTCTCTCTCTCTCTCTCTCTCTCTCTCTCTCTCTCTCTCTCTCATACACACCCCTCCTCTCTCTCTCACTCTCATCTCTCTCTCTCTCCCTCCCTCTCTCCCTCTCTCTTACTCCATCGAGGTTCTCTGCATCTTTCACGAGGGCGAAGGCCGGTTATTTCCGAACGGCGCGGTGGAAAAACGAACGCTAGAGATCTTTCTCTCTCTCTCTCCCTCTGTATATTTGTATGTCATTGTATATATATATATGTATATACGAGAAACCTCGAGCCACGTCGACACGCGGGCGAGAAACGGAGAGAGAAGAAAACGCACGTCGAGTGAATTCTTCGTTGTACACATTGAAAAAAAAAAACAGCCCCCAAAAAAATTAAAAGCAAAAAAAAACCCTCTGAAATATCGCGATTTAAATGCCCATCTATTATTCCCTACGCCAAAAAAATCGTGTGAAAATAAAAAAACCGATAAATCGTCGTAATAGTGTAAAAAATGAGCATCAACGAGAAATTTGTAAAAAAACGTGATTTCAAAAAATTAGTAGATAAAAAATTGTTTTTTTTTCTCTTGTTCAACAGTGAAAGCAAGATGCCCGGAGATAGGAGAGAGAATTCGGAATTTTTAATAGGCCCGTGAAGAAAGGCCTCCCCGTGTTAAAATCATCCCCATGGTGTTGAATTAAAAAAAAAAAAAAAAAAAATCGACGATAAAAAACGACAATAATGACGGACAAACGTCGAGTGGGAATCAGAGAGGCGAATGTAGCCTGCTGACCAGCGGGAAGGGTTAATTTTTTTTACCTTCCCCAAAAAAGGGGTTGTTTTGATATTTACCGCGAGGAAGGGGTGAAAAAAAAATTGGCGCCATGCAACAGCAGGGTCAGCAGGGAAATAGTGCGCCGAACGGTATTGCCGGGGGTGGTCAATTGCCGCCCCAATCGAGCGGAACCGGACAATCAGGAGCGGCGCCGGGCACGACAAACGCGACCGGACAAAAACGTCCGCAGGTCAATGGTGGCAGATTCGACTTTGACGACGGTGGAACTTACTGCGGCGGTTGGGAGGACGGCAAAGCCAACGGTCATGGTGTTTGCACGGGACCAAAGAATCAAGGCGCTTATTCGGGCAGCTGGCATTACGGTTTCGAGGTTTCCGGCGTCTACACGTGGCCAAGGTGAGCCAAAAACTTCCCTCCCTCGTTTATATTGCATCTCGAAGCAAAATACTACCGTTCGGTGATTTTATTTAATTTTTTCAATTTTTTTGTGGACTGCCAAAAAGGTGTTTCGATTTTGTTGAAGTTTTGCACAGATGCTCCATTTTATTTATAAAAATATTCCCCGAAAGGATTCTTACCGCATTCCCATAGTTCAGGAGTTATTGAATTTTTAAGTTCATTTTTTAACCCGTACGAGTATATCTATATCGCTTGCTACGCCGCGCGCTCCTATCCCCACTCCTTCGACTTCACTCGTTGCAAATAATGCATTACTTTTTGTAATGCATTTACACTTTCAATAACCATTAACTCTTATTTTCACTAACCATTAACCATTAAATGTTAATGGTTAGTGAAAATTATTTCCATTAACCATTAAATGTTGATGGTTAATGCAAATTATTTCTATTAACCATTAAAGGTTAATGGTTAATGTAAATTATTTCCATTAACCATTAAATGTTAATGGTTAATGTAAATTATTTCCATTAACCATTAAATGTTAATGTTTAACGTAAATTATTTTCATTAACCATTAAATGTTAATGATTAATGTAAATTATTTCCATTAACCATTAAATGTTAATGGTTAATGTAAATTATTTCCATTAACCATTAAATGTTAATGGTTAATGTAAATTATTTCCATTAACCATCAAATGTTGATGGTTAATGAAATTGATTTCCATTAACCGTTAAATATTAATGGTTAATGTAAATTATTTCCATTAACCAGTAAATGTTAATGATCAATGTAAATTATTTCCATTAACCATTAAATGTTAATAATTAATGTAAATTATTTCCATTAACCATTAAATGTTAATGGTTAATGTAAATTATTTCCAGTAACCATTAAATGTTAACGATTAATGTAAATTATTTCCATTAACCATTAAATGTTAATGGTTAATGTAAATTATTTCCATTAACCATTAAATGTTAATGGATAATGGAATTGATTTCCATTAACCGTTAAATGTTAATGCTTAATGTAAATTATTTCCATTAACCATTAATTGTTAATGATTAATGTAAATTATTTCCATTAACCATTAAATGTTAATGGTCAATGTAAATTATTTCCATTAACCATTAAATGTTAATGGTTAATGTAAATTATTTCCATTAACCATCAAATGTTGATGGTTAATGGAATTGATTTTCATTAACCGTTAAATGTTAATGGTTAATGTAAATTATTTCCATTAACCAGTAAATGTTAATGATCAATGTAAATTATTTCCATTAACCATTAAATGTTAATAATTAATGTAAATTATTTCCATTAACCATTAAATGTTAATGGTTAATGTAAATTATTTCCAGTAACCATTAAATGTTAATGATTAAAGTAAATTATTTCCATTAACCATTAAATGTTAATGGTTAATGTAAATTATTTTCATTAACCATTAAATGTTAATGGATAATGGAATTGATTTCCATTAACCGTTAAATGTTAATGCTCAATGTAAATTATTTCCATTAACCATTAAATGTTAATGGATAACGGAATTGATTTCCATTAATCATTAAATATTAATGGATAATGGAATTGATTTCCATTAACCGTTAAATGTTAATGCTTAATGTAAATTATTTCCATTAACCATTAAATGTTGATTTCAAAATAGAGAGAAAATTTTGAAAAAAGTCATACGCGTTTAGAAAATCTAACGTAATCGATTTGTTTAAAAAAAAAAGAACTTACCGAAAAATTGTTGAGTAATTATTTGTTTAACAAATTCATTAATAACTTTTGCGCAATATTATTATTGATAATTGTCGTTCATCCTTAAGGGTTGCTCTCATTTCCTGGCCGAAAATTGACTATTTTTTGCGCCCTTTTCCAGAATCAAAGTTTAAGATTGAAATTTCAATTTTCGCTCTTTGTTTCGCAACTACAAATTTTCTTCTAGCCAAGGAAAAGCCTCCACATTTGAGAATAACTTTTTTCGTAAGGGTTGTTCCAACCCCCCTTTGGATACTTTTTATTCCACTTATTGGGTTATATTCTCGCGCCCCTTAATTTTGACTAATCAACGTTGAAGTGAAAATTAATTTCCCCGGAAATTCGGTACGTGCTCTGAGGGCGAAAATTTTTCACCCTGTGCGCAATTGTGTGGAAAAACATTTCACTTGTTGATAGTGGTGGGATTTTAGAGGACAAAAATTGTTCGAGTGACTTTCTCGTTTTTTTTTTATTTTTTAAATTTGCTATAGAATTGTTTTTAGTGAGAGTTTAAAACGCTGCGAGGTAAGTTATTGTATTGTCACGACAAAAAGAACGAGGGTTGGAGAGTGAGAGAGGGGAGAGGGGGGGGGGGGAGAGATGCTGGGAAGGCTGGGATTCTCGATAGGGGGAGACTGCGATCCTGAAAGTAGGTCACTGAGTGCAAGGACAACCCTAGAGAGAGAGAGATAAATAGTCCAGGTCAGTGGGACTATTCACGTGCCGTTAGAGACCGTTATATCAGAATATATATATATATATATTAGGGTGGGTCAAATAAAAAGACTATTTTTTTTCCTCGATATAATGAAAAATTTATTGTTTGGCATCTCAAAAAAACCTGCAAGTATCAGCCCCTAATATTTAAATGAAGAGATCCCTCATCGCAAATTTTTATTTCCCATTTAAATAACATAGGAATTTTTTTTTAACTTTGGAATTTTATTAGACTTTAACCGTTGAGGTTAGGAGTTTTTTTTAGCACATTTTTGTAGAACATTTTATGCTCTACAAAAAAGCTCTCCTATGTCTAATCGATAAAACTAACCGTTCAAAAAATAATCGGTGATAATAAGTGATAATTATCACCGATTATTATCACCGATTATCAAGAGAGCTTTTTTGTAGAGCATCAAATGTTCTACAAAAATGTGCTCAAAAAACTCTCCTAACCTCAACGGTTAAAGTCTAATAAAATTCCAAAGTAAAAAAAAAAATTTTCCTATGTTAGTTAAATGGGAAATAAAAATTTGCGATAAGGGGTCCCTTAATTTAAATATGAAGGGCTAATATTTGCAGAGGGTTTTTTGGAGATGCCAAACAATACATTTTTCATTATATCGAGGAAAAAAAGTCATTTTATTTGACCCACCCTAATATATATCATATAATGTGCTATTTAATATATTAAAATATATTATAAGCTATAATAATAATAATAATAATAATAATAATAATAATAATAATAATAATAATAATAATAATAATAATGATAAAAAATTATATAAGATTTAATATCAAAATATATTACTATATTATAAACATAAATATATTATATTATTTGGAATATCGTAAAATCAATCGATATTCCTCATTCTTCTTCAATAATCTGGAAATCATTTTTTTCACAGGCTTAAAATAAAGATCGAACTAGTATGAAATATAATAATTAATGAACCACAGAGTTTGTTCAGACCGATTAAAATTTGTAATTTCGTTCCACATTATCATTATTTTTTAACTCATATAGATTTCATAAACTTTCGGATGAAAAAAGAAGTTTGCAATACACAGAGAAAATAAAAAATTTCAAAAATTTCAAAAATTCAAAAATGTCATCGCCAAAATATTTTATTTTCAAAATAAAAAAATTCCGATATCTTTATTTCACGCCCACGTGGATTTATTTCTCGAGGAAAGGCGAGAAATGAAGAATTCGTATTATTTTAGGAAAATCTGATTCATACGTACGGATCAATGATTGGAAATCTCGGGAAAAATTTTAAGGTTTTTTTTTTTAAGTTAACTGATGTAAAATTCTTAAAAAATTTAGTTCGAGATCGTGGGATATTTTTGGGACTTTTGGGAAATTGAGGTCAATTCAAGGTCATGCCTAGAGTGTCGTTAACTTCATTCCAATATCTCAATTATCGTCGCCGCTAGAAAACTTTGAAAATCGTGAAAAATCAATGAAAATTTTGGAAAATTATATTTCACGTCATTGATTAAATCTGTGGATTCATTTGATGAAAAATGTGCTGTTTTCTGTTAATTTCAAGGGTTTACTTTAGAGGAGACTCAAATATAAGTGGTAAAATCGTATTTCAACTAAGAGAAACATTCAACGATGCATAATTAATAATTATTTTTATTAATTTTGCAAAATTTTGACATTCAGACGAATCGTATTTTTGTATAAAGAATTGAGTGATAATTTATTTTTAGATACTGCCCTTAGACCAAAAAGTGCTGCAGATCGAAAAAATATGTCTCAAAAATATAATATCTGATATCTAAATTTATCCCTTTATTGTCGTGTAACACGACGAAAGCGAATGGAAAAAGAAATATGTTAACGAGGATGTTATCTGAACATGACTTTTCTGTGTAATGATGACGTAGAAACGTCATGGCGTCACGCAAAGGAGAAGAAAAAAATATATATGAGGTGTTCCTCGCGAAACCGACCAATCCGTAACCCCGACCATTTTTGATTTTGTTGAAAATTTTATATTTTTTTGTACGTACTGAAAGCAGTCTTTCAGAATTTTTTTCTATTTTTGTCTCAACTCCTCTTACCACAATAAATTTTACAAAATTTCACACAATTTTTGTTTAAATGCTCGTAACTTTAAAAAAAATGAAGATATCAAAATACGATAGATCATTTATTTTCATCTTGAGTTGGAGTTTCATGAAAAAAATAACAAAAAAAATAATGAAATTAATTTTCATTTTTCTTCAGTTTTAAACCCGAAATAAATTCTTTTTTAACTTCGACCATTTTGATTTTTTGTTGTTGAAAAATTCACCACTTTTTAAGAGACACTTTTACAAGTACTAAAAAATTTGCATGGATTGGTTTGTTTCGTATGGAATGCTCCATATATAAATTGGGCTTAGATTTCATGGGGTTGTATATCTATGTACGTGTCCCGACTCTGCGTCAATTCTCGTTTAGCAAAATATTATGACCCTTCCAAAACGGTCTTCTTCCTTCATTCTCCCTCGTTCCCTTTCACATGGTCGTTTTATTTTTTTCCATGTTCGACGTGCCATTTAAGTCCGAATCACGGTTCTCCCTTCGCTTCCCAAACTATTATTAGCAAGTGTGCTCCAATTAATTATTTTTATCGTCTCAATCGGTCAAACGAATACCCAATTTTTTTTTCGTCAAACATGCTCTTTTCTACCCTTAATTTTTTATTTCATTGTTATTCTGTTTTATCATTGTTTCATTTTAGTAAAGCTCCCCCAAATCGTCTCACCACTAATTATCTTACTTCATTATCTTTTATCTTCGGGGGTTACGTGGGTTTTGAAGGTTAAAAAAAGCATAAAAAAACAAAAAAAGAAATAAAAGGGAAAAAAATACAAAAAAAGAATGAAAGAAATCTAGGGAATTTCCAAAGGTTTTCTCTTCTGGACTTTTACTCCGATTGCCTCGAGATTTTGGGAAAATATTCTAGACATATTGCACCATTAGATAATAAAAAACAAAACAACAAAGAAATGAAAGGGGAAAAAAGAAAACAAAGAATGAAAAAAATCTAGGGAATTTCCAAAGGTTTTCTCTTCTAGACTTTTACTCCGATTGCCTCGAGATTTTGGGAAAATATTCTAGACATATTGCACCATTAGATAATAAAAAACAAAACAAAACGAAATAAAAGGGGAAAAAGACAAAAAAGAATGAAAAAAATCTGGGGAATTTCCAAAGGTTTTCTCTCCTAGACTCTTACTCCGATTGACTCGAGATTTTGGGAAAATGTTCTAGACATATTGTACCATTAGATAATAATAAAAAAAAAGAAATAAAAGGGCAAAAGAGAAAAAAACAATGAAAAAATTTGGGGAATTTCCAAAGGTTCTCTCTCCTAGACTCTTGTTCCGATTGACTCGAGATTTTGGGAAAATATTATAGACATATTGTACCATTAGATAATATTTAAAAAAAAATAAAAGGGGAAAAAAGAAAACAAAGAATGAAGAAAATCTAGGGAATTTTCACAGGTTTTCTCTCCTAGACTTTTACTCCAATTGACTCGAGACTTTGGGAAAATATTCTAGAGGTATTGTACCATTAGATAATAAAAAACAAAAAAAAAGAAATCAGAGGGAAAAAATAAAAAAAACAATGAAAACAATCTAGGGAATTTCCAAAGGTTTTCTCTCCTACAATCTTACTCCGATTGACTCGAGACTTTGGGAAAATATTCTAGACATATTGTACCATTAGATAATAACATTTAAAGAAAAGAAGGGAAAAAAAGGAAAAAAAAATTAAAAAGTTACTCCGGCTTCGCCTTATAACCTCAAATTTGGGGGTCATTTCCTCAAAAACTGAAGTACTGAAAACTGAACTGAAGGGTTACTTTTAAGGGCTACTTTTTAAATAATAAATAAATATCATAATATATGACAATATATATTGTTACATAGTTATTCATAATTATGATATAATAAATTACGAATAAAGGCTTGATTCTTAAATAATTTTAGTGTTGTTTGAATTTTGACTTTTCAACCTTCAACGAGTAATTTTTTTTTTTTCCAATTTCTCAGTGGCTCGGCTTACGAGGGACAATGGCAAAACGGCAAACGTCACGGTCTCGGTATGGAGATGAGAGGACGCTGGCTGTACCGTGGCGAATGGACTCAGGGCTTCAAGGGTCGTTACGGAGTAAGACAATCGACCACGTCGACAGCGAGGTACGAGGGCACTTGGGCAAGCGGTCTTCAGGACGGTTACGGCTCGGAGACGTACGCCGACAGTGGTGAGTAACGCCTTAATCGACCTCGTCTCATAGTCCGAATTTTTTTTTTCTGTCCCTTTTTTTCCGCCAAGGGTTCTTCCGCACCCTTAAAAACGGATCAATTACTCCACCCCTGCCCTCTAAAGTCTCAAACATATATTTCTACTAAGGGACAGGGTTGCCAGTGAATCACTATTTTAACCCTCCGCGGGCCATACGAATTTTTCCGGCATCCCGGATCATATGGGTCATATTTGTCCTGCAGCTTATATCCCACGTATTTAGAGACAAAAAAATTTGAAAAAATTCAGGAATACTCTTTGATGATTCTACTTTAAGGTCCGATAGTTTTTGGAGCCGTTGCATTTTTTCATTTTTAAATAAATTGCTTGGAAAAAGCTTATTTTCGAAAAAAAGTTTTTTTACGGAAAAAATCATCATTTTTTTTCTATTCCACGTAAAGCAAAAAATCTCATGGGGATTTGTAGCTGAAACTATACTCTTTCAGACAAAAAATGTCCCAAGTCCCAAGTCATAACCTAAAAACAAGCGTTTTTCGATTTATCAATTACATTGTTTTAGTTAGGGGATGAAAAAAAATGAGGGATGATTTCCGATAAGGGATGATTTCCGATAAGGGACGATTTCCGATAAGGAATGATTTTCGATTAGGGATGATTTACGATAAGGGATGATTTCCTATAAGGGATGATTTCTGATAAGGGATGATTTCCATCAGAATCGTGGTATAGACGTCAGAAATGATCGTTTGGATGAACGCAACGTTGTTGGAACGTGAGAAAATCTTGGAAAAACGACAATTCGGTTAGGGATGAAATACAAAAATCGGTAGGGGATGATTTTATAATCTCAAGGTCATGTAGGACTGATGCGTTTCCCTTCAGTGAAACGCAGTACGTGGTACAAAATTATTTCAATTAGGGGATGAAATAAAAAAATTCCCAAGGGATGATTTTCCTGAAGTTCGTGGGAATTCCTCCTAGCCACTTAAAATCGTGAAAAAGTCTTTGATATTTTTTTTTTTTGGTATAGTCACGAAGGTTACAATAATAACGTTGATGCTGAAGGGATGACGATGGAAGAAATACCTTTCAGGATTTACGAGTTCTTTTCCTCCCTTTTTCGCAACTTCACATCAATCTCATTCCGAGCCATTCCGAGCTTTCTCACTCTCTTTCTTTCTGTGTACATGCGTTTGACCTTGATCTAAAAATTCGTGCGTGTGTGTTGGTGAGTGCGTGATAAATTCTGCCTCTTATTTTCATCCCCCACTATCTTTAACGGGGAGGATTGATGGAAATTAGATTCCTCTCTCTCTCTCTCTCTCTCTCTCTCTCTCTCTCTCTCTCTCTCTCTCTCTCTCTCTCTCTCTCTCCCTCTCTCTCTCTCTTGAACCGTCGCTCCAGCTCTCGACATTGAACGGCTGGAAATTTATTCATTCAGTGAGAAATTGATTAGCAAACGAGAATTTCTCGTCTGGCAATTAAATTAACAGTGTCTAGGGAATTTTTCAAATGACGGTGAATTCCACTGACCTTTTTACAGTTCCGTGACTCGAATCTCGAGGCGTGATGCAAAAATGAATTGTCTAAGATGCGCGGGTCTTGGAATTCAACCATCTAGGGAATTTTCGTTGAAATCGAAAAGCTAGGGAATTTTTCGAGGGATTCGTTATAAGCGAATTTTTTGTACTGAGTCATTCCCCGAGGGAAATTAATATGGTTCATTGCATCGAGGACCGTAGTTTACAAATCTAATTTCTAGGGAATTTCTTGGTAACATTTGTCATCTAGGAATTATATCGTGTGACGACTCATTCTATAGGTAACTTTATCTAGTGAAATCGTTTTACGGGTTATTTCAATGCCGGAATACGCTGCTTCGAGTATGAGCTCTCCTAGTTCCAAAATCAAACGCCTAGGGAATTTTCGTGCTGACATCAATCATCAATGAACTATATCGTGTGACGGCTCGTTTTATAGGTAATTTAAGTCACTGAATTCATTGCGCCACTTATTTTAGAACAAAAATGCGTCATTTCGTCTGTACCAATGTAAAATTATCCATTCATGTAGTATACAGTATTGAAATGCTCGTTAATTACGTAAACGCATGTCTCTATTTTTCTTTTTTCTGCGAGATGTGCATAGACACGTTGCGAATCACGTTCCCGGGAAGGTTATGCATGCGATTAAAACAATATATATAAATGTCCACGGTGAATCGATGAGACCTTCAATCATCGACAGACTTCGACGTCCCTGAAACGCAAAACCCTCGCACGTGTGCGATTTCATCCGGAGGTGTTTTTTTTCACCTCAACAGACGGATAGACTATTTTTATATTTTCCACCATATATTACACGTCCAGCATCGCCGAGATGAAAATGATGAGGAGAGATATCTAGAACTGTGACAAAAAAGCAGAACAAAAAAATCCATCTATCAACATCAGAACAGATGTTGATGGATAATTTTCTTTGTGATATTAATGTACAGGGTGTCCCAGGGGTGAAGGTCAATACCGCCAGGGTAGATTCGTGATGAAATATCGAGTAGAAAAGTCCTTTGCCATTTTTTAATATTTTGAATCCCTGAATTGTTATTAATTTTTTTTTTATCAGCCAATGAGATGCGCCCATCGAGGTGACCCTCGATCCCGCCATTGGCTGATTAAAAAAATTAATAACAATTCAAGGGTTCAAAATATCAAAAAATGGCAAAGGACTTTTCTACTCGATTTCATGTCACGAATCTACTCTCTCGATATTGACCTTCACCCTTGGGACACCCTGTAGATCGGAGAATGAGAAAATATATTAACATGAGGTTGAGGGAAAGATAGCGAGAGATTTTGATAAGTATATAGAGAGATCGAAAATTACGTCGAGTTTTCGGGGTATTGACGTCAAACGTTGAACCACCGATGACGGAGGAAAATCAAGATTCTCGATTCCGGGATCACGTGAACTCGACGCCCACGATATAATCGCTCTAAATAGCAATATAATAACAATATATATAAATCTCGTGTCCGCGATGGGTGACCCATCGTTCGACTATGGAATAGAGACTCATCGATTCTTCGGATCTCGCAAATTCGAATTGACCTCGAAATGACCTTGAAATCGGCATCTGGCCGAGGATCGGTACAGCTCCAGCGAAAAAAATGTCTTGAAGTGCCTGAGTGCCTTTTTTTATTGCTTGAGTGCCTTTTTTATTGTTTGGGTGCCGTTTTTTATTGTTATTCATTTTTTATTGCATTATTTCGGCCACGAGAGGAGGATGCCCCGGTTATTTTTCGCCGATGCTCTTGAGGGCTTTATTTAGACGAGCTTTCAAGTCCGCGGCCATTAAAGACACCCTCAACGAATTTCGATTGGACGGAACACTAAGAAATATTTGCTCTTATTTTTTTTTTTTTTTTTTTCATTTCGATTTTTTCTCTTCCTCTCTTCAAATTCGAATTCCTCGTTGACTCATCGTTAAATATTTAAGAGGGTTCGTCGACCGCTAGGAAAGACATGCGTAAACGTCAAATATCCGTTTGTTGGCAAAATCTTTCGCTCGTTTACGGATGAAAAAAAAAGAGAGAGAGAGACAGACTGCTTGTGTATTATATCAAAGAAGATTTTTCGTGCACGTGAGATAAACGCATGATTACGCTTTACGTCAGTTTTTGAAGATATTTCGTGTACGCGATTTTCCGTCGACCGTCGAAAATGTGTGTGTGTTTTTTTTTCGTCAACGTCGGGTGTTTGACTTGTCAAAGCAAAGATCGTTTGAGAACGTTTTATTTTCATTACCGAAAATACTTTCGAGCAATTTGCGCGTCGTTTGATGAGTCCAATTTTTCGTTACTGATTTTCGAAAATTTTGGACTCTCAATTCGATCGCAATTCATCGAATGAAAATCAATTTTCATAGAAGAAAATCAAATTTTCATTGAAATCTTGAAATTTTAATTGAAATGTTATATTTCATTATTTGGAATCTTAAAATTTCAATTGAAATTTGAAGTTTGGAATTTACAGTGTTGGAATCTTGATACTTCTATTGAAATTAAAAACTTGAAGATTTGATATCTTGAAATTTCGATCGAAATTTGAAATTTGAAGATTTACCATCTGAAAATTTCAATTGAAATTTGAAATTTAAAGATTTTAAAGTTTGAAATCTTAAATTTGAAAACCTAAAGCTTCGAAATCTTGATATTTCTTTCGACATTAAAAACTTGAAGATTCGACATCTCGAAATTTCAATGGAAATTTGAAATTTAAAGATTTAAAATCTTGAAATGTCAATTGAAATTTGAAATTTAAAGATTCAAAATCTTGAAATGTCAATTGAAATTTGAAATTTAAAGATTTTAAAGTTTGCAATTTGAAATTTGAATACCTAAAGATTTGAAATCTTGAATTGTTTATTGAAATTTGAAGATTTAAAGATTGGAAATCTTGAAATTTCGATTGAAATTTGAAGATTCGAAAATTTGAAATCTTGAAATTTCAATTTAATCGTGTCAAATTCAATTGACCAACATTTTCGTGATTCCAATCAACCAAAGTTTACAGAAATAACGAAAGCTTGATGACTCGAACTTGATAAAAAAAAAAAGTAGGTATCATTTGAACCGCGCAGAGCTGACTTCAATCCTAAAATTTATCGACTTCAAGGTAGCTTTGAAAAGCACTTTACGAGGCAGATTTGACAAGAGAGAAAGTAATTGTCATCGTTATATTGAAGAAGTCATCTTTCTCGAAACGTCAAACAAACGTATCTATTTTCAGCTGAAGTCTTTTGAACGATTTTTCTTTTTTTCAGCTTTTTTGAAACAAAAAAACAAAAATTGCTTTTGCTTGAAATATTTTCTTGTTACATCTCTCCACAGCGATTCTTCAATGCCTCCCTTACTTTCTTATATTTCAACCGAGTTTATGCACTCCCAAAAGTCACGATAAATTCGTCCTCACTCTCTTTGCGTCACCTCATTCTCGATTCACGCTCAAAATGCGTTTGGGAGGAAAATGCCTCGACTCAAAGTGTCCCCATGAGACATTTAAGAACGAGAATGAGCAGAGAGACAAACTTTGGTGCGTATATATGGGGCATTCCATACCAAGCCGACCTGATTGTGACCCTGGACCTCGCTGATTTCGTTTACGATTTTTTATATGATTCTTCCAACTCAAAATAGCATTCAGAATTTTTTTTCAGATTTTAGAAACCAAATTTGAGAACGTTATAATTTTTTGAACATTTTTTTCGAAAACCTCGAGGGCCGCAATTTAAAAATCTGAAAAAATTCTCAAAAATCAAGTTTTAAAAATGAAAATTTTTTACCAAAAATTCACGATGTCCAGGATTTTCCTTCCATCTCGATTTTAGATTTTTATGGAGAAAACGTAAAAAAAAAAATAGATGCAGAAAATTGATCTACCGTTAAAAGTGGCTTGAATATTTTCATCGTTAACCAACAATTTTCAAAAATAGTTGGTTAATCTCTGCATCTATTTTTTTCCCTTTTCTTCATAAAAACCTAAAATCGAGGTGGAAGCGAAAGCCTGGACATGATGAATTTTGGGTCAAAAATTTTCATTTTTGACACCGGTTTTTTGAGATTTTTTTCAGATTTTTATATTACGGCCCTCGAGGTTTTCGAAAAAAATGTCCAAAAAATCATAAAGTACTCAAATTTGGTTTTAAAAATCTGAAAACAATTCTGAATGCTATTTTGAGTTGGAAGAATCATATAAAAAATCGTAAACGAAATCAGCGAGGTCGAGAGTCACACTCAGGTCGACTTGGTATGGAAGGCCCCATATATATATATATATTTATATATATATATGAGCCTCAGGCCGGGTCGGACGAATTCCCGATGGCGACGAGGGACCTTGACCCAAAAACCGGAGGGAGGTCGTCATCCAGCGACGGAAACATCGATTATTCATTCCACCCCGATTTCTCTGTCCCACAGAAAAATTATCTCGACCTTCGCTTGTGTTTCGAAATTCCTTGCTGCTATTTTCCATTTGGAAATTTTCATTTTTAAGCGCGAACAAAAAACGAGGACAATAATGACCCTCGAATTCGATATCACTGGGACAAATATTTTTCAGGTCTCAGGGAAAATAATTGAGGAAATAAATTGATCTTACGCTGAGAAAACACTTTATTTGTAGTAAAGAAAAATATATTTTTATTTGGCACTCTTATTTAACCCTCCGCGGATCATGTGGGTCATATCTGTCTCATGAGAAATTTCCCCCTTAAATATCTCCCGGATGCTCGGGACTTCCCTCCCAACCCCCTTAAAAAAAACTTGGCAGTGAGAGGTACTCGGTGAAATCTCGGGTGGGTCAGATTTGACCCATATGATCCGGGATGTTTGTTGCAGTGATCGGCAGTATCGATTTTTTCATCAACGATATTGATTATATTTATCATTTTTTCGAAAAATTAATAATTAGTCAAAAAAATAGTACTGATTTTTAATAAAAATTCACAGTTGGTGGAAAAATATTAGTAATTTTACTAAAAAATTGGTTATTCGTGATAAAATATTTCTAATTTTTCAAAAAAAAAAAAAAAAGTAATCAGTGACAAAGTATTTAGAATTTTTTTTAAAAATTAGTAATTAGCGACAAAATATTTTCAATTTTTCCAAAAAAATTAGTAATTAGCGAAAAAATATTACCAAATGTTTTTCTGAATATAATAATTAGTAAGGAAAATATTACTAATCTCATTACTATTCACTACTAATTTTTTTGGAAAAATTAGAAATATTTTGTCATTAATTATTTATTTATTAGAAAATTTAGGAATATTTTGTCACTAATTACTAAGTTTTAGAAAAATTAGTAATATGTTCCCGCTACTAACTAATTTTTTGAAAAAAATTAGTAATATGTTTCCGCCACTAACTAATTTTTTGAAAAAAATTAGTAATATTTTTTTGCTAATTATTAATTTTTCGACAAAATTGGATAATAAAACTAGATAGATTTTAGTTCTGATGCTCGAAAAATGCCCTCCTTATTTCAGATGCTAAAATAAATATACCTTTTCAAATGGGCAGACTTGGCACATTTTTTATCTGAAAGAGTATAGTTTCAGTTACAAATCCCCTTAAGATTTTTTGCTATATCTTAAATAGAAAAAAAGTTGTGATTTTTTCCGTAAAAAATATTTTTTTTCGAAAATAAGCTTTTTCCAAGCAATTTATTTAAAAATAAAAAAATGCAACAGCTACAAAAACTATTAGACCTCAAAGTAGAATCAGTAAATAGTATTCCTGAATTTTTTCAGATTTTTTGCTCTCTAAATACGTGAGATAAAGCTGCAGGACAAATATGACCCAGTGTTGAAAAATCATTTAAATAAATGATTTTTCAACTGTTAACAAATGCTGGTACATTGTTTTCTCAGTGTGAAATACTCTCCATAAAGTGAGGAAAATAGAACGAAGGGAAAAAAAAGAAATCGAAATTCGAAAGTCAACGTCCGCTCTCGTCATTTATCACACGTATAGCTTGAATTTTCACATAAATATCGCAGAGCTTGCGAGACGTATTCGCAACCACGCCCTTAAAATCGCTCGCTATTTCAATGGAGAATAAAATAAATTTATTCTCTCCGGCGTAGTTGACATTTTTCTTCGACCCACCCACTTTAATTGCCCACCCCCTTAATTCCCCCTTGATTAATGACCCTGAAAAATTCGTGGGTCGTTGGAAATAAATTATGGTAGGCGTGATTCTTCGAAAATTGTGCTTCTTTAACGCACGATTTAAATGCATTTTACGTGTGGTACCAAATCACATTTGTGTATATATTAGAGTGATGCAAAAAAAGCAACCATTTTTTTTTTCAAAATCCCCTCTCAAATACTTTTGGAGAGGTAAATAAAAGATGCCTGTAAAAAGCAGAGCTCTTAATATTATTATTTAGAGGTCGCTCATCGTGAATTTCTATCTTCCATCTAAATAAAACGGAACATTTTTTTTTCAAACTTTGAAATTTTATACATCGGCTTCGAGTCAATGTACGCGCGATACATATTCTTGTAGGGAATTGAACGCCCTACAAAAAAGGTCTCTCATGATTTTTCAATAACCTCACTCCTTCAAAAGTTATTCAAGGATGAAGTTGAATTTTTAGAGTAAAAAGTTCACTTTTTTTTTTTTAGTTTCGGGCAAAATATTGAAACTCATTACTAAATATCGTGTAATATTTTTTTGAATAATCTCAGTTACGAATCTTGGAGAGTTTTTGTCGAAATTAAAATATTAATGAGAAAAAAACAAGGAAAAACTAGAAAAAAGTGGTTTTTCGATGAAAATTCGTGAAATTTTTTAGTTTCCGTGAAAATTATTGGGAAATTCGTGTTCAGAGGAAAAAAATACATCGATATGAGGTTTGAAAAAAATAAATTAAAAAAAAAATGTTTTCTGGCATTTTGCCAAAAATTGAACTGACTCACTAAAATGACGGTAACTTTTTTTCTAGTTACAATTTTGACTTGACTAAATGCTCATTCTCTTCGGAATCGTTGCAGCTTCCAAACCCCGCCTGGTTCGTCCAATTCGGATAATTATTCAATTTTTGGCAGATTTTAAAAGTTCGATCATCGATTTTTGCAAATTTTTTAAGGCATACCCCTTTCCATTTTTTTCGGTGATTTTCAAAGTGCTCTCATTTCTACAAAAATTAAGTTATCGTAATGAACCAATCGCTATTCCCTAGGTTTAGTGACAGCCTTTAAGTACGAAAAAGAAATTTTGGAATCGATTGAACCGAAGTAAAGTTATGAACACTTGAAATTTCCCGATTTTGAGGTTTCTGAGAATTCGGCTAAAATTGAAGAAAAATGTTTTGGATGAAAATTCATGAAAATTTTGATTTTTTGAGAAAACTATCGGTAGATTCGTGTTCAGGGGAACAAAATACATCGGTCTAAAGCCCGAAAAAAAAAAATTAAAAATATTTTTTTTTCGCATTTTGGTCAAAATTGAATCGGTTCACTAAAATGACTGTAATTTATTTTTTGGGTAGAATTTTGGGTCCTACATGCGCTCATTCTCTTCGGGATCGTTTACGCTTCAAAATGCCGCTTTGTTCATATAATTCGGATAATTTTTCGATTTTTGGCAGATTTTTAAAGTTCGACCATCGATTTTTGCCAATTTTTTAAGGCATACCCCTTTCCATTTTTTTCGGTGAATTTCAAAGTGCTCTCATTTCTACAAAAATTAAGTTATCGCAATGAACCAAACGCCATTCTCTAAGTTTAATGACAGCCTTTAAGTACGAAAAAGAAATTTTAGAATCGATTGAACCGAAGTAAAGTTATGAACACTTGAAATTTCCCGATTTTGAGGTTTCTGAGAATTCGGCTAAAATTGAAGAAAAATGTTTTGGATGAAAATTCATGAAAATTTTGATTTTTTGAGAAAACTATCGGTAGATTCGTGTTCAGGGGGACAAAATACATCGGTCTAAGGCCCGAAAAAAAAATTAAAAATATTTTTTTTTTTTCGCATTTTGGTCAAAATTAAATCGGTTCACTAAAATTACTGTAATTTATTTTTTAGGTAGAATTTTGGGTCCTACATGCGCTCATTCTTTTCGGGATCGTTCACGCTTCAAAATGCCGCTTTGTTCATATAATTCGGATAATTTTTCGATTTTTGGCAGATTTTTAAAGTTCGACCATCGATTTTTGCCAATTTTTTAAGGCATACCCCTTTCCATTTTTTTCGGTGAATTTCAAAGTGCTCTCATTTCTACAAAAATTAAGTTATCGCAATGAACCAAACGCCATTCTCTAAGTTTAATGACAGCCTTTAAGTACGAAAAAGAAATTTTAGAATCGATTGAACCGAAGTAAAGTTATGAACACTTGAAATTTCCCGATTTTGAGGTTTCTGAGAATTCGGCTAAAATTGAAAAAAAATGTTTTGGATGAAAATTCATAAAAATTTTGATTTTTTGAGAAAACCATCGGTAGATTCGTGTTCAGGGGGACAAAATACATCGGTCTAAAGCCCGAAAAAAAAAATTAAAAATATTTTTTTTTCGCATTTTGGTCAAAATTGAATCGGTTCACTAAAATGACTGTAATTTATTTTTTAGGTAGAATTTTGGGTCCTACATGCGCTCATTCTCTTCGGGATCGTTCACGCTTCAAAATGCCGCTTTGTTCATATAATTCGGATAATTTTTCGATTTTTGGCAGATTTTTAAAGTTCGACCATCGATTTTTGCCAATTTTTTAAGGCATACCCCTTTCCATTTTTTTCGGTGATTTTCAAAGTGCTCTCATTTCTACAAAAATTAAGTTATCGCAATGAACCAAACGCCATTCTCTAAGTTTAATGACAGCCTTTAAATACGAAAAAGAAATTTTAGAATCGGTCGAACCGATCAACAGTTATGAGCGTTTTAAATTTCGCGATTTCGAGGTTTTTCCGAATGGAGCTAAAATTGAGCAAAAGGGTTTTTGATGAAAATTCATAAAAATTTTGATTTTTCCAACAAACTATTGGTAGATTCGTGTTCAGGGGGGAAAAGTACATCGATATCAGGCCCAACAAAAAAAAAGGAAAAAGTTTTTTTTTTGCATTCCAGCTAAATTTCAATCGGTTCACTAAAATGACTGTAATTTATTTCCTAGAAACAATCGCGATTTGGACACAGGTTCATTCTCTTCGCAATCGTTGAAGCTTCAAAACCTCGCTTGGTTCATTCGATTCCAATCATTTTTCGATTTTTAGCAGATTTTCAAAGTTTGACAATCGATTTTTGCAAGCTTTTTTCAATTTCTTTCGACAATTTTAAAACTGCTACAACTTCTACAAAAATTTAGTTATCGGGATAAACCAAACGTCATTCTCTAAGTTTGGTGATAATCTTTGCGTACGAAAAAGAAATTCTCGAATCGGTCAAACCGATTGAAAGTTATGAGGACTTTCGCGATTTTGAGATTTTTCAAAAGTCGCCCAAAAATGCGCCGCCCACATGAGAATCAATGTGAAATCACTTGAAATCAATGTGACATCATTTGAAATCACCTGAAATCAATGTGAAATCATTTGAAATCACTTGAAATCGATGTGGAATCAATGTGAAATCATTTGGGATCACTTGAAATAATTTGAAATCAACGTGAAATAATTTGAAATCACTTGATCACTTGAAATCGCTTGAAATCTCTTGGAATTTCTTGAAATCAATTGAAATCAATGTGAAATCAATGCGAAATCAATGTGAAATTACTTGAAATCACTTGAAATCGTTTGAAATCTCTTGAAATTTCTTGAAATCACTTGAAATCAATGTGAAATTACTTGAAATCGTTTGAAATCATTTGAAATCACTTGAAATCACTTGAAATCACTTGAAATCTCTTGGAATTACTTGAAATGACGTGAAATGACATGACTTTTGAAAATTTTGTTGTCAATAAAGCCGAAACGTGAAAAAAGGCATCTAGCGGACTTTCCACTCTCGCGTGTGTCTCGTTTTCGTCCCGGTGACCCTATTTGTCTTTTCCTCGTTGTCGTCGCTCTGCAGCGTGTGCGCGCATCGAGCTCTGCTTTTACCGGGATAGCAGACGTTCCCCTCGTAAAATTGTAAAGGCGATAAATCTCGGCGTACGCGGCCAGCGCCACGTATAGATAGCGATTTTGCAGAGCGAGATAGAAAGAAAGCCTAGAAGCTTTTGCCGTAAAACGGCGGAGAGAAATCACGCAATGGAATGGAGAAGGATGAAAGAGCCGAAGATTTCGAGACTCGATAGAGATAAGCAAAAGCTTTGACTCGGTGCTTTTTTATTGCCGTCTCAATCACTCAAGAAATCACGATTATTACACCGCGTTATTAATTGATAAACGTTTTATTATAACTTTGTTATAATTATAATTAATTAATAATTAATAATTAATAATTAATAATTAACAATTAATAATTAATAATTAATAATTAATAATTAATAATTAATAATTAATAATTAATAATTAATAATTAATAATTAATAATTAATAATTAATAATTAATAATTAATAATTAATAATTATAATATTATAATAATTATAATTATAAATAACTTTGACGATAATTTATTGTTCTTTGAATAATAATTTTTAAACAAAATTTTGCAAATTTATCATTGTCAAAAATAATATGTGGAGAGCATTCTATAATTTTTTTGGGCAAAAATATGTAATTGTAACGAAGTTACCATCGATGTAAGTGAGGTGCATCTCGAAAAAGTAAAAAATCTCAAAAGTTCGAAATTTTTCTTAGAACAAAAAGATTTAAAACAAAGATGAAGAATTTGACGAATTGTTAGATATTTAATATTGATTATAAAAGGAATCTCTTCACAATTTAATTTTCAAAAAATTAATACAAATCTTGGAATTCATTAATATCTGGAGAACATTCGTTCTCTGAGAATTCCGCTGGAAAATTGCTGGGAATTTTCTGAGAATTTTCTGGGAGCTTGATGAATATTTCCTGAGAATTTACTCCCTTCTGTGAGAATGCCGAATTAATTCAAACGAACGTTCTTCGTCGTCTCGATGAGTTCTCCGCTTCTGCATATTTCGCAAATTATTCGCCTCTCGTTGCGTTATGAATTCCATTATAGCGTTATTAAGGCGCTATTCTGGTCTAGAATTTTTGAAAAAATCGATTTTTTTTTTAGAATAATTAAGGAAATCATAAAACTTGGAAATTTTCCTAAATAGGGAAATAGCAAAGGAAATAAGGAAATAGCAAAGAATCGCCCAAGAGTTGATTTTAGAATAATTCAGGAAATCATAAAACGTAGAAATTTCTTAAATATAGGGAAATAGCAAAGGAAATAGGGAAATAGCAAAGAATCGCGCAAGGGTTGATTTTAGAATAATTAAGGAATAAATCATACAAATTAGAAATTTCTTATGTAGGTAAATAGCAAAAAGTCGCGCAAGGGTTGATTTTATAATAATTGAGGAAATTATACAACTTAGAAATTTCTTAAATAGGGTATACCAAAGGAAATATAGCAGAGAATCGCCTAAGGGTTGATTTTAGAATAATTAAGGTAATCATACAACTTAAAAATTTCTTATAGAGGGAACTAGGAAAGAATCGCGCAAGGGTTGATTTTAGAATAATTAAGAAAATCCTACAACTTAGAAATTTCTTAAATAGGAAAATAGCAAAGGAAATAGGGAAATATCAAATAATCGCGCAAGGGTTGATTTTAGAATAATTAAGGAAATCATACAACTTAGAAATTTCTGAAATAGGGAAATAGCAAAGAATCGCTCAAGGGTTGATTTTAGAATAATTAAGGAAATCATACAACGTAAAAAATTTTTTTTTTTCCTCTAAATTTTCAGAAATCCTCATCAAAAACCTTGTCCAGGGTATGAGAACCTAGAAACAGCTTCTCAAAATTTAAAGAACGATTTCTAATGAATTATATCCTAAAAAACACCCTTAATTTTTCTAGTTCGCGTATATATTTATAAATATTTGCCAAACCTATAAAATGGCTCAGATCGTCCTCTGCGTAATGCCTTCAAAATTCACTTCCAAACGAGGCACCCTTTCATTTCTCCTCCTCGTTGGTTCGCGCAACCCTCGCCTACGCAAATCCCAAAAATTCATCCCCTTGTTCCGAGCCTCCGCTATCGAGCAACCCCTCGTAAACGGAATTTCCGGTTCGCCGTTTCCACGTGACTGGCACTATAAATCGAGATTGGGCCGAGAGAGAGAGAGAGAGAGAGAGGAAGAGAGAGAGAGAGAGAGAGAGAGAGAGAGAGAGAGAGAGAGAGAAAGAGAGAGAGAGAGAGAGAGAGAGAGCCAAGCCAAAATCTCTCAGCGCCTCCCGAGTTCTTATTTACACAATTTCCTCCCTCAATCTCTCTCTCTCTCCACTTTTTGCGAGCAACGAAAAAGCTCGAGCCCCGGAGTCGTCGAGAATCCGTGCATTTATGAATATTACGCAAGAAGCCTCGAAGAATTCCTCTAAAATCCTGAAGAGAGAATCAAGGAGAAGTCCTGGGAAAGAGGAAAAACCTAATTCTCCAATCTAATACCTCCAAAATCAGGCCCAAGAACAAAAGTAAGCAAATTAAAACAGAGATGAAATCGCCATTTTGTCTCTAGATATTTCATCTATAATAATAATAATTATTATTATTATTATTTAATTATAATTTTTTCTTATTATTTCAACGTCACTGGAGACGATTCAGGAGTTTTGAGGAGTACAGACATTTTTGGAATTTCTTGGGTTTGGGTTTGGGATGTGTCATGCAATCTCACAGGGAAAAAGCTTTTTCGCTGTTCCCGCGTTGCCGGCAGTTTTTGAGGATGTTATACGAGGCTGCGGTACCGAAATACACTCTAACCAAACCAAACTCTAATTCTCACCAACACAGAGAGGAGAATATAAAGTTGGGGCCACCAGAGAGAAGGTCCATTGCGCTCTGATTGTAGACGCAAAGAGATGCTTTCGAGATTGTAAGAGGAAGAGAGAAAAACTGCACATACCCACATTCATATATATATTTATATATATATAAATATGTATATGCAGATGCATATTCATATATTTGTATGTATGTACAGTCCCGTCCAAAAGTTTGGAAACAGCCCAATTCGGCGCCAGACAAAAAGTGTCACTGCTCTTTCGAAAATCAAGATATTCCAATTCAACGAGCGGCGTTTCAAAGGGGACAGATTCAGCTACATTTAGCTCTTTCCAAAAAAAAAATTTCGATTTTTTTTTCAACTCGGTACGCCCTTTGAAACATGATCGTTTTTTAGATTTTTTTTTTTGGGGTTGAAATTTTGGCGCACGACCCATGCAATTTTTTTCAAACTGTTTTTCGCGTGAAAAACTTGTGAGAGGGAGTATGAGCTTCAATTTCGTTTTTTTGAAAATTTCGTACATTTTTTTTTCGCAAAAATATTCAATTTTTTGCAAAACAACGACCATATTTATCAAATGAACCGTAACTCTGAAACTACTGGGTTTTCGTGAAATTACTAAGATGATGAAAAGTTGCATACGATCATTCTGGATTCAGTGAAATTATTTCAGAATTTTTTTTCAAAATTTTTTTTTTTTCGAATTTCTTTCCTGTCAAGGAGAAATTTTTTTTTTCGAATTTTTTTCCTGTCAAGGAGATTTTTTTTTTATCTTAAACAATCGGGTCTCTTGAATTGAAATATCTTCATTTTTGAAAGAGCAGTGAAACTTTTTGTGCGGCGCGGAATCGCGCGTTTCCCAACTTTTGGACCGCACTGTACACATAAATATATATATTGGTGCATTCGACGAGCAAATAGTGAGACGTGGTCCGTCTATTTCAAGCTGACCAGCAACAGCCAATCATCGGGCCCGTGTAGCTGACAGAGATTTCAGGGCCGTATAGTCTAAATGATATATATATATATATATTAGGGTGGGTAAAATAAAATGACTAATTTTTGTTTTCCTCGATATAATGAAAAATGTATTGTTTGGCATCTCATAAAACCCTCTGCAAGTATCAGCCCTTCATATTTAAATTAAGAGGTTCGCAAACTTTTATTTCCCATTTAAATAACATAGGAATTTTTTTTTTTTTACTTTGGAATTTTATTAGACTTTAACCGTTGAGGTTAGGAGAGTTTTTTTAGCACATTTTTGTAGAATATTTGATGCTCTACAAAAAAGCTCTCTTGTGTTTAATCGATAAAACTCACCGTTCAAAAAATAATCGATAATTAGTGATTATTATCGCCGATTTTTTTTTAACAGTTAGTTTCATCGATTAAATACAATAGAGCATTTTGTAGAGCATCAAATGTTTTACAAAAATGTGCTAAAAAACTCTCCTAACCTCAACGGTTAATGTCTAATAAAATTCCAAAGTTGATAAAAAAAATTTCCTGTTATTTAAATGGGAAATGAAAATTTGCAATGAGGGACCTCTTAATTTAAAAATGAAGGGCTGATACTTGCAGAGGGTTTTTTTGAGATGCCAAACAATACATTTTTCATTATATCGAGGAAAAAAGATTAGTCATTTTATTTGACCCACTCTAATATATATATATTGTTGTATAGATATAGCGAGAAAAATGGACAAGTACTCTGTATACGACAGAGAGGCGCCAGGGGTACAGTTAAAAGCTCTTTGAGTGTTCCGGTAAACGATAGACACGTAAATATATACATATTAAAATGGAATTATTATAATTATTTAATTATAATTGGTCATAATTTTTAATACGCAAGAAACCACCCTCATTGGATTTTTTATGGGGTATAGAAAAAAATGAGTCTTTATTAGAGAATTTTCAGTGTTTTTTATTTTTTTAAATTTTGTTATCTAATTATCCATTTATGTATTTGCTTATTTGTTTGTTTATTTATTTTTTAATTTGTCATTTTATTTATTTGGTACATTTTTTATACAATTTTTGTGCATTGTATATATGTTTAGACGTGTATGTGTCTTTGTCGAGAGAAAAGTAAAGAAAAGCTCGAGAGGTTTATGGACCAAAAGCTCAAGATACATTTTTTTCCCTCATTTTTTCTCGTATTTCATTGTTATTATCGTCCCAAATGGCATCTTTCTTTTCTCAGAGCTTCTTGTATTTTCTCTCAATATTTCTATTTCATGTCAAATTAACCTGTCTTTTATGTTAAAAAATTCATTTCTGAAAATAATTCATTTTTGACAATAAACTTTTTCATTTATTTTCCTTCTGCTTTTCAATAACTCCTTGAATTGTTCTGGATTTATTAAATTATGTTTTCTAGAAAATTTCTTAACTCCTGAAAGCTCAAGAAAAATCCTCAATTTTGGAGATTGGGAGATCATTATTTTCAAAAATTCGTTTTCAAAATGAGAAATAAATTTTTCATTCATTTTCCTTCTGCTTTTCAATAACTCCTCGAATCGTTCTGAATTTATTAAATTATGTTTTTTAGACAATTTCTTAATCCCTGAAAGCTCAAGGAAAATCCTCAATTTTGGAGATTTGGAGATCATTATTTTAAAAAATTCATTTTCAAAATAAAAAATAAATTTTTCATTAATTTTCCTTCTGCTTTTCAATGACTCCTCGAATTGTTCTGAATTGATTAAATTATGTTTTCTAGAAAATTTCTTAATTCCTGAAAGCTCAAGGAAAATCCTCAATTTTGGAGATTTGGAGATCATTATTTAAAAAAAATCATTTTCAAAATGAAACATAAAATTTTCATTTATTTTCCTTCTACTTTTCAATAACTCGAGTACTTCTGGATTTATTAAATTATGTTTTTTGTAGAATTTTTCTTAATTTCTTAAAGCTGAAGGAAAATCCTCAATTTTGGAGATTTTAAAAAACGAAAAAAATTCTTTTTGGTCCTGGTGCTCTGAGAGGAGAAACAGGAAGAACATGGGGGTATATAGGATGAAAATACGAAGAAGCGATAGAAGAGTTGACCCGGATAAGCATGCGTTGGCAAAGAAATGGAGAAGAGAGAAGTGAGATGGAATAACGTCGAGCCACAAAAGCTTTGTTCGCACGTGACCCTTGCTTCTCGTCTCGGCTCTGTCCGCATCTTTGCTCGAATTCTATATTTTAGCCTCGTTTTTGTCCGCGAAATAATTAATAAAATGAATAATACATTGTTTCGAGTAACGCGAAGAAGAAATGGAAAACTTACGCTCGAAATCGCCGCACGTTTCGTTCGATGACGTTAACCCAATTGGAATTCGACGATTCGACGCGATTTCTCGCGAGTGCATAAATAAACTCAAGAGAATACACGTGAGTAACGTAAAAGCTCGTTCCAAATCAACCCCCACTATTTCAAGCACGTGTAAAATCCGTGTATGGGACGTTCAACGCCAAATCGACGAAAATTTCCCCCTTAATCTTGAATCACAATTTTTTGCCAATTTCTTCTGGGTCTTGGGAGGGTTGAGTAATTTTTTCAGATTTTAATGTTGAGTATTATTTAATATTCAATAAAGAATCTCGGAATTTAAAAAATTGAGAATGAATAAAAAATTGAAAGTGGTAATCGCCGAAATTTCTTTATTTTTTTTTTTCAAACAAGTGATAAAAAAATAGAAGGAAAAAGAATGCCACTCCAGGTTGCGTGGCATTTTTTCCGGAATTGATCAAAGTATTTTTTGAGTGAAACAAAAAAAAATGGCGAACTTCGATAAAAATATGATTTTTCTCGAAAAAGTCAAAAATTTCATAGATTTCGATATCTTAAAATTTTTTTGTATTTTTTTTTTCGGAAAGTACATTAAAAAATAAAAATTTTCAAAAAAAAACGTCTCATTTAGTCAATTTTTGAAGAAGTTATAGTCATTTCAGGAAAAAAAAGCTTTTTCTTTTGGGTTGGAAAAAAAATTTGAAAATTTCCTGAAAGATGTTTTTAATTGGGTAGAAAATGAAAATAAATTTTCAGCCAAATCGAAAGGGTTCGGGTTCAAAAGTGGTCGATTTGACATGGAATACCCCATATATAGGTAAAATAATGGAGGGAGAAAAATTGCAGAAAATATTTCTGAGCCTCCCCCTCATTTTTTCATGAGCTCAGTGTAAATTTGGCATGGAATACCCCATATATAGGTAAAATAATGGAGGGGGAAAAATTGCAGAAAATATTTCTGAGCCTCCCCCTCATTTTCTCGTGAGCTCAGTGTAAATTTGACATGGAATACCCCATATATACGTAAAATAATGGAGGGAGAAAAATTGCAGAAAATATTTCTGAGCCTCCCCCTCATTTTCTCGTGAGCTCAGTGTAAATTTGACATGGAATACCCCATATATACGTAAAATAATGGAGGGAGAAAAATTGCAGAAAATATTTCTGAGCCTCCCCCTCATTTTCTCGTGAGCTCAGTGTAAATTTGACATGGAATACCCCATATATACGTAAAATAATGGAGGGAGAAAAATTGCAGAAAATATTTCTGAGCCTCCCCCTCATTTTCTCGTGAGCTCAGTGTAAATTTGACATGGAATACCCCATATATACGTAAAATAATGGAGGGAGAAAAATTGCAGAAAATATTTCTGAGCCTCCCCCTCATTTTCTCGTGAGCTCAAAGCTCCTTGAATGACGCGATTCGTCACAGTTTTGTTTCTCAATATATATATATATATATATATATATAAATCGCGTCATGCCAAACACTGCTCTCTCGCAGATCACCCTGTCACTATACTTTGCGATGACTCATCCCACAAATTTTCAATATATCCACCATTGCCATATATAAATATATGCATATGCAAATACACATCAATGACACGAGAGAAAACCGTGCTTTCGAATTCATTTTGGCAAAAACAATGCCGCAATTATTCCAATATCAATTTTTCATTCTCGGGCACTTGGACGTGTGTCTAAATACGTTTCTGCCTGAGTATAAAAATAAATGTACAGTTAGCGGATATTGCGTCAATAAAGGGGTGTAAACCAAAATAAAATGGTAATATAATTTATAAATAAATTTATCGTGGTGATCCGGGCCTTATTGGGTTCTTGATCGATCGATTTTCAACCCTTAAACCTTCTCTACGGTGAATTACACCCTTACTGCAATTATTTTCGAACAAAAATCAATGATTTAATTAAGCAACAATTTATTTGCAAAATTGAACTGATCGACCTTAAAGTTCTAGATTCAAGGAACAAAAAGTTTATCTACACTTTTCCCCATAAAATTTACAGTATAGACGTTACATTGGATTAAAGACCCCAGGGGTGAACTCCCCATCTCCAAAAAATAAATTATTTAATTAAGCAACAATTTATTTGCAAAGTTGAACGTATGATTGATAAATCCTCTTTTGTTGCAGGTACGTATCAGGGCCAATGGCTTCGTGGTATGCGTCATGGTTACGGTGTGAGAGCGAGTGCACCGTTTGGTCTGGCGTCTCATTACAAGCCACCGAAACAAGCGGCAATTCGGGCTTCCTTAACGTCACTCAGAAGCGTTGATGGTGGACCAGCTGCCGCGCCGACACCCGAGCCGAGCGATCGACGGGATCGTCGGGTCGACGACAGTCGGGGAGGTTTTGTTCTAAAAGCGAGGAGCGACGATGTACCGGCGAGACGAAAGAGCCTCACGGAAAAATCCCTCAAGAAAGGAATCCTCTCGGTAATAACGATTATCCAAATCCCCCAGACAACAATTTTCCTACCTCCAAAACTGCCATTTTATGGTAAACCAAGGTTTTTCCAATTTTGAGCCGGATCTCATATCAAATTTGGTTATTTTGACCTGGCAATTGATCACATCGCTTTGGCAGATCATTTTGGTGATGACGCCACTTTTAAAATCCATCTGGGTTGATCTCATTTCTTCAGGGCCTTAAGATACGAAAGCAGAGAAGTACCGGTGATCTCGAGAAGCGTGGTACCGGCGGCAGTATTAGGAGCAATGCAAGCTCCGCTTCCTGGATGTCAACCGAGAGCTCGCGGAGTCAAGCCTCGGCTTCCGTTCACACAGACAGCAACGCGTCCTTCGTTATCGAGGTACCCATTAACCAAAAAAGTTCAATAAACGTTCATTACAAGATAGAGCAAGGAAGAGGAATTGTCCGAGTCCAGCCAACCCAACCCAACCCTTTGCGGTCACGCAGATTCCGTTTGGAGCGGTTTTAAAATTTGTAGTCCAATGCCTATTAGCCTAGGATGAAGCTCCATGTCTGCCGAGTCATAAATTCCATTCAAAAAAAATTCAAGATCACAAACAACCCCAATGCATTGTCTAAAAATGGGTTTTCCGTGAATGGACTCCTCTGGACTGAGTCCCATCAAAAGTGGCATCACTTATCGATGGAACTCAGTGCCCTCAAATCAGTGTCCTCCCCCCGAGGACTTGAAAATGGCCATTCAATGGAACGAAATGTGTTTTCAGGACGAGCAAATGGACGCCGCGGTGACCGAGACTTATCTCGGCGAGTGGAAGAACGACAAGCGCACGGGTTTCGGTATATCGGAACGAAGCGACGGTCTTCGTTACGAGGGTGAGTGGTTCAACAATCGTAAGTACGGTTACGGTGTAACGACCTTTCGGGATGGTAGCAAGGAGGAGGGAAAGTACAAGAACAATGTTCTGATAACGAGTCAAAAGAAGAAACATCTGTTTCTGATAAGATCGGCAAAATTTCGGGAAAGAATCGAGGCCGCTGTTAGCGCGGCACAGAGAGCGAGCAAGATTGCTCTGCAAAAGGCTGACATAGCGATATCGAGAACGGCGACGGCACGGGGAAAAGCGGAATTGGCCGATATGTCGGCGGAACACGCGAGAGCCGATTCGGAATTGGCCCAACAGACCGCACGTCAATTTGCCCCGGATTTCCGACAACCGGGTTTGGAGAGGTTACGAAATCGTGAAATACCGAAATACGTGCCACCGCCGCAAGACGCGATGCCTGGAAAGAGTATCCTACAAAAGGCTGGAATTGGAGGCAGTCATTTGTCAGCGAGTCCGGTCAATGCCGTTGATTCCGTTGGTTCGAGTCCGTTGAAGTCATCGACCAGCGTCGATGGCGTTGCGATCGGGAACAGTCCGTCCCAGACGATAGCGCAATCGATAAATCAATCGATAAGACGAGCCAGTATGAAACCGGCGCAGAATCAAATGTCGATTGGTCAGAATACGATGCAGAATCAGATGCAAAATCAAATGGGCGGAATGATGAGCAATCACGGTAGTGGTTTGGCCAATCAGGTACAGACGGGAGTCAATCAGAGTCAATACGGTCCGAGTGGTTATCAGAATACGAGTCAGGCCAATCAATTTGGCAATCATTTGGGTGGTCAGTATCCTCAGATGTCCCCGGGTTACGCCGGTGGAAGCGGACCTTACGGACCTGGTGGTGGTCCGAGCCAGTTTGTCGTTCAGGGAGGCCAGTACACTCAATTTCAGGCCCAGCCACCCTCCAATCAACAAATTCAGCCTCAACAACAGGAGCAACAGCAGCAGCAGCAGCTGCATTATTCCGGTTATCCACAGAATTCGAACCCACAAGGATTTCCGAATCAGTACTCGAGTCAGCAGGTACGAAACGTAGATATGTCGTCATCAGTATTTTAGAGATTGACTTGGGTTAATAATTATACAGTTTCATTGGAAGTGAATTTGAAATTGATTGGAAAATTGATTCAATCAAACTTTGCCATTTCTCAAAATCAGTATGCCATTTATTTTTCAAAGACCTCGCCTCCGACCTTTCTTTATGATTCTAGATCTTGTACCCAATGACACCGACATTGTACGGTCCAATGACAATGGCTCAAATGAATCAATTTGGAACACAGCTTTACGGTGTAAGCGAGAACGCGAAATGATTCATGACTTTTGTTTTGCTCCAGTGTCGAGTTTACTTGATTTTGTCGCTATCCGTTTATCACCAAAATACTATTCCATATAATTCGCAATAACTTGCCCTGTCCTTGACCCCCAATCTGATAGAATTTGAGTGAGCTAGATTAGTAAAAAAAACTTCCTCCTGCCCAGTAGGAAGTGACTTTTTCATTGTTTAATGATTTAACAGTTAATCCATTCTAACGGGTTCGACTTCCAGGCAGATTCGAACAGAACATTCAACATTTTTATTTATCAAAATCCTTTTCGTCGGACGGCAGAATAGTGAAATGATATCCATTGTTCCCTAACGTCGAGTCTCCTGATTTTAATAAAAATCGCGAGGATAGCGAATGGTGTTGCTCTTTTGATTGATCCATTGTTTTGCCCTTTTTTACCGATGGTCGATAAGACAATGAAACTGTTTACAGGCTCCTCCGATGGTGGCGAATCAGTACGGAGGCCCTGGACCAAATCAGTACAACCAGCAATCCGTTTATGGACAACCGCCGTTGCAACAACAACAACAACAACAACAACAACAACAACAGATACCGTATCAAAATGACGCTACGGCGATCGACGCTCAGAGACCTCCAAGCTCAACGAGCATACGAAGAAATTCCCGGGTACTTAATCCTCAGGATCGGCCGGCAGTTGCCGGAGTTCCCAATCAGTCTTTGAACGACAGGTAAACAATTAGAAGGCCTTAGGAAAAAAATATACACCCAAAAAAGTTAGGGAAGCGTTTGGACATCGTCACAGATTTTACAGACAGAACTTTCCTGAAATGTTTTTTCGAAGTTTCTCAGACTTAATGTCCAAATTTTGAGAAAATATGTAACGAATTCGTATCAGCAGGAAATAAATCCACACTCAATTAGCTGCAGAGTTGTAAATGATGCATTACTTTGATAATGCATTACTGTATTTATTATCCATTACACTGCATAATGTGAAATGGATAAGTGTACCATTACAAATAAAAAAAGTCATGTGTAATGGATGCATGTGCCATTAAAAATAAAAAAAAGTAATGTGTAATGGATGCATGTACCATTGCAAATAAAAAAAAGTAATGTGTAATGGATGCATGTGCCATTACAAATAAAAAGAATAACGTGTAATGAATGCGTGTTCCATTACACATTACTTTTTCATTTGTAATGGAACACGCATCCATTACACATTACTTTTTTTTACTTGTAATGGCGCATGCATCCATTACACATTACTTTTTTTACTTGTAATGGCGCATGCATCCATTACACATTACGTTTTTTACTTGTAATGGCACATGCACCCATTACACATTACTTTTGTATTTGTAATGGCACATGCATCCATTACACACATTACTTTTGTAATTTGTAATGGAAAACTTGTCCAATACACATTCTTTACAGTAATGGGTAATGCATTACTTTTACATTACTATTTTCACAACTCTGATTAGCTGTGAGTCTGTTTCTGGATAGACTTAAAATCCCAACTTGGGACCATTCTCTTCCCGATCATTTTAGCTTGCAGTCATTGATTCATCAGCTTTTTCATTATTTTATACAGATTTTCAAAATGAGACAATGGATTAATTTCCATAATCAGAATACATCAAAGTCTCAAAATCTACTTTGCTATGTTTTCGAGAAATACAGTCCCCAAATTGGTAAACCGGAAATAAAATTACAATCACTTCGAATATTGAATCTTTGACCTTCTCAAAATCGTCTTAAATCAGAGGAATTGATATGGAAAAAAAAAAATTTAAGGTATAGGCGGTTTCATCCCAAATCGGACAGTTTGAAAAACATTTTTGTTTATTCCCTCCAATTTTTTATATTTTTCAGTACCCATTCAAAGACCCTTCCTGTTAAATTTTGAAATTTTTTTGATTACCCGTTCACAAACTGCTCTTTTTCGGTTTTTTGGTCATAACTTCTTTAATAATAGTTGTTGAATAAAGTTGTTGAATATATCGAAGTTAAAAAAAGTTCTTGAATAGATAGAAGTTTAATATAAAAAAAAATAAAAATATCCACTCACTTTTGAAAACACGATTCAAAGTTTAAAACTCGAAAAACTCATTCAAAAATACGTCGAATATTTTTTTTTGTATTTTTTGTCTAAAAAGACCATAAGAAACAAAATTTTTGAAAAATGAACATTCAATTTGGACTATTATTAAAGAAAGTTATGACCAAAAAATTGAAAAAGAGCTGTTTTTTAAAGAAGTTTAATATCTTGTGAACGGGTAATCAAAAAAATTTCAAAATTTAACAGTAAGGGTCTTTTGATGGGTATGAAAAAATATTTAAAAAATTTGAGGAAATGAAAACTTTTTCACACTGTCCGATTCGGGATTTCCCCATATATTTGTATAGTATGTAATACATGTGATTATTGGATCAGGCTTGACCATTACAAGAGGCCACCGAGTCGAGACAGTTCGGTGGATCGTTACGCCCGTGCCCATTCTCGATTAGTCGGCTCGAGACAACCATCGATCGACAAGAGTATGCCATCGAATCAAGATCCGAACGAGAGGTAAGAACAATTTTTCACCACGAGGAATTAATCCTCAATGGAATCAAAGAAATCTCAAAATTTAACAGGAAGGGTCTTTTGATGGATACTAAAAAATATAAAAAATTAGAGAGAAAAAAAAAAGTTTCTCTAACTGTCCGATTTGGCATGAAACCCCCCATTTATTAAATATATATATTTTTTTAAATTGCAAAGATCCGCGAGAGGTCCGAGCCTCGTTAGGTCGGGCACACCCCTTAATGGTTCGGCCATTGGTAGCGGAGCCGCGACACCGACTTACGTTCCACCGACTTCGAGTCAATTCGAGGGTGCACTTTTGAAAAATCGTGGCCTCGGACAGGACATGCTGCCGAGTCTGGGACAACCAAAGCGAACCGAGAGCCTTTACGTGCCACCAGGAAGAGGTTCAGTAGCCGCCGGAGTCGGTGGAGGAATGGGAATTCCAAAAGTGAGTCCCAAAATTTCAATCGTTGATTCGATTATATACAATTTTATTTCTAATTATTTCGGCTTTCCCCCTTTCCCCGTATATGACATATATGAGGCATTCCGCGTCGAGTCAGCCACCTCATTTTTTGAACTCACCAAAAATCGCATACAAATTTTTAGAAAGGAGTTGCAACTGTCTTGAAAATTTGTGATTTTTTTCAGATTTTTAAATTACATTTTTTAGCCGGAAAAAAAATCCAAAAAATTTGCTTGTCCCATTTTGTAACTCGAAAATTATTCATCCGAAAAAAAACGGAGAACATAAAATTTAGGATTTTCAACGTGCTTTTCACTGAATTTTTTTACAAACTCCTCGGAAAGCTCTATGTGCCATTTTCAGAGCAAATAGTGTTTTGATATTTTTTTTTCTTAGAATTGACATCTTCGATTCGTCCGTACTTCAAACAGTTTCTTACTTGATATATTTACAGACTATTAAAAAATTGGCGTAGTGGAGAATCCATTATTTCGAATGCATTTTTATTGATACAATCTATCATTGTAGAGTGATTTAACGAAATAGTGTAGATATTGATATTTTATCATTATTAATCGTAGACAGGGAAAAATAATAAAATAATCTCGTTTTGATACTGCGAAGACGATTCCAGGAACAAAGCAGTATCGTTGCTTCATTCCCAAAAATCATGCCCAGATCGGACTAAAAAAGTACTCATTAGCCATAGAAAGGTCGGTGTATCCAAAGAGGGTAAATTAATTCTTTTTTGCAATCGAGAGACGTGAGTAGCCTTTGACTCAAATTTGAATAGACTCAATCGGTGTAAATGGGTCCATTGATAAAGTTTATTAAAATGGACAAAAAGATATTTAAAAAAATAAAAATGAAAAAAGTTTGAAAAATTGAAAAAGTACAAAAAATAAACAAAAATGTGGGCTTTAAAAAATATCTATAGACAGTCTCAACCCTGTTAACGCACAGAGAAATTTGTGTATTCATTTGGGATGAAAAACGCATGGGAAGGAATGGATTCTCCACTGAGCCAATTTTTTTATAGTCTGTAAATATTTCAAGTAAAAAACTGTTGAAACTACAGACAAATCGAAAATGTCGATTCTGAGAAAAAAAATATCAAAACATTATTTACTCCGAAAATGGCATATAGAGCTTTTGGAGGAGTTCGTAAAAAATTTCAGTGAAAAGTGCGTTGAAAATCCTAAATTTCATGTTGTACTTTTTTTTTTGTACGATGAATAATTTTCGAGTTACGAAATGGAACGAGAAAATCTTTTGTATTTTTTTGCGGCTAAAATGTGTAATATAAAAATCTGAAAAAAATAACGTATTTTCTTGACAGTTAGAACTACTTTATAAAAATTTGTGTGCGATTTTTGGTGACTTCAAAAAATGGGGTTGCCGACTTGACGTGGAATGCCTCATATACGTTAATTCACACTTTTGACCTCATCTTGTACAAATAATGTGATAAACGAAGATTTGATAAACCACTTCCGGCCTGATCGATCAGGCATTCTTTTGTATACGAATTTTTTTATTTGCCTGATTCGAAAAAAAATATATACTTGAATTAACGAATTACTTCAGTAATCAATCGAATTGTTGATCATAGAATGTTTTATGGATCGATTAGTTAATTGACTTTACCAAAAATTAATAGAATTCCGTAGCTTTGATGCAGAGTTGGGCGGAAATTGTTATTCTCGCTTTTAATGAAAAATAATCTTTCATCGATTGCAATTGTAGTCGAAATTTGACGAAATTGTAATTACACTTGGGGTATTCCATGTCAAATCGACCGAGAGTTGAAATCGGCCCCTTTCAATTTCCATGAAATTTGGTCAGACGTTTTCGTTAATATAATAAAACGAAGTTATACAAGAGGAAAAAAATTTAAAAAAAATTTTTTCGAAAGTTATGCAAGATTCAAAATTTCACAATTTTTTAAATCTTTCAAGTTTATTTTTTAAATATCTCGAAAACTATTATATATAGTTACGAAAAAATCGTTTTGGGTTCGTCTTGAAGAGTATACTTGTGGCTACGAAAAAAAAAGTATTACAAAAACAAATTTTGAAAAATGATGAATTTGGAGAATTTTGTATTTTTGAAAATCGTGCAAATCCACGATCAGCATTAATTTTTTGGTCAAGTTTTTTAAAATATAATACCTTGTACTGATCTTAAAAGATCCTGAAATTTTCAGGATGGTGTTTTTTTTTTACCACAATTAAAATATTCATATTTTCGAAAAAAACACCATTCTGAAAATTTCAGGATCTTTTAAGATTAGAAGAAGGTGATATATAAAAAAAATTAAACCAAAAATTTAATATTGATCGTGGATTTTCACGATTTTTTAAAATTCAAAATTCATCATTTTTCAAAAAAAAATTTCGGAATATTTTTTTTTCGTAGCCCGAAGTACACTCTTTAATACTTAATATTTAATATTTAATATTTAAAAAAAAACTTGAAAGATTTAAAAAATGTGAAATTTAGAATCTTGCATAACTTTCGAAAAATTTGTTTTCTTTGGTAAAACTTCGTTTTATTATAAACGAAAACTTCTGACGAAATTTCATCACAATTGAAAGGGGTTGATCCAACTCTTGGTCAATTTGACATGGAATGACCCGCATAAAAAATGGTAATTAAAAAATGCATAAACTTCCGCTGGAAAAAAAAAAATTATGATCAAAATTCGAATAAATTGCAATTACGAAAAATAATGACAATCGAGTTCGAATTAAATAATTGAATAATTGAATAATGCCCAACGCTGTTCGAATAAAATTTCTAGTTTAGCATTTCCCTTCCATTAGATACAAATAATTTGGAGTAATAGTTACAGAGTTGATTTTTTATAATCCGAGTCGATAGAAGAGTCAAAATCATTTTTCTTTTAGACTAGATGCTCTCATATATTAAAAAAAAAAAAAATTCAAACAATTTGAGTATAAATGAGAAAATGTATTTTGAGTGCAAAGATAATTTCATTTCAATTGAAATAATAATAATAATAATTTTTCACTCGATAAATAATTTTCTCATGTTTTTTATTACTCGTTTTTTCGCCCTTATCTCTCTTTATCAATCTCCCTCTCTATCTCTCTCTTTTTCGCTGTTTCTGTCTAAAATTTGCCTCTGTCTGTCTGTAACTGTGTGGTGTTTTGTGCTGTGTTCTGTGCATGCGTACCCAGGACACGGGCCGGACGGTCCCCGCCTGCTCCGCCGCAGCATCAAAGGGCCGCGCTACCCTATGAGTATAAGTACCTTTTTTTTAAATTAACTTAAAAAAAAAAGAAAAAAAATTATTTCGCCTCTATTTATTTCGCCATTTGACAATTACAAAGTGATTGTCGCATCGATGTAACACAACGATAGTCATCTTGGGGTTGTTGGTGGAGGCGTTAAGGGGTGGGGGAGACCCAAGGTCAACGAAGAAAAAGGGTAAAAATGTCACCCGAACCCCGGATCGAAAGTTTTTACGAGCTTGAAAAGAAGTGTTTTTATATTTCTCATTTCCAAAACGTCCTTTAAAACGGTATTCTGGTCTGGATTTTGGAAAAAATCAATTTGGTTTTTTTTTCTTCATACTTTTCATAGTCAATACCGTGAGGGTAGATTCGCGACGTAATATCGGGTAGAAAAGTCCTTTGCCATTTTTTGGTATCTTGAACCCCTGAATAGTTATTAATTTTTTTCAATCAACCAATGGCAGGCTCATCTCAATGAGCGCATCTCATTGGCTGATTTAAAAAAATTAATAAAAATTCAGGGGTTCAATATATCAAAAAATGGCAAAAGACTTTTCTACTCGATATTACGTCACGAATCTATCCTCGCGGTATTGACCTTGACTCCTGGGACACCCTGTATCTATATCGTCCGTACCGGGATTGTGTCAAAATTATTGTTTTTATTATTGCAAAAAAATTAAAAACTATGAAAATAAGGGTCGAGAAACGCTTTTTTTTGTTCAGCACTTTTTTTAGCCACAACTTCACCAGCTTATAATTTATTAAATTTTCATTTTTTGTTCTTGAATTTTTTTTTGTATAGTGTCAAAATATTAACAAATAGATTGTAAAAACAAAGAATGGTAAAATTTTTTTTATATTTTTTTCGAGCTGGAAAAAACGCTCAAAATGTATGTCTCTAGATCAGAATACCGTCTTAATAATTTTTTTTTAAGCGAGAGCTTTGCCAAATCGAGCTTGAAAATGATTTATTTTCGATGGAATAACGAATATATTTATCGTCGCCAAAAAAAAATCGCTCGCGAAGAGAAGCGGCGAGCTACGAATTTCTAAAGGTAAAAATAGAGTTTAAAAAAAGATGAAAAAAAACGAGTCATTTGGGTGGTAGAATGATGATGTGTACCTGGTAGACGTGTCGTTGTCGTTTTTTAGCTCCGTCGCAAAAAAAAAAAAAATTCCTCAAGACCGTGCCTCTCGAGCGATGAGAATAATTCGTTTACTGTTTTTTGTTGTTGATTTAATTTGATCTTTTTCGAGGAGACTTTGCTTCGACGCGGTGAGCTATAGTGCCTGTTTTAGCAAAAAAAAATATATATATATAAATGTATGGGAGCGGAAAGTTGGGGCAAAATGAACACTGGAGACGAAATGGACACCATAAAAAATCATAGAAAAAAAATAGAAATTTGAAAAATTAATAAATTATTAAATTAATAAAATGAAGGATTTTATATGGATTTTAAGGACAGATATGACCCATATGATCCGCGGAGGGTTGATAATTGTCATTCTCATCGCATTAGAAAAAAAACACCCCAATAAACTCTGATAATATCATGAAAAGCCAATTTTACGAAAATACTTGGAATAATCCAATTGCCAGCGCAAAATAAGGAACCTGGGGCAAAATGGCCCACCTCCATAATTGTCAAAAAAATATTCGATAGTGGAACTACGATTAAAATTCAATTTCGCCAAAAATTTAATTGCAAAAATACGCCAAGCAGATTGGTCCATGTATTTTGGACATTAGAAAATGGTTTTTTCAAAAGCTTTTCCTAGTTTACTTGAATATTCGAAAAAAAATTTCTATGGTGGGGTCTATTTTGTCTCCGACATTTTTTTTCTTCGAAGCGCAATCTAATCGATCAAAACGTTATTTTTAGATGAAAAGCAACGAATTTACACCACGCGTAACGTCCTAGACCGCGTTAACTTTCTGTGGGGTCCATTTTGCCCCCACTTCCCCTATATATTTTATTTCTAGCGAGATCGCAAATCGAGACCGTCCCCTTAAGATATATGATAAATATATATAACGAGCGAGTTTATAGCCGTGAGAAATGAGTCTGCTCGACACAGAAATGAATATAATTTTTGAAAAACTATAATTATAAAAAAAAAAAATTTCAATTGATGATTTAAAAAAAAAAATATTCCGTCTAATTATCATCGCTGATGATGCACGAGATATTTGCGAAATGTTCGATGTTACCGATTAAAGTAAAATTATATTTAAAAGAAGAATAAAAATAAATGTTGATCGATTCGTTGTCGATGAAAATCGAGCATAGACGTGCACGTGTATTTAAAAAGAAAAATCGCCAAAAAGTAGCTTATTGCATTTAAGAATTCAAGTTGATGGAACGTCCAACGAGAAAGAGAAAATATCGCGTGCCTAATGCCAAAAGGGCCTATTACAGCAAGAAGATAGGGGTCCATGCCAAAAGGGCCTATAAAAAATTTTTTTTTTGCCATTCTTCTTAAAATTGCTTGAAACGTGAAGATCTGTAAAAAAAAAAATTTTGATGTACTAAAACCAAAAGGGCCTATCTTAAGACATAGGTCCTTTTGGTTTTAGGAAATTGTCAGCCTAAAACCAAAAGGGCCTATAAAAAAAATCAAAATTTTTCAAAGTTTTGAATAAAAATTGCATACCAGAGCATTTTTTTTTTGGAAAAAAATTTTTTTTTTTTTTGGAAATTTTTTTTTTTTTTTTTTGGAAAAAAATTTTTTTTTTGGAAAATTTTTTTTTTTTTTTTTTTTGAAAAAAAAAGTTTAAATAATTTGTTATTGTTTATTTGTTTCAACATTTTGTTATTTTTTATTTGTTTAAGCAATTTGTTTAAACGTTTGTTTAAATTATTTGACTTGTTTTCATTTTTTTTTTTTTGCAAAAAAAAAGTTGAAGTAATTTGTTATTGTTTATTTGTTTCAACAATTTGTTATTTTTTATTTGTTTAAAGAATTTGTTATTGTTTATTTGTTCAAACAATTTGTTCTTATTTATTTAAACAATTTGTTATTTTTTATTTGCTTAAAGAATTTGTTATTGTTTATTTGTTCAAACAATTTGTTCTTTTTTTAAACAATTTGTTATAGTTTATTTGTTTAAATAATTTGTTGAAACAAATAAACAATAACAAATTGTTGAAACAAATAAATAATAACATATGATTTAAACTTTTTTTTCCATATAAAAAAAAATAATTTTTTTTTCAAAAAAAAAAAAAAATTTTCAAAAAAAAAAAAAATTTTCAAAAAAAAAAAAATTTTTTTTCAAAAAAAAAAAAAAAATTTCCAATTTTCAATTTTCTTAGCGGAAAGTAAAAAAAAAAATTATAGGCCCTTTTGGCTTTAGATCACTAAATTTTCAATGTCCCAAAGCCAAAATTTGAGACATAGGCCCTTTTGGCTTTGGAAATTTTTTTTTTGTCTTTAGGCTTAGAAAATGTTGGCAAAACGATTGGCGCAAAAAAAAAAAATTATAGGCCCTTTTGGTTTTGCAAAGCCAAAAGGGCCTATAACTTTTATAGGCCCTTTTGGCATTAGGCACGCGATATATACATAATAAATTGCAGACCATACTCGGAGAACAATAATTCCTTGAAAGAGAAAAATTGATAATATTAAAGATATAAATACATATATGGGCCATTCCATGTCAAATAGATCACTTTTGAACCCTTTCGATGTGGCTGATTTTTTTTTCCTTTTCTACTCCATTAAAAACATTTTTTAGGAAATTTTCAAATTTTCTTACCCAACCCAAAAGAGAAGGCTTTTTTTAATAGCTACAACTTCTTCAAAAATTGACTAATTGGGACGTTTTATTATCAACATTTTCGTCTTCGAATGTACTTTCCGAAAAGGAATACAGACAAATTTTAAGATACTAAAATCTATGACATTTTTCATTTTTTCGAAAAAAATCATCTTTTTCTCGAAGTTCGCCATTTTTTATTTTTTTTTTTCACTCACAAAAAACTTTGATCAATTCCGGAAAAAATGCCGCCTAATATGGAATGGGCCGATTTTTCCTACTATTTTTTTTCACTTTTTTGAAAAAAATCAAAATCATCCACTTTCAATTTTTTTTTCTTCTCCATTTTTCAAACTCTGAGGTCATTTATAAATCCTCAAAAATTTCCAGAGTGGTGTTTCGTGAAATAAGCCCAGCTGGGATTTTTTTCTTTCAATCGATAAAAAAAAATAGATTTTTATATCTTAATTTTTTTTTGTATTTTTTCGGAAAGTACATTTAAAGACAGAAATCTTGAAAAAAAAAACGTCCCAATTAGTCAATTTTTGAAGAAGTTATAGTCATTTGAAAAAAAAAGTCTTTTTTGGATCAAATTTGAAAATTTCCTGAAAAATGTTTTTAATAGGGTAGAAAAGGAAAAAAAATCAGTCAAATCGAAAGGGGTCAAAAGTGGTCCATTGACATGGAATGCCCCATATATATTATTATTATAACCATTACATGGATATTTATGTAGGATATATATTTATTGTTAAATACGATATTATAATATCGCACAGTTCCTTCACTGCGAAATAAGCGAAACAAAAAAAAGGTGCCCTCCATACGCTGATTTATCTTCGTGTTAATGACAAGAGTTATAAATAACATCGGTTTATTTCATTTAAAAAAAATATATATATATTTAAATAAAATAAACGATCGTACCTAATTACGTAATGAATATATATATATTATATGATGTATATGATGTATATATACTAGGGTGGGTCAAATAAAATGACTAATTTTTTTTTCCCTCAATATAATGAAAAATGTATTGTTTAGCATCTCAAAAAAACCCTGTGCAAGTATTAACTCTTCATATTTAAATTAAGAGGTCCCTCATCGCAAATTTTTATTTCCCATTTAAATAACAGGAAATTTTTTTTTTCAACTTTGGAATTTTATTAGACTTTAACCGTTGAGGTTAGGAGAGTTTTTTAGCACATTTTTGTAAAACATTTGATGCTCTACAAAAAAGCTCTCTTGTATTTAATCGATGAAACTAACTGTTCAAAAAAAAATCGGTGATAATAATCACTAATTAACGATTATTTTTTGAACGGTGAGTTTTATCGATTAAACACAAGAGAGCTTTTTTGTAAAGCATCAAATATTCTACAAAAATGTGCTAAAAAAACTCTCCTAACATCAACAGTTGAAGTCTAATAAAATTCCAAAGTTAAAAAAAAAATTCCTATGTTATTTAAATGGGAAATAAAAGTTTGCGATGAGGGACCTCTTAATTTAAATATGGAGGGCTAATACTCGCAGAGAATTTGTTTGAGATGCCCAACAATGCATTTTTCATTATATCGAGGAAAAAAAATTAGTCATTTTATTTGACCCACCCTAATATTCACAAATGGGGAAATAAGGGGTTAAGAAAAATGAAAAAATAAAAAAAAATTGAATCAAGAAAATCTGCTCGGGGAGCGCGAGCTCATGGTTGAGATAAATTTGAAAGATTAAGAAAAAAAAAAAGAAAAAGAAACATTGACAGTAAGGTTTAAGTGACGCGATTGTGGAGGCGGGGACCGAAAAACCATTTTAATTTTTTTCACAATATCTTTTCTCCAACAATAATTATCATATTACATATATAATCGATATTGTATTGAACATTGTCTTTGGAATTTTTTTTTTCCATTCCCAAATGTAACCCAGACACTTTTGCTCGAGTTAAGGGAAAAGGAGAAAAAAAACAAATATATACATATATATTTTTGCAAAAATATATGAATAGAGAGAATGTGTAAATGATGGGAAAAAAATGGTCACTGAATCATTGAGTGAGATCGTAGAGGGAGGATATTGAAAGATACACGAATAAAAACCGATAAATATATATTATTATATGCGATATTGTGGTAGATAAATATATGAGGCATTCCACGCCGATTCGACCTTGAGTCTCACACTTCACCTCTTTTTGTCCGCAATTTTTTATGGTTTTGTAGTACCTTTGAAAAGCTCTCAGGATTTTTTCCCGATTTTTTTGGAGCAGTTTGAATAACTATAATTTTATAAGCAAATTATTTTTAGCGGAAATTTAAAAATTCAGGTTTCTCTTTCTATTAAAAAAAAAAAAAATTTGAAAAAGCTTGTTACAAACAGAAAAAAACCTCTGCCCACTTTGGCTCAACGCTTTTCATATAAAAAAAGGAATTTTTGCGATTTTTTTCAGATTTTTAAATTTGAGTTAAAAATAATTTGTTTATAAAATTATAATTAAGTCAATTCGTTCCAAAAAAATATGAAAAAAATCCCGAGTGCTTTTCAGAGGAACTCCAAAAGCATAAAAAGTCCCGGACAAAATCGGAGATTTTGGGTCAGACCCAGGCCGAATCAGTGTAGAATGCCCCATATATCTATATATATATATATATATATATATATATATATATATATATATATATAAATAAATGTCTGTGAGTTTCGACGAGAGAGAAAATATATTCATCCACGGATCGGCCATTAAACTTTGACCGAAAAAAAAACAAAAATAAACATTAAAAAAAAAATGTCTTCGTTGTTTTTTGTGTTTTGTTTCTGCATTTGAAAGTCTCGTTTCCGTAATGAATTCCTTAAGGGGTTGAGCTCGAAAATTTGTCGCGTTATTTTCGAATGGAAAATAAATGAAAATTTTTGGGACGGGCTTGCTCGTGAAAATGTTATCTCGGAATTTTCGCGGCCAAAATCTATTTCGAAGAGTGGGGCAATAAGAAAGAAAGAAGGAGAGAGAGGGAAACAGAGAGAGAGAGAGAGAGAGAGAGAGAGAGAGAGAGAGAGAGCCTCGAAGAGGCAAATTTTCTATTTTGGTGATCAAGACCAGCCGCGACGTTCAGTCCACGGTTTGGCTTTCTCACCGTGAGGAAGCTTTTTTTCTTCGTCTCAAATTTGCAAGCAAGATCAAAAAAAAATCAATTATTCAACTTAAAATGTCTAAAAAATTTTTTAAAAAATTGCAACAATATTAATGCGTCCAATAAATAAATAAATATATAATTGATTAATTAAAAGAAAATTAAATAGTTGGCTGAATAAAAAATTGCAACAATATTAATTGCGTTAAATAAAAATGAGAAAATAATTGAATTTCCAATTAAATAAAAAATTTAATAAAATTTCATGTTTAATAAAAATTTGATAATTTAATTTTCAATTGAACTTCACTTCTACGCTTAATTATATCACATTAATATATATATATTATAATTGAAAGATTCAATTAAAAAAATAATTAATTTTCGTGGTTCTTCGCACGTTGTCGCATTAATGTAAAGAGTGATGGGACGAAAAATGACATTGATCAAGTTTTTTTTGTAATAATCAAAAATTATAATTAAAATAAAAAATTAATTTAAAAATAATTTTAAAAAAAATTTAGACAAAAAAACGATGTTTGGGTGGTCGGAGCCAGATGAGGAGGAGGAGGCCCTCTTGTGCAGTCCGGCTCTGATGGCCAGAAGGGCCTCAGAGTCCTGGATCGTTGCGCCTCCGGTCGAGGTACGCCGAAAAGAACCTTCCCCTCGAAAGCGAAAATCCGAAATTGAACAAAAAAAAAAAAAACTACTACAAAACAAAATTGACCAACGTTTCGAAAATTCGTATTATTCTCTTTTCCAATCGCTTCCCCGATGGATGACAATTCGTAAAAGTATTTTTTCTCTTGTAAATAACACTTAATCTTCGCTTTTATTCGCACATATTCGATTTTTTTCCTCTAACTCGCCACAATTTTTCCTCTAACGATGTGAGATAATAATTGTAAGAAAAAAAAAAATGTACAAAAAAATCTATTCTCGTATTTTCTGCATGGAAACATTCCATTGTTATCAATGAAATCTCGAAAAATATTTGAAAAATGAATCAAAAAAATATGATCGTCTCTTTTCTATTTTTTTTCTATCATCTATCTTTCCTCAAAGTAGATGGATGTAAGAAGATCTTGTAAATCTCTTGAGAATCTCAGAACGATCATATAATAATTATTTTATCAATTTATCAGTCTATCAGTTTATCAATTTTATCAATTTATCAATTTATCAATTTATCAATTTATCTATATATCAATTTATCTATATATCAATTTATCAATTTATCTATTTATCTATTTATCAATCTATCAATTTATCAATTTATCGATTTATCAATTTATCAATTTATCGATTTATCAATTTATCAATTTATCGATTTATCGATTTATCAATTCATCAATTTATCAATTTATCAATTTATCGACTCATCAATTTATCGATTTATCAATTTATCGATTTATCAATTTATCGATTCATCAATTTATCGACTCATCAATTTATCGATTCATCAATTTATCAATTTATCGGACATATTTAGGGCATGAGGTTATAGAGTTTTTATCGGGGATTCTCTGTCTCAAATCCGTGCGATGTTTAGGCGATGCCAGTAGCAGCAATGCCACTGCAAAGAAAAAAGTCACTGCCGGACGTTGCACAGCCAATTCAATTGACAGCGACGTCACCGTTGTCGCGCGAGGAGGTGAGCGTATTGAGCAGCATGAGGAGGGAAGAAGTACGACGTCAGATCGACGAGAGCGAGAGGCTCAGGGCCAATCCTCTACTCTACCTAGTCAGTCCTCAGGTTAAAGTGAGTTTTTTTATTAAAAAAAAAAAAAAAAAATGTATTCATTTTATCTGTCTATAACCCTCTCTACTTTTTTCTCTCGTTCTCGCTTAAAAAAAAAAAAAAAATAATCTAAACGTGCATTTATCAATCCATCAATCCATCAATCCATCAATCCATCAATCCATCAATCCATCAATCTATCAATCTATCAATCTATCAATCTAGCAATCTAGCAATCTAGCAATCTATCAATCCATCAATCCATCAATCTGTTAATTTATCAATCTATCAATCTAACAATCCATCAATTTATAAATGCATCAATTCATTATTTTGTCATTTTATCAATTTATCAATCAGTTTATTTACCGATAAAACTTTTTGATTTATCGACTTATCAATCGATAATTATTATTATACAATCGATATTATTGTTCTAACATCTATTCTATGGAACATATAAATAAATAAATAAAAGAAATGATAATTTATAATCATGATTTATCAAAAGTGTCAAAATTCGTGTTTTAGGACTGGTTCTCGAGGCAGCAGCTCGTCATGATAGTACTCTTCATCAACATATCTCTAGCACTGATGTTCTTCAAGCTGTTGACGTAGCAGCCAGCCAAGAATCATCGTTTCAAGCGTCGCGTCTTCGACGCCACTTGAAATTGGACGCGTGAACGATCGTTGAAATTTAACAAAAAGAGAATTAAAAAAAAAAAATAGCCTGAGCGAAAAAACAAAAACTAATCGAACAAAAGTGAGGAATCAAAGGAAGAGAGGGGAAGCTCGAAAAAATAAATGGAAAAATAAGGGATGAAAATATAATGGATATTTTTTCCCTCCGCGAGCAAAAAAAAAATATAATGGATATTTTTTCTCTTCGCGAGCAAAAAAAAATGCAATGGATATTTTTTCCCTCCGCGAGCCAAAAAAAAAATTCTCCGTCACTCCACGAAACGATCGTTGACGAGACTATATATGACTCGTTCAATGAGCCGACCAATGATGGAGAAAAAAAAATTATTTCAAAGCTATTGAAACAAAAAGGAAATTGCAAAAGCCGAGAGGATGAAAGATTTTTGGTCGCAACGAAGATGGAGAAAAAAAAACAAAGACGAATTTGTGAAAAAATAAAATTAAAAAAATCTACGAAAGATTATTTTTCATCGCCTTCGACCGTCGTTTCACGGTTTTCTCATACGAAAATCGTGAAAGTTTTTTTTTGCCTTCGAAGGTGAATTTTTTTTTCTTTTGTCCGCACGACGAAACGACCGGATTTCCGATAGAATAATGTAGCATTACGCGATATATCGATGAGACAAAAAAATTGTTGAAGAAATGGAGGTGAAGAAAAAAATTAGATTTTTATCCGAGTAAAGGGAATGAAATGATTCCTGATTGTTTGACTCGACGAATCGATCCCGATTCGGAGCAAGAAGTGATTTCTTGTAACGTCGAAACGGGCTCGAATTGTAGTTTTTTTTCTTTTTTTTTCAACGCGCTAGAATATTTTCGATGCGAAAAAAACGAATTCAAATAAAAATCGGCATGAGAGACAAAAAAAATTGAAAAATCTGAGATCTTCGAAGAAAAGTAAAATGGAAATAAATTTCGCTGGACGTTGCAACTTGCTATTTTTACACGAAATATTTTGATAATATCGCGCCGATCGATGAAGAAAAAAATATTTATTAAATTGAATGAATTAAAAGGAAAAAAAATTTGAAGAAATCATGAAAAACCCGTAACGTGAATTTTGAAAAATCACGATACAAATGATTTTCGAAAAAAAAAATTGTCAACAAGAATAAATAAATACGTAAAATATCAATTCAAAGTCGATTAAAATTTATAAATATCGACGTATATTTGCTAGGTAAATAGTATTTATTACTCGGCTACCGCTAATTATTCATTTTAAAAAAACCTATTAGAGACGAGAAAAAGTAGAGAGAGAAAAATGTTTTCTCCCGTCGATTTTCACGATTTTCAAAAAAATATTTTGACAAATAAGGAAATAAAACAAATGAAAAAAATAGTGGTTGAGAGTGTTATATATATCGTTGTAGTATAAGGGGCGTTCTATCCCAAATCGGACAATTTGAACAACTGTTTTTTTTTATTTCCTCGAATTTTTTATATTTTTTAGTACCGATCAAAAGACCCTTTCTGTAAAATTGTGAGATTTTTTTTATTACCCGTTCACAAGATATTGATTTTTGTCTAAAACCGCTCTTTTTCGATTTTTTGGTCATGACTTCTTTAATAATGGTCGAAGTTAACTGTTTTTTTCATAATTTTGTTTTTTTATGGCCTTTTCAGAAAAAAATACAACAAAAAATATTCGACCTATTTTTGAATAAGTTTTTTGAGTTTTAAACTTTAAATCGTTTTTTGAAAAGTGAGTGCAGTTTTGATTTTTTTGAAATTTGTTATTATTGTTCATAAACAGACTCAACGATTAATTATTAATCTTGAGAACCTGTTGACAATGTCAAAAGTGTCAAAATGAATTATAAATAATGACAAAAAAAGAAGTATACAGTAACAAAAATTGATATAATGATTTATAGTTGTAAAAGTTCTTGAATAGATAGAAGTTAAAAATAAACAAATTTTTAAAGAATCAAAATATGCACTCACTTTTGAAAACACGATTCAGAGTTTGAAACTCAAAAAACACGTCGAATATTTTTTTTGTATTTTTTCTGAAAAGGCCATGAAAAAACAATAATTTTGAAAAAAAAAACACGTTATTTAAAGCATTATTAAAGAAGTTATAACCAAAAATCCGAAAAAGATGGTTTTTTTTTAAATTTAATATCTTGTGAACGGGTAATGAAAAAAATCTCATAATTTTACAGGAAGGGTCTTTTGATGGGTACCAGAAAAATATAAAAAAATTGAAAAAAAAGTTTTTCAAACTTTCCGATTTGGAATGGAACGCCCCATAATTATTTAATATCGAAGGAATAAACGATGATTTAATTATAAAACGAAACAAAAAGAAACACAAAAATCATTTAATATGAAGGATTAAAGAAAAGCTTCTTAAATTTTTGAATATTCGTGTGTACGAGGTACCGCGTGCCTTCTATGCCTTCCAAATCCGGGTACCCCGAGGTTAAACCTCTTTTCTACCGCGTGTTTGCACGTCTCGCTGTCTCTAACGAATATTATTGAAAAAAAAAAAAATCTAGCATTAAATCATTGTACGAAAAAAAAGGAAAAAAAATCGAAAAAAAATATACACACGAAGGAGAAAAAGTGAAGGGAGAAAAGGAACAGAGAAAAACAAAGAAATAGAAAGATCAAGAAAATTATTGACGATTTTATATAGATTTATTTAAATGCGTCGTTGGTACATTTGAAAGAAGAATCAACATCGACTGATTAACGTTTATTTAACGCCCGATAATTCGTCAATCGTCGATCGATTGGTTGAAAAAAAAAGAAACTAGTTAATTAAAAAATCGATCAATTGAACGAGGAAAAACCGAAAAATCGTTTATTATCGGAAATTGTTTTTTTCTTCAATCACCCCGATGATTATTGATTAATTATTGTTCGGTAAATGGCGAGACGCACAAAAGCATCGAAACCAAAAAAAAAACGAAGAAAAAAAGGGGAGGAGGAAAAAAAAATTGTCTGAAAAGAAAAACGCGTATTGTATATATAATATATAAATATATGTACGCGATATATTGTATTATATATATATATTTCAGTTAAAAGTATGCAGATTATTTAAAATTTTGAAATTTTTGAGAATTAAAAAGAAAACATTAAATCGGTTGTAGACAATGAAGAGAGAACATGATTGACTTTGTGCTAATTTTTGAGCTTTGAAAAATCTACGAAATTTTTGTATGAGTGATTATCGTGAGAATGGAGAACGTGCGAATAAGGAGGATTCGAAAAAAAGAGTTAAAAAAAGGAACGAAAAAAAAAATTGTGAAAATCGTTAAATTGTTATTCATTTTGCCATGAACGAGAGAGAGAGAGAGAGAGATATGAAGAAATGGTGAAGTGAAAGAAACCATATCATGAGTCAGATTAAATTTCGTCATCACCATAATCATATATATATATATACATATATATACAAACATTCTTAAAATATATACATATGTATGGTTTAAAATGTATGTATATTTTAATTGTTATCTCTTGAATATTATTAATTATCATACCAATTAGTCTATATATATCTCGTTATTATTGTATATCATTACCATTGTCATTATTAATTATCAATTATTATTCTTACTACCATATTTGAACGGGATGCTCTATTGTTACATGTGCGAAAAGAAGAAAAAAACGAAAAAAAAGAATGTACGAATTTGTCTGTTTCCACGATGCAAAAGAATTTGCATCGAATATCAAGGTCACGAATACCAAAATATAGCAGTTATGCAAAGAAACATCAATCTTCGCAACCACGAGAATTGTCTATCCGACGAGAGACGAGAAGAAAAAGATAATTGGAAAAAATGAAATTTCTACTGATTTAGCTCCAAATGCATTCTTCAATTCTTTGCGAATTCAATGCATCTCTTGTTTTGGCGCTTTCTTCAATTGAAAAATCAGTTTCAAGGTCATTTCTGCGCATCGTCTTCTGCTGCAAAGGTATCTTACTGACTTCTCGGAATCTACTATACCGACTTCTAAAATTTTGTCAATAAACTTCACGAATAAACAATAACATTGCATACTACGAAGTAACAATTCATGCAGTTTGTCGTTTGAAAGTGCAAGTTCTTATTTGCGATATCAACGAATTTTTTCACAAACTGTCGGTCAATACTGCGTGAATCGACTTCTCGGAATCTACTACACCAACCAAGCAAGGTGCACGTGAGCTCCCCCCCCCCCCCCCCCCCCCCAAGTAATCGCACTTAAGGCCAGGCTAAACACCCTCCCCCCCGCCTTTCCGCTCTTGTGAGTGCAAGAGAGAGCGCCTATAGGGGTCCTGTGAGAGCGAGAGAGAGGGTCTTTAGCCTGCCCTTAAATTCTAACCTCTAAAATTTTGTCAATAAACCTCACGAATAAACAATAATATTGCGTACTGCGAAATAACAATTCATGTGGTTTGTCGACTGAAAGTGTAAGTTCTTATTTACGATATCAACAAACTTTATTTCAAAAACTGTCGATCGATATTGCGTACACAATCTCACAAGATTTCTGTCAGATCGGTCAGATCGAAGCTGTACAATTCTTCAGGATAAAATCATTTGGTAATTATGTTCTTTGATGCCTTTTCCGAAAAAGGATGGGACATTTTTTTTTTCGCTTTGAACTCTAATATTGCATGACGTTGAAGTTTGCATCGTTTGAATGCAACGCCAATAGTTTACTTTTTAACCCTCCGTCATCACACTTATCTGGATCCATTTGAAATTGTGCATTTTTGAACAAGTATTGTGAGCAAAATATCGGTCGGAAAAATCTCAAAAAATTACAGAACGTCCTTCAAACATTCTAGTTGATGTATTAAAAATTAGTTTATAAAAAATCAAATGACTATTCAAAAAAATTAATATAGACAAAAGAAAAGTAGTCGCGGGTCTGCTTCGAATTACCAATAATTTTTGCAGAAACGAAAATATGGCTCTACGCGGTTTTTCGTTGATCACAACGAGAGGGATTCACACGACTTCGCCGTACGGACAAATCCAAAAGTGTTCGCGTCTCAGAGTCGTGGACAACAGCGAGATTGGAAAACAAGCGATGCTAGAGGGTAGACCTCCGAAGGTCATTCACGTTTACAACAAACCGGGTATCGGTTACATCGGTCAGTAATTCTGTGAATTTTCCTTAAACTTTGAAATAACGAAATAATGCGGAAAAATTGGAATTCCGGTAACAATGAAATGTTTTTTTTGAAAACTCCTCAACTTTGGAATAACAAAATAATGCAGAAAAATTTGAATTCCAATGAAGATGAGATGTTTTTTGTTTTTAACTCCTCAAAGGGGACAGAGTACTGGTGGCTATAAAAGGACAAATGAAGAAGGGCATTCTCGTGGGTCTGAAGAAACATCAAGATCCAAAAGTACCGAAATTCGATAGCAACAATGTCGTTCTCATCGACGATAACGGCAGTCCTTTGGGTACGAGAATTCACGTACCGATACCTCACGTTTTGCGCACGATACTCAAGGAAAAGACTCACTCGAAAGGTGCGGATTACACGAAGCTCATTGCGATAGCCTCCACTTTTGTGTAGGTCTGAGAATTTAGAATAAAATAGAAAGTACATCAAAAGCAACGACTATTAACTAGCGACTATTAACAGTTCCAGAGGAATCCTCAATAATCAGCGTTGAGCATTTTTAAAAAACCTGCAAATTGGACATTTGCACATTGCTTCCTCATCTTTATCCATATTTCACACAGCTTCCTTTATCACAAAGTATGGCTATCAAATTTGGCTTTCTCATAAAGGAAGCTTTGTTAACTATCGAAAAACATGAGTAATCAATGTGCAAATTTGCCAAATTCTTTCAAATTTACTTCTTGCCCAATCTGATTTTTGCCAAATTCAATAGCCAACAACCTTGATCACTATTTTGAATTTGTACAAAATTTCAGTACAATATCTCGCAAATAGCCGAAGTACGCTATTTAAAAAAAAAAAACAAAATTTGAAAAAATTTTAATCATTCGATCGATTTTTGCCAAATTTAATAACGAACAGTTATATTAGCTCTGTGCAAAGTTTCAGTGCAATATCTTATAAATTGCATAAGTTAGAACGTTTACGCTATTTATCAAAAAATGAAAAATTTCATACAATTTTAATCCCTCGGGGGATTTTCGCTAAATTCAATAGCGAACGACCTTGATAGCTATACTAGTTCCTTACAAAATTTCACTGCAATATCTGGAAAATTGAGCAAGTTAGAGCGTTTACGCTATTTTTCAAAAAATTCAAAATTCCATTAAAATTTAATTTTTCCATCGATTTTTGTAAAATTCAATACCAAACAACCTTAATAGCTATACTAATTCTGTACAAAGTTTGAGTGCGATATCTTGAAAATTGCAAAAGCTAGAGCGTTTATGCCATTGTTGCAAAAAACGAAAAAAGTCGATAAAATCTGAACACCCGTTAGAATTAAAACAAAAAATTTTCATGATAAAGGGCAATTCGTGCTGGACAAGTGTGCCAAATTTCAGCTCGATATCTCGAAGTGTTTTTGAGTTATTAATTATTCACATTAAATTCAGGATGCATACACATCCATTCTAAATTTTTTTTCTAAATATGATTTCTCGATGTTTTGGGACATTTTGAATTGAGTGGTATAAAAATCTCGAAAAAAATGTCACGAAAGCAAAAGCTTCCTTAATGAGGAAGCAAAAACGCCAATTGAACGTCGATAAGGAATCTATCTTACCGACCGATGGTAATACTTTCTAGCCTATCTTTATATAATGAATGCAACATTTTTCCCCCTAATCAAATTTTTGCTGTAATGTAAATAATTTTTTATGCGTTCGTCCTTTAATCTCCGTCCCCTAAATTTTATAAAAAATCTTATCATCTTGATCAAAATTTACTTCCATATGGAAGTAAACATTTTTCTCGTCCTAGAAATTGAGGTTTCGAAATTATCTACGAAAAACTACGGATAACAGATAAAGCGGTTGGACATTTATGTTTTATTAGTAAACAATCTTTTTCTCCCACACGTAAATACACAAGGGGGCATTTTTTTATGTGACAATGGATTTTTTATCTTCAGCTTTCTTTTGACGACGAACACCGGCTCCAAACTGTTTCTGCGATTATATATATAGCCAATTGAACGATGTCGAGTTGAAAGTACGCCAAAAAACAACATTCTACAAACCTAAAAATAAACGTGTAATCGTGATTTTGCATATGGGGAAATAATAGAGAAAAAAAGTCTCAATTTAATCGCTGCTGGTTGTTCCAGTGAAGTTCTTAAATTTTAAATATTAAAAAAAAATGAGGGAAACGATGTCAAGCTCGCAACGAAGAATCGAATCGTTGCATTTTTAGCGATATTTTCTTCCGCCAATTCCGCGGGATTGTCTTCCTCGATTTTTCACTCCATTGTTTTTTAGACCGTTGAAAGTCATTTTTTTTTATTCATACTCATATAACGCCGTAAATACAATCGTGAATGCTGCATTATGCCTAGATAACTATTATTATTATTGGACGAGTCCATCTGACTCTCTCTCTCTCTCTTTCTCTCTCTAACGCTGTTTTCTTCGTACTTCACTTTTTTCCGTTTCAACGAAAAACAATCCGCAGTACGAATTTTCGCGATCTATATCAATTTAAAAAAAGCAGGGGCATAAGTCTCATTTTTTTTGGGTATCTTCTTTCTCAATGTTCCATTTTATAGTTTTTTGTGTGTGTGTGAACGAATTTCATTTTTTCTCATCTTTATTATTATCCTCGAGAGCGAGAGAGATACTATATTATCAAATATATCGATTACTCGATAAGTATTTAAAAAAAAAATACGAATATTCACTTTTTGCACACATATATATACATACATATATGTACATACATGCTTGCTCATGATGTACGGATTTGAAGAATATCGTTTTTGGAATTATTCACCAGCAACGACCAGAGTAATTAAGCTCAAAGCCTTTTTTTCATTTCATTTTTGTTTTTTTTTTACAGTACAAAATACAGCTCCTGCACACAAAAAAATCAGTATCGACGTGATTCGCGAAGATTAAGGCTTTGAATGAAAGAAAAAAAAAGATTTTCTCAAGAATTTCGGGTTTGAAAGAATTTTGGGAGTTTGCAAACACGGAAATGGTAAATTGAATTTTTATTCTTTTTTCAAAGTTGCCACTTTTTTTTTTTACCGAAGAATCACAACGTTACTGAATTTTTTCTCTATGCATCAATGGCTCGCGCTCAACTCGACTGTTTTGTATTTAAAAAAATTCTTTTTACGTCCTTTTTCGCGGTTAATTCATCGACTCGAGTCTGAGGGGAGGGAAAAATGATTTTTCTCTTGTAATTTATAGTTATTCTCGAGTGAATGGCGCGAGAGAGGACAGAGATGTTTCCCGCCCGAAAAATCGAGGCCCGTTTGAATGAAAAAAAAAATATTATATATATATATATATATATATATATATTGGGAATTTTTCATCCTTGTAAAAAGAGAAAGAAATTACGAATTTCGTACTCGCGAAAATTTTCGGGGATTTTTTTTTTTCAAATTGTTTTTCATTCAAAATGGCCGCGAAAAATAAATGGCCCTCGAACACTCGCGTCTTTTTTTCAAAATCTTTTTCGTCTCTAAGCGCATAATTACAACTCCCAACGACACGGCTCATTATTTTTTCCTTCGCTTTCCACTGTATTTTTCTTTTCCCTTTACTTAAGAAAACCTCTAGAATCTGTCCCTTCGTTTCAGTCTTCTTTTCTGAGAAAAAAGAGAAATGTATATATATAAAAAAAAAAAAAAAAAAAAAATACGGAATCCCAAATCGTCCCAGGACGAAATCAATATTTCACTCGTCAAAACTTTTTCTTCTGTCAAGTTTTTTCATTCTCATTTTTTTTCTTTTCTTTTCTTTTCTTTTCTTTCTGTTTCGTTTTCCATCCCACAAGGCTTTTGTCACTGCAGCAAAAAAGACAAAACAAAAATAATAATCCCTATTTTTCCAACATTTTGCTCTTTTTTTTCTCATGTTTTCTCGCTCTTTTCTCTCTCTCGTCCACGTGCGAAGAATGAATTTTGGGCATCGTCGAGAAAGCGACTTAAGGATTCAAAGGGGAGTTTGTTTTTGTGTTTTTTTTTCTTCAAATTCGTCAATTTCCATCATTTTTATCTTTTCTTCTCTCAATCATCTCGTATGTTTTTCTTTTTTTGCAAATTCTCGATTGTCGGAAATCAAAAGAGGAAAAAAAAACGCCTTGCGAAGAGAACGGCGATTACCGGATTATTTGTAATTTGCGAAGTGAAAAGTTGTCGGATAAAAAGGAAAAAATAGGTCGAGGAGAGGCGGCGGCGGAGTGGGATCGGATAGAAAAAAATTTGGCAAAATTGTGAGAGAGAGAGATGGAATTTCCCGAACGACATTTAAGGGCGAAGAAACACGTTTTTTCTCGATATTTTTCGGTTTTTTTTTTTCCTTCCTCTCGGTCACCGTTCCAAGCTAAGAATACCCGGTAAACTCATCAATTCTCGCAATTTTTCCTCGATTCCATCTTTTTTTTTTCCTCTTTATCGTAAACGTATTTTAACGGTCAACGGGCATTAATGTTTCGTCTTCTTTTTTCGTTTTTTTTTTTTTATTATTATTATTATTTGTAAATCGTTAAGCGAGCACGGCACACGATATTCCGGGATTGGGGGGGGGGGGGAGGAGTGCGTTGTTATATTTTTTGTTCTTTTTTTTTGTCGGTCGTTGATTTTTTTCTTTGCTTCCTGTTTACTTCCTGTCCTCCTGGTCACAGTCGCGGCTTATGTGACCCGTTTTGCCGCATATGTAGCAGATCTTTCCTCCTGCTTCCGTACAATTGCGGGCAATATGACCCGTCTTGTTGCAATTGTAGCAAGATTGTAGAGCGTAACGGCCCGAATCGTTGCTACCCTCCGGGCAACTGCGAGCGATGTGTCCGGTTTTGTTGCAGTTGTAACAGCTCATCTCCGGACCCTGTTTCACATCGGCCAATTTTTTCGAAACAAAAAGAACAAACAATGAAAACAAAAAGGTACGGTATAACCAAGGCGAGATAATTTTTTAAGTTCGAATGATTATTCTTTTAGGTACTAGTTTACTTTAGAAGGCCAAAAAAAAAATGCAAAGGATTTGGCCGGATAAGAATTTTTTCCAAAGTCCCTAACAGGGTTGCGAAATTTTGAATTAAATAGTAATGCATTATTCATTACTTTTTTAATGGCAAACGGGAATAATTTCATTAACCATTAACTTTTAATGGTCAATGGTTAATGTAAATTATTTCCATTAACCATTAAATGTTAATGGTTAATGTAAATTATGTTCATTAACCATTAAATGTTAATGGTTAATGTAAATTATTTCCATTAACCATTAAATGTTAATGGTTAGTGTGAATTATTTCCATTAACCATTAAATGTTAATGGTTAGTGTGAATTATTTCCATTAACCATTAAATGTTAATGGTTAGTGTGAATTATTTCCATTAACCATTAAATATTAATGGTTAATGTAAATTATTTCCATTAACCATTAAATGTTGATGGTTAATGTAAATTATTTCCATTAACCATTAAATGTTAATGGTTAGTGTGAATTATTTCTATTAACCATTAAATATTAATGGTTAATGTAGATTATTTCCATTAACCATGAAATGTTAATGGTTAATGTAAATTATTTCCACTAACCATTAAATGTTAATGGTTAATGTAGATTATTTCCATTAACCATTAACATTTTCATTAGCCATTAAAAAAGTAATGATTAATGCATCACTTTTTCATTGAAAATTTCGCAACCCTGCAAATAGGATGATGCAATCAAAATCGATATTTTTTTTCTGATTGGTATTGATAGGTGTTGGTAGTTGTCAGAAAAGTAACTCTCAGAAAATTTCAGCTTTGAAACAAAATTTCTGGATGTCGCTCAAATGACTTTATATTATTTTCGATTTTGACCAACGATCATGATATAGGAATTACGATTTTTCCGTGTCGCAACAAAAAATATAAGTGTTAAATGAAGCAGTGATTCACTCAAAATTGAGATCCTTCAAAAAAAATCACCCCATCACCTTAAACTTTTCCTCCTAATTGTTTTCATCACCAGAATCAATATTCGTCATAATTCGCCTCATTAAAATTAATATTTCTGCATCACTGCACCGTTATGATAATCATTTTTTTGTTTTTTCAACGTCAAAATCAATGTTTATTCTGCATGCAACGCAAAGATATTTAAAAAAAATTAAGTCAACGCCGTCAAAATATTTTCCACTCTGTTGAACGTTGATGTGAATATTTTTCCGATAATTTTGAGCTGCCGGAGGCAAGGATAACCCGTGACCTTCAAAAGTCTTACAGCATCGAAGATTGACAAAATGGCCGTTCAATGCCAAACAGGCCGTTATTTTGAAATTTCATTTACAACTCGAAAAGACGTTTGAGAGATAATTTCCTTCAGGTTTCCCGACATTTTAGGTACTATTTTTTATAGTTTCTCGCTGATTGAAGCCTAAACCGGAAGTCGGTGGAAATGACCGTTTTTTTAAATTTCATTTACAACTCGAAAAGACCATTTGCTTGAGAGATAATTTCGTTCAAGTTTCCCAACATTTTCGGTACTATTTTTTTATCGTTGCTCGCTGATTGAAACCAAAACCGGAAGTCGGTAGGAATGGCCGTTTTTTTAAATTTCATTGGCAACTCGAAAAGACAATTTGTTTGAGAAACAATTTCCTTCAAGTTTCCTAACATTTTCGGTACTATTTTTTTATCGTTGCTCGCTGATTGAAGCCTAAACCGGAAGTCGGTAGAAATGACCGTTTTTTTTAAATTTCATTTACAACTCGGACAGACCATTTAATTGAGAGATAATTTCCTTCGAGATTCCCCATTTTCGTTACTATTTTTTTATCGTTGCTCGCTGATTGAAGCCTAAACCGGAAGTCGGTGGAAATGGCCGTTTTTTTAAATTTCATTCACAACTCGAAAAGACCATTTGTTTGAGAGATAATTTCCTTCAAGTTTCCCAACATTTTCGGTATTATTTTTTTATCGTTGCTCGCTGATTAAAGCCTAAACCGGAAGTCGTTGAGAACAATGATGACAAAAGTGGCCCACATTAAAAAAAAAAAAAACGGATAATATTCGAATATTTTACCTGCTGGCAATCTTTAGCAATGTGCCCAACACCATTGCAACGATAGCAAAGGTCTTGGTCCTCCTTGCACTCGCGGGCAAAGTGACCGTACTGGTTGCACTTGAAGCACTTCTCGCGACCTCTGGTGAAACCACCGCCGTCACGATCGCTGCGACCGCCACCACCGCGATCTCCCCTCGCACCTCCCGGTCCTCCCTGAGGGCATTCCCTCGCAAAGTGGCCCATTCGGCTGCATTTATAACACGCGCTCGAACTCATTTTTTATTAATCTGTGTAAAAACAAAAAAGACGGTTATTTTTTTTTAACTGTAAATATGGGTTACCTACTGTTGGTAATTTATTCAAAAATTAGGTTATTCATGTTGATGCAATTTAAACTTTTGTTTCAAGAAAGATTTTACGATATTTAGTAATGAGTTTCAACATTTTGCCGGAAACTAAAAAAAAAAAAGTGAAATTTACTCTAAATTCAACTTTAACCTCGAATAACTTTTGAAGGAGTGAGTTTATCGAAAATTCAAAGATCTTTTTTGTAGAGCGTTCAATTTTCTACGAGAATGTGTGTCGTTCATATTGTTACATTGACTTGAAGCTGAGATATAAAATTTCAAAGTTTGATTTTTTTTTCCTGTGTTTTTTAAATGGAAAATAGAAATTTGCGATGAGACATTTCTAAATATTTATATTAAGAGCTCTTTAAAAAAGCTCTAAAAAGCTCTAAAAAAGAGCAGGCATCGTTTTTTACCTCCCCGAAAGTATTCAATATGTTATTTTTATCCCAATTTTATCGGAACATTTTTTTTATCAGAGTAATTTGCGAAAGAACATGTTTTTATGCAGAAAAAAAAATCTTATCTCGGGTGATAATGTATCGGCCGAAAACTCAAGGTCGGCGAGATTTTGAGACTCGACGCTCCGAGGGAGACGATTTAAGCCTGTAAATTTGCCTTTCGAGAGGGATTTCTTGAAAATTCAAGAATACAATCGGAGAGGAAACATTGCGAAACAATTTTATGGGAACTTTATGTTATCGGAGTAATTGAAGAATAATCTGCTCTTGAAATTTGCGTTTCAAGAGGGATTATTTGAAAATTGAGAAATCGCATCGAACGAAAGGACATTGAAAAACGTATAGTAAATCAATAGATATCCATATTTTTCAGGGTCAAAGAATTTTGCCTGTGCCGATTTTGAATAAATGAGAAATTTTCTGCATGATAGCGATAAGGTAAAAATTATGTAATTCAAGCGCAAAACAAAAAGCGTTGCCTACAAACTATATCTTAATCCATATTTTTTCAGTTTATCAAATATTATTTTTTGAGATTTCAGAAATCTCAAAAATTGTTGAATGTAAAAACTTCAAAAATAAAAACGAAGCTTTTGAATCAGAGTCACAAAAAAAACATGAAAAAACGTTCATGTTGTTAAATTTCTCAAAATAAAATCAACGAATGCAACAACGTGGGATCGTTTCGCGACTCCATAATTCAGAATCGTCGATGGCGTTCTCACCGGCGACGGAGAAAGTGAAAGAGGAAGAGGGGGAAAAAAAGAGGGAAGATTAACCGAGAGAGGGCGAGAAATACATGAGTCGAATCTTGTTGCATTTTAGCGCGACATCAAGAAAACTCCGTCTCTCTTTCTCTAAATATCCATATATATAAATACATAAAAATATATGTGTGGGTCATTCCATGTCAAATCGGCCACTCTTGAACCAAACCCCTTTCGATTTGGCTGAAATTTTGTTTCCCTTTTCTACCCCATTACAAACATTTTACAGGAAATTTTCAAATTTTTTTACCAAACCCAAAAAAAACTTTACTACAATTACAACATAAACTTAATTTTTTGTATTTATTCAGAAAGTACATTCAAAGACGAAAATTTTGAGAAAAAAAACGTCCCACTTAGTCAAATTTTGAAGAAGTTATAGCTATTTGTAAAAAAAAGTTTTTGGAATTGGGTAAAAAAAAATTTAAAAATTTCCTGAAAAATGTTTTTAATGGGATAGAAAAATTTCAGCTAACTCGAAAAGGGTCGGGTTCAAAAGTGATCGATTTCACATGGAATGCCCCGTATACATCCTTGAATGCGATTTTTTATTTACATCAGATAGGCACGAAAAAAACAATCTATTTTCAAGCAAAGGAACGTTTCGCTGCAACGTCGTACATTGATACACATCTCTCTCTCTCTCTCCTTCTCCAGTGAATATACTTATTCGTTTTACTATTCGATACAGACGGCGTTGTGCAAATAACGCGCGTGGCGCCAAAGACGGCGGCTAGTGGAAACACAAACACGAGAGAGACAGACAGATATCGAGAGAAATAAAAGGCGATAAAAAAAAAAAAGCGTAAAAAAGTGACTCAAATCAAGTTGCAAACAAGCCGGAACTTGCGACGTAGAAATAGGGAAAGAAGGCGCATTGCCATCGCAAGACGCATTTCTTTTTTGCAACACGTGTTTTTTTAAGGCGCCCCCCCCCCCCCCTCCCGCCTCGGTATCAAGAGTCGCGGTAGCGACTCGACATTTCCGACTTTTTCAACTGCTCCATACGTAAGATTTTCCGGCGTCGAAATACCGCGATGAGAAAGAATCTACTTCAGACTCCAAAAAACCGACGCAACGTGTCCACGCGCTCTGGGAAAGCCACGTTTTTTCAAAAATTTCGATATTCAATGAATTTCTTAAAGCCCGAAACACAATGAGAAGAATAAGAATCGGCCAATCGTCGCGCACTTTGGAGAAGCTACGCCAATCGGATGGCTCATTCTTATTCCTTATTTTTGTCATTTTGTCTCCGTCGCTGACTCAACTATAGAGCGAGAGAAGAATAAAGTAAACCCAAACCACGTTTTTTCAACCCTAAATATCGATATTCAATGAATTTCAAATGACGAGGCTGGGCGACAAAACTTGGGCTTTTTTTCAACGCGGGTTTATCGGGACAAAGATGGCATCCACGAATGACGCCGTACTGCGCTCTCTCTCTCTCTCTCTCTCTTTCGCACACATACGCGCGCGTAGATCCGCGGTGAAAAAGAAGAAAAAAAAGCGCACCGTGGGGTAGCCGACCGGCTCTCGGTAGCTCAAAATGGTGGAATTATATATATTGCACGAGGAGCGCAGAACAAAGAGCGAGACGCGTATATATATATATTTCTATAGAACGGAGAGAAAGTTCCTCTCGGTTAAAACATACTGTAGAAAAAAACTGGGAATTCGTGGAATTTGCAGCAAAATAAACGTTGTAAAAATCGATTTTAAAGATGCAAAATGAAGAAGCACCACGTGTAAGACTCGAGGGAACCACGGGAGATCCCAACGCGAAATTGAAAAATGCGTTTTTTCTCTCGAACGCTGATATTTCGACGCCAGGAGGCGAATTCGCGCGACGTACGCGGATTTATGCCGAAATAACGCGTATCTAGATATATATGTATACACACGTACATCAAGAGACGCGGTAGCATTGTTATTCTTTCTCGGCTTCGGAGCACGTTTATCGACGAGATGCCGCAAATTGCTGGCCCACAAAAAAATGAAAAAGAGCACGTTTTTTTCGAATTCTCGAGACTCAACGGCTTAAGTAAACGTTCTTAGGGTTTGAAATCGTTGTTTTTCACTCACCTTGGGGAAAAAAACGTCCTCGTGGATAATAAATTCTTGAATAAACGTGATGTTCGTCCTCTTCCTTCTTCACCTCTACCACTCTACTCACTCTCTCTCTCTCTCCTCTCTCTCTCTCTCTCTCTCTCTCTCGTCCCTCTTCACCTTCCTCGTCGACGCGACTTGTGGCAATGGGGGCCGCGGGAAACAGTGTTTTCCTCAGCTAGAAACTCGACGACCGATGCTTTAACCTACGTAGAGATGCGCGCGCGTGTGTGTGGGTGTATTGCGACGTTGGAGCGAACGAAAAAGCGGCGAGAGCCGCCGAAAAATGAGGAAACTGACCAATGAACGCGCGAGAAAGACCCGCGCCGCACCAATAAGCGTCGAGTGAACGTAACCATTTCCCCCTCTGCCGGTTTTTCGTCGTGCCGTACGCAGCGCTATCCTGTGGCATTTTCTCACCAATCGAAATGAAAGTTTCATCAATTTAGATACGGAATAATGTCTTTTTAATGCTGACAATCGATCGCCAAAGGGTCAAATAAACAAATAACGATTTGTCAAAGTCGTCCGTACAAAATTCGACTGTTATTTTCGGTTTCATGCGCATCATTGATTCCTTGTTATGATCGCTATCGGACTCTCATTGGTTTGTGAAATTATCGTCAACGGTCGCGTTTTATTGAAAGGCGAGCCCCTTCTTCTCGACACACGCGGTGCGCTTGTCACGCCCTCCGTCTTAAGGTCGCGTTTTCAACGGTATTCCGTCGCTCGAAATCCGGCAACGTCGCGGACATTGAGCATTCGTTCAATCGGTTTTTTTGCTTTTTTGCCGTTACTTGCTCGACGAATAATCATGCGCTTTATCAACGATGAATATATTCGTGTATCTCGAAACTCGTATATTGTGAAAATTCTCCGGTCTTTTGGGGAAAGTCCTTTCGGCATCTCTCTCGGCAACGTGCACGCCGGTTCGAGACAACTTGCTTCAATATGGCCGAACTACCGTTTCCGTTTGACGAGACTCTTTTTGTCGTTTCGTTGAGAATGCGCCTTTTTCGTCGCTGGTGCCGCCATCTTTACCGGCGGTTCGATTAACTCGACGATCGTTAAAGGGTTTTTAAAAGTTTATAAGCAATGAACTGTAACTAGTAGTTAATTTTTGACCGATTTTTTATTGTGTATTGACGCGCATGCTGGTCGATTGTTGTTTAATATTTGCGTTGTAAATATGGCTGATAACAAGAGGTCAAAGGAAGATAGTGACAGTGACAACGAGTGGGTCGGTCCCTTACCTTCGGAGGCTGTACCGGCGAAAAAACAAAAGGGTTTGTGTCAATAAACAATCGCAAATTTCTATTATTCCATTATTAAAAGAATAAATTTCATTCGAAAGCGTTAAAAATCTTTGCCTAATTATCCATTTTTTCAAATAATTCTATCAACCGTTTTCTTGTCAAGCTTTTTTAAGTAATTAGTTTTTACGCTAGAAACCTTGATATTTTTAATTATCAACGATTAAAACTGGCAATTTATACGTCAATTGGTCCGACAAGTACAAGTAAATAAGTTGGGAATATTTGTTTACGGAAACAATCTACAAGTTTGATCGAACATAACCTCCAAAACGTCCCCTCAACCGTTTTTAATTAATGAGTTTTTACGCAGGAAATCTTGATATTTTTAATTATCAGCGATTAAAACTGGCATTTTAAACGTCAATTGGTCCGATAAGGACAAGTAAATGAGTTGGGATAAACAAAGAGACTAAGTTTGATCGAACGTAACCTCTAAAACGTACTTATCCATTTCTAGAATCTATCCATTTATTAATCATCCATTAATCTAATCTATTTCTATAATTTACAGTTTTGGAGTACGAACAAGTTTACGTTGACAATTTACCATGCTGCGAGTGTTACGAGAAATCTTACATGCACAGGGACGTTATAACACACATCGTCGTGACAAAGTCAGTATTTTTCCACATTGAGAGGATAAAAAAATTTTGTATCCACAACAATGATGATCATATTTGTTTATGTGTAATGGATGAGTGCTCCATTACAAATTACTTTTTTTTCAATTGTTATTTGTAATGATGCACTTGTTACACGTAATTTTTTTTTATTTGTAATGGTACGTGCATCCATTACACATTAATTTTATTATTTGTAATGGAACATGCATACATTACACATTACCTTTTTTATTTGTAAAGAAAAATTCATTTATTACACGTTACTTATGTAATTCGAAGTGGAAATCTTATTCAACACGCATTGTTCAAAGTAATGGGTAATTACTATTAGTAATGCATTGCTTTTACATTACTATTTTCACAACTGCCGTTTCCAACTATCTCTGATGCAGGACAAATTTTTTGATAACCGCGAGCTGCGACGGTCATGTAAAATTTTGGAAGAAACAGGAGGAGCTCATAGAATTCGTTAAACACTTTCGAGCTCATCTCATGGCCGTGCATTCAATGGCCGCCAGTTCCAACGGCGTTTACGCAGCCACCGTCAGTCTAGACAAGACTCTAAAGGTCTTTGACGTGGTGAATTTTGGTAAGAGTAATTTTTCTCCCTCGTAAACAAGTTTCCTTTCAGACTGAACCATTTTTTTTTTCTTCGTAGATATGATTAATATGATGAAATTGGACTTCGTGCCGCTCCTCGTTGAGTGGGTTTACTCTCCCGGTGACGCCATCGCCGCCGTTGCAATTTCCGATCAAGATAGTCACAAGATCCATGTTTACGACGGACAAGGAACCGAGAGGCCTCTTCACGTTTTCGAAAAACTTCACAGAAAGCCTGTGGTCGTTATGAAAGTAATTTCCCTTGGTATTTATGATTCGTTTTCTTGAACCTATTTTTTGGAATTATTTAATATTTTTTACTTCAAATTTTTGCAGTACAATTCAAAATACGAGACTTGCATATCGGTCGACAGAGCTGGAATATTGGAATACTGGACGGGTCCTAGGTCCGAATATAAATTTCCAAAATGTGTGAAATTCGAGTCGAAATTGGATACGGATCTCTTCGAATTCGCGAAGAACAAAACTTTTCCTTGCGGTTTGGCGATATCACCGGACGGCAAAAGATTCGCCTCTCTCAGCGGCGACCGAAAAGTCCGCGTTTTCAATTTTTTCACCGGAAAATTGTACCGAATATTCGACGAGACACTGCAGAGATTCTCCGAGCTTCATCAGATGACGCAGCAATTGCCGAACATGGAATTCGTCAGAAGGTATCATCGAAACTATCGATTAGTTTTTAACCCTCCGTCCGAACACTGGGTCTTTTAAGGCACAAGTCAAATTTTCAAATCTCTGGAATTAGAAAAATAGTAGAAATTTTTGTATAAATGGTCAAATAAGTGATTGGATCAGGGGAAAAAATGTTATAAAAGTAATTCAGAATTTTTTTTGCGTTTTTTTTCTTATAAAAAACATCAGCGGGACTTTAATGACCCAGAGTACAGACAGTGTCCCAAAATTTAAGTATACAGACGGAGGGTTGATACAAAAGTTTTTTTTTTTTTTTGAACATTACTAATTTAGTATCAATTGATCGGCAGAATGGCGGTGGAAAAGGAACTCGATAAAACTGAGACGAATATCGGCAACATAATATTCGACGAATCTGGTTATTTCGTTCTCTATAGTACGATGCTCGGCATAAAACTCGTTAATTTGTACACAAATCGTTGTATACGAATAATGGGAAAACCAGAGAATTTTCGACCGATGCAACTCGCTCTGTTTCAGGTAAATTCGTTGATGCGAAAGAAAAGTCAATTTCATGAAAACTTAAAAAAAGATTTCTTGAGCAATTTCACTGGAAGTCAACGTAAACTAATTTAACAAACGGGGGAAAGTAACGGAAACGGGGGAAAGTAAAGGGGAAGAATTCGGCTTCATTTTCTGTTTTTTTAATTTATTTTATTTTATTATTATTATTTTTTTTTACAATTTGTTTCTAGATTTGGACTCTATTTTGAAAACAACTGTTTTTCGCCTTTTTCCCCTCTCTTCAGGTGCAGCCATCTTCCAGAGGAAATTTTTTATACATTCGTACGATTGGATTCAAAAAGCGGAAAGTTTGAGCTTCAATTTTCTTTTTTTGTAAATTTTGAGCGATTTTTTTTTCCAAACTTATTCTGTTTTTTGTGAATAAAGAGGAAATTTGAAAAATCCTACATAACACGAAAACAAAGAGGATTCATGAAAAAATTCAAGATATCAAAAAGTTGCGTCTGTTGTCGTTGAGTTTAGAGGAATTTTTTCAGATTTTTTTTCCAAAATTTGTTTTTTTCTCATTTTTTGGATCGGAGCTCAGATCATTCAATTACCATAACTCGAGAACGATGGGATTATCGATAAAATTTCAAGAGGGGAAAATACTTTATTTAACCATTTTTAACACATTGGAATTTTGTTTCAAATTTTTTTCCCAAATTTTTTTTTTTCCAGCTTCAACGTGAGAAAAGAAATGTTGGAAAACAAATCTAAAAAAATTCCTCTGAACTCAATGAAAGCAGACACAACTTTTTGCTATCTTGAAGATTTTCATAAATCCTCTTTGTTTTCGTGTTATCCAGGATTTTTTAAATTTCCTCATTTTTCACAAAAAACAGAATAAATTTGGAAAAAAAATCGCTCAAAGGTGAAAAAAAAGCAAATTGGAGCTCAAACTTTCCCTTTTATGAATCCAATTGTAAAAATAATTTTAAAAAATTTCCTCTAGAAAATGGGTGTACCTGAAAAGAGGGAAAAACGTGAAAAACAGTTGTTTTCAAAATAGAGTCCAAATTTACAAACCAATTGTAAAAATAATTTTTAAAAACAGGAAATGAAGCCGAATTATTCCCCCTTAAAATGCCGTTTTTCAAATTCGTTTACGTTGACTTCCGGCGAAATGGCATAAAAAAACCTCCCAGACCTTTTTTGCCTTTTTTTGTGAAGAACCCAAAAAGTTAAGCAAGTGTTTAATATTGATGAATTTTTTCCAGGGAAAAGCGAAGAAAACAACTGCGGCGGTAACGGTTGAGATGGAGGCTTCGGAAAATCCGACAATGGAGTTGAATCGTCCGGATCCAACGTTATTCGTAACGGCGCACAAGAAGAATCGTTTTTACATGTTTACAAAGCGCGAGCCCGAGGATACAAAAAGTACCGAGTGCGATCGCGACGTTTTCAACGAGAAACCATCGAAGGAGGATATTATATCGTCGACGGAGGCGACGAATATGCAAAAGATCTTCGATACCGCGATATTGCACACGGCGCTCGGTGACATTCACGTGACCTTGTTCGGGAAAGACGCACCGAGAACGGTGGAAAATTTTTGCGTCCATGCGAAAAATGGCTATTACAATAGTCACATATTTCATCGTGTAATCAAGGGTTTCATGATACAAACCGGAGATCCGACCGGAACCGGAACCGGCGGCGAGAGTATATGGGGCCATGAATTCGAGGATGAATTTCGCTCGCATCTGAAGCACGATAGACCGTACACGATGAGCATGGCAAATGCCGGTCCAAATACAAACGGCAGTCAATTCTTCATAACTCTCACGCCAACGGTAATAAAAAACGTTTTTTAGTACCGGAAAGTTTGAATTTTGACGGTTTGTCAAATGTTCGTTAATGGAAATTATTTCCATTAACCATTAAAGGTTAATGGTTAATGGAAATTATTTCGATTAACCATTAAATGTTAATGGTTAATGGAAATTATTTCGATTAACCATTAACCATAAAATGTTAATAGTTAATGCAAATTGTTTCGATTAACCATTAAATGTTAATGGTTATTGCAAATTATTTCGATTAACCATTAGATGTTAGTGGTTAATGGGAGTTATTTCGATTAATCATTTATTATTAATAGTTAATGGAAATTATTTACATTAACCATTAAATGTTAATGGTTAATGGAAATTATTTCGATTAACCATTAAATGTTCATGTTTAATGGAAATTATTTCCATTAATATATAAGAGTTAATGTTTAATGAAAATGATCTCTATTAAGCACTTAATGTTAATAGTTGATGAAAATTATCTCCATTAACCATTTAACGTTAATAGTTAATGAAAATCATTTCCATTAATCATTTAATGTTATTGGTTAGTGGAAAGTATTTTTATCAACCATTAACATTTAATGGTTACTGGAAATCATTTCCATTAGCCATTAAATTTTAATGGTTAATGAAAATAATTTCCATTAACCAATAAATTTAAATGGTTAATGAAAAAGCAATGATTAATGCATTACTTTTTCATTAAAAATTTCGCAACCTTGCCTCGATGAGGATTTTAATATAAATTTTTTTTTACTTATTATTTTACAGCCCTGGCTCGACAACAAACACACGGTATTCGGGCGAGTTGTCAAGGGAATGGAAGTGGTGCAAAACATAAGCCAAGTTAAGACAAATCCAAAAACCGACAAACCTTACGACGATATACGAATAGTCAGTGTCACCGTTAAATAATAAATAAATCAACGATCAGAAGGAAAAATTCCTTACAGGATTCTGAATGGTACTTTCTTTTTTTTCTAAAGGTAAAACGAATAAACAAATCTACGAATAGTTTTTTTTTCAAGAATCAAGTTTTTGTGAATTTTCATCCAACATATTTTCACTCAATTTTGGAGCCATTTTTGAAAAACGTTAAAGTAGCGAAATTTCAAGTGCTCATAACTTTATTTTGGTTTGGCCGATTCCAGAATTCGTTTTTCGTACCTAAACCTTGTCACAAAACATAGAGAGTTTGGTTCTATCTAGAAAAAATAAATTATTGTCATTTTAGTGAACAGATTGAATTTTTACCAAAATGCAGAAAGAAAAAAAATGGAATTTTTTTTCGTCCCTTATATCGATTTCCCCCTTGAACACGAATCTACTAATAGTTTTTTCAAAAAATCAAAATTTTTATGAAATCTTCATTAAAAAATACGTTTTTTTTCTAGATTTTCATCTGAGCCAAGGGCAAAGTTCAAAAAATCCTATAATAGTTGAAATATTAATTGAACAGCTAATATACGTAATTAAAAAAATCATTAAGTGGTCGTGAACAAAAATCGTTGGATTGAGTCATGAATGAAAATCTTTGATTGAGTCGATACAGAATGCCCCATACACTTTCAATCCAAACATTCGAAACAGCTGATCGCGCTGGCGTCCATTAACCGTTCAACTGTCTCTCTGCCAATTGTTATCCGCATTTAACGTTAAAACGCGACTGATTTCGGAGCACATTTATGAAAAACAACACATTAATATTAACAATAATCAGCAATCTCAGCGTAATTGCCTCAATATTCTTCCTGGAGTAAAAAAACGAAGGTTAGTCAATATTTTGTTTTTTTTTAGGTTAAACATTGCATTCCCGTATAACAAAAAAAAACAACATTCGCAGGCCGGACAATGAATACGAAAAAGTCAATAACATTTGGCAAAATAAGCCTGAGCAAATCGACAAATGAGAATAACGACACCGTTGCTGTATCCGGTTTCGGTAAATTTGGCAAAAAATTACCACCCGAAGATGATCCGAACAGAATAATGGACATTCAGCCGGAGGACGAAGAGGAGACGAACAACCTTCAGAGAATAATGGGCATGACGGGATTTGGAAAAAAGGCAAAATCTTTCAATGTCCAGGAAATGGTGGAAACAATCACGAAAACAATGAGTAGTGCGAGGAGCAAAGTTTTAGTCGAAGATCCAAAATTATCGGAGGAAGAAAACGGGTCTGAAAGTATCGCCGCGCCAAAGGAGACCTCTGCAGGAAGCGCAGCGGTATCTATAGAAAAAACGAAAGCATCTGGTAAATCCAACAGCAGGGTTGCCAGTAAGTCACTATTTTTCACTATTTAAAAATCAGTACATTTTTTTTTTTTTTTTATCGTTTTCAAACGTTATTTTGATTGGAAATTCACTGCTGATTGCGAGTCATGCAGACTTTTTGTCAAAAAAAAATGTAGTCATGAGAAAAAGCAAGGAAAAACTAAAAAATATATATTTCAGAGTTGTAAACGCATTATTTTGATAATGCATTATTGTATTCATTACCCATTACACTGCATAATCTGAAATGGACAAGTGTTCCATTATAAAATACAAAAGTAATTAGTAGTAGAGAATATTCCATTAAAAATCGGTGTGCTTCTACCACAATTTGGAGCAGGTACTATTTTGCTCAAAGTCTATTAATTTCTCAATAAAAATAATTTGTGTGTATCAAGTTTTTGTTAACTTACTATCGTGATGGTAAATGTTTGAACAGTGATTTTTTAAAGTCATTTTAACTCCATTCTTGAATTGTAATTTTTACAACAATGGGGTAATTTTTACTCCATTGTTGTAAAAATTACTCTAAAAAATCACTGTTCACACATTTACCATTATGATAGTAAAGTTAACAAAAACTTAATACATAAAAATTATTTTCATTAAAAAAATTAATAGACTTACCTTTGAGCAAAATAGTGCTCCAAATTGTGGTAGAAACACACTAATTTTTAATGAAATATTCTCCACTATAAATTGCTTTTTTTCAATTGTAATTAGTAATGGAGCACTCATTCGTTACATGGTATTGTTTTATTTGTAATGGCACATGCATCCATTATACATTACTATTATTATTTGTAATGGAACATTCATTCATTACACGTTACTTTTCCATTTTTTAAAGCAGAGTTGTGAAAATAGTAATGTAAAAGTAATGCATTACCTATTACTTTAAACAATGTGTATTGGAAAAGTTTTCCATTACAAATTACAAAAGTAATGTGTAATGTATGCATGTTCCATTGCAAATAAATAAAAAAGTAATGTGTAATGGATGCATGTGCCATTACAAATAAAAAAGTAATGTGTAATGTATGCATGTTCCATTACAAATTACAATTTTTAAAGAAAGTACTTCTCAGTGGAGAATATTCCATTGCAAATAGAAAAATTGCCGTGCTCGTATTAGAAACTTGCACATTGCTGTCTCATTATTTTATTTCGCTCACTAAAAGTTCATCCACAATTATCACAAATGATCCATAAAGTTAAAATGAAAGAACATGAACATTATTTAGGGATTCAATAAAGCGACAAATTTTGTATCAGTAAATTGTAATTTTTATTACACTGCTTATAATTATGGGTAACAGCGTGTAAAAGCAAGTTCAATATAAAGTTGGATAATTTTTGGGGTTGAGCACATTTTCGTACTTCATATTTAACGATGAACTGTCTGTTTTTTTGTTTCTATTTTTTAACTTTATGAATCATTTGTGATAATTGTGGATGAACTTTTCCTGAGCGAAATAAAATAATGAGGCAGCAATGTGCAAGTTTCTAATACGAGCACGGCAATTTTTCTATTTGTAATGGAATATTCTCCACTGCAAATTACTTTTTTTATTTGTAATGGCACATGCATCCATTACACATTACTTTTTTTATTTTTAATGGAACACGCATCCATTACACATTATTTTTTTTTATTTGCAATGGCACATGCGTCCATTACACATTACTTTTTTATTTGTAATGGGACATGCATCCATTACAAATTACTTTTTTTATTTGTAATGGAACATGCATACATTACACATTACTTTTTTTTTATTTGTAATGAAACACGCACCCATTACACATTACTTTTTTGTTTGTAATGGCACATGCATCCATTACAGAATACTTTTTTTATTTGTAATGGCACATGAATCCATTACAAATTAATTTTTTATTTGTAATCGTACATGCATCCATTACACATTACTTTTTTTTATTTGTAATGGCACATGCATCCATTACACATTAATTTTTTATTTGTAATGGCGCACGCATTCATTAAACATTACTTTTGTATTTCGTACTGGTACACTTATCCATTTCACATTATGCACTGTAATAGGTAATAAATACAGTAATGCAATATCAACGTAATGCATTATTTACAACTCCGCTATTAAGACGAAAGAGTCACTATTCCGTCACTATTTCTGCGATTTTAAGTAATTAATCTACTATTTTTGACCCTCTGAAGCGCCGGCAAATCGATCCGACAGCGACGATGATGACGACGACGATGATGACGACGATGATGAATCGGGGAATTCGATAAATTCCATGATAAGCAGAATTCCATGCAGCCACGAGGTCACGATGAATCACGGTACGAAGGCCGTTGTAGCGATAGCGGCCGATCCTTCGGGAGCTCGTTTGGCCTCCGGCTCAGTCGATTACGACGTATCATTCTGGGATTTCGCCGGAATGGACTCGACCCTGAGGAGTTTTCGTACGATGCAGCCCTGCGAGAATCATCCCATAAAGTGTCTCCAATACTCAACAACGGGCGATGTGATACTCGTCGTTTCAGGCGCTGCACAGGCGAAGGTTCTCGATCGGGATGGATTTGAAAAGTGCGAAACGGTCAAGGGCGATCAGTATATAACGGACATGGCGCGAACGAAGGGACACACAGCCGCGTTGAACGGCGGATGTTGGCATCCTTACGAAAAGGAGGAATACATGACTTGCTCCCAGGACGGTACTTGCAGATTGTGGATACTCCAAAGATCCCGCGAACACTTGAGTATAATCAAGTGTCGTGCCCAAAATGGGGTCAAAACGGTGCCAACCGCTTGTTCCTACAATCGGGACGGTACGATCGTCGCAACCGGATGTACCGACGGTTCGTTGCAGATGTGGGATCATCGCAAGAATTTCGTAAATCCGAGTCTGGTTCGACGCGGTGCGCACGAAAATGCGACGGAAATATCCTGTCTAAGCTTCTCTTACATGGGCCATTTGTTGTCAACGAGAGGCTGCGACGATACCCTCAAATTGTGGGATTATCGAGCTTTCAAGAAGCCCCTGTTCGAGGCTAAGAACTTGTTCTCACGTTACGACACGACCGACTGTATGTTCAGTCCGGACGATTCGATGATCGTGACCGGTGAGTCGGTTCTAAAACAGAAGAAAAACGGTTCGCCAATGGCCGGCAGATTGTTGTTCTACGATGTAAAAAATTTGGACCTCGTTCACGAAACGGTCGTGACGAATTCACACGTCATCAAGACACTCTGGCATCCTAAATTGAATCAGATATTCGTCGGTTGCGGAAACGGTATCGTCAAGGCTTACTATGATCACAAGAGGAGTCTTCGTGGCGCCAAATTGTGCGTCGTCAAGACTCATCAGAGAAACAATCACATTGAGATCATGTCGACTCAACAGATTATAACGCCACACGCGTTGCCACTATTCCGTCAAGACAGGCCGAAATCCGTGAGGAAACAGCTGGAAAAGGACAGACTCGATCCCGTCAAGTCGCACCGTCCCGACTTACCCATCACTTCCGGTCAGGGCGGACGCGTTGCCTCTTCCGGTGGCACACTCAGCTCTTACGTTATCAGAAATCTTGGACTCAGCAAACGCATCGAGGACGATCAGGATCCACGCGAGGCCATATTGAAATTTGCCAAAGAGGCGGAGGAGAATCCTTACTGGATATCACCGGCTTACAGCAAGACGCAACCGAAAACCATTTTTCAAAGTGACGCGACCACAAATTCGGCCGGAAATAACGAAGCGGGAGGCCATTCTGGAGATGACGATGGCGAATCTCAGAGCAAGAAACAGAGAAAACATTGAACTAACGTTTTTCTCGTATTTGTAAATAATATTCTATTATTTAGATATAAAGTACACTTAGATGTAATTTAGATATAATTTATATCTATAATTTAGATATAATTTATATTTATGATATGAGAGTTGGGCAAAGTACTTGCAAGTTCTTCAAGTATCAAGTACAAAGTACCATAGGTACTTGAAGTACAAAGTACTTGTTACTTGCAAGTACTCGTCAAAACGAGTACTTGAAGTACAAGTACTTGAAAAAATCAAGTACCAGTATCAAGTACTTTTCTAGTTTTCGAGTACGTCTCGTACTCGGGTCATTCCGTGTCAAATCGACCAAGAGTTGGAATCGACCACTTTCAATTTCGATGAAATTTGGTCAGAAGTTTCGTTTTATCATAAAACCAAGTTCTACCAAGGAAAAAAATTAATTATTTTTTCAAATGTTATGCAAAATTCAAAATTTTACCATTTTTCAAAATTTTGTTCTAAATATCTTGAAAAAAAAAATATTCCAACAAAGATTTTTGAAAAATGATGATTTTGGAGAATTTTGAATTTTTTAAAATCGTGAAAATCCACAATTAACATCGAATTTTTTGTTCAATTTTTTAAATATAATACATTGTACTGATTTGAAAAGATCCTGAAAGATTTTCAAAAGGGTGTTTTTTTTTTTAATATGAATTTTTTTAAGTTGAACAATCACGTAATTTTGTAATTTTCAGCAGTCAAAATTACATGATTGATCAACTTCACTTAACTTAGAGGAAAACAAAAAGTTTTGCCAAAATTCAAAAATTCATATTTTTGAAACAAAAAAAAACACATTTCTGAAAATTTCAGGATCTTTTAATCTCAGTACAAGGTGTAGTATTAAAAAATAAAACAAAAAATTTAATGTTGATCGTGGATTTTCACGATATTGAAAAATTCTCCAAATTCATCATTTTTCAAAAATTTGTTTCGGAATATTTTTTTTCGTAGCCCCAAGTATACTCTTTAAGACGAACCTGGAACGATTTTTTCGTAACTATAATAGTTTTCGAAATATTTAAAAAATAAACTTGAAAAAATGGTGAACTTTGAATTTTCGAAATTTTTTTTCAATTTTTTTCCTTCATTAGAACTTAGTTTCACGATAAAAGAAAACTTCTGACCAAATTTCATCGAAATTGAGAGGGGTCGATTCCAAATATTGGTCGATTTGACATGGAATGACCCGTATTCAAAGGCTTTGCACATGCAACCATCAGCAAGACACATTCAAAAGTAATTGATACTTGTACCTGAAAAAAGTACTTCAAGTACAGAAAAATACCTGAAATTTTCAAGTACAGTACTTCAAGTATATGAAGTACTTGAAAAATTTAAGTACGATACTTGAAGTACTTTTGAAGTACCTTGTACTTGCAAGTACTGTACTTCAAGTACCTGCAAGTACCGAGTACTTCCAAGTACTGCCCAGATCTGTATAATTTAGATATAAAGTACACTTAATTATTGTGTCTCCCGTTACGTTGACAATAATTTTGACAGTGAAGGGAATAAAATTAAAGGGTACGATGATTAATTCAATAATTATTTTCTAATTCATACAATAATCCTCTGAATAATTATTCTAAAAGTGCAAGTTTTTTCTTTTTGGAAGCCTCGGAGCGGTTTAATCTATAAAATATGATAATATTGATTTTTATTTTTTTTAACAATGGAGTTATAAGTTATCAAAATAATAAGTCCTTGTAAGCAGTGTTCCCAGGTCTGAAGAAATGTCTCCAAGTTTGAAAAAAATACATAGCAATCTGAGGAAATTTTGAAGATTTGAAGAAATTGCATAAAAACCTGAGGAAATTTTGAAGATTTGAAGAAATTACATAAAAATGTAAGGAAATTATGAAGATTTGAAGGTTATCACATTTTTTTAGGATACATTTTTTGGAAGATATTTTGAAGAAATTTGATCAGAATTTGAAGAAATTTGAGGAACTCATGCAATCGGATTTGAACATTTTTATTTTGCGGACCTGGCAACACTTTTCGTAAGATATCCTCAAAATTGGGACATTTGAATTTGACTTTATTAAACATGCAGAATAATCGATTTTTCCTTGTCGATAAAAAAAGTTTGATTTAAAAAAAAATTAAAGATAAATGATTTTTGGTAAATAAAATAGAATATAGACGCACCGGAAACGTTCAGTGCTATTTCACGGTAGACTTACTTCAATCCAAATTCCTATGAAAAAAAAAACGATGATTCTTTATTTTCTGAACCTCAACCGAGTATTCGATTTTCCCTCGCCACTAAAAAAAAAACTAAATCCCCCTCCTACACGCACACAAATAGACGGATATGTAGCCCCCCCACATGACGCATAGCATATATATGGGGCATTCCACACCTATTAGGCCTGGGTCCGACTCTACACCTCTCCGATTTTGTCCACAATTTTTTTAAGGATTTGTAGTACCTCTGAAAAGCAATCAGGATTTTTTCAGATTTGTTTGGAGCTATAAAAAATACATTTTTTTAGAATTTTTTGGTCACGCCTTTTGTGGATTTTTTTTTCAAAGGGACCACTTTATAAAATCTGAAAAAATTCAGAATAATCTAATAAAATATAACAAAATTTTTGGGCTTTGTTACAAAATGGAGATTTTAATACTTTTATGGGTAACATTTTTTTTTTGCAATTGTTTGAATTTTACTCATGGGGTTAGTATTAAAATCTCCATTTTGGAACACAGCCCAAAAATTTTGGGTTTTTTCAATGTGTTTGTTAATATAAAAAAGTTAGAGACAATTCAAAATCATCGAGGCAAGATTTTGATCGGAATTTCGTGAAATGCCTCATATATAACAATAAATAATAATAATAATGAATTAAAAACGATAATAATAATAAATGTATATAATCGTAAAAAATTGCGGACAAAATCGGAGAGGTGCACCCAGGTCGAATCGGCGTGGAATGGCCCATATATATGCGTAAGTTATGCCCCCCTCAAGCCTACGCGAGGGCCCCCCCCGCCCGTAACAAATTTCACCGCGACGTCGTCGTCGTCGAACATGGCCGACAGCGAACGACCATAGAGAGAGAGAGAGAGAAAGAATCACGCAAGAAAAAAGGTGAAGAAACGTTCTCGCTCCGTCTTCGCCTCGATTTTCCGATTCTCTAAATTCGACAAAACCGACGGGCCTCGAATAAAGAATAACTCTGTGAAAAAGAAAAACGCTTCAACGATATAAATATGTGAAAGTGCGTTTACCCTGCAAAGAAAACAAAGCGTCGAGAGAGAGAGAGAGAGAGAGAGACAGAGTCAAAAATTTCCATCGAATCAACAAGAAATAAAAGGTAAGATATTTCTCGGCCCTGGTTTAAACGATAGTTTTTAACCGGACAATAATAACGATAATACATCAACAGGAAAAATGTTTAATCACGAGTACGAGAAGAGACTTTTGAAGCCAGCGAATAGTGAGGTTATGAATTCATCGCCGTTTTCGAGCCCGAATTCGCGTTTGTCGAGTTCTTCGTATCTATCCCCGACAAAATCGAGCAACAACAGTTTTGATCGTTTCATACCGACGAGATCGGGCAGCAATTGGCAGACAACGTTTTCCATGATATCGGAGAACAAGAGCGGAATAATAGCCAAGAAAACGAGAGGAGGAAGCGCGGCGGGAGGAGGTGGCGCCGTCGGCGGAAACGGCGAAAACGGCGGCGAATCTAGTCGAGGAGACGGCGTAGCTTATTCGAGTTTGTTAAAAAACGAGCTATTGGGTGCCAGCATAGAGGACGTCAAAGGTCAAACGGAGGATCGCGGAATATGGTCCGTGTCGCAGAGCGAGAATCTCTTCAAGTACGCGACGCCGACGAAGGACAATTGCGACGCTCTGCTGGATCAGAGCTCGCCGTATTCGCTCTCGGCGTTGAGCGCGAAGAGTCAAAAATTGTTGCGCTCGCCGCGAAAAGCGACGCGCAAAATATCCCGCATACCGTTCAAAGTCCTGGACGCGCCCGAATTGCAGGACGATTTTTATCTCAATCTCGTTGATTGGTCGTCGCAAAACGTGCTCAGCGTCGGATTGGGCAGTTGCGTCTATCTCTGGTCCGCTTGCACGAGTCAGGTCACGCGATTGTGCGACCTTTCCGGCGACGGGAACAGCGTTACGTCGGTCGCGTGGAACGAGAGGGGAAATTTAGTCGCCGTCGGCACTCATCTCGGTTACATTCAGGTCTGGGACGTTGCCGTTAATAAACAAGTCAGCAAACTTCAAGGTCACAGCGCCAGAGTCGGCGCTCTGGCGTGGAACGGCGAGGTACTCTCTTCCGGAAGTCGGGATCGGCTTATTCTGCAGAGAGACGCGAGGACTCCGTGCGTCGTTGGCGAGAGAAGACTCGGAGCCCACAGACAGGAAGTTTGCGGCTTGAAATGGTCGCCGGATAATCAGTATTTGGCTTCCGGCGGCAACGACAATCGTCTCTACGTCTGGAATCTGCATTCTCTCTCGCCGGTCCAGACTTACACGGAACATTTGGCCGCCGTTAAGGCGATAGCTTGGTCGCCTCATCATCATGGACTTTTGGCTTCCGGCGGCGGCACCGCCGATCGCTGCATCCGGTTCTGGAACACTCTCACTGGACAACCGATGCAGTGCGTCGATACCGGTTCCCAAGTCTGCAATCTCGCTTGGAGCAAACACAGCTCCGAACTCGTTTCCACTCACGGTTACTCACAGAATCAAATTCTCGTCTGGAAATATCCGAGCTTGACCCAAGTCGCCAAACTCACCGGACACTCGTATCGTGTCCTTTATCTCGCCATGTCCCCCGACGGCGAAGCCATCGTCACCGGCGCCGGCGACGAGACTCTCAGGTTTTGGAACGTCTTCAGCAAGGCTCGAAGTCAAAAGGAAAATAAATCCGGACTCAATCTCTTCACGAGTATTCGATAATGTAAGACCTTTTTTTTTTTTTTGCGGGAGAGAGAAAAGTAGAAAGCGGCAATCGTTTAACTATGAAATTTCGCGTTTGCAACGACGATTTTCCTTATTCTTATGCGTACTGTTTTTCGTTTTTTTATCGAGGCGCTAGAAAATTTGCACTTTTTTTTTTGTAATTCACTGAGATTGAAGGGTCATTCGGGTCTGAAGAGCCTTTTTTTGAAAATTCAAGAAATAGAGTGCAACTTTGAAGCATCCTTGATATGTGTATATATTTGAGGGGCACATTTTTGATCTTTTTTTTTTTTTTACGTTTTTACTTCTCATTTTGAGAAATTGAGGAAAATGTTAATCCTGAAAGAGACAAAAATATTCAGAGGTCAGATTGGAATCTTTTTGTAATTTTTCAAAATCAATAATATCGAAAAATCGATAATTCATCCGGAAATTTAAAGGCGTTTTCGAATTCTCAAATTCTTTGCCTCTTTTTATGTATTCATTTTGTTTTGTAAATTGAAAATCTTATTTTGTTCGTTCCATTTATTGTTATACGAATTCTCGATAATTGAATTTCGATTCTTAAATATTTGGCAACCAAAAAAATCGAAAAATAAAGTTCAAAAATGAGCCGCCTTGCTCTATATATATATATATATATATATATATATATATATATATATATATATATATATATATGTATACGTGGCATTCCACGGTATTTCGATCAAAATCTTACCTTGATGATTTCGATTTTCCTCTAAATTTTTTATATAAATAAGGACATTCAAAAAAAAATTTCCAAATTTTTTCAGAATTTTTCCGTCACGCGTTTTTTGGATTTTTTTTTGAAAAAAAACGGGACAACTTTGTAAAATCTGAAAAAATTCAGAAAAATCTAATCAAATATAACAAATTTTTTGGGCTTTGTTCCATAACGGAGATTTCAATACTCTACCGAGTCAAATTCAAAAAATTAAAATTTAACTCATCGAGTATTAAAATCTCCATTTTGGAAAAAGCTCAAAAATTATGTTATATTTTATTAGATTATTCTGCATTTTTTCAGATTTTACAACGAGGTCCCTTTAAAAAAAAAAAAAAATCCAAAGAACGTGTGACCAAAAAATTCTGAAATAATGTAGAAAAATGTATTTCAATGTGTTTTTTTATATAAAAAATTTACAGAAAAATCGAAATCATCAAGGCAAGATTTTGATCGGAATGTCGTGGAATGCCACATACATATAAGGCATTCCTTACCATTTCGACCTGGGTCTCACCCTTAACCTCTCAAATTAGACCCGCCATTTTTCATATGATTGTTCTCACTTTAAAAGGCACTCAGTTTTTTTTTAGATTTTTCAATTTCGATTTGAATTTTCTACAATTTTTTTAAACGATTTTCTTTCAGATTTTTAAATTGTGGCGATAAATAAAATCGTTTAAAAAAATTGTCGAAAATTCAAATGGAGTCTAAAAAATCTATAAAAAAAACTGAGTGTCTTTTAAATTCAGAACAATAAAATAAAAAATCGCGGGTCCAATCCGAGAGGTCTGGGGTCAGACTCGGGCCAAATGGCAAGAAATGCCGCATATACGCATAAATTAAATGTACGAAAAATTTGACGCGATCCCATAAAATAATAAAATTATTATATGAATGAGCGACACACGCAATCTCGTTAGAGTCTGAAAATTACGCAAACATGAACGTTCAAGAGCTCGCACAAAAATTTATGAATTTTTGTTTATTTCTCATTGATAAATTGCTCTGGTCGTTCGTTTGTGTGCTTCGTGAAAAAAAAACAGTAAAAGAAAAAAAAATTAAGCAAAGTCAGTCATTTGTACAAATACAAGTCCAGCGTTAATAATTACGAAGTGAATTTACTAATTTATATTTAGAAGAAAATATAATATATATATATATTATACATTTATGTATCCGGGATTTGTGAAACTAGAAGAGAAAAAGGATTTTCTCATTATTATTATTTTTTCTTCATTCTTTAGTAGATCTTTTCAAAGAGACGCGCGTATATGTACTCGGCTTTGTAATAACATTTTTTTTTTCTTTTTTTTTTTTTTAATTCTATTCGAAACAAATCATGTAAAAAAAAATTTATGGAAATATTTTTTTTTCGATAGGCGATTTCACTAATAGATATCTCGCATTTATTTGTATAAGGTAATTTACGACATCGGCGTTGTGCAAATAATAATAATGTCAACGAGGGTCGAGATGTGTATTAATGCGATCTTGTGAAAGACGGTTAGTGCAAGTATAAAAAAAAAAAAAATCATATATAATAATTATATATGTATTCGATTATTATTATTGTCGTCATCGCATCGAATAGTACAATAATCGAAGCTTCCATTATCTAGTTTCTGATTTTCAATGATTTCCATCAGACTTCATTTTGTGCAATGATCGCAAATACGTACGAATTCGTAATCGCGAAAGCTTTGATTATCATAATTCCATATTTTACACTATCGTAGGTAAATGATTAATGAAATTAATAAAAAATATTAGCGCTCGACTATATTAGGCTAAAAAGCGAAAAAAAAAATGATAACGATAGGACGTGTACTATATAAAAGTCTGCGTTAATGTCGCCAAGTGACAAGACTATAATTAATTATCGTATGATATAAAGAGATGATTAAAAAAAAAACGAGAGAGAATAATAAACACACAGAGAAGAAGATATTTTCTACCCACTTGATTCACTATTTGGACTGTGGCACAGTTCGTTTATTATTCCAATATAAAAAAAAAAAAAGATTAAAAAAAAAAAAAAAACATTGACGGAAGAAAATAAACTTCTTTTTCGGAATAATAGTTTGTATATAATATATATATATACACATGTATACTTTATTAATCATTCGACAACGATTTCTTCTTTTTTTTCTTTTTCTCAACAACTGGAGTCGTTTCTTCCACTTCCTCGACCTCTTCCTTTAACTTCATTTTCTTCTTTTTCTTGTGCTCTGAAAATAAAAAATAAAAACAATTAAGCGACGTTAAAAAAAAGGTGCTAAAAAAGTATGGCGATTAAATTTGGCTTCCTCATAAACAAAACTTTGTTATTAGAGCGTTTACGCTATTTTTCAAAAAATTCAAAATTCATAAAAATTTAATCTTTCGATAGATTTTTGCCAAAGTCGATACCAAACAACCTTAATAGCTATACTAACTTTGTACAAGGTCGGAGAGCAATATATTGAAAATTGCAAAAGTAAGAGCGTTTACACTATTTTTTGAAAAATTAAAAATTTCATAAAATTCTAATCCCTGAATGGATTTTCGCCAAATTCAATTGTGAACAATCTTGATAACTACACTAGTTCTGTACAAAGTAGCAGTGCAATATCTTGAAAATTCTGCAAGTCAGAGCGTTTACGCTGTTTTCAAAAAATTCAAAATTCATAAAAATTCAATCTTTCGATCGATTTTTGCCAAATTCAATATCAAACAACCTTAACAGAATTTTGTACAAAGTTTGAGTGCAAGATCTTGAAAATTGCAGAAGTTATATCGTTTACGATTCTTTCAAAACGAAAACGAAAAAAGTCGATAAAATCTGAACACCCGTTAGAATTAAATCCAATTTTTTTCCTAATAAAGAGCAATTCGTTCTCGACAAGTGTGCCAAATTTCAGCTCGATATCTCGAAGCGTTCTCGAGTTATTAATTATTTACATCTGCAACACATTGGCATAAAAATCTCAAAAAAAAAAAAAAAAGAATTCCACAAAAACAAAGCTTCCTTTACAAGGGAGCAATACTTTGTGACTTATTCGAAAATATAAAAATTATTCTAATAAAAATATACAAAGTGCGGGGTAAGAAACGGGTAAAGATACGAGATTGCGACGGACCTTTCGACGATTCGGGCAAATATTCCGACTTGATAGCGGAAGCAGCGCCCGATTCTTCCTCATAATCAGCCGGTTCCCCCTTCACCTTCTTCTTCTTCTTTTTCTTCGTACTTTCAGTCTCCTCAAGCTTGACATCGCTCACGGAAATATCCTTGCGTTCATCCTCGTCCTCTGATTTTACTTTCTTAATTTTCTTCTTCGGCGTCTCGGACGTATCCTCTTTGATGACGATGGACTGATCATCCTCAATCTCGGTTTTCATTTTCTTAATTTTCTTCTTCGGTGTCTCCGACGTATCCTCTTTGACGGAAGTGGATGGATCGTCCTCGTTATGGCTAACTTTCTTCTTTTTCTTCTTGGGCGCATCTTCCAATTCCTCGACGAGAGGTTTTTTCTCATCATCGGCGGTCTCGGAATGGCGTCTCTTGACACTTCCGCTTGGTAACGTCGAATCTGCCGCTGCCGGATACTGAACGAATTCGCTGCTCGCGTGATACTTCTCGAAGGTGGCCTTTGCTTTGCCGGTTCCGCTGATGCGACGTACATTTCCCTCCTCGAGGATTCTCAAGCGCGCCTCGAGTTTGGCTTTGTGCTCGGCGCCAAGGTCAAAGCTGCCATCCTCACCGAGAGCATCGACCCTGGTCGCGAGTGACGCTTTCGCCGCGAGCATTCTCGACATTTTTCCCTTGTTCTTCGTCGACGCTTGACCCACCAATTGCGCGTGATAAATGAGACCGTATTTCGGTGTATCGCGTTTTGTCTTCAGAGCCCGAAACAGGGCTTTCTCGGCGCCCAAAATTTGTACGGTCGAGGCCGGATGTTTGGCGAGATTTATGAGGGAACCAGCGTGCGATATCAACCTTGCGCCGACGAGTTCACCAACGAGAACCGTTAAATTTGGCGCCATCGCCATCATACGAGTTTTCAAATAATCGTAAAGTTGTGCGCGATATTGCGATATCTCGATAACCTGATCGCACAAATGTTGTATGTTCAAAATATCGTCTTCGGATATTTCCGTGCCCATCGATATTTCCGCTGCCTCCTTCACTCTCTCCTCCACTTCCTCCGGAAGCATGTCCGAGAGATCGCAGCTACTCGTGTTCTCTCGTGTACCGATGACCTGTGATAATACGAAAGTCCAGTTTAAAAATTGGAATCGGTGAGCGTTGTTTTTTGATCATTTAAACATTGATGTTTTTTTTTTCTCTGACAATCGATTATCCTCTTAGGCCAGAATTTTAAGATCTCAAGACCAAACTTTCCATTGAATTCAAGTTGGAACTTGAGATCGAACTTGAGTCGCAATTTAAGATGAATCTTAAGTTTCAACTTAAATTTTGTTTGAAGTTTGAACTTAAGATCGATTTTGAGCTGAAACTTAAGTTCGATCGAACTTAGGCTTAATTTTAAGATCTTAAGGTCAAACTTTGCATTGAACTCAAGTTGGAACTTAAGATCGAAATTGCGTTTCAATTTAAGATGAATCTTAAGTTTCAACTTATGTCATTATAAGTTCGCACTCAAGTTCAAACTTTAACGCGAATTTCAGATCGATCAAACTTAAATTTTGTTTGAAGTTTGAACTTAAGATCTATCTTGCGCATAAACTTAAGTTTGATAGAACTTAGGCCAAATTTTAAGATCTTAAGTCAAACTTTGCATTGAACTCAAGTTGGAACTTAAGATCGAAATTGCGTTTCAATTTAAGATGAATCTTAAGTTTCAACTTATGTCATTATAAGTTCATACTTAAGTTCAAAGTTTAGTGCGAACTTCAGATCGATCTTGAGTTCAAACTTAAATTTGGTTTGAAGTTTGAACTTAAAATTTTGAGGTTAAACTTAAGTTCGATCGAACTTAAGCCCGAATTTGGAACTTAAGATCGAACTTGAGATCCAAATTAAGATTAATCTCAAGTTTCAACTTAAGTATCATTGTAAGTTGATACTTAAGGTCAAACTTTAGTGCGAACTTCAAATCGATCTTAAGTTCAAACTTAAATTTGGTTTGAATTTTGAACTTAAGATTTTGAGCTTAAACTTAAGTTCTATCGCACTTAGGCCCGAATGTTAAGATCTTAGTTTGATCGAACTTAAGTTCAAGCTAAACATGAATCTTGAGATCAAACTTTGAACCAAATTTAAGTTTAACTTAAGATCGATCTGAAGTTCACATTAAAGTTTGAACTTAATTTATAATGATACTTAAGTTCAAACTTATGTTCAATGGAAAGATTGAACTTAATTTTGATCTTAAGATCCATCTTAAGGGGGAATATACTTCTGGCAGGGTCCGAAAATCGTCTTCAAAATCAAAGTATAAAATACAAATTTTATAACTTTGATTTTGAAATTTAACGTATAATACTTTATGCAAATAAAGTATTATTACAAACCTTGACCGTTTTAACGAATGCCACGTTGTCGGTAATGAGCTTACCGAGCTCGGGAAAATGCCAACCGTACCATTCGCGACAGCGCATAACGTAATTGTTCAGTTCTTTGTCAAGGTCGTCCAACAGACAAACCGCCTGTATTATCATCGTGTCGATTTTGTCAGGTGAAAATTTGAGCTTGTAGCGAGACAAACTGTGAGCAAGACCCAGCGCCATGGCGGTCATTTCCTTCTTTGGAAATCCCGCCAGCAAACTGTCCATTTGACTTCTTATGCATCTCATCAATTCCTGTATCGACGTATTGCTGACGCAGGACATTGCCAGCTTGTCCTTGATCGCATTGCCCAATTTGGCATCGGCAACCGCCAATTGTTCCTGGACCTCCGAGCAATGCTTCTTGAGAGTTTTCTTCAATGTTTTGCAAAGTTTTCCCTCGACCGCTGCGGTCGTGGCCGCCAGAGCCTCGGTTGTGTCGGCGAATTTCTCAAAGTGCTTGAGTTTGACGCTGAAAATTGGATTACAAGTTTATTAGGTTCCGGATATCCCTTTCGAAGCAATAATAAATAGTAATAGAGCAAGCGGACTCACAATAAAAAGAAAAGTAATGCCGGAATCGGAGTTGTGAAAATAGTAATGTAAAAATAATGCATTACCCATTACTTTAAACAATGTGTATTGGATAAGTTTTCCATTACAAATTACAAAAGTAAGGTAAAATGAATGAATGCTCCATTACAAATAAAAAAGATAATGTGTAATGTCTGCATGTTCCATTACAAATAATAAAATCAATGTGTAATGGATGCACGTGCCATTACAAATAAAAAAATAATGTGTAATGAGTGCTCCATTACCAATTACTTTTTTTCAATTGTAATTTGTAATGGATGCATGTGCTATTACAAAGTAAAGAAAATAACGTGTAATGAATGAGTGCTCCATTACAAATTACTTTCATTTCAATGGCTTGGAGAATATTCCACTACCAATTACTTTTTTTTTCAATTGTACTTTATAATGGATGCATGTGCCGTTAAAAATAAAAAAATAACGTGTAATGAATGAGTGCTCCATTACAAATTAAAAGTGAAAAGTAATTTGTAAAGGAATATTCTCCACCACAAATTACTTTTTTTTCTGTTGTAATTTGTAATGGAGCATTTATTCATTACATATTACGTTTTTTATTTATAATGGAACATGCATCCATTACACATTACTTTTTTAATTCGCAATGGCACATGCATCCATTACACATTACTTTTGTATTTTGTAATGAATACCGTAATGCATTATTTACAACTCTGGCCAGAATATAATAATAATGATAGAAATAATTCGAATTTCAAAAATTTGGTATCGCAAGAGTTAGGAAAAGCTCTAGAGATGCATAAATTTTCTATGATTTCGATAAGAGAATTTGAAATAATAATTTTTGAAAATGTCCCGATATACAGATACAAGATGCTGCGATACTCACATTTGACTCGCAGCTTCAGGCGTCTCAAAGTCATGATAGAGATTTTCGGTCTGGGTCAATTTGTTGTCGTCGAGTAGCTGAAACGAGTGAATAACGATGAGTGACTTAACCAATTTTTACAAAACGAGAGCACGTGTTGCGCCGCTCGGCGCTCGATCGACGCCGACGCTTTTTTTTAGGTTATAGCCGAGAATTTTTGAAATGCGACAGAACGATTGGAGTGACTTACCTTGAAAATTGCGTATCCCGCCGGTGTTTCAAAGAGGATCAACATTTTTTAATTTTATTAAAACACGGATATCGCGTGCTGGTGTTGAAACATTAATTATTTATCGAAAAATCAAACGACGAACATTTTTCACGTGGCACAAAACTTGGAAAGAAACACGCGGAAACGCGCCCGACTGTCGCGACATCACGCCTCATGCGGCAAAGAAGTGAAACATCTTCGGATACAAACGTTCCCTGACGTACCGACAAAAGCGGTTTTTATCCAAATACTTGAATTTTTGAATTACCGTTTTTTCATTCTATGCGTATAAAGATCAAGTACAACAAATGAAGAAAAAAAAATGAATAGGTTTTGACATCGTTTGTCATTGTGATAAGATATATTAAAAAATGGCCTCGACCTCCGCTTTGGACAGCTCCAACAACGGATTTCAGGAAGATTATGATATTGTAATCGTTGGCACTGGACTCACTGGTCTAACGGCTGCTTATAACATCCTCAAAAGAAACTTAGGCCTGAGTATTTTGCTGCTCGAGAAAAATGGTAAATATGAAAATTCTGCCGGATTCTTTTAACAAAAATTATTGATTATTAATATCAGGATAAAAATTTGTATTTAAAAAAAAAACATATAAAAAACAGATACAGTAGGCGGCAGGATTCTTCAGGAGAAAGATAGTCGAGCATTTTTTGGAAGCTTTCGCCAACAAAATATTACCAAGTTTGTCACAAATGACCTTGACATAAGAATCTGCGGTGTCCTTGCTGCGCAGGGTCAGTTTACATTCTTAACAAAAGACGGTCCGTCCAAAAAAGTATCTCGATTCGTTGCCAATCAAGTATATCACTTTCTCAAATTGGTACGAGCCTTGTAACAATTCTTCGCTGCAGCTGAAACTTTATAATCGCTGCGCAGAAAAATTGATTGAGGAGAATTTTTTTAAAGCTCCATGAAATAAGCCTCGGAGCGAGATACAGAGGATACGCAGAGGACAAAAACAATGAGAAACTTGCAAAAATAAGCATAAACGAATTGATGGAAAAATTTGTACATCTTAAACAAGCCCGAAAGCTCTGCGAGAGTATTCTTCGCTTGTGCGCACTTGGAATTGAAAACTTGAATAATGTATCGGCTCTCTGGTTTATCGTTATGCTGAATGGAGCTGGTGGTCTATTTGGTAAATTATCGTCAATTGTGGGAAGTGACTGGAACGATAAACGATTTTTCATCGAATGTGGCTTTCAACGTGTGGCGAAAAAATTGGAGAAAATTATCCTTAAAAAGGGTGGAATAATAAGGCTCTGCGAGAAAGTCGTTAAGATTGAAACGATAAATTTAAATGATAGCCATGAAAGTATTTACGTGACGACTGAAGCCTCAAGGAAATTTAAGTATTCAAAGATTAATTTAACATTAAAATATATTAATCTACATTACCGGCGAAAACTTTCCGGACAAAAATTCGAAAAGGGTCTGGAAGGTTTTTTTATAAATTTCTCCGGAAGTCAACGGAAACTAATTTAACAAACGGTATTTTAAGGGGGAAGAATTCGGCATCAATTCCTGTTTTTTTACAGTATTTAAAGTATTTAAATACTGTAAAATACTGTACTTAAAGTATTTAAAGTATTTAAAAAGTATTAAAGTATTTAAAGTATTTTTACAATTTGTTTTTAGATTTGGACTCTATTTTGAAAAAAAACTGTTTTTCGCTCTTTTCCCTCTTTTTTAAAGCAAGTTTTTGTAATACATTCTTACGATTAGATTCATAATGAAGAAAGTTTGAGTTTTAATTTCCTTTTTTTAAAAACTTTGAGCAATTTTTTTTTCCAAAGTTCTGTTTTTTGTGAAAAAAGAGGAAATGTGAAAAATTCCGTACAACACGGAAACAAAGAGGATTCATGAAAAACTTCAAGATAGCAAAAAGTTGCGTCTGTTTTCGTTGAGTTCAGAGGAATTTTTTCAGATTTTCTTTCCAACATTTTTTTTCAAAATAGAGTTCAAATCTAAAAACAAATTGCAAAAATAATTAAAAATATAATTTAATCTAATTTTTTGCAGATGCAATTGTGTCATAATTGCCGTTCCACCGCCGATAAATTCTCAGATTCTCGTTGAATCAAGTAAACTTGAAAAAAACTTGCTCGAAGCGCAGAGTTTTTATGAGAGTGGAGAAAATCGTTTCTTCTATGCGATATACAAAAAACTCTTGGTTTCATCTCCCTCAGCCGGAATTCGTACTTCCACGCTTATAGCAACGGATGACAATGAAACGAACTTAAGAATGGCTTACGACACTTCACAAGACAAAAAACCTCGAATTGTCGCCGGATATTTGTCACTAAACTCTGCCGATGACTATTCAAACACCCTCAATGAAGCTTTCCGGATATTGAGCGAATGTTTTGGAACGACGAATTTAATATCTTCCGACATAAGCGAAGCCACGAACGAGGCCAGTTCGGTGAATTTTATCCGGCCGAGTTCAATAAAGTATCACCTTAATCCGATGCTTCTTCATTCTGACAAGTAAACTCACTGTATAATGTATATTCACTAAATGCATGATTTTAAATCTGGAACTTGATCTATCATATTTTTTGTCAATTCTAAATTTTTCTCAATATATTAATCCTCTGATATTAACGATTAATATTAATATTAATTTTACTATTAATATTAATTTCAATATTAATATTAATTAATATTAATGATTAATCTTCTGATGATAAACCCTCAACGTCAAACAATTTGATTCGAAATTCTCTTATACAAGTTAGGCATTGAAAATTACAATTTTATGGCACATTGAAAAATCTTACAAAATTATTTTCCATCGTTACAGAATTTTTTTCGCGGCCAGCGAATTTGCAACGAATTGGCCGGGAACCGCGGACGGTGCTATCGAAGCTGGCAAAAAAGTGGCAAATTCGATAATCTTGCGATTGAGACCACAAGCTCTGGAAACTAATGAACGGATGAAAGTGTAATGCTCTTTATTATATATTTTTTCAATTTTTTTCATCATTTCTGGACTTTTCATTGGACTTATCTGAATACTACTTTTCTGTCTCTTTCAATCTATTTGATTTCTCCGAACCGACAGATTTTCAAAGAAGAAACATGGGAGAGATGAATCGCCAAATTTTAGTATCGGTCGAGCTTACGCCATTTTTCTGTCGCTCAACGTTTGCCTCTTTTTTTCCCTACTCCGCGATACTTACGCCATTACATTGTAAGTATTGAAAAAAAAAAAATTAATCTCCCACAGCAAAAGAATAATTGTGCCGCAATATTAAGTTTTATATCTCTCATTTTACATCAACATTACATCAATTTCATTGAGCATTTGATAAAATAATAAAATCTTTAATTATTTGCGCTTCCTTGTTTTTTTTTCTTTTGGAATATTAATGCTTTTTTTGGTGTTTTGTATTTTCAGATAATCGATACGATTATTGTAAAATCTGTTGTTTGGCGTAAAATATCGCGATGGCTAAAACAATCGCACCGGAAGTAACGGCAATGAGAAGATTTCTCATTGCGATTGACAAACCCGCTTCACGATCACGCTCGTTTCTCGAGTTTCTCCTATCGCCGTTACCTTTTCCCTTTTTTCGAGACTTGAATTTTCTCTCGAATCTCTCAATCTCCAAACGATTCCTCGCCATCTCCTCCTTCCGCTTTTTCGACGCTTCGAGCTCCTCGTTTCGTCTCATCTCTTCCATCAGCGCGCGACAAGTCTCGTCGCAATTGACGACGCTACTCGACGGCTTGTTTCGCACCTCAGCGCAGGAAAAATCCTTCTTGAGCCTCTTGCATTTGCACCATAATTTCACACGTTTGCTGCAATCCTCGGCGCTCTTGCAATTCCCTGGATGACAATTTTCGACGCAACGGTGTCCGCAAGGATACTGCAAAGGTAAATAAAGTTCTGAATGGATATTCAAAAATAAAGTTTTCAGTCGATTTTGTTAAAATGCAGAGTTGCAAATAATGGATTACTGTTTTTAGTGCATTTGCATTTTCATTAACCATTAAAATGTAATGGTTAATGGAAATTATTTTCATTAACCATTAAAATTTAATGGTTAATGGAGATTATTTTCATTAACCATTCAAATTCAATGGTTAATAGAAATTATTTCCATTGACCATTAAATGTTAATGGTTAATGAAAATGCAATTGCTTTCAAAAAAGTAATGCATTATTTGCAACCCTGCCAATTACAATGTAGTGTGTAATAGAAAAAATTTCCATTACCCACTGCAATGTAATGTGTAATGGACAAAACTTTGATTGCAATTTTGGGAATGAAAAAATATAGATGAATAAATTATTGCAGTTTTGCATTACATTTTATTGACTTTGGACTTAGATTTTTAGAATTATAATATAGATGCTTTTTAGAATTCAAGGTGAAAATCTAAGTCCTATGTCAATAAAATGTAATGCAAAATTGCAATAATTTATTCATCTATATTTTTCCATTCCCAAAATGACAATCAAAGTTTTGTCCATTACACATTACATTGCAATAATAATATAAATGCTTTTTATAATTATAATATAGATGCTTTTTAGAATTTAAGGTACCTGAAAATCCAAGTCCTAAGTCAATAAAATTTAATGCAAAATTGCAATAATTTATTCATTTATATTTTTCCATTCCCAAAATTGCAATCAAAGTTTTGTCCATTACACATTACATTGCAATGGGTAATGGAAATTTTTTCTATTACACACTACATTGTAATGGGCAGGGTTGCAAATAATGCATTACTTTTTTTAAATGCAATTGCATTTTCATTAACCATTAAATTTTAATGGTCAATGAAAGTAATTTCCATTAACCATTAAATTTTAATGGTTAATGGTTTAATAGTTAAGCTCAAGATGGATCTCAAGTTCAAACTTCGAACCAAATTTAAGTTTGAACTTAAGATCGATCTGAAGTTCGCACTAAAGTTTGATCTCAAGTTCCAATTCAAGATGAATCTTAAGTTTGAACCTGAGTGTCATTATAAGTGCATACTTAAGTTCGATCGAACTTAAGTTTAAGCTCAAGATGGACTTGAGTTAAATTAAAGTTTGAACTTAAGTATGAACTTATAACGACATTCAAGTTCAAACTTGAGATTCATCTTAAATTGGAACTTAAGTTCGATCTCAAGTTCCAACTTCAGTTCAATGAAAAGTTCGACCTCAAGATAGATCTTGAGATCTAAAAATTCGAGCCAAAGTCAGTCCGACGATTATACTCACGTTTTTGGGGCATCGATTGCCACATTTGAGAAGCTCGTCGCGTTTATCACCGACGTAAGACGTCAATTGCGAGCAACGTTTGTACAGTGAATTGATGCCACAGTGACAAGACACTTTGACGAGTTGTTTGCAAGGATAACACGGCGCTTTGTGACAAAATCTTGGACACGGGTGAGAGCATCCCCTTGGTCTCGGTAAAGCGCAAGGTTTTTCGCATGTCTGACAATTCCTCGACGTCTCAAAATTCGTCGTCGCATCGTCATCTTCGCTCTGTTCCTCGGATTCTCGGTGAATGTCGTGACAAATCATCTCGCAAGTGTGATTCGTGCATTCGAGCAATTGCCCGCACAATCTCTGACAAGATTCCGCTTTGGCGCTGTGACAAGGTCTCGGCAGAGTCTCGTGTCCACCGAGACAAGTGACCATGACGGAGACATCGCACGGAGGACATGGAAAATTTTTCATCTGCATTCTCCCGCGTGAATTGCCCAATGATTTTCCAAAAGGTTGATTGTCCTGAAAGAAACTCGCGCCATTGGCGACGGATTTCTTAGTTTCAAGGTCATTGAAGCTGGTCCAAACTTGGGTGTGACAAACGGCGGTGCAAGCGTGGGAGCATTTTTTCCTGACGACGGAGCATATCTTGCGACAAGGCGGACAATGTCCGTAATGGCATTTGTGCGATTCGCGCTTTGGATGATGACATTGGGACGGTATTTTGCACAATTTCTTGCAATTAGGCGCCTTGATGCGATTGTTCGTTCGACCGCAGGGAACGACGATTTTGCTGCTGCCGCAACGACATTGAAGGACGTCGGTTCGAGGACAGGGATAACAGGGTCCGCTGTGACAAGGCGCCGAGCATTTGTGCCTCTGACAATTGAGATTGTTGTCGCAGATCTTCTCGCAAACGTTGTAACTGCCGCGCAAAAGGCAATCGCAGCATTTCTTGTTGCACGTGTGTCTGCCGCAGGTTCTCATTTGGGTGCATTTTTTGTTGCAGTGAAAGGATTCCTGCTTGGCGCAAGCTATCTCCTTCTTGTGCGAGCGACAGCGACACATTTTGGTGACGACCTCGAGACAGGGTCCGCAACGATCGGGATGGCAACGCATGTTGCAATAGTGCGATCCGCAGTCCAATAATTTTTCGCAAGTGTCGCCGCACGTTTGAACGCGCTTTTCCGAGCAGGAAATACCGACGTAGCGGCGTTTTCCGCATGGACAAGAGCGGTTTTTCGCGCTTGGACAATCGCCGCAATCGTCCGGACGATGACATCGTTCCTCGCAGGCGTGAACGCCGCAAGCGAATGATCTGCCGCAAATTTTTTCGCACTTCCAGGCCAAACCGTTTTCGCAGACTCTGCGTGAATCTGTTTGATCGCCGCAGTGACAAGAAACGGTGACCGTTTTGCCGCAAGGTGGACACGGTGGTTTGTGACATTCCTCCTCGCAAGGGTGAGCGCAGATTGGCAATGACCTTGAACATTTTTTGCCGCAGCTCCATTCTTTGGCGTTGCAACGGCGCGCCGCCGCTTTCTCCTTCTCGCAGTGACACGAGGTCGTCACCATTTTTGGACAGGGCGGACAAACCCCCGGATGACAGAGGAGAACGCAACGGTGTCCGCAATTTGGCTTCAATGGCTTGTCACATTTTTCGCCGCACGAGTGAGGTATCGTCCAAGGTTGATACTCCGGATCCGTCGTTTGACCGCAGAAACAACGGTAAGTCGTCGGTATGGCGTCCTCCGGATACTCCGTTCGACATTTTGGGCTGTTTAACATTTTAGTGATGTATTAAGGGACATTCGGCCATGAGACATTGAGAATAAATCTTCTGGGTTTTCTGGGTAAGTAATAATTGTTTTTTACAAGTAAAAACATGTAAAAAAAAAACATGAATGAGATGTTTTTTTATTTACAGGTGGAGCTTATTTCCGAATTGTCTTGATTCAGGTCGTGGCTTAAGAGGATGTGAAAAGTCTACTTTACCCATAAAATTTCGGTACGTTTTTCTCCTTAATGCTGAAGAATTAAAAAAAAAAAAAAGAAAAAACAGTGTCATGCCCTACGAAATATACTAGGGATGTACGAATAGCATTCAAATCTATTCGAATCGAATATTCGAATAATTATTTTCTATTTTTTTATAGGTCATTACTGAAGTAATGAAAATTTTAATAAAACATAACTGTTAAAAGAAAGTTTCATTACCAACTTTTTGATGAAATGTAAAATTTAAAATATTTTTTTAGATATTACGAAAATACATCGTTAGAAAAATGAACAAATAAATTCAATACACTGATTATCAGTCAAGTTTAATTGAGTTTTTCGAACGTTATACTCTTTTTATTTATATGCAATATATTTCTCCCAAATTTTTAAAAAATGTTAACGGCAATAAAAGTCAATCGTTAACTTTAGTTTGTCTTTTTCTCTGTTTTAACAATTATTGAATGGTAAATAAGAAATAATTTTTTATTGTTATGATCGATGACTGTTTTTCTTCTTAAATCTGAAATCTGGCTTCGTTTTGAGCGACTGATATTAATTTATTCAATAATTGTGACAATGCAAACATTTATTTAGGTTTTTATCATAAGCAGCCATTGCAATAACGTAGTCTCTTATTCTTTACTAGTATTTACTAGTAAAAAATAGTTTAAAAAAGTAAAAAATAAGTACTAAAAAAAAAAAAGTAAAAGTAAAAAAGAAAAAAAGTAATAACTAAAAATGATGAAGTAAAGATGAAAACCTAAATAAATATTTGCACATTTCTAAACGGGCGAATATTCGAATTTACGAATTATTCGATTCAAATAATTCGAACTATTCGAATAATTCGATTCGCCTCGAATAATTGGAAAATTCGAACATTCGCACACTCCCAAAATATTCTCTTAAATCCTGCTAGAACTTCAGTCTATGTTTCCCAAACAGGTTTTTCCATTCCTCAAAACCGATAAAACGATTCCCTAACTTTCCATGCTAATTTTGGATTTTCTTACAATTTCAGGCTTTCCCTATTTTCCTCAACCCTTACCATGCCCAAAGTGGATTTATCCCTTTTTCTCGTTTGTAACTCAGACTGTCCCTTATCCAATGCTGTATGCAAGGAAGATGAACAAACGAAAAACAGGTTGAGCAGCTCCAAATCTGCAAATTAAGACAGTCGCTCATTCGAAAAAGATCATCGATAAAAGTCGATTATCCAGTGAAGTAGGATTGAACATTTTCACTTACGGAATCTGTTTTTTTAACGGACGATATGCAAATGAGACAAATAGCAGCGCCGGATTGAAAAGTATCAGTTAGATAGGCGATGGATTTAGCGGCGTCTCCTCCCTGACCCTGATAAGACGATAAAACTTTGGTGACCGCTTGTTCCAGGGAATTTTCATCGTTCTCATCTTCGCTGGACGATTCCAACAGCGTGTTATTGGCATCGAGATATTTTTCAATCGAGGCCTGATTTTGGGCCTGCGCCCGCCTAAATTTTCGCATATTTCCGGCTATTCATAAAGAGCAATTTCACAAATTAATATCTTAATCGAATGTTTTTTACTTATTTACTAATAATGATTTACAAAGATGAAAGAGTTTCGGCATAATTACCTTAATTTGACCGATTGTCGTGTTGAAATCTTGGAATTTGTTTGTTTTTCTAATTGTTTCTAATGCCGCATGATTAACAATGATAACGTTCCAGGAAACAGGAAATGCTATCATGGAGAAAAGTTTCCAGCGTTAGTGGCGCCGAACTTGGCTTCACGGAGTTTTGGAGAACTAACTAAACAGGGATCTATATCTATATGTTCTGCTATATATAGATATAGATCGCGGTTTACTTAGTTCTCTAAAACGCCGCGGGGCCAAGTTCGGCGCTACAAACGCTGGCAACATTTTTAACACGAGCGTTTCCTAGTCCTGTTGATAAACTGATTACGTGGTTGTCCGCTCGCATTCTTCTTCTTCTCGTGTCTTTCTCGCATTCGTTGATGGAACATTTGAAACAAATTCATTCATTCTCTCTCGCTTTCGGCTTGAAGTTAGTTGAAGCTCGAAGAATGAGCCACTATCGCCCTCTGTCGGTTAAAAGAAACACGTAACCTGACCTAACCTCAAAATCTCACATCTATCCGACCTAACCTAACTCGAAGGCGGGAGTGTATAATGTAAACAAACATTTCCCCACGTGTAAATATTTGTCAAAGCTATGAAAATCTATGAAAAATGTCGATAATCGCACTCGATCGAGGAACTGTCAAGTTTTTGACAACTGCTCAGGTAGTCACTTCGGTTTCAACCGCTGTCAAAGAGCTCGTGGAAAATGCCATCGATGCGCATGCAAACAACATTGAAATAAAATTGGTAAGTTCTTTCTTTTTTTTTTCAACACATTTTTCATTTCTCTGATAAATCTTTGACAAGAGCAGATTGACAATGGAACCTCCTTGATCGAGGTCAGCGACGATGGAACGGGGATTTCGAAATGCGATACAGAATTCATGGGCTTACAATCTCACACATCTAAAATCAAAGACTTCTCCGATTTGGGTATCGGTCGCCATCTTTTTTTCCAAATCCGACATTGTCTGGTTTACCTAAACATTTTTTGTTCCTCGCCTCAGATACTTTGGAATCTTACGGATTCAGGGGCGAAGCTCTGAGCTCTCTTTGCAAGGTCGCGGAGGTCACCGTGATCACAAAGACTCGAGAGGATGAGGCGGCTCGATCTTACCGCATGAGCCGCGACGGTAACATAGAGAATTCGGAGTTCTGTCATCATTCCATTGGTTCGTTTTACCGAGAAATAAATTTGCATTCTGAGGATTTTTTTGAATAAATTTTTCCTCCGATAATGAAGATTTTATACGCACAGGTACCACGATTCGAGTAAAATCTTTGTTCAAAGATTTTCCGGTGCGAAGACAGACGCTGATGTGCCCAAAACGTTCCAATCAGGATGTGAAAACATTGGAAAGTCTGATACGTTCGTTCGCCATTTGTCAACCGAAAATTCGACTGACGTTGCGCGTCGATGGAAAGATCATTCTGATGAAACAATCGTGCGAAACGCTGCGCGAAACTCTGACCTCCGTTTATGGAAATAAGATCATGTCGCAAATGGATTCCGTCAATATGAAACATCCCGAGGTCGCGATACAACTGACCATTCCAAAAAAGGACTCTATCGATTTTGATGAAATTTGTCAAGTCGGACAGTACATTTTTGTCAACCAACGTCCAGTTTCTTACAAAGAAATGGAAAAGGTACATTTTCATCATAACAGTCCCATTAAACAAGGTGATGTTGCAGAAATGTAATGGCAATGTTACTGATTGTAACATGTAATATTACATGAACGTCATACACCAGTTATGTAACTTGCATATTACAAATGGTACATAACACGTTACTTGCACGTTATATAACAGTTATGTTACACAGGAATAACATTGTAACATTACATGCCCGTGTTGTATTGCCGCAATATACATTTGTTACATTACTGTAATGTCACTTTGTTACAAGCATGTTACACAACAGCTACAAAACTTTTTTACATTACTGTAATGTAACAAAGTTATATACCAGTTATGTAACCTGCATGTAACAAATGTTACATAACACGTTACTCGCACATTACATGTAACTTCCATGTTATATTGCCGCAATATAACATATGTTACATTACTGTAAACTTGGTTACAGGTATGTTACATAATGGCTACAAAGCTTTTTTACATTACTGTAATGTAACATAGTTATATAACAATTATGTTACACAGAAATAACATTGTAACATTACATGTAACTTTCATGTTATATCGCTAATGTCTATTATTTTCGCAGGTGATCAATAAAAGACTGGCTGACCACTTTGGCAATAAAATTCCTGTTCGAAAGAAATTATTTTTCGTTCTCAATGTCAATGTTCCATCCACGGATTTGGACGTTAACTTGGAGCCGAATAAAACGAATGTTCTTCTTGCGAATCAGGCACGTTTAAAATAATAATTTAACAGTCGAAGTCGTCGTTTGTAAAGTAACAACTGTTTGATTTTTTCATAATTTTCAGGCAAAGGTCGTTGAGAAATTGGACAAATTGCTCGTGAAATATTACGAAATCTCTGAAATAACGCTGGATGTTACTCGGCCAATCGATGTTGATGTCGACATGAGTGCGGAATATCATGATTACACCAGCAGTGAAATTAAAGCACCGACGGAATCCACGGAAATGCCGCCGTCGTGCAAAAAACGAAAAATTTCCATGCCGGATGGAAGAAGTTTGGCAAAGAGTTGCCAAAAGGTGGGAGACAAGGAAAATTGTTCATCGAACATACTGGCACCGAAAAAATTGTTTGTCAAGACTGAAGCCCACGAGGAAACAGAGGAAACCATAAGTCAATTGCCGGTTGTCGATTTGGGGGAGGACTTTAGTTCCCAAGAAATATCGAATCTTCCGAATTTGGATCCGGGTCAGATCGAGGAGATTCTAGGCAAAAGTGGCAAAGAAAACTATTCACCCGAGATAATATCGAAGGTCCAGGTGACCGATGAAGAGTGGAGCAGAGGACGAGTACCTATGAATCTTCACGTAAGAATTTTTTATTCCTTCATACAGATGGGTCATTCCATGTCAAATAGACCAAGAATTGGAATCGACCTCTTTCAATTTCGATGAAATTTAGTCAGAAGTTTTCGATTATAACAAAAAGAAGTTCTACCAAAGGAAAAAAATTGAAATTTTTTTTTTTCGAAATTTATGCATGAAAATCTAAATTTGTTATCAAAATTTCACAATTTCAACATTTAATTTTTGGTTCTATTTTTTTCATATAATACCTTGTACTGATAAGAGATCCTGAAATATTCAGAAACGTGTTTTTTGTTTTTTCAAAAATATGAATTGTTGAATTTTTAAAAACCGTGTAAATCCCCTATCAACATTAATTTTTTGGTTACATTTTTTTTATATAATACATTGTACTGATCTTAAAAGATCCTGAAATTTTCAGGATATTTTTGTTTCAAAAATATAATTTTTGGATTTTGGTAAACAACATTTTTTTTTTACCTCTCAGTTAAGTCAAGTTGAGCAATAATGTAGTTTTATAATTTAGTAATAAGCAGTAATAATTTCAATTGATACCATAAGGATTTGAAAAACGCAAACATAATTTTAATTTGCGTTTTTATTTATTTGGTAAAGCATTTTAAGCGTAAGCTTAATATAAGTGATGTATATTATTAAGCTTACGCATAAAATGCAAATTAAAACGCTTAAAACCAAATAAATAAAAAGGCAAATTCAATAAAGTTAAGTAAAGTTACGCAATCATGTAATTTTATAATTTTGAGCGTTAGACATTTCAATTAATGACATAAGAATGTGAAAACAGAAACATAATTGAATTCGCCTTTTTTATTCTTTGGTAAAGCGTTGTAGCGTAAACTTTACTCAACTTAGCGGTAAACAATTTTTTTTTTACTAAAATTAAAAAATTAATATTTTTGAAAAAAACACCATTCTGAAAATTTCGGATCTTTTAAGATCAGTACGAGGTATTGTGTAAATAAATTAAACAAAAAATGAAACGTTGATCGTGGATTTGCACGATTTTTAAAAATTCAAAAATTTATATCTTTGAGAAAAAACACCTTTTTCAAAAGATTTGAAAAATTGTGAAATTTTGAATCTTGCATAACTTTCGAAAAAAAACTTTTTAAATTCTTTTCCTTTGGTAGAACTTTGTATTATTAAGAAAGAAAACTTCTGACCAAATTTCATCAAAATTGAAAGGGGTCGATTTGACATGGAATGACCCATCTCTGAATACCACGTAATTTCAGCTGTAAGACAATACAATTTACACATCCTTGTATTAACTTAAACGTTAATTTTTTCAGGGTGGTACCGACGTTCGAATATACAACGATGGCAATGTGAACTGGACACCGAAAGAAGACACCGACGAGTCAAATTCGAGTTCAACGGCTTGCAAAGGATTTCTGAAATTTTCGAAAAAAGCGAGACCGCAGAGTGCGTAAATTTAATTTTAATTAGCAAACATCAATAAAATTGATGAAGTTAAATAAATAATAATTGAATAATTATTAATTAATAATTAATTAATTAATTGATAATTAATTAATTAATAATTAATTAACAATTATTAATTAATAAAATTTGAGATTTAAACTATTTCAACGTCGATTGACAAGGAAACCATTTTTTTCACAGTTATAGCTGAAAATCCTGGTATAAATTTCGTTGAAACGGCGAAAATTTTGACGGCTCGTTGGAAGGAGTTGTCGCCCGAGGAACGTGGATATTATCGCGATATCGCGGAGTCTGAAAAAAATGAAATGATTCGCGAAAGGAGTCGGGAATCGGGCAAATCACCGAGGCAACAGAAAATAACAAACGAACGTGCTGAAGCGAATCGCGCGAGATTCCTCAATATGCTCGAGGGTATGAAAAATTCGAAAATCAGCTCGAAAAAGGACAACGCAATGAGGAGAACGGTCATTCCTTGGACGATAAGTATCGAGAGCGTGAGGAGAAATTTTTTTTACAAACGATCGAACGTTTCAACCGGAAATCGTAATATGGTTTTGGGTGCGATCGATGATAACTTGTGGCTCGCACGTACCGGATGTCAGATATGGGCTCTCAGCCTTGAGCAATTGTTGGGTGGATTGTGCCTCAAAGAATCGGATTTCGACGTGGTAAGAACGACAAATTCTCTCTATCAATCAGAATTGTGAAAATAGTAATGTAAAAGTAATGCATTACCCATTACTTCAAACAATGTGTATTGGATAAGTTTTCCATTACAAATTACAAAAGTAACGTGTAATGAATGAACGTTCCATTACAAATGAAAATAGTAATGTGTAATGGATGCGTGTTCCATTACAAATAAAAAAAAGTAATGTGTAATGGATGCATGTGAAATTACAAATAAAAAAAATAACGTGTAATGAATGAGTGCTCCATTACAAATTACAATTTAAAAAAAGAGTAATTTGTAGTGGAGAATATTCCATTACAAATTAGTGTTTTCTACCGCAATTTGGAGCAGGTACCATCTTGCTCAAAGGTAAGTCTATTAATTTTTCAATGAAAATAATTTCTTTGCATCAAGTTTTTGTTAACTTTACTACAATAGTGGTAAATGTGTGAACAGTGATTTTTTTGGAGTAATTTTTATTTCATTCTTGTAAAAATTGCAATTCAAGAAAAACTTAGATGTGTCAGTGTATATTAACTTGATATACACTGTTCATACATTTACTACTACGATAGTAAGGTTAACAAAAGCTTGATACACACTAATTATTTTCATTGAAAAATTAATACTTTTGAGCAAAATAGTACCTGCTCCCAATTGTCGTAGAAACTAATTTGTAATAGAATATTCTCCACTACAAATCACCTTTTTTAAAAATTGTAATTTGTAATTAAGCACTCATCCATTACACATTATTTTTTTTTATTCGTAATGGCACATGCATCCATTACACATTACTTTTTTTATTTGTAATGGCACATGCATCCATTACACATTACTTTTTTTAATTTGTAATGGCACATGCATCCATTACACGTTACTTTTTTGTATTTGTAATGGCACATGCATCCATTACACATTACTTTTTTTATTTGTAATGGCACATGCATCCATTACACGTTTCTTTTTTTTAATTTGTAATGGCACATGCATCCATTACACATTACTTTCGAATTTTGTAATAGTAAACTTGTCCATTTCACATTATACAGTGTAATGGGTAATGAATACAGCATTATTTACAACTCTGCTATCTAAGAATGTTATTTATCAAGATTATAACCATGTTTTTTTTAAAATTATTTCAGAGGACACGAGAATCTGTCGAAGAACTTGTTCGTAGATGGCTCAACGAGAAAGAAGGAATGTCATTGCTACAACCCGTTTTCGAGCTCCGCGTATGAGGATTTTTTTTTTATTTATACTTTGCATGTGCATTTCATTATTCGTTATAAATATACTTCAAATGATCCATGATAATTGTACATTTAATATAAATCATTATCCTAGCAGGATCAACATTGAGGAGTCGCAGAAAGTTACGACTCTATCATACTTTACTTTCCCAATTAATGTTGATATTCTGTAACAGTGCTTTGCGATGGTTTTTATTCGAGATATACATTTCCGTCTCTATTTTGCTTTAAGCAATGACATTTAAAAATATAGACATTCTAAAATAGCTATAACTCCGTAAATTAATGGTATTTTCAAATTTTCTTTCGTGGATATATTCTTAAAGGTCTAAACTTTGAGAATGTGCAAAAAAAATGATTTTTTCAGAATTCTAGACCAGAATACCGCCTTGAGAATTCTGATGACCGTTCAAACTGCGATTTTGATCGGTACTTTCGCGCCCTTTTTCACAAACGCACACGAGCGCGGGGGGGGGGGGGGGGGGGAGTGAAGAACAACTCAGTGGCGCCACCTGTGAGCGCCGTCGCGACTCTCGCGCTCTGGTTCTCATCCACCAAACTACGAGCTCAGTGATTCTCATTTTAGTACGCGCTCCTGCTCCGATGTGCGAGCATCCATTATTGTTGCTTGCAGTGTGTGATCGAAGTGCGTGTGGTGTGGGGCTACGTCAAAAAAATTTATTCCGTGAGGAGCAAAAGGAAAAATTAGCGCGGCTGTGAGGGAGATTAATCGACGTACGTTGATTACTTAACCGACGAATCAATTGAATTTTTATTGTACGACGCGTTGAAAATACAAGAAGCGTTGATGATTGGGATTCCGCGCGACGACCGGCACAAGATCACGGTTAAAATCCGTAACAACATGAAGCGGAGCTCGAGTCGCGATACGCCACCGCCTCGCGTCAAGCGTACGAGATCCTCAATGGGGCGGTACGTTTATCGACGATATCATGCTTTTTTATTCTTCGCTCCATATTTTTCTCGTTCATATCGTTTCATTCTTCGATATTTGGCCGTGTTTTTTCGTTCTCGTGCGACAATGAGGCAAAAAAAAAATTTCGTCGCCGACGACGCACGGATCAATGGATGGCGTCGATGTCCGCCATTTTTTTTTCTCTTCAAGGCTCGTCGAGCGCGTTTTTCCATATCCTTTGTGCGTTTAGCAAACATTGACCACTGCGTTGCGTCATACGCGCACTTTCTCTTCAATAATTAGGCGCATTCGCTTTGGACGCTTACGCGCCTTAAGCGCGTATGTATAGATATACATCGCTATACAACAATGCCACAGGATGTGGCGCTCACAAGCGCGTGAGCTTCCAAAACGAATGCAGGGATTGTTGCATAAAAATCATAAATACTTCAATATGGCGCTTTCCGCGACTTTTAAGTCATTTTATGACATTTCTGACAAAAATTCTACACAAACTGCTGAAATGAACGTCGAACGTCGCCGCGGATGAAGAGCAATTTTTTTCAATGAAATGCTGCAAACACTATCTTAGAGGAACGGCTCTGACCAAAATGATAATGCATTTCTCTCGAAAACGACATTGGGAAAGAGAAAAAGTATAGTTTATTCCTGAATCTGTGCAGACTGCGCTGCGATACCTTCAAGCGGAGGTTAAATATGCTCTAAAGTTATTAAGGGCTTATACGCAGTCGGGAGACCGAAGAAAAGCGATTTTTCAACGATTTTTTTTGAAAATTAAATTTACTAAGGGGGGAGAGTCAGTCCAAACGACGATTTTTAAACATAAATATAGTCCATTTCGATTTTTTAACGATTTTTTAACATATATATGGTCCATTCCATGTCAACTGGCAGTGATCGGCAAAAAAAAATTTTAGATTTTCTATTAATCGTTATTAACAAAATTAATATTATCATCCATTAATTTTTTAGGTATTTCGATAATCATTAATTACAGACCGATACTATGAATTATTTGGATATTGAATATGTGTATTCTTTGAATTATTCATTATTAGAAAAATTAGTAATCGTATTCTTTAAAATACTTATCATTAAATTAATTAGTAATTGAATTATTTTAATTACTAATTATTAAAATAATTTATAATTGATTTATGTCAATTATTGATTATTTGAATAATTGGTAATGTGTATATCTAAATTACTAATTATTTGAACAATTAATAATTTAGAATATGTAAATTACTAATTAATTATAAATTCCTTCACAATTCAAGTACAACTTGACTACAAATAATTGTAGATGTTATTGGAGTGAACTTGTACAAAAGTTAGAGTATATTTTGTGTACAAGTTTGCCTACAACTTGTATTCAATTACCGGCTGTAGATTTCGATCAACTTGTAGCCAAATGTTGCTCACCAAAAACTTACCGTAAACTTGGTGTCAAATTGATTCCAAGCTACGGATAACCAAGTTTTTGTAGTACAATACTGGCTATCAGGGTTGTTGCTTAACTTAACTAAACAAATTTACAAGCATGAATATGCATTATCAAATAATTAATAATTGCAAAGAATAATTAATTTTTTGGAAAATTAGTAATTAGAAGAATTAATTATCTAGTTATTCGAATAATTAATAATTGGAAAGAATAATTAACTAATTTCATAAAAAATTAGTAAGTAAAGTACTTAAGTATTTAATTATTTGGATAATTAATCATTAGAAGGCACAATTATCTAATTTAAAAAAAATCAGTAATTCATAAGAGCAACATTTTAATTACTTGGTTATTGAGTAATTATTTGATCTAAATTACAAGTTATAGGTTTATTGAAAAATTCGAACAATTTCGAAAAATTTGTTTTTCGAAAATTATGCAAGGTTGTTTTTTGTTATTTCCAAAATATGAATTTGTGAATTTTTAAAAAATGATGTACATCCACGATCAACATTAAATTTTTGGTTAGATTTTTTTTAAAATAATACCTTGTACTGATCTTAGAAGATCCCAAAATTTTCAGGATGATGTTTTTTTGTTTCAATAATAACAAATTTTGAATTTTGGTACAAAAAAAATTTTTTTTTACCTCTGTCAAGTAAAGTTAAGCAATCATGTAGTTTTGTAATTTTTAGCAGTATGAATTTCAATTAATGACATGAGAATGTAAAAAACAGAAACAATTTCAATTTGTGTTTTTATTTATTTGGTAAGCGGTTTATATTAAGTTTACGCCTAAAACACTTTACCAAATAAATAAAAATGCAAATTCAATTATATTTCTGTTTTTATATTCTTATGTCATTAATTGAAATTTTTACTGCTCAAAATTACAGAATTACATGATTGCTCAACTTAACTTAATTTGTAATTTGTAATTGTAACTTTACTTAACTTGGAGGTAAAGAAAAATTTATGTTATACCAAAATTCAAAAATTCAAATTTTTGAAGAAAAAAAACACCATTCTGAAAATTTTAGGACATTTTCGGATGAGTGCAAGATATTATATAAATAAATTGAACCAAAAATTCAAAGTTGATCGTGGATTTGCACGATTTTGAAAAATTCATATCTTGGAAAACAAAAAACACCTTTTTGAAAATTTCAGGATCTTTTAAGATCAGTACAAGGTATTATATTAAAAAAATGGAACCAAAAATTTAATGTCAATCGTGGATTTTCACGTTATTTTCAAAAATTCTCCAAATGTATCATTTTTCAAAATAAAATTTCAGAATATTTTTTTTTCGTAGCCCCAAGTTATACTCTTCAAGACGAACTCCGAACGATTTTTTCGTAACTCTAATACTTTTCGAGAAATTAAAAAAATAAATTAAAAAGATTTAAAAAATTGTAAAATTTAGAATCTTGCATAACTTTCGATTTTTTTTAAAATTTTTTTCCTTCGGTAAAACTCTGTTTTATTGAAAACGAAAACTTCTAAATTTCATCGAAATTGAAAGGGGTCGATTTCCACTCTGGTCGATTTAACATGGAATGACCCGGGTACATGGCGAAAACGAAATTAAAATAAAATCGATTTTCCGAAAATCCGACTGCGTCCAACTCCTTGAACAAGGAAGTCAATTGTTATTTTCCGCCTGAGAGGGGTAACGCCATCAGACTTGAAATGGGTCTCAATGCAGAGCGGATAATATCTGTCTTCTATCTTTTCAGGTACGACGAGTCGAGCGACGAGAGGATAACACCGGACAGAATGCGTCGTCGAAGCAGAGGCGCGCGAAGTCCGAGTCTTCCGCCGCGGGCGTCTTCGCACGCGCGTTACGTGGAGGCGGGTTCGCACAGGGAGGATTACATGAGAGCGCCATCGCGGGAGTTGCCATCGGCGGAGAGGCCCTACAGTTACAAAGTACTGTGCGTGAGTTCGATACATCCAAAGGCGAGTGACGAGATAATCAAGGACACGCTTTACCGGGAGTACAAGAAATTTGGGGATTTCTCGATAAGGATATCCCACGAATTGGACGAAAGGGTGGCATTCGTATGTTTTCGGAATTCGGAGGATGCGCGTGACGCTAAGCATGCCAAACCTCGCATAATAATGTACGACAAGGTCGCCCTGGTTGAGCCGGTTTACGAGAGACCGGAAACCTATCGTCGTCCAAGGTCGATAACGCCGCCGGATTACGACCGTTACTACGCTCGTTCACCGGGTCCGACCGAGCGACATCGTCCGATCGAGCGCTACGAGCGCGTTTACGGTCCTCCGGTTGGAATACCTCCCCATCGAGAGCTTCGTCGAGAGGCGATACCGCCGCCGCATCACGATTTCGTACGTCCACCGATGCATCATGGTCCACCTCACGTCCATCATCCTGGGGGAGGACCGCCGCATCATTACGGCGGAGGTCCACCTCGTCACATGATGATACGACATCCGGTTCACGGTTTCGAGCGGGTCGAGAACAAGAAGGACAAGTTCCCGAATTATCTTCACCACGTTCAACCCGAGGACGATCCACTCGCCACTAGGACACTGTTCGCCGGCAATCTCGAGATAAACATATCCGAGGAGGAGCTTCGTCGCATATTCAGCAAATACGGTATCGTCGATGACATCGACATCAAGAGGCCACCACCTGGAACCGGAAACGCCTACGCCTTCGTCCGTTTCCAGACCCTCGACATGGCGCATCGCTGCAAGGTCGAACTGTCGGGTCAGTACATCGGCAAGTTTCAATGTAAGATTGGCTACGGCAAAGCTACACCGACAACGAGAATATGGGTCGGTGGATTGGGACCGTGGACATCGGTTCCGCAGCTGGAGCGGGAATTCGATCGTTTCGGAGCGATCAAGAAGATCGATTACATAAAGGGCGACAGCAACGGTTACATACTCTACGATTCGATAGACGCTGCGCAAGCGGCGGTCAAGGAAATGCGCGGTTTTCCACTCGGCGGACCCGACCGACGTCTCAGAGTGGATTTCGCTGATGTCACACCGGGTTTCGGCTTCAAGCCGCGACCTTATCCAGCGGAGGAGGGTGGCGCCGCCGGTGAATTCCGTCCGAGGCCACCGCAAATGGACTACGACGCTTCGCCGTACGACAATTACGCACCGGAACCGGAGTTCTCTTACGGGCCGCGAGGTGGAGGCGGCGGCGGTTTCCGGGGTCGCGGAAGCAGCGGAGCCTCGTGGCACGATCGTCGCGGCGGCGGTGCCTCGAGAGGCGGTGGCAGTTATCGCGGTGGCGGTTATCCCGACACCGGTTACACGAGGGACGACGCTGATTGGCCGAGCAGAAGACCACCTTTGGAACTCGAGTACGAGCCGCCGCGTGGATTGCGAAGGTCAATGTCGCGCGAGCCCGGTGTCGATCGTTCAAGGTCACGCTCTCCACGAAGACGCCCGCACATGGACTCGGACACGGACTCGGAAACAGCGAGAACGGGAATGTTGTCGACGTCCCGAACGCTGACGGAAGTCGCGAGGAAGTCCATCGCCGTTTGGCAGGGCGCTCTAATACTCAAGAATTCGTTGTTCCCGGCCAAATTTCATCTTACCGACGGCGACACCGACATCATCGAGGCTCTCATGAAGGACGAAGAGGGCAAACACATGCTACGCATCACCCAACGTCTGCGTCTGGATCAACCGAAACTGGACGATGTCTCCAAGAGAATACAAACTTCGAGCTCGCATGCCATTTTCTTGGGACTCGCCGGCTCGAGCGCGGCCATCACCAACGACGACGCCAATGTTCAGACGAGGCCGTTGAGGAACCTCGTCTCTTATCTCAAACAGAAAGAAGCCGCTGGCGTTATTTCCCTACTTAACAAAGACACCGAGGGCACAGGTGTCCTCTACGCTTTTCCACCGTGCGCATTCTCGACCGAATTACTCAAACGAACGTGTCCGAGCTTGAGCGACGAGGGACTCAAGGAGGATCATCTCGTGATCGTCGTTGTCAAGGGCGGCAGCGCCTGAATTTTCTCTCACAACTCGTTTCTCGCCAATTTTCGAGCCGCGCAATGAGAAATTCAATTGTTTCTCTGCTGAGGTTTTTTTTTTCTTGTTTTTAAATTCTTGACTCTTGGAGATTCGAGCGGCCTACCTTCTTCCAAAATTCGTTTTTTTTCTCTCTCCTCGTCACTGGAATCGAGTTTGTGCCAGGAACGACCGAGATCGTCTCGAATCTCTTAGAAGCGAGCAATTCAGGGAGAAGAAAAATTGGTGATGCTCGAATAAGCGTCGAATACTCGCGTTCGACGTGGTTAATTCTTTTTTCCACCAAATACTTGGGTATTACGTGTATATTGTTATGAACAGAAAGGGGGAAAGGAAGATATGAGATAAATTTGTACACAGTTCTTTCACATTCGCGGGGGCTTTTTCTTTGTAATTTTGCTTTTTTCAATATGTCGGACTCTTTTTTTTTTTTCTCGTGCCAGAATCATGGAGCAACGTGTAGATAAATCGGTGGGACTCTGAAGTTTGAATTTTAGAAATCGAATTTTGTTACTTACAATCTCGCTTGGATTTAATTAAAAATGTAGCCATTTTTGTTCTCAATGATGACGCGAGTTTTAATCCGAGTTTGCAATAATGTTGACGAAATTTCTCATTTTGCCAGATTTGGATCTAACAACGATGCGCTATTTTTTTTTTTTTTTTCAATTACGCGGGTTGACTCCATTATTTACAGCACAACAACATAGAAATTCTCATTCTATGTTATACAGGGTGTGACAAAAGTAACGGCTGAATATTTCCTCAGCTAAGATGTTTTTTCAAAACTATCAAGGTCATTCTCGTAGTAACTTGATACGAGGAATACCCAATTTTGACCTTGACGACAACCTTCAAGGTTATTTGAAGGCCAACTTTATTTTTTCAAATGGAATCCCCCTTTTTTGACACCGGCGATCGATACAGCGGAAAATTTCACGTTCAAACATGTACTTAGATCGTACATTTTGACCTTGGAGGTCTTTTACCTCTGGGAATATAAGCTCTTCAGATTCTTTGGTAACGACCAAAGTTATTAATTTTAACAACGCGCATTTAGTAGTGACCTTGACGATAACCTTCAGGGTTATTGTCAAGGTCAACATTTTTTTGGAATCCTTGTGAGTTCCGAAATTGAACTTATACCGAAAAAGTTGATTGATCTTTTCCGAATCCTTTAATGTAAAACTGTTATATCGATTTCAGAACTCAAAAATACAGGTTTTCATTAAAAACCAAAGTTGACCTTGAAATAACTTTGAAGGTCAACTTCAAGGTCACTACTAAATGCGCCTTGTTAAAATTAGCAACTTTGGTGGTTGCGAAATAATTTGAAAAGCTTCTTCTCTCAGAAGTATCCTTGTTTGAGTCTAATTGACGTTAGAGGACCTCCAAGGTCAAAATGTAGACCCAAGAACATATTTGAACGTAAAATTTTCGGCACTTTCCACTGCCGATGTCAAAAAAAGGGTTTCCATTTGGGAAAACAAAGTTGACCTTCAAATAACTTTGAAGGTTTATCGTCAAGGTTAAAATTACTTCAAGAATGACCTTGACCTTTTTGAAAAATGTCTCAGCTGAGGAATTCGGTCGTAGCGTTACTTCAAAGCGGAAAAACGTTCGAACGTAAATTTTTAAATGTCCAAAATATTTGTGTTCGATGACATTGTGGGAAAAAGAGGGCATAATTGGTGAGTCCGTGAAAATAGAAAAAGAAAAAAAAACGCGAATGACAAAAAGAATGTGAAAGGCCTGGTAGTGATGTTTAAGGCAACGTCGTTATAAGTTGAAAAAAATCTTTTAAAAATCCTAGTTATAATTCGAATTAAACTTCGTATTATTCGCTCTTTTGTATGTAAATATATATATGCTTATGTGCTTACACATATGAATACATATATATATATATATATACATTTATGAGGGATCATACGAACTGCGATATCTAGATTTGTGTGACGTAATATAAAAATTTAAGTGCTTGTGTCGTCAAAAAGGTTTCGAGAGAAGGAAGGAAAGAAAAAGAGCGAAAAGCGGTGCAAGATGAAAAAAAAGAGATAAATGAAATCGTATTATGAAAAATGTGCCCAACGCTGTGAAAGACAGTGCGAAAAATCGACGAAATCGTGGGTGGGGAAAAATGAGTTTTGTTTTATCAGGGGGATTAAGTTGAGAGATTATCATGGTTTTTTTTTTTTTTCCCCTCTTTAAAGCGTAAAAGTTAAGTGACTAGTGAACTAGTTTCTAACATTGAACAGCTGCGGAAAGAGAAAAATGCTGCGGAGACTCTTGCTAAGGTTTTTTTGACAATTTTTCCTTGCTTCGCGAGAGGTCAGAAAGAAAATCATCAATTGTGAAAGACGATCAAGTTTCTTTTTGAGAGAAGAGAGATATTGAAAGAAACAGCCCTGCTGCGAAACAAGTGTCAAAGCTGCGGTGGCGCCGTATTTAGAGAAAAGAATGAAAAAAGAAAAAACAGGAAAATATTCGAAGCTCGAAAAGAAAAAAAAAATATGAAAAGCAAATATTTGTGCACAGTGATGTATTATAAAAAGTGTCGAGTGTGTTTTCGTCAACGGGTGAAAGATCGTCTTGCCTTAATATTTTTTTTTTTTTTTTTTTTTTTGTCGTGTTAAAGTGAAACAGTTATTGTTTTTTCCTTCAAGTCCAAGTTTTTTTTCACTTCTTTGGAGTAATTGAGAGGGAAAAAAACAAATGAATGATCGATTGAGAAAAAAGATCTATACGCCCGTCGACGAATATCTCCCTTCATCCCCGAAAAAGGTGCAGTGGAACAAAGTGTGTAACGGCCGCAGGTGTTTGAAATGGAAAAATTGAAAGAAAAAACAAAATAGATGCGACTGAGCAAGACAAAACAAAAATCGAATGTGTTTAATTTTTGGTCCACAAAACCTGTCTAAGAGTGAAGAAAAAAAAAAAAATGTTCCATAAAACGGCGAGATTTTGCCAAAGTTGGTTCGCATAGTTCGTCTCGTTCTTCAGCATGCGTGATTTAAAATGATTGGTGATTTAAAAATGAATCGTTAAATAACGGAAATTCAAATTTCGAATAGTTTTGGCTGTTGTCGATGAAAGTTGATGGAAAGAAAAAAAGAGTCCGAAAGTTCATTTCAGTGGCTGAAAAAAGTAAAAGTTCAATGGTTTTACAGTTTACGTTCCTCGTTAAAGTTTCCGTTGGTTTGTTCGTTGGTTCGTTAGTTCGTTGTTTGTTCGTTGAATCAAGTGAAGTTGGCTGTGAGTTCAATAATGAGAGAAGACTAAAATTGTGCTGTGAATTTTTATCCTCGAGGAGTATGTTCGAGGCGAAAATGTTTCACTGCGTATATTTCAAAATCGACTTTGCGGTGTTATTTATCCCGATCCATCTTTTTATATGCAATGTGGAGTCATTGAGACTTGTGTATTTTATACTTTATTCGCATTTTTGTCAACATTATTTCATCCATTTTTTTCTTCGCTTCATCCCAGTGGGACCAATCGCAGCGTGAAAATGTTGGAAAATCTCTGCAGTGAACACAAGAAAAAAATGCAGTACAGTCCGGATTTCGCGCCTTTTGCAGTAACTCGAGAGGAAACGTGAAGAAAGGCCCTCTTCCGGTTTCAATTTTTTTTTCTAATCCTCAAAAACAAGACCTGAACACGTTATGTTACAGTAGTGTAACGTGTAAGTTGCATGTAATGTTACAATTTTATTCCTATGTAACAAAGCTGTTATATAATGTGCAAGTAACGTGTTATGTAACATTTGTTACATGTAGGGTACATAACTGGCATAAAACTTTGTTACATTACAGTAATGTAAAAAAGTTTTGTAGCCGTTACGTAACATGCTTATAACGAAATGACATTACAGTAATGTAACATGTTATATTGCGGCAATATAACATGAAAGTTACATGTAATGTTACAATGTTATTCCTATGTAGAATAGTTGTTATATAACCAGCAAGTAACATGTTATATAACATTTGTTACATGCAGGTTACATAACTGGTACATAAATTTGTTACATTACATCAGTAATGTAACAAATTTTGGTTGCCGTTACGTAACATGCTTGTAACGAAGTGACATTACAGTTACGTAACATGTTATATTGCAGCAATATAACATGGAAGTTACGTGTGTAATGTGACAATGTTATTCCTATGTAACATAGCTGTTGTATAACGTGCAAGTAACATGTTATGTAACATTTGTTACATGTAGGTTATATAACTGGTATAAAACTTTGTTACATTACAGTAATGCAAAAAAGTTTTGTAGCAGTTACGTAACATGCTTGTAACGAAGTGACATTACATTAATGTAACATATGTTACATTGCAGCAATAGAACATGGAAGTACATAACTTACATGTAACGTCTATGTAATATTACATGTTACAAACGGTAACATTGCTGCAACATTACCGTGTCCACTGAGCTGCGAATGAAAAGGCGAAATGTTCTGTTTCAGAGGTATGCTTCAGGATCATCGAAGAAATATTTTATTCTGTTTACAGATTCCGAGAGCCCGGTAAACACTTCCAAATGGTATATTTTTGTGCTTGCCAGATTCTTCAGACGGAGCAAGAAATGATAGTCGAGATCCGAGTCATGTACCGGGATGTTTGTTTTTTTAAATAAACACAACGTTTTCTACGTTTCAACGAGGCTGTGCAACGAGAAAAATTGTATTTCCTTGATCAAACACAAGATTGAACGACATTTCCAACGCCTCTCGCGCTATTTCAATGGAACACTTGAGATCAATTCATTTCGAAGTGCCGCTTCATTGAGATCGAGCAAATCGATTTTTCTCGCTGAAATTGGTATTCTTCATTGAATTATTTATCCCGAAAAACCTGGTATTTGTAATTGTCACTCGTTGATTCCTCAAGGATTTATTCCTCCTGTGTTTTTGATCGGACTGATTTCTTTGAGGCGTGTCATTTTCTTTGTTTTCAAATTCTGTGTTTTTTTTGCAAATTTGAAATTTTCATGGAGTGGCGGAAGCAGTAAAAATCGCTCAAGCGGAACGGAGGGGAAGTCCTCCTTATATCGAGGACTTGTAGAGAGAGGAAGTACTGCGCCGGTAAAAAAGGAATCGCGTCGGTAAGCGTATTTTACTCTGATCAGTCGAAAATATTCTTTCGTTTATTCAACCGGGAGAATCGGTCTGGCTGAAAATCTCGTAAATATTCATTGGTTCATTCACGAAGAACAAAGTAGCGGCGGAGACTGTGAATGTGAGCGAAGCTTTTTAGCTTTTCATCGTAAAAAAAGTGTGCGGCGCGCCGACAAACGCCGTTGGCGCAAACTCAAGAATTCACGGCGCAGACGCGCCATACGCGTTGTATATACCTATATATGGGCCATTCCATGTCAAATCGACCAATAGTTTGGATCGACCCCTTTCGATTTCGTTGAAATGTGGTCAGAAATTTTCTTTTATCATGATACAAAGTTCTATCAAAGGAAACAAAATTAAATTTTTTTTTCGAAACATATGGACAGTTCAAAATTGCACTATTTTTTCAAGTTTATTTTTTCAATATCTTCAATATGAAAAAAAATATTCCGATTTTTTTTTTGAATGATGAATTTCGAGAATTTTGAATTTTCAAAAAAAAATTCAGAATTGTTTTTTTTGTTTTTTCAAAAATATGAATTTTTGAATCTAGATCATTCTTTTTTTTTTACCTCCAAGTTAATTTAAAGTTGAGCAATCATGTAATTTTGTAATTTTTAGCAGTAAAAATTACATGATTGCTCAACTTTACTTTATAACTTGGAGGTAAACAAAAAAATTTGTTAACTAAATTTCAAAAATTCATATTTTTGATAAAACAAAAAAAGCCATTCTGAAAATGTCATGATCTCTTAAGATCAGTACAAGTCATTGTATAAAAAAAATTGAACAAAAAATTTAATGTTCATCATGGAATTGCACGATTTTTAAAAATTCAGAATGCTCCAAATTCATCATTTTTCAAATTTTTTTTTCGGTAAATTTTTTTTCGCAGCTCCCAGTATACTCTTTAAGACGAACCCAAAACGATTCGTTCCTAACTATAATAGTTTTCGAGATATTTAAAGAATAAACTTGAAAAATTGAAAAAAATGGTGAAATTTTGAATTTTGCATAACTTTCAAAAAAAATTTCTTTAATTTTTTTCCTGTGGTAGAACTTTGTTTTATGATAAAAGAAAACTTCTGACCAAATTTTATCGAAATTGAAAGGGGTCTATTCCAACTGTTTGGTCCCTTTGACATGGAGTGACCCATTTTTGAATTTTGGTAAAAATTTTTGTTTTCTTCTAAGCTAGGTAAAGTTGTACAACCATGTAATTTTGCGCAGTAAAAATGACATAATTGTTCAACTTTACTTAACGTTGAAAAAAAATTAGTTTACCAAATTTCAAAAATTCATATTTTTGAAGAAACAAAAAACGCAATTCGGAAAATTTCATGATCTTTCGAGATCAGTACAAGGTATTATAGAGAAAAAATGGAACCAAAAATTTAATGTTCATCATGGATTTGCACAATTTTTAAAAACTCAAAATTCTCAAAATTCATCATTTTTCAAATTTTTTGTTTGGCATATTTTTTTTTCGTAGCCCCAAGTATACTCTTTAAGACGAACCCAGTACGATTTTTCCGTAACTATAATAGTTTTCGAGATATTTAAAAAATAAACTTGAAAAATGGTGAAATTTTGTATTTTGCATAACTTTCGAAAACAAAAATTTTAATTTTTTTCCTACGGTAGAACTTTGTTTTATGATAAAAGAAAACTTCTGACCAAATTTCATCGAAATTGAAAGAGGTCGATTCCAACTATTGGGTCCCTTTGACATGGAATGGCCCATACATATATATGAGAGAGATCTCTGTGAAACCGAGCTTTCTTCCCCTCCCGCGAACCCCTTTAACTGCGATCGCAGCGGATTATTTCCGCAGTACCGGTAGAAAATCACCGAGAGTACGACGAAAAGCCTTTCCGCTCGTCAACGCGCGGTCAAAAATTCCTCCTTCCACCGTCTCACCGTCTCTCGGTTGCTGCTGCTGCTCTCCGCGGTCGCGAGTGTCGCGACACGAGCGAGAGCGCTGAAGGGGAATAAACGAGCACGAGGGTGGGGCGAAAGGGGTTGAAGAGAGAGAGAGGGATAGAGGGAGATCCGTTCGGAGCAGTTCGGAGCCTGTTTGTTGTCGTCTGCTCGAAGCTCGAGGCAGACGCGGACACGCGCTGGGCGTAAAACGAGCGCTATCGTGTTGAAAAGATTAAAAAAAAGAAAAGAAAGGACGATATAGAATATTTTTTTTATCTTTTCATAGACCAGAGGCCGAGTTTTATAAATAGAGCAGGGTTGGACTCTGCGTGCCAAACGAGATACAAACGACATCAGAAAAGGTTTACCCGGCTTATTACACGGAAAAGTATCGCGCGCGTCGAGGAGTTACATCCTTTGATCCTTCGAGGATGCGTCCGATTGTTTTTTTTTTGTTTATAGTGATCATTTTTTTTCGGTGTAACCATGAAATTCATATAGAAACATTTTTGCTTCAAGAAACTTTAAATAGTGATTTGTGGGGGCGTGGTTTACCTATTTTTTCCATATTTATTAATTCGAAGCTTTTCCCATTTTTTTCTAAAATATTTTAAGTTGAAAAATTGCTCGTTAATTTGGATCGTTCACGAGGGATTAAAATTTGTTCGTGCTATTTAACGAGCTCATTTGAGGATCGTCGGAGAGTCTTTGAGATAATGCGAGTGTGGGAGAGGTTTTTATAGCGAATGTTAGAGAATAACCAGTTGAGTAAGTAGAAGCGTGAGTAGTTGAAGTTTCCGTGAATGAAACTGGCGCGGCAGCACGAGACTCGTCATCGCATATCCATAGATATATTAATATATATATATATATGCTTCAAGGCCGTAATATCTCTACACATATCTATATATATTAGGGCGAACCGAAAATTTTGAAAACGGTTGGCTACCCCCAAAAATCAAAGATATCGTTGAAATAAAAATCTCAGTGCAACGATTCGATTTTTTGACGATATATAGAGGGCGCGCGGGACGTTCAAAAACGCAATTTTTACCGTTAAATTCACTTTATCACTGATAAATGGAAAGAGATCGTTCAAAAAATTCTGAATTTTTTATATAAGTTGCCCGGATATGTACTCTTTCAAACCCAATCAATATTTTCACTATTTTTCAATTAATTGTATCATTAAATATTGATTTTTGTCTTCTAAGACGTTTTTGTATTTCTTCTAAAACTTGGTATCAGTATTGCTTACAATGCGAAAATTGCTGAAAAATAAATCTTTATTTTGGAAATTTTCATATTATATTAAAAAATTTCGATTCACCCTAATATATCTTATAGCTCGGATCCACGCAGATATCTGTATCAGCCGATAGATCGAGTTATCCTACTCACATGCATAAATATTAGGGTGGTTGTTATTTACAGCTCGAACGAATTTTGTATCAGACGCCCCCCAAATGGACTCCAAAAATAATTTAAAAAAAATACCCTAATTTTTTCAGATTTTTATTATTAAAAAAAAAATCGTCAACAAAATCCGAGGGGCTCAGGCCAATGACCAAGTGCTTTGACCTGGAATGCCCCATGTACCCGTAGTAAAGAACTCCATTGAATCGCCAATGGCAACCAATGGTCCTCATACGACTCCATTGGACAATGAATGGGGACCCATTGAGATTTCCGCATTTGTCAATGGCGTACAGGGCTGACCATTGATCAGTGAATGGGTATCCATTGAACATCAAATGCGGATGAATCAAATGATCATCATTACTCAATGATGCTCATTGGAAAGCCAATGCGGATGAATCGAACGATCATCATTACTCAATGATGCTCATTGGAAAGCCAATGCGGACGAATCGAATGATCATCATTACTCAATGATGCTCATTGGAAAGCCAATGCGGATGTATCGAGCGATCAGCATTGCCCAATGGTGTCCATGAGATGGTAAATGCTGATGAACGAAATGATCCGCTTTACCCAATGATGTCCATTGGAAAGTCAATGCGGATGAACTGAAAGATCAGCATTTCCCACAGATGTTCATTGGAACCCAAATGCGGCTAACGATGAAATGATCAGCATTTACCAAGGATACCCATTGAATAATAAGTAACTACGAATTATACAATGATCAACATTTATCAATAATGTCAATTGTAATAAATGCTGATGATTATATCGATGGTCAATTAATATTAGCATAAGCTCGGAAATTATTCGAAAGTAATTTTAAAAAAATGTATTATAAACTGCTCATCAAGTACGCGTACGTTTGGGATAAATGATTTTTAAAACCGTTTATTTTTAACATATACACATAATTTTATCAGTCCTTCTCAACCCGATTTGTTAGAGGAGAAACGTATATACTTTCATTATCAATCGTCATCTGAATACACTTACAATCTATTTTCTCAATTCTGAGCTTCAATAATTTCTATTAAATGTAATAATATATATCGCGTTACAGCTGCCATAAGGGCGTATCACCTCTTTTACGCCCTTATGGCATCCGGGAGCCATAAGGGCGTATTGAAATTTTTTTTTCCAGGAATCTACGTAATTATGACCGAAACGTATAGAACCGATGAAAAAAAAATTTTTCCAATTGTTTTTTTTTTTTATACGCCCTTATGGCTTTCCGAGTTGGTGTCGAAAGCCATAAGGGCGTATCTAAATTTTTTTTTTCAGGAATCGGAGTAATTATGACCGAAAAGTATAGAACCGATGAAAAAAAAATTTTCCCAATTTCCCAAACGGGATTTTGAAGCGTGAACGATTACGAAGAGAATAAGCTCTTGCTCAAGCCGCAATTCTATCTAGAAAATATTTTTGTTTTTCGGGCCTCATATCGATTTATTTTTGCCCCCTAAACACGAATCTATGAATAGTTTTTTCAAAAAATCAAAATTTTCATGAATTTCGATAAAAAACTGTTTTGCTCAATTTTGGGCCTATTTTCAAAAACCTGAAAATAGCGAAATTTCAAGTGCTCATAACTTCACTTTGGTTCAACCGATTTCAAAATTTGTTTTTCGTACGCAAAGCTTGTGACCAAACTTAGAGAATGCCGTTAAGTTCATCCCGATAACTAATTTTTTGTAGAAATGAGAACAGTTTGAAAATCGCCGAAAAAAATGGAAAGGGGTATACCTTAAAAAATTTACAAAAATCTATTGTTGAACTTTAAAAATCTGCCAAAAATCGAAAAACGATCGTAATGGGATGAACCAAACGGGATTTTGAAGCGTGAACGATTACGAAGAGAATGAGCTCATGCTCAAGCCGCAATTCTATCTAGAAAATAAATTGCAGCCATTTTAGTGAACCGATTGAATTTTGGCCAAAATGCAAAAAAAAAAAAAAATTATTTTTGTTTTTCGGGCCTCATATCGATGTATTTTTGCCCCCTAAACACGAATCTATCAATAGTTTTTCTAAAAAATCAAAATTTTCATGAATTCCGATAAAAAACTGTTTTGCTCAATTTTGGGCCTATTTTCAAAAACCTGAAAATAGCGAAATTTCAAGTGCTCATAACTTCACTTTGGTTCAACCGATTTCAAAATTTGTTTTTCGTACGCAAAGCTTGTGACCAAACTTAGAGAATGCCGTTAAGTTCATCCCGATAACTAATTTTTTGTAGAAATGAGAGCAGTTTGAAAATCGCCGAAAAAAATGGAAAGGGGTATACCTTAAAAAATTTACAAAAATCTATTGTTGAACTTTAAAAATCTGCAAAAAATCAAAAAATGATCGTAATGGGATGAACCAAACGGGATTTTGAAGCGTGAACGATTACGAAGAGAATGAGCTCATGCTCAAGCCGCAATTCTATCTAGAAAAAAAATTGCAGCCTTTTTAGTGAACCGATTGAATTTTGGCCGAAATGCAAAAAAAAAAAAAAATTATTTTTGTTTTTTGGGCCTCATATCGATGTATTTTTGCCCCCTAAACACGAATCTATCAATAGTTTTTTCAAAAAATCAAAATTTTCATGAATTTCGATAAAAAACTGTTTTGCTCAATTTTGGGCCTATTTTCAAAAACCTGAAAATAGCGAAATTTCAAGTGCTCATAACTTCACTTTGGTTCAACCGATTTCAAAATTTGTTTTTCGTACGCAAAGCTTGTGACCAAACTTAGAGAATGCCGTTAAGTTCATCTCGATAACTAATTTTTTGTAGAAATGAGAGCAGTTTGAAAATCGCCGAAAAAAATGGAAAGGGGTATACCTTAAAAAATTTACAAAAATCTATTGTTGAACTTTAAAAATCTGCCAAAAATCGAAAAACGATCGTAATGGGATGAACCAAACGGGATTTTGAAGCGTGAACGATTACGAAGAGAATGAGCTCATGCTCAAGCCGCAATTCTATCTAGAAAATAAATTGCAGCCATTTTAGTGAACCGATTGAATTTTGGCCAAAATGCAAAAAAAAAAAAAAATTATTTTTGTTTTTCGGGCCTCATATCGATGTATTTTTGCCCCCTAAACACGAATCTATCAATAGTTTTTCTAAAAAATCAAAATTTTCATGAATTCCGATAAAAAACTGTTTTGCTCAATTTTGGGCCTATTTTCAAAAACCTGAAAATAGCGAAATTTCAAGTGCTCATAACTTCACTTTGGTTCAACCGATTTCAAAATTTGTTTTTCGTACGCAAAGCTTGTGACCAAACTTAGAGAATGCCGTTAAGTTCATCCCGATAACTAATTTTTTGTAGAAATGAGAGCAGTTTGAAAATCGCCGAAAAAAATGGAAAGGGGTATACCTTAAAAAATTTACAAAAATCTATTGTTGAACTTTAAAAATCTGCAAAAAATCAAAAAATGATCGTAATGGGATGAACCAAACGGGATTTTGAAGCGTGAACGATTACGAAGAGAATGAGCTCATGCTCAAGCCGCAATTCTATCTAGAAAAAAAATTGCAGCCTTTTTAGTGAACCGATTGAATTTTGGCCGAAATGCAAAAAAAAAAAAAAATTATTTTTGTTTTTCGGGCCTCATATCGATGTATTTTTGCCCCCTAAACACGAATCTATCAATAGTTTCTTCAAAAAATCAAAGGTTTCATGAATTTCGATAAAAAACTATTTTGCTCAATTTTGGGTCATTTTCAAAAACCTGAAAATAGCGAAATTTCAAGTGCTCATAACTTCACTTTGGTTCAACCGATTTCAAAATTTGTTTTTCGTACGCAAAGCTTGTGACCAAACTTAGAGAATGCCGTTAAGTTCATCCCGATAACTAATTTTTTGTAGAAATGAGAGCAGTTTGAAAATCGCCGAAAAAAATGGAAAGGGGTATACCTTAAAAAATTTACAAAAATCTATTGTTGAACTTTAAAAATCTGCCAAAAATCGAAAAACGATCGTAATGGGATGAACCAAACGGGATTTTGAAGCGTGAACGATTACGAAGAGAATGAGCTTATGCTCAAGCCGCAATTCTATCTAGAAAATAAATTGCAGCCTTTTTAGTGAACCGATTGAATTTTGGCCGAAATGCAAAAAAAAAAAAAAATTATTTTTGTTTTTCGGGCCTCATATCGATGTATATTTGCCCCCTAAACACGAATCTATCAATAGTTTTTTCAAAAAATCAAAATTTTCATTAATTTCGATAAAAAACTGTTTTGCTCAATTTTGGGCCTATTTTCAAAAACCTGAAAATAGCGAAATTTCAAGTCAACGTAATTATGACCGAAACGTATAGAACCAATGAAAAAAAAACTTCCCAATTTTTTTTTTTCATCGGTTCTATACTTTTCGGTCATAATTACGTCGATACCTAAAAAAAAAAAATCGATACGCCCTTATGGCTTTCGAGACCCACTCGGAAAGCCATAAAGGCGAATAAAAAAAAAAAAAATTGGGAAATTTTTTTTTTCATCGGTTTTACACTCTTCGGTCATAATTACGTAGATTCCTGAAAAAAAAAAATCGATTTGCCCTTATGGCTTTCGAGACCCACTCGGAAAGCCATAAGGGCGTATAAAAAATTTAAAAAAATTGGGAAATTTTTTTTTCCATAGGTTCTATACTTTTCGGTCATAATTACGTCGATTCCTGAAAAAAAAATTTCGATACGCCCTTATGGCTTTCCAGCCCTACCTTTGGCTGGCATACGCCCTTATGGCAGCTGTAACGCGATATAATGCGTATATAATTATTGGTCATTATGCTAATATTAGCATTATGATTAACCTTACTTATTGATAACTCACATCATTTGATTATTTAATGCGAAATTCCATGCATATATAGCAATCATATGAAAGAATCTCCATTGATGATCCCATTTATTCCCCATTGCCCACAAAAACCAATGGAGGTGAATGGCGAATTAACTAGGAAAATTGTCTCCATTGAATCCCCATGGGATAATCCCCATTCCGTTTCAAATGGGGAATTCAATGGCGAAAATGTCCTTAGAAAATTCGGCATTCATATCCATTGGTTTTGTGGGCAATGGGGAATGAGTGGCGAACAGCAATGGAGATTCTTTCGTATAGTAAAAACTCCATTCATCGCCATTGAAAAATCCTCATTCATTCCCCATTGCCAAAATAACCAATGGGGATGAATGCCGAATTGCCTAAGGGGATTGTCTCCATTGAATCCCCATTAGATAATCCCCATTCCGTTTCAAATGGGGAATTCAATGGCGAAAATCCCCTTAGGCAATTCGGCATTCATCTCTATTGGTTATTTTGGCAATGGGGAATGAATGGGGATTTTTCAATGGCGACGAATGGAGTTTTTTACTACGGGTATATTAGACAGCGAATAACTTTTGAAGGAGTGAATTTATCGAAAAATCATAGGAGACCTTTTTTGTAGAGCGTTCAATTCCCCACAAGAAGACGACGTATCGTTCATTTCGGTACATTTACTTGAAGCCGAGGTATAAAATTTCAAATGCCGTATCTAAATGTTTATATATTTTAAGAGCTTTGCTTTTAAGAGGCATCTTTTTCACCTCACAGCTTAAAGCAGGGTTGCAAATGCATTTAAAAAAAATAATGCATTATTGTTATGTTAATGTTAATGGTTAATGGAAATTATTTTTATTAGCCATGGTTAATGCATTACTTTTTCATTAAAACATTTTGCAACCCTGGCACTGGGTCGCTGTGGACCCAAGTGGCCCTCAGCAGGTTAAATTGAAGATGCTTTGGAGAATGGGGCTTTTGGAAGTTGAACGGAAAATGCTGGATATATTGGCAGTTTTGTATGGGTCGAGATAAATACAGGGGACTCGATACTCAACAGGGGACTCTCTTGCGCTCGCAATGCTCGCCTAAGCGTAACATATCATACACATGATACCGTGCATACTTTGCGCGATACTCGTATCGTATAAACGGACAAGCGCGGATGGTTAATTGTTATTTTTATTCTCTTCGGCGCTCTAAAAAGCCATCGATGTGTGCAGAGAAGCGACGGCGCGAGATATACCAGCCATACGGTTTATCTTCGATGCCTCTCCCCTTAAGATATGGTCGTCCCATTCTCTATCTCTCTCTCCCATCCACTTTTTCTTCCTCGATATTTTCTCAGTGCACTCTGACGATTCAGAAACGAATCATCTTCGTTGTCGGTATCTATCAATAATGATCAATATCTATCAGTAATGATCCTCGGATTTAACCAAAAACACTTTAACTCAGCGTTGAACAGGCAAATAATTGCCGGATACAATTTATACCGAATATGACTCAATTGATATTTATTTGTTGACTATATTTTTCAGCTGTTGAACGACCTTGTTAACTTTTTTACACTTCTGTGTATCGTTAAACTTTTTGGATGCTCTTGTTTACTTTTGATAACCTCTAAAAATGATGGAAACGGTTCGGGATATCGCGAGACTCTTCTGATTCGTTCGCGCGCTATCTGTAGTTTTCGTGCTTTTTTTCGCACGAAATTATGGACGAACGTCCGAAGATTGAGGTCGTCCGAGTTTCCTCGACGGAAAGACGCAATTTTCGTCCACTCGATGGGGTTCAATTGCGAGCGGCTTACAGTCACGTACGCCTCGGTACGTACTGCCCCGAAATCGAGATCGCCGAAACCGGAAACTCGAGTGATAAGCCACCACCAGGTGGCGGACAGGCGCGAAAATTCAAAAGGTTAGTGAATTATTAGATGAATGAGGCGTTTATTTTTATTATTATTTTTTTTTTTTCAAATCTTATATCGTTGTATTTTGCTCCCCCCCTCCCTGAACACGAATCTACCAATAGTTTTCTCAAAAAAATCAAAATTTTATGGATTTCCATCAAAAAAAGTTTCCTCCAATTTTGGCCCTATTTTCATAAACCTCAAAATGGCAAAATTTCAAGCGCTCATAACTTTCGATCGGCTCGACCGATTTTGAAATTTCTTTTTCGCACGCAAACCTTATTACTAAACCCAGAAAATGCCGTTCGGGTCATTTTGATACCTCGATTTTTATAGAAATGACAGCAGTTTGCATAAATTGAAGACATTAAAAAAATTGCAAGATCTTTAAAAATCTGCCAAAAATCGAAAAATGATCGGAATCGCATGAACCAAGCGCGGTTTTGATGCTTCAACGATCCCGAAGAGCACTGAGCAAAGTCAAAATTTTATCAAGAAAAAAAAATTAGTCATTTTGGTAAATCAGTTCAATTTTGGCCAAAATGTGAAGAAAAAACAATTTTTTAAATTATTTTCCTAAACCTTCTTTAAACCATTTCCACTTAGCACGAAATTCCCAAAAATTTTATCAAAATTTATTCAAACGTCGAAGCAACCATCCCAGATCACATATTGACAATCTTTTTTTCATTTCCAGAAATTTGGGACCAGTTTCAAGACTGCTCAGGCGTCGTCACCAAGGAACGTGCCTGGCTACAAAATCCTGTGATAATATATATAACGTAAATCGAAATGTCAACTCGTTGGATTGGCGAATGGGACAATCTGCGACTGAGCCAGGCGAGTTTAACAATTAATAATCAGAATAATGAAAATATGGACAAAAATAAAAATAAAAAAAATAAATAGTAAACAGTAATAATTAAGGAATAAAAATAATGAAATAAAAATGAAAACAATAAAATTAAAATAAAAAATAATAGATAAAATTAAAAAATAAATATAGACAAAAATAAAAAAAATAAAATAATAAAAAATTGTATGTCTCTCAAAAACAGCTCTTCAAGCACGACAGAGTGGGAGTCTCGATTGGCGAGTCAGTCGCACTGTTAATCGAGAATGGAGTGACACGAGTCGAAGCGCCGAACAATTGTCGCAAAGTTCCAACAATTTTACTTCCGGTGGGTTACATACACCCAGTGCCAAGTACGTAAAAAATTTTATTAAAAAATCACCACCCTAAAAATCTTGAAACATTTTGGGGGACATTTTGAAATGCCTTGAATATGTAAAAAAAAATAATGCTAATTGGAAATTTGCAATTTTTTTTTTGAAACCTAAATTTTTTTTCATCGAACCTTTAAAGCAATTTTTCTGAAATCAAAAATTATTTTTTGTTATCATTGATTGTATTGTCACAAAAAAAATCAGCTTGGTAGGTACAAAATTACGAAAGTTAGATTACTCAAAAACTTTTTGCTAAGAATACATTTTTTTTTTAACCGAACCTCTTAAGTGTTTTTCACCAAATTCAACACCAACCATTATTGTTATCTAGTGTATTCGTGCAAAAAAAATCTATCTCGATACTTCTAAAAATGCAAATGTTGGAGCGTTAACAATTTTTTTTGAAAATTTCAAATTTTTTTTCAATGAACCTCTCGAGCGATTTTTCTGAACTTCAGTATTATTCTTTGTCCTTTAATTTACCGCCACAACAAAAAATAGTTTGGTAGGTGCAAAATTACGAAAGTTAGAGTACTCAAAAACTTTTTGTTAAGGATTAGAATTTTTTTTTAAACCGAACCTCTCAAGCGATTTTTCCCATATTCGATCCCAACCATCCTCATTATAAAGTGTATCCCCACAAAAAGTTTCAGCGTGATAACTGCTAAATTACGAAAGTTAGAATTACTACAAATATTTTGCAAAAAATTAAAAGTCCCGCCAAATTGTGCAATCCCCAAAAATTCCCCAAAAAATCTCAAAAAATTCCAATGTCTTGAAAGTGGTGAAATGAAGTAATTTCCCCTCTTGAAATTTTATCAATTATCCCATAGTTTTCGAGTTATAATTGAATGATCCGACCCAGAAAATGAGAAAAAAAAATTTGGAAAAAAAATCTGAAAAAATCTGAAAACCTCTGAACCCAACGAAAACAGACGCAACTTTTTGCTGTCTGGAAGTTTTTCATGAATCCTCTTTGTTTTCGTGTTATACGGGATTTTCAAAATTTCCTCTTTTTTCACAAAAACCAGAATAACTTTGGAAAAAAAAATCGCTCAAAGTTAAAAAAAAAGGAAATTGAAGCTCAAACTTTCCCTTTCATGAATCTAATCATAAAAATCGACTTAAAAAATTCCTCTAGAAGATGGACCTGAAGAGAGGAAAAAGGGCGAAAAACAGTTGTTTTCAAAATAGAGTCCAAATCTGAAACCAAATTGTAAAAATAATTAACAAAAACAGGAAACGAAGCCGAATTCTTCCCCTTCAAAATGTCGTTTGTCAAATTAGTTTACGTTGATTTCCGGTGAAATGGCAAAAAAAACCAGACCTTTTTTGAAGTTTTGTTCTTTTAAAATGCAATTCCTCCACGTTTTGGGACATTTTGAACCCACTGACAAGAAAATTGCCATGAAAAGCTTCCATTGTGAGGGACCAAAAATAAAGAGAAAATATATATTTACCTAAAGTCAAAGCTTTCTCTGTGATGGAGTAAAACTTTGATGTTGTAAAATAATTTTTTTTTCTCATTTTTCCAAGATCAAAAATCGTCTCGCTGCTTCGACGTTTGTCGCCACGACTTTCACGTCCGAGTGGCAAAATAAGCGGGGTTTCTTCGGCGACATCGCCGAGCGTTTGTCCCTGGATAAGAGTCGAATATTCGAGCGAATCCGTGAACGAAACGAGACGGGAAGAATCGCAGGACAGCGACGTCAGTTATCAACGTGAGTTACAGTTGAACGAGCTTAGGAAAAGGATGCTCGGATGCTCATCAGAGGCCTCGCCCTCTTCGCCCTTCTCCTCGAGTCAGGTAATAAAAGCGATTACATCCATCTCCCTTTTGTGTCCTCGATTTTCTCTCTTTGATGATTTTTTTTTTCTCTCTGGTATGTCAATTCGAGCGTGAAACGTCCCCTCGTTCTTCCAAGATCAATGAGCAGAGAGGAAAAAATAATTTCCCATCAAATGGATATTTCTTCTCTGGCGCCAAAACTGAAAGCATGTCCAAAAAACAGAATCGTGGAGATTATTATAAAATTCTTCAGGTACGAATGGAGGAAATCAACGATGAAAATGCAAATCCAGGCAAGCCAAGGATCGTTGAGAAACGCGAGGAAGTGATCCATGATCCAAGAATCTATAAAGCGTGAGCACTTTTTTGTTTCATCTCATTTTTGTGTCTCATTCCTGTCCCTTGTTCGTGCGAGTCTTTGGCAAAAAAAGAGAAAATAGAATTCACTCCGATCTTCATTAATGTAACCAGATTTGGGCAAAGTACTTGAAAGTACTTCAAGTATCAAGTACAAAGGTCCCGTGGTACTTGAAGTATCAAGTACCGGTGGTACTTGAAGTATCAAGTACCGGTGGTACTTGAAGTATCAAGTACCGGTGGTACTTGAAGTATCAAGTACCGGTGGTACTTGAAGTACAAAGTACTTGTTACTTGAAGTACAAAGTACTTGTTGCTTGAAGTACAAAGTACTTGTTACTTGAAGTACAAAGTACTTGTTACTTGAAGTACAAAGTACTTGTTACTTGAAGTAAAAAGTACTTGTTACTTGAAGTAAAAAGTACTTGTTACTTGAAGTACAAAGTACTTGTTACTTGCAAGTACTCGTCAAGACGAGTACTTGAGGTACAAGTACTTGAAAGAATCAAGTACCAGTATCAAGTACTTTTAAAGTTTTCCGGTACGTCTCGTAAATTCTGGTACTCGGGTCATTCCATGTCAAATCGACCGAGAGTTGGAATCGACCACTTTCAATTTCGATTAAATTTAGTCGGAAGTTTTGTTTCAAAACTTCCGACAAAACAAAACTTCCGACAAAACAAAAATTCATATTTTTGAAACAAAAAAAAACACATTTCTGAAAATTTCAGGATCTTTTAATATCAGTACAAGGTGTTATATAAAAAAAATAAAAACCAAAAATTTAATGTTGATCGTGGATTTTTACGGTTTTGAAAAATTCAAAATTCTCCAAATTCATTATTTTTCAAAAATTTGTTGAGGAATATTTTTTTTTTCGTAGCCCCAAGTATACTCTTTGAGACGAACCCAGAACGATTTTTCCGTAACTATAATAGTATTTGAAATATTTAAAAAATAAACTTGAAAAAATTGTGAAATTTTGAATTTTGGAAAAAAAAAATAATTTTTTTCCTTTGTTAGAACTTTTTTTTATGATACAAGAAAACTTCTGACCAAATTTCATCGAAATTGAGAGGGACCGATTCCAAGTATTGGTCGATTTGACATGGAATGACCCATATTCAAAGGCTTTGCACATGCAACCATCAGCAAGACACATTCAAAAGTACTTGATACTTGTACTTGAAAGAAGTACTTCAAGTACAGGAAGTACTTGAAAAATTTAAGTACGATACTTGAAGTACTTTTTAAGTACTTTGTACTTGCAAGTACTGTACTTTAAGTACCTGCAAGTACCGAGTACTTTCAAGTACTGCCCAGCTCTGAATGTAACGCTATAGAATATTACATTACTCCCTATTTTAAGTAATTGGAAAAAGGAAAAACAACAAGATCCTGCATTTTGCCCGGAAACAATCTATTTTTTTCCTCGTTTGCACGAACTCATTTTATCGCCCTTTGTAAAAATGAAGGTCCTTTTTTCATATTTTTTCCTCAAAACTACCCGCATTATTCAATTCTCAGGCTAAAGTAATTAACGAATTATTCGAGACGAATCAAATCGAGTAATTCGAATAATTCAAATAGTTTGAATTATTCGAATAATTCGAACTGAGAAAGAGAAACTAAATATTACGAATAACTTGTTTTTATCGTCTTTAGAAAATTTTCAAAATTTGGGAGAAATATGTTCCCGATAAATAAAAAGAGTATAACTTTTGAAAAACTCAATTACACTTGACTAATAATCAGCGTATTGAATTTATTTTTCATTTTTTCTAACGACGTATTTTCATAATGTCTAAAAAAATATTTTAAATTTCATAAAAAGGTTGGCAATGAAACGTTTTTTTCAAAGTTATGTTTTATTAAAATTTGCATTACTTCGGTAGTGAGCTATAAAAAAAATATTATAATTGAGTTAAATATAAGAACGACATAACTTCTTCATCGAAATCGATCAGATTAAGAGCAAAAAAATAATTATTTAAATAATTCGAATGTTCGCACGCCCCTAGTCTAAACAGTCCTTTTTCCATATAATATTCACAAAAATCTCACATTTATTCCCGTCGTTTCCTCGAATGACTCAAAAAAAGAAAAAAAAACGAAAAATTACATATCACATCTAATCCATTGGCCGAAAATCATTTCCAAGGACTATAAATACTGATAATTTTATTTAATAGAAAAAACTATACAAGAGGGGGGGGGGGGCGATGCGAGTGGCACGTAGGCACAATTTTTTTCTTTTTCCCTTTCACGCGACTGATATTTTGCAGGCACGTGAAAGTCGATGATTAACAAATTCCCCCTTAAATTTTTCTCTGCCTCGAGTTGCTGCCTGTACAAATGTAACGTTCCCTTTTTCAAGTTTCCAATACGAAAATTCGTGAGACCTCGGGAGAGAAAAATAAAAATAGAGAAAACTCTTTGGGGATTCTCGATGTAACGGTCAAAGTAACCGTTATTCGTAATACGTGCATATGAGATTGTAAAAGTATCCTTTGCAATAATGATTCACGTATTTGTGGAGTCTGCTTGTACCGAGTGTCTTGTAAACGAGACAAAGATGATTGTCCTTCGATGGTACGTGGATAAGTGCGCCATCTTGTTCTCGCGGATCGACGTAATCGATCGTGTCGTTTTCCGATATTTTACTGGTATTGAATTGGATTATAACGTCGAGGGTTCCGGTTCCGGCGACGCTCGATTCCGCTGCGTCCTCGTGCTCGTCCTCGGAGCACTCGACCGAGCAGTCGAACGGATCCGAGAGATAATCACCGATGTCCGAAACGTCCGAATCTTCGGAATCAGGATTGACGGGTTTTCCATCGAGTTTGGAGCAAGACGCCTGCTGATTCGGTGACGTCAATTTTCCCTTGGACTTGGATTTTTCACCGTTCAATATACGTTTCAGTATATCCTCCTCGTCCATATCGTTGTCCTCGTCGTTGCTGCTCGGCGATGCGCAGCCCTCGTTGTCATCATCCTCAGGATTGCCAGCGCTTCGGAGGGTCAAAAATGGAATAGTTACTTGCTTTCCCGGAAATAGTGACATAATATCGGAGTTGGGCAGCATCAATTACATTTTCAATTAAATTACACATTTAATTACATATCATTTTGAGCCATGTAATTAAATTGGATTCAATTGCCAATTATTTCGGTCATCGATCACAGAATGCATTTTAATTACATGTAATCAGAGTTGTAAGTAATGCTGTATTTATTACCCATTACACTGCATAATGTGAAATGGATAAGTGTACCTTTACAAAATGCAAAAGTAATGTGTAATGAATGCATGTCCCATTAAAAATAAAGAAAAGTAATGTGCATGTGCTATTGCGAATAAAAAAGTAATGTGTAATGGATGCATGTCCCATTACAAATAAAAAAAAGTAATCTGCATCTGCCATTGCGAATAAAAAAAGTAATGTGTAATGGATACACGTTCCATGCATTACACATTACTTTTTTTTATTCGTAATGGAACATGCATCCATTACACATTACTTTTTTTATTTGTAAGGGGACATGCATACATTACACATTACTTTTTTTATTTGTAATGGCACATGCATCCATTACACATTACTTTTGTAATTTTTAATGGAAAACTTGTCCAATAGACATTGTTTAAAGTAATGGGTAATGCATTACTTTTACATTGCTATTTTCACAACTCTGCATGTAATTCAGAAGCATATCGTACAATTACTTGTAATTGATGCTTAAGGTAATTCAATTACCTATTATCGATGCTCGAAAAACTTGATGTAATTAAAAATACAGAAGCGCTTGAAACGTTTCAATGTTACACTCTAAGGATGGTTTTTACTGTGACACGTCAAAACTTTGAAACAAATTTGATTCAGCAAAATCATTGCAATTGCATACATCACGATTTTTTTTGTCGAATCGTTTTCAAGATATCGATTTTTCAAAAATTACGTTATTTTTTTTTAACGTCCATAACTTTGCTAAAAATGGGCCAAGTGGAACGTTTTTTTTTCACAAGTTTTGTTTTTAAGTGTACTTTTGATAAAAAAAAATATCGAAACAAAATTTCAAACCGTATTTCTTTAAGATTTTCAAGTTTTAAATATTAAATTGTTGATTTACAAAAAATACGTAATGATCATTTATTATTTAAATTGTACAAGATTGTCATATCTTCAATATTAGATGCTAATTCAAATATATTTCAACGTGATTCAATTTTTTCATGGAGTAAAAACTTTCGAAATAGTTCGAATTAATGAGATAACGATGGGATCTATTTTTTTTCGATTTTTCGAACCGTATTCCTATAAGATATTTAAGTTATAAAGCGTAACGCAATTTCTGAAAAATCGATATTTTGAAAACGCTTCGACAAAGAAAAATTGAAAAAAATTATGGAGATTTCTTTCAATCGATACGGCAACATAAAAAATCTGAAAAAAATCGGAGATGTAAAAGCTAAATGGTGTCCGATTTTCCGGGGAATGCCCCATATACAGTATACAAATACTAGTATTTGAATATTTTTGAGCAAAAACGTTTATGAAATTATTGGAACCCGAAAACAATCCAATTCACGTAATTCAATTACATCCTCGTAATTAAAATACAATATCGTCCATTAATTACTGCGGTATAATCAAATTACATGAAGGTAATTAAATTATATTGAACAACTATTTTTTCGGGCATTATTTCGATTTTGATGCTAATTACATCCCGCATTGTAATGGAATTCTGTTCTCAATACAATGCTGAAAATAATTACCATCAAAATTCAAATTCCATTACAATGCTCAAAATATTTCATCATCAATTAATTTCAATTACAAATTTGCCCAACCCTGCATAATAATAGTAGTAGATTCCGCGTGGGGACAAATTTGTCCCCTAGTTCACCGTAGTAAGCGAGTCGAGGTACAAATTTGTCCCCTATTCTAACCGTTTCTGAGCTCTGAAATAGTGACAATAGTGATTAGATTTCAAAAAGTAGTGAGAAAATTGAGACTATTTTAAAATAGTGAAAAATAGTGACTCACTGGCAACCATCTTTGTTATTCGCATCCCCGATTCGGGATCTCGATGAAAAACGAGTACTGCAGCTTCCGCCGTTGCTCGTTGGGGTCGGGGATTCCCCCGAATTGATCTCGCTCTCCCTAAAATCCTTATCAGCGATTGGTCGATCGCAAATCAAGGTGTAACATCCGCTGGACCATCTCTGAAGCTCGATGCTCATTTTCGGATCCATATTATCGTCCGGGACGAGATCCAATTCCGTGTAATCCTTGAGCAATCGAAAGGCCTCGATGGATTGAAAGAGACGATAGAAATCCTGCAACGTCTTTGGCAAACTATCGGGCTCGGCGATTTCGTAATTTCTAACGTCCGCCGGACCAACGCGTTTCCACGTTATCGCATCCGAAACAATCTCACCCGAGAGTCTCTCGTAAACGTCGCTTTTCAAAAAATTCGATAAAAATGTGTAGGATTTGAATTCAACGCTCTTCTGTATTTCCTTTATAATATCGGCGAGAAGATAGGAATTTGCTATCCACGCGTCCAACTTCACGATCCGGGTCTTTTCCGGTCTGATGAAGTGGGTTTCGGGCTCGGGACGAGCCTTGCGCTTCGTTATTATTAACGGACCGTGAAACCAACCGTTTATCGTCCATCTTGATTTTTCCGATGACTTGACTTCCGCCACTTGGTGATAAGAGTTATCAACGACTTCGAAGAAGATCAGAGAATTGTATTCCGGTACGAGAGACTCAACGACTCTTCCGGGCAAACCATTTTCGTCCGTATCAAAGAGATCCAAACTACCGCCGTCCTCCAAAGTCCAATTTTTCGAAAGATACAGAATAAACGCGATTCTGCGATCGCCCATATTGTCGTCGTGGCACAAGAGATAATCCGTGTCGTAATAACAAGAGCTGGACATTGAAATTTTTTTGTTAAGCTCGATTCGAGTATTCTTCTCCATCCAAACTGTCAAATCGCTCTGAAAAGTTTCCCACAAACGACGCAGATTTGTACTCTCCGCGTTCGCAAGATCGCTAGTTTGCTCGAATTGATACAGATCGATGCTCTGCCTCCGACTCTTTACGTCGGACAATTCGTTCTTCAATTCGTCCATGAAAGCCTCGTTCTTTATGAAATTCGATATTTTGCATACTCTGAAGGGCTTCGTTATTATACTTATTTCAGGCGCGTCGAGCGATTCGCAGTCGTGCCAATGTTTGGAAAACAAATCTTGAAACTCAGCGCTGTAAATTCTGTCCGATATCGTCGAGTGCTTGAATTTCTTTGTTTCGGGCTCTTCGAGTGCCATAATCTCGGAGAACCGTCGCTCTTTCAACTTTCTCTCGAAAATACCGAAACAAGGTGCGTCGAGGTACGATGCTATATTTCTCCTTCAATCGACAATTTTCATGATATATTGTTTGTGAAATTTCCAATTTTTTTTTTCAAAATTTCATTTTCAGAGACTTCTTTCAAAATTTCGTTTTCGGATACTTTTCTCAAAACTTCGTTTTCAACGACTTTTTTCAAAATTGAATTTTGAATATCCCGCGTTTTTCGAGCATCTAGCAGTAGACTTTCAAGCGGGGGCAATTTTTTTTTTCTGTCAGACTTTTTTCATACTTACGGAGATTTTTGCCGAAAGAAAAAAGTCTTGATTTTGATTTTTTTCCAATTTTTTGAGCTCTCTCTTCGAGCTTGTCAGATCTGAAGGGCGAAAGCTTTTTTTTTTCTCTCCCTCTATCCGGCACTTGTTTGTGCGAAACGTGGGCGCCCACGTGGTCGAATTTCTCGCACACACCGCATGTGAATTCGTCCCTGTTGAGGATAAAACAATACGACAGACGATCGTTCAATTTTGTCATTTCCACACGGTGCGCGCTCACGTTTCAATTTTTTTTCTTCCATTTTAAACACCATCGAGCTCTCTTTTTTCGTACATTTCTCTTACCTTTCGTTATCGCGATATCCCGAGTTTCCTCAAAAAGGGGGACGGTGTGTGCGGAACGATGTCGCGAAACGAGGCAGTTGATCGCCGTTTTTCCCCCACCGCCGTCGTGCGAAACCCTTCCGAAAACGTTGATCTTCCGCTGCGCATGCGCTCGTCGCACGATGAAAAAGGTCTTTTCAGGCCCGTATTGCGCAACATCGTAACCACCAACTTGAGCTTGTATTTCAATGCAAAAAGGTTGGGCTGAAAATTTTAACATATTTGCTCTATTTATATAAATATCGATGATTGTCGACTAGCCCTCGATGTGTATCATGCGTATCGTCTAAAATATGATTGAAAGGAAGTGAATAATGACACTCCTCTATACAACGACGTTTCGATAGTGATTGTTGTAATAATAAATAGTTTCGTACAACGAATGCATCGCGCACCCAAAAAATGCATTCGCATTGAAATTAACGATCTCACTAGCGAACGATGAAAGAAAAGCGATTCTTGAAAGTCAAATTTCGCGCGCTGGAGCGATTAGTCTCGCCGGTTGACGCCAGAGGCGCGCAGATCGCTGGCAATTGCCAGAGGCCAATATGGCCGCCGCGCGTTTCCCACGTTTGACGGTTTTGGCCTGTAAACGAAAAATTCGGGACAACACGCACACGCACACATACACGCGCGCGCGCGGTCACACCCCACTGTGCAAAATCATCGGGAGTTTTAATCGTATCTGAGAGAAAAATAAATAAATATACAAAGCGAGTTTTGCGTCGATTCGAACGATTAAAAAAAGAAGTCTCGCGAGTGTTGAGAAGTTTCGTGATTCGATTTTACACCATTAGTTCTCGGACATAACGCGACCGACGAGATCGACGTTTGGTGAGTAACGATCCTGTTTTTCTCCTCTCAGAGGTCGAAGAAAACATCGTCTTCGGCGGTTATTCGACCCTTTAATCTTTTAGGTCTTGTCTGTGACCGTTATTTTTTTATAACCTCTTTCATTCGCACCTTTTTTCTTCAATTATTCGACTATTCCTTGTATCTCTTCGCTCCTTCCGGTTTTATAACCTTTTTCCATATTTCTTCGTTATCCTTTTACGTGTATATATATTTCGTGTGCATGTTTGAATAGAGGAGGAGGAGGAGGAAAAGTGTAGATTATTTAGTAGTCAACGGATACATAGGCCGATATGTTTATATGTATATGTAGATACAACGATTTCTCTCCCGACCAGTTTTAGCCTCGTAAAAAGTACCGATAATTCGAAACTTGGTGAAACTCGGCACGAACGATTTTCGCTCTATCATTGATCGAATCGACTGTATTTTCTCGGTTTTAATATTCATCGATATATTCTAAATTGGCAATCCCCCACTATCAGGTAACATTCCTCTCTGCTTTTTTTTTTGCGCCGATGCGCACAATTCACCGGAAGTGAATAAATCACCTGTTCCTGTCAGTCCTGTCGGTGCTCGGTACGGACATAACCGGGATAAGGTTTCGAATGCTCATAACTGGACTAGAATTCCACGAAGATGCTGTTTTAAGAATAATTGATATGCCGCAGCGAAACTTGTTAAATAATTAATCCAATAATCGATAAATATTGAGAAATGAATGTCGAGTTCTAGCAGAATATTCAAATTTTTTAAGGTTGCATTTGTCGATTTTTCGTCCAGTTATGAGCGTTCGAAAGTTCGAGTCCATTAAAAAGTTCCAATGTTTGACTAAAATGCATTTTATTAAGAATCTGCTACGATAATTGATAAATCTTGAGAATTGAATGTCGAGTTCCAGCAGAATATTTCAATTTTTCGTCAAAAGACGGCATTTGTCGATTCTTCGTCCAGTTATGAGCGTTCGAAAGTTCGAGTCCATTAAAAAGTTCCAAAGTTTTACTAAAATGCATTTTATTAAGAATCTGCTACGATAATTGATAAATCTTGAGAATTGAATGTCGAGTTCCAGCAGAATATTTCAATTTTTCGTCAAAAGACGGCATTTGTCGATTCTTCGTCCAGTTATGAGCGTTCGAAAGTTCAAGTCCATTAAAAAGTTCCAAAGTTTGACTAAAATGTATTTTGTTAAGAACCTGTCTACAATAATTGATAAATCTTGAGAATTAAATGTCGAGTTCCAGCAGAATATTTCAATTTTTCGTCCAAAGATGGCATTTGTCGATTTTTCGTTCAGTTATGAACATTCGAAAGTTCGAGTCCATTAAAAAGTTCCAAAGTTTGACTAAAATGTATTTTGTTAAGGATCTGTCTACGATAATTGATAAATCTTGAGAATTAAATGTCGAGTTCAAGCAGAATATTTCAATTTTTCGTCAAAAGATGGCATTTGTCGATTTTTCGTCCAGTTATGAGCGTTCGAAAGTTCGAGTCCATTGGAAAGTTCCAAAGTTTGACTAAAATGTATTTTGTTAAGAATCTGTCTACGATAATTGATAAATCTTGAGAATTAAATGTCGAGTTCCAGCAGAATATTTCAATTTTTCGTCCAAAGATGGCATTTGTCGATTTTTCGTTCAGTTATGAACATTCGAAAGTTCGAGTCCTATAAAGTTCCAAAGTTTGACTAAAATGTATTTTGTTAAGAATCTGTCTACGATAATTGATAAATCTTGAGAATTAAATGTCGAGTTCCAGCAGAATACTTCAATTTTTCGTCAAAAGATGGCATTTGTCGATTTTTCGTCCAGTTATGAGCGTTCGAAAGTTCGAGTCCATTAAAAAGTTCCAAAGTTTGACCAAAGTGTACTTTCTTCAGAATCTGTCTACGATAATTGATAAATCTTGGGAATTGAATGTCGAGTTTATTGAAAATCTTGGAAATTTGGAAATTTTAGAAATGGATGAATAATAGAACGTGAAAGGTAGGAGTAAGTTGGCTGTAGATTCTCGCGATGAGCAAGAAAGGAAGAAGAAGAAGAAGAGAAGGAAGAATAAAAGAACGAGGATGACGATAAAAAGGAGAAGGTGGGCGACGTTATGATACGACGACGAGGAGGAGGTTGGCGGTCGGTGAGTGAGTCTATCGACCGGCGTGATCGTGTCGACCTTGAACGGTACTTTCTTCGCGCCCTAGTCCGAGGTTTCCTCACGTCCGTTATAAACGTACATATATATTTGTATATATATGTTAGACTGCTTAAAAAAAAAAATCTTAAACCATACAGAGTTCCGTCCGTTGCATAGAAAAATTATTATCTCCCTCAAACCGTTAGATTTGAATTTCTTGCGTGTCGATCAAATGGAGAACACAAAAGCTCAATGAGTCACGGGTTAAAAAAATCCCACGGCGATTTCCTTTCTCGAGGTTCAATGTTATGTCGTAAAGTATGGTTTCATGAAGTAGGAGATGGAAAAAAAAAGGTTTTTTCTTTTTTTTTTAGGCAGTAATATATATGGGGCATTCCACACCGATTCGACCTGGGTCTGACCCTTCACCTCTATTTTATTCAAATTGTGAGTGAAGCATTGAAGATTCTCTATACGGTATATTTTAACATCCTCATAGTTATTTCATCGACAAGATTCAATCGAAAGTACGAATACAAAAGCGCAGATTTGTTCCTCATCGATTTGGATTTTAATCTAATCTTTTTCTTTATCACTGCGGTCATTCAAAAGTCGATCAAGGATAATTTGTCCTCGATGAACGGCTTTCGCATCTTAAAATGGTCTCATTTTTCTTTATCTTCTCTTCAATTTCTCAATTGCATAATTTTCAACATGGAGAAATATTCTTCGCAGAGATTTGCATCAAATTGTGAGTGAGGCATCGAAGATTCTCTACATGGGATATTTCAACATCCTCATAGTTATTTCTTCGACAAGGTTCAATTGAAAGTATCAATACTAGAGCGCAGACTTGTTCCTCGTCAATTTTGGATTTTAATATAATTTTTTTCTCCATCGCAGAGGTCATTCAAAAGTCAATCAAGGATAATTTATCCTCGATGAACGTCTTTCGCATCTTAAAATGGTCTCTTTTTTTTTTCTCTTCTCTTCAATTTCCCAATTACATTATTTTCAACATGAAGAAATATTCTTCGCAGAGATTTTCATCAAATTGTGAGTGAAGCATCGAAGATTCTCTATACGGGATATTTCAACGTCCTAATAGTTACTTCTTTGACAAGATTCAATTGAAAGTATCAATACTAGAGCGCAGACTAGTTCCTCATCAATTTTGGATTTTAATCTAATTTTTTTCTCCATCGCAGAGGTCATTTAAAAATCAATCAAGGATAATTTATCCTCGATGAATGTCTTTCGCATCTTAAAATGGTCTCTTTTTTTTTATCTTCTCTTCAATTTCTCAATTACATAATTTTCAATATGAAGAAATATTCTTCGCAGAGATTTTCATCAAATTGTGAGTGAAGCATCGAAGATTCTCTACACGGGATATTTGAACATCCTCATAGTTATTTCTTCAAAAAGATTCAATCGAAAGTACGAATACAAGAGCGCAGACTTGTTCCTCATCGATTTGGATTTTAATCTAATCTTTTTCTTTATCGCTGCGATCACTCAAAAGTCGATCAAGGATAATTTCTCCTCGATGAATGTCTTTCGCATAAAATGCTCTAATTTTTCTTGTCTTCTCTTGAATTTCTCAATTGTAAATAATTACAATGCTCAATCGTTTCCTCTATCCCTCGCATTCCTTCTCTCCGTGGAAGCTTATCCGGAACATGTAACAGGTTTCTTCTCCCCTCCATCGCACCTTCTCTGCAAACCTTCCGGCTTTTTTAACGGTGCAACGGAGATTGCAATTAATTGCGCACTACATAAAGTGTAAACGTGTTACTCGAATCTTGCGTGGGTGAAAAAAAAGGAACTCGGAGAGGGAGAGAAGGAAGAAAAAATCGTATGGGGGATTCGAGATTGCATTGCAAATCGCCGTGGGGCTTTTTCCTTTTTCGGAAATCCGGTTAACGATGCCCGACTGGCCTACGTAGGCGATTCGAGCCACGAGTTTTATCGTTCGGTCGAGCCAAATCGGTGGAACGATTTCCGACGGAGAGTGCGAAAAGATTTTCTATCACACTTCTTTTTTTATTTTTTTATTTTTTTATATTTTTTTTTCTTCTCCACTCGTTGACGAGATTCGCTTTTTTTTGCAGCTTTCCAACTAGAGCCCCCTTTAATTAATGGCCAATTTTTTCTGTGCGAGGACTTTTGTGCATTGCGAGGAAAAAGTGGAAAAAGTTTCTTCACCATCTCAAGGACACTTGGATGGAGAATAGGAATAATGATAATGATAATTGAGTGATATCCCACGCACAATTTGGCTCTGTTTCGCCCGTTCGTTGTCTTCGAGACTCTTTTCGAGTGCGAGATACGCAAATGAGTCATTCCATGCCAAATCGACCACTCTTAACCCCTCTCGATTTGGCTGAATTTTTTTTATCGTTTTCTACACTATCGAAAATATTTTTCAGAATTTTTTCAAATTTTTTTACCCAACCGATGAAAAGTTATGAATTTTTCAAAAAAATTGGATTTTTATTTTTCAAATATCTATAACTTTTTGAAAAATTGAATTATCGGGACGGGTTTTCTTTTTGAAATTTTTGTTTTTAAATGTACTTTTCAGAAAAAAAATAGAACAAAATTATTCGGACCGGTCTTCAACGTTGTTTTTTGAATTTTCGAAAAAAAAACCAAAATTTCTCGATCATCGCCAATTGTAATTTTTTTCTTTTAATCGAAACTGACATTTTCTGCAAATTCTGCAAATTTTTTGTTTAATTACCCAAAAAGCATAGTTTATTAAATAATTTTATATACAATAGCTATAATTCCATCACAAATTAACCATTTAACAAATTTTAAAGGCTTGTTGTTTTTCCAAAAATGAACTAAATAACAATTTTTCTTTTCATTTCCTTTATTTTTAAATGTAGTTAAAAAAAGAGTATACAAAAATTATTCGGAACGGTCTTCTATTTTTTTTCTTACTTTTTCGAAAAACTTTGCAATTCTTTCTATGATTACCATTTTAAATTTCATTTATTATTATTATTTTTTAACTCTGAGGTTCGCTCAACATCTTAAAAAATCCCTAGAATCGTATTATCAGAAATAAGTTGAGTTAAAAAAAATAATTTTTTTAAATTGAAACAAAAAATAGAAAACGAAAAGTCCCCACTCTGAAAATTTCAGAGAATTTAAAGAAAATGTCAAAGTTTCTATAAAAAAAAAAGAAAAAAAAATTAAAAATGGCGATCATCGAGAAATTTTCGTTTTGTTCCGAAAATAAAAAATAAAAAACGTTGAAGATCGGTCTAAATAAATTATTATTATTTTTTCTGAAAAGTTCATTTAAAAACAAAAATTTTGAAAAAAAGAACGTCCCGATAGGTGAACATTTGAAAAAGTTATAGATATTTGAAAAATAAAAAGCCATTTTTTTTTTAAATCATAACTTATCGGTTGGGTAAAAAAATTTGAAAAAATTCTGAAAAATGTTTTTGATAGAGTAGAAAAAGATACAAAAGTTTCAGTCATATCGAAAGGGTTAAAAGTTGTCGATTTGACATGGAATGCTCCATATACAAAATCCCCGGTCTCTTCTTGCCCTTTCTGTGCCCTATTCGTGACTCCACTCCTCAAGAAACTCGTTATTATCTCTATTGTTGTTGTTACCATCGTTATTATTTCTCTTCATCATTCCTCCCTTCGTATGTTGAATAGAAAAAAAAACGACAGTCATCAACTTCCGGTTTTGCCATGTCATGCATTTTCCGTTTTTTTTCTCTTATTCCCTTCTCTCATAATAATCGTACTCGAATAAACTGACAATTTACTCGCATATCTCGGTTCTGAATTAAAGCCGTCGTTTCATCCGACATTATCGTGGGACAAATTCTTTCCAACAAACCGGACTCTTTTTTGCCATTTTTGCATTTCATTTTTTGTTCTCTCTGTGCAACAATGGAAAATCATTTCAAAATTGTAAACAATTTTGTTTACTATAAATGGTTAAATCAATGATTGGATCATGAAAAAAAATGTTATAAAAGTAATTCAGAATTTTTCAGATTTTTATGACGTTTTTTTCTTAGAAAAAACATTAGTAGGACTTTAACGACCCAGAGTACAGACGGTTTAAAAAAATTAAATATACAGAGAGTTGAAATTTTTTTGTATTTTTTTTCGGAAAGTACATTGAAAGACAAAAATTTCGGAAAAAAGTCCCAATCAGTCAATTTTTGAAGAAGTTATAGCTCTTCGAAAAAAAAAAAAAATTGGGTTGGGTAAAAAAATTTGATAATTTCCTGAACAATGCTTTCAATGGGGTAGAAAAGGGGAAAAAAACCAGCCAAATCGAAAGGGGTCGGGTTCAGAAGTGGTCGACTTGACATGGAATGACCCATAGGTCATCTTTAAACACATTTATAGTGCGATAGTGAGTTACAAAATGTTTATTAGCTAAACGAAAAATCCGAAATCGAGATGGGTCGGGTTCAAATGTGGTCAATTTTACATGGAACGACCCATAGGTCATCCTTAAACACATTTATAGTATGGTAGTGAGTTACAAAATGTTTATTAGCTAAACGAAAAATCCGAAATCGAGATGGGTTGGGTTCAAATGTGGTCAATTTTACATGGAACGACCCATAGGTAATCCTTAAACACATTTATAGTATGGTAGTGAGTTACAAAATGTTTATTAGCTAAACGAAAAATCCGAAATCGAGATGGGTCGGGTTCAAATGTGGTCAATTTTACATGGAACGACCCATAGGTCATCCTTAAACACATTTATAGTATGGTAGTGAGTTACAAAATGTTTATTAGCTAAACGAAAAATCCGAAATCGAGATGGGTCGGGTTCAAATGTGGTCAATTTTACATGGAACGACCCATAGGCCCCATCCTTCAACACGCGTTTATAGTGCGATAGTGTGTTAAAAAATGTTTATCAACGAATCCAGAAATCCGGGTTTACGCGGCTTAGACCCTAGTTCAAGTCACATTTGCGTTTATATATAGCAGAAAGAGAAAGAGGCGCGCCGGAGGTTCGTCCCCGTCGGTGTCACTTACCCCGGGTGACCCTGCCTCGCCTCCCCAGGCCATTTTTCCTCCACCGACGAAGACAGTGAGTGAAAATCGATTTTCCCTCGCAAGGGAAATCCCTTCCCCCTGTGATCAGCAAAACTGGGCCCTTTGTCCATTTCCCGGGCACTTCCGGTTTCGATACTAATTTGAGGAAGGAATTTTAAGGACCTATTTTCCAATCGTTTTCCACGACTCGGGCAATTCGCCCAATTTCGAGCGATTCCAATGCACAGAGACGATAATAAGCTCAAAGATGTTGCCCCGTCGTGAGAGGCCTCTTGAACGACATTTTCCTACCGAGGGTTCCAAAAATATATTCTCTCGAAGTCAGAGAAGAGAAGGAGGCGGAGTAGGAAGAGGACCAAAAGAGAAGAAAAAGGGAGATGAGACGACGGGAATGCTGCTCTCGGGGATCTTCGAAGCCACTCTTCTTCAAGTACTCGGTTCAATCAGAGAGAGCAACAATTTTAGTCATCCACCTTCTTTGTTCTTATTCTTCCTCCTCCTTCTCGTCTCCGGAGACTCAATTTTGTTCGAAGTGTCATTCTCGTCGTTTTTCATCTCCCGTCCATTCACCAGAAGAATTCATTGGGGGAAATCACTTCCCAGTGAAGAGAAAAGCGATCTTGTTGCTTTTGTTTTTTTTGAGTGAAGTTTGTTGATCGGTTCGATGATGAGGAAAAGAAACAAAGGCAGATAGAATCGTTTGACCTTTCTTCCGGATTTCCTCGAATTTATTGTGAATCGAGGGAAACGAATAGATCAAGAGATGCCCTTAAAAATCGAGAGCGGAACTTACACGGTGAATCCTGTGACGAGCAAAAAGAGCGTAGCCACGAAATTCTTTCTCTGGAAACATTGGCGCTCGAGGTACATTGTTTGAAAGAGATAAATAAATAAATAACCCTCCTCTTAGATAATTAAGGATGTTGAGTCCGTCCCTTCCAAGAGTTTGGCACTTCTAATTTTACTGAATTTTATCGGGATCGATAAAAACTTAAATTCGTATCTTAACACTGTTTATGTGAAATTGTGCATTTGTGCCTATTAATGATCGAAAATTCTTATTAATGTATCACACCAAGTTTTAACAATGTTTTCACAAGCGAGGATTAACTTTTGGATGTTTTGTGCAAACTTGACAACGCTAAAATCTCGATAGTGGAAACTGTTCATTCTAAAAAAAAATTGATTATTTTAAATCGCAACTATAAAAACATAACATGAAATGACTTTGAACGAGAACGAAAATGAGTATTTGAATTTCCCGCTACTTTCGCTCTATGCAACGTTGCCGCTATGTTCTTGTTTCTTGCTGTGAAATACACGTACTTGGTCTTTATTATTTATTTTCTGGAACACGAGCTTCCGAAATGTGTTGAAAAAATTACACAATGCTTCTTATATGTTTTTCCTCGAGTGTGATTTTTTTTGTATTTTTGGCATCATTTTTTATAATAAGAAAAAATAAATAAAAAAAACTTATAGGTGTCAGTGTATATTAACTTGACAGTGTAATACTGTAATAGTGTAACACTGTAATAATGCAACACTGTAATAGTGCAACATTGTAATAGTGGAACGTTGTAATAGTGCAACACTTTAATAGCGCAACACTGTAATAGTGTAACACTGTAATGGCGTAACACTGTAACCATGTAACACTGTACAGTGTAACACTGTAATAGTGCAACACTGTAACCGTGTAACACTGTAATAGGGTAACACTGTAATAGTGCAACACTGTAATAGGGTAACACTGTAATCGTGTAACACTGTTCAGTGCAACACTGTAATAGTGTAACAATGTACAGTGCAACACTGTAATCGTGTAACACTAACCGTGTAACACTGTACAGTGCAACACTGCAACACTATAACCGTGTAACACTGCAACACTGTAATAGTGTAACGCTGTAACCGTGTAACACTGTAATAGTGTAACACTGTAACAGTGTAACACTGACAGTGTATATTGAGTTAATACAAACGAAAAGTAATAATTACAAAGTTACTTCAGTTTCCATAAGACTGCGTGCAATTTGTTAATTCTAATTTTTCAGTACCCAGTTTCCTAATTGTCGTGAAATTTTTACACAACCCTTAAAATGTTTTACATAATGACTTATGAAATTTTTAATATTTTACCATCATTTTCAATTTTGGACACAACATCCTTAAATACAAAAAAAAGTGTGAGTTTTGGTTTGAAGAGTTTCTTCTTGTTTTTCTTCCTAGCTCGTTCAATGACTCCTCGTTTTGTCTGAACTAACCGGCTTACCTCTCGGTTAATCTTCCTCGTCGTCGTCGTCGTCGTCGTCGTCGTCGTCGTCTCTCTCCCCTTAAAACGGAACATAGTTGCCCCGAAACGGAACTCTAGTGCCGAGACACATCTATTTATAAATGTAGTGCCGGCTTTGTAGAACGTTCGTGAATGTACAGAGAAAATTTCCATCTTAAAAGTGAGAAAAGGGTTTTGCCGAATAAGAATGGTGAATCCGGCCTCCATCGAATTTTGTGGCGCCGATTTTGTCCAAAGTTCCTAACTTGAAAAAAACAATTTTGTGCAAAATCTACGTCGATCTTTCTTTCTGCTAAAAAAGTGATCTTTTCGATTCTTGCAGTTTTTTAATAACGAGAGACGACCGAAAAATCTGACAAAATTCTGAAGAATCAGAAACATGTCAATGTTGATGGAAATTTTTTGTCTTTTTTTTTAAATGCTAAATTCTATTTTTTAAATTCTAAAAAATCGGAAACATGTCAATGTTAATAGAATTTTTTTTTTCTTTTTTAAATGCTAAATGCTATTTTTAATCATCGAATCTTCCTCTAAAAACATTATTATGTGGCGAAAGTTATAGCTATTTTAAAAAAAGCCTTGTTTTTGGGTCGGGTAAAAAAATTTGAAAATTTCCTGAAAAGTGTTCTTAATGGGGTAGAAAAGGAAAACAAAATTTCAGCCAAATCGAAACGGGGTCGGGTTCAAAAGTGGTCGATTTGACATGGAATGCCCCATATGGATTTCCAATGAAAGATGAGAAATTTTGTCGTTTTTATTTTTTTTTTTTCAACGTTTCGCAGAGTTTTGGGACTTTTTTTTAAATGTAGGGAATGAAGCGTAAAATCATGTCAATTTTTGTCATAATAGTAGAAAATTGCTTCGCTACTAAATAATATTTTTAAACAAAAATGCAATGATTAAAAATAAAGTTGAGCATTAAAAAAAAAATCCGAATTTTTTAAAGATTTTTCGGTCGCTTCCTGATATTTAAAAACTGCGAAAATCGAAAAAAAAAATTTCTTTTAGCAGGCATCGATGTAAAAAACTGTAATTTTGCACAAAATTTTTTTTTTTTTAGTTTTGTTTCTTAAAATAACATTTTCGACGATCAAAAAGTCACATTTATTCCCCTAATTCACATTTATTCCCCTAATTCAACCTGAACGAGACTTTATGTGCCTTAAGCTTCCTCAAGCACGTTATCTGGTATTTATAGTCGCTAATTGTTATTAAAATATCGTAGAACCCGTCTCCCCCCCCCCCCCCCCCCGAAACAATTTTATAATTTATCCTCGTTATGCGCACAATGAATCCCCCCTTAATTGTCCTCACAGTGCACTTTTTTCATATTTTCGCCCCACACGTTTTGTCGTCACTTGCGATTTTTCGTCGCAGCTTATCTCGTTCAATAAAATGTGTCAATCTAAACAAATTGCAGTCAATAAAAAAACTCTGCAATAATGCACAAAAAAAACCTGAGTGTCCGATATTGGCTTCACTAATAAAATAACTCGAATCTTTCAAAATTTGCAAAATAAACATTGCAAAAATAATGTACAAAAGCATATCCTTCATCAATCGTCGAATCCACACGATTTCGCTTTGCACGCTGAAAAAAAAAAAACACCCCATTCTTTGTCTCAAATTAACGAGCACGCGCGCAATTAATTAACGAGCACAGATTTGAGAAAAAAACGCTACTGAGAAAATCCACGTTTGTGATAGCTTGAAAAAAAAAATTAGCACTGCCGGAAAGAAATGCACTAGCAAAAAAAAAAGAGATTTGTCAATTTTGAAAAATTTGGTGAAGAGAACAAAAAACCACCCTCGAAAAATGTGACAGTGTCCACGAGGGTTGCTCGGAGAAGGAGACAGTGAGGTCGGATCGGTTGGACGAGGACAAGAGGATACTTCTGATTACGGAAATACGACGTAGACGTCCTCGTCGAGGTCCCGGTCACGGCGAGGTGGCGGGCCTTGAGGAGAACGACCCTAACATCGGGACGTCGATCGAATTGCCGTCAGACAACGATTTTAGACTGCAAAATCGTCGTCGAACGCGGCCCGTTACATTGGCCGTTCAACCCCTTAATTATCATCGTCTTGATCCGGAAACGACGACGGCGACGAATCACGACGACGACGAAAACGACGACGAAGACGAAGACGGATTTGTCGCGACGAGAAAAACCGTCAAGAAGCATCCTAATATGACGAGCCAGGAGAGCATCGGCAATTGCAGCCTCGACGTCGATCATTCGGCATCCGACCGCTCAGGTTGGAATAAAAAACAAAAAAACAAAAAAAATCGCGTTGCTCGAAGGATCTAGAAAGAGAATTGGCGAGAGAAAGTGGCGATGAATGAGACTGAGAAAAACTAACATTAGGCCAGATGCAGAGTTGTGAAAATAGTAATGTAAAGGTAATGCATTGCCCATTACTTTGAACAATGTGTATTTGATTCATTACAAATGTAACGTGTAATGAATGAATGTTCCATTAACAATTGAAAATAGTAATGCGTAATGGATGCGTGTTCCGTTACAAATAATAAAAGTAATGTGTAATTTATGGATGTTCCATTACGAAAAATAAAAGTAATGTGTAATGGATGCGTGTGCCATTACAAAAAAAAAATAACGTATAATGAATGAGTGTCCCATTACAAATTACAATTGAGAAAAAAGTAATTTGTAGTGGAGAATATTCCACTACAAATTAGTGTGTTTCTACCACAATTTAGAGCTGTTACTATTTTGCTCAAAGGTTGGTCTATTAATTTTTTAATGAAAATAATTTGTGCGTATCAAGTTTTGGTTAATTTTACTATTGTAGAGGTAAATGTAAAAATTGCAATTCAAAAAGAACTTGTAGGTGTCAGTGTTTATTAACCCAATATGCACTGTCAGTGTTGGTATTACACTGTTACAGTGTTACACTGGCAAGTTAATATACACTGACAGTGTATATTAAGTTGATACATAAACACTGTAAAAATTTCAACTTATTATACACTGTCAGTGTTGGTGTTACACTGTTACAGTGTTACACGCCAAGTTAATATACACTGTTACACTGTCAAGTTGATATATACTGACAGTGTATATTAACTTATATATGTGTATATTAACTTAGTATACACTGTCAGTGTTAGTCTTACAGTGTTACACTGCAAAGTTAATATACACTGTAAAAATTGCAATTCTCAAACTTATAGGTGTCAATGTATATTAACTTGACAGTGTAACACTGTAACAGTGTAATACTAACACTGACAGTGTATATTAAGTTAATATACACTGACACCTACAAGTTTTTCTTCAATTGTAATTTTTACAAGAATGTAAAAATGACTCCAAAAAATCACTGTTCATACATTTACCACTACGATAATAAAGTTAACAAAACTTTAACTTTTTTTTCAATTGTAATTTGTAATAGAACACTCATCCATTACACATTACTTTTTTTTTGTAATGGAACATTCATTACACATTACTTTTGTATCTTGTAATTGTACACTTGTTCATTTCACATTAGGCCGGTGTAATGGGTACTGAATACCGTAATGCATTATTTACAACTCTGGCCAGAGGGATGAGACGAGAACAACATTGTTTGATAAATTTGTTTCCATACAATAGTTGCAATTAATTGTGAAGAAAATTTGAATTTTGAATCATTGTTAAAATGATGAAATTTCGGAGATTCGATTGTCCTCGTTGATCTCTCATACATACATTTCCCAAATTACCGTCCTAGATAATTTAGTTCCCCTTAAGAGAGAGAGAGGTAAAATTGTCCGTTTGACTGGAAGCAGAATCGAATTCGTGAATTTACGTTAAAAGTGTGTGAATGAACCTGCGCTAACTGCGAAAGGCCTTAATTTCTTCTCTTTCGAGGGGAGGAGAGTGCTCCGCTATGAAAAATTCAAGATAAAGTATCAGGTTTCCATTTTGATTGTTAAAATTTCCATAATATTTAAACTCCTCACCTCGAGGAGATGAATTTCGAGAATTTTTATCTCTGCGAATAATTATCCTCGAAATTTGATTTTATGATCATTCAACGAGTCGCCGATACGACAATGAAGAAATTTTTTGAAATAATCACAACTCGTTTTCTTGGGTATTTTTCAGAAACGACCGTGGACTCGGTGTCGGAGAGGACTCTTCACAGTTTAAATTTTTCGTCAAACGGACCTTCGCAAACGCCAAAGGACAATCGTTCGGATTGCAGCAACGATACACTGCAGAAGCAGGAATCAAATCGAGGACCCGTTGTACATGTTGATTGCGTTAATGGGGAAAATAGCAATGCCGAAAGTGAACAGCTGACGGCAGCTAAGAAGCCGAGCTATTTGGGCTTAGCGTGCAGCATCAGTGGCTATTCCGGTATCACGAGATACGACAGTAAACTGAGGGAGGGTTTTCGTTCGAGGGACAGCAGTCCTGGCTCGAGGCTCATAACGAGGGATACCAGTCCAGCGGGATTCAGGTGAGAGATACACTTTTATTTTTATTCATTAAAATTAATTTAATAACAATATATTTTGAATTTAAATAATTACATTTTTTTCAATTCCGAATTGTAAATTATTTTTATATTACATTACACTGCATAATATGAAATGGACAAGTGTACCATTACAGAATACAAAAGTAATGTGTAATGGATGCATGTACCATTACAAATAAAAAAAGTACTATGTAATAGATGAATGCTCCATTACAAATTACAATTGAAAAAAAAAGTAATTTGTAGTGCAGAATATTCCATTACAAATAAAAAAGTAATGTGTAATGTATGCATGTTCCATTACAAATAATAGAAGTAATACGTAATGGATGCATGTGCCATTACAAATATCTAAGTAATGTGTAACGTATGCATGCGCCATTACAGATAAAAAAGTAATGTGTAATGGATGCATGTGCCATTACAGATAAAAAAGTAATGTGTAATGGATGCATGTGCCATTACAAATAAAAAAGTAATGTGTAATGTATGCATGTTCCATTACAAATAATAAAAGTAATGTGTAATGGATACATGTGCCATTACAAATAAAAAAAAGTAATGTGTAATGGATGCATGTGCCATTACAGATAAAAAAGTAATGTGTAATGGATGCTTGTGCCATTACAAATAAAAAAATTATTTTATTTCGCTCACTAAAAGTTCATCCACAATTATCACAAATGATCCAGACAGTTCATCGTTAAATATGAAGTACGAAAATGTACTCAACCCCAAAAATTATCCAACTTTATATTGAACTTGCTTTTACACACTGTTACCCATAATTATAAGCAATCTAATAAAAGTTACAAGTAACTGTTACACAATTTGCCGCTCTATTGAATCCCTAAATAATGTGAATGTTCTTTTTTTTAACTTTATGGATCATTTGTGATAATTGTGGATTAACTTTTAGTGAGCAAACTAAAATAATGAGACAGCAATGTGCAAGTTTCTAATACGAGCACGGCAATTTTTCTATTTTTAATAGAATATTCTCCACTGCAAATTACTTTTTTTTTTCTTTAAATTGTAATTTGTAATAGAACGTGCATACATTACACATTACTTTTTTATTTGTAATGGAACACGCATCCATTACACATTACTTTTTTTATTTGTAATGGCACATGCATCCATTACACATTACTTTTTTATTTGTAACGGGGCATGCATCCATTAGATATTACTTTTTTTATTTGTAATGGAACATGCATACATTACACATTACTTTTTTTATTTGTAATGAAACACGCATTCGTTACACATTACTTTTTCATTTGTAATGGCACATGCATCCATTACACATTACTTTTTTATTTGTAATGGCACATGCATCCATTACACATTACTTTTTTTAATTGTAATGAAAGACGCATCCATTACACATAACTATTTTCACAACTCTGTTTTCATCTATATGAATTGTTTTCTTCCCTCGTCGATCGCAGGTCGAGCGAGAATCTCGGCGTATCGGGACTAAGTCATCCAACGAAGAGTCAGTCGATTTCACCGTTAGCGATGGATCGTCAGAATGGTTTCAGCAACGGTTCGAAAGAGTGTAAAATCGAGAGTTTCGTCGAGAAACGAAGCACGATCAATTCGTGCCAGGATTATTCCGAAATTGACAGGGCGCAGTCGATGCACACGAATTTCGCCGATATCAGTCCAATACGAGCGACATCACCGATGAAACGCAACGTCGGAGCACTGCAAATAACGTCGTGCAGTCGCGAGACGAAAAGTTACACCTCGAGCATATCGGTCTCGTCACCGAGAACCGGACACACCGGTGATTATAAATTTTTCGCACATTTTTGCTTCCTCATAAAGGAAGCTTTTATAAGAGTTTTCAATTTTTGAGGAGTTATAGCCATTTGAAAAAAGCCACTTTGTTAATGGAAGTGATTTACATTAACCATTAACATTTAATGGTTAATGAAAATAATATACATTAACCATCAATATTTAATGGTTAATGGAAATAATTTACATTAACCATTAATATTTAATGGTTAATGAAAATAATTTAGATTAACCATTAACATTTGATGGTTAATGGAAATAATTTACATTAACTATTTATATTAAATGGTTGATGGAAATAATTCACATTAACCATTAATATTTAATGGTTGATGGAAATAATTTACATTAATCATTAACATTTAATGGTTAATGGAAATAATAGTCAATGGTTATTGAAAGTGTAAATGCGTTAAAAAAAGTAATGCATTATTTGCAACCCTGCCTTATCATAAAAAAAAAAAAAAAACTAATTACCTCTTTGTTGTCCGTAGTTTCGAATACTTCGTTCAGCGAAACGAGTTTTCTCAATGGCTCGTCGTCGTTGGAGCCTCTTGATAATCAAACGTTGAACAATTCGTCGACCAGCGAGAAATCATTCATTCAACAACGAGTCGAGCGTCTTTACGGTCCTGGCGCGCTCGCTCAGGGTTTCTTCTTCAAGCGAGGCTCCATCGGCAGTGTCAACGCGAGTGACAATAGCTTCGGCAAAAACAACACGAGCAGCAGTAACAACAATGACATAAGCGCCGATAATGCCAATACCGAGGAATCATTGAAAAATTTGCCGGTCCTGCGACACTTGAGACCGGAATTTCGTGCTCAGTTGCCTGTCGTCAGTCAACGAAAGCCCACCGATGGCTCGGAACAGCAACTGATCAAACCTTTGCAGAGGTATTTCTGCGATTTTTTTTTTTTTTCATTCTTGCATAATCGGCGTGCGTCAGCTTGAATTTGGCACGGAAAAACTCAAAAAACTCATTGAAAATCTCGTCGAATATTTTTGTTGTTCTGGAAAGGCCATAAAAAAACAAATTTTGAGAAAAAACTTTCAATTTGGATCATTATCAAAGAAGTTATGACCTAAATTCCAAAATAGAGCGGTTTTTTTGTTAATTTAATATCTTTTGAACGGGTAATCAAAAAAAATCTCAAAATTCAACAGGAAGGATCTTTTGATGGGTACTAAAAAATATTAAAAAATTGAGGAAACTGTCCGACTTGGGATGGAACGCCCCATATTGTATCAAAAAAAAATGCAAATTTCACTGTTTGCCCTTTCAGCAAGCGCTGTTGATGGGGAAAACTGTAAAAATTAATGGGAATCTCAGCAGTTTTCACAGATAATTTTTTTTTTCCGTGGGAGATTCATTGAATCGAGGGCAGCATTAATATTGGGTCTCGTTTGATCAACAGGATATCGGTGACGCCGGTGCGCAAAAATGAGGTCAAAATAGTCACGAGCGGCAACGTAGGTTGTAATTCTCGCGAGAACGACGGTGTAAAGTTGAGCGCGAGTGTAACGAGCATACCGGATCAGCAACCTGCAGCACCGGAAGTCGTTCTTCCCGTTATCGAAACAAGCGCAAATTCAACGATCATCGCGACGACTGAAAAAACCGCACAACCGACTGAAAATCCAACGGAGGAAAAGCACGGACATCATTTTATGAGAGTGCGATAAATTTTTCTTTCGCCCTAAAGTATAAATATCAGACAGACTCAAAAAGTTGATATTTTTTTTGGCTTTGAACAAAAAAATCATTTTCCAAATTTCTTCAAAAATCTTCTTCTGAGGAAAAAAAATCATTAAAAAAGTTTTTTTATTCTTTAAAAAACTCTTCTTTAAATTCTTTAAAAAACATATTTTTTTTCTTTTACTCCCCACCCGAAATTTTGTTGTATATGTCTGAAAGAAAATTCCCTGAAAGTGACAGCCCTTGATATTAATATTAAGTACTTTCCCTTCGCGTGATAAGTTTTTCCATCTAAAATACACGTAAATGAAAAACTTTTTTCGTCAAAATTTTACCACTCCGCGGTTTTTTATGATATCACATTGATTTTGGTCGCAATTAACGTAGAATCGAACGATCTTTGAAAGTGTCCCGAACAGCGTAAGTGTAACTTACACTGGTAAGATCGTACGGGTCCCTAAAGTTGATTTTTATCCAAAATTCTCGATTTTTTGCTGTTATCTCCGAAATGATTAACTTAATCGAAAAATCGTGAAGAGAAATTTCGTTGGAAATTTAATTTCCTACAATGAAGGTCCTTTAGACCTAACTGCTAAAATTAATATTTCTTGAGACATTGAACCCTAACTTATTTATGGTATAAAATTTGTTTAGTTTTTCGAACCAAGAGTTTTTAATTGTTGATATTCTATATCATATCACCATATCACATATCATATCATGAGTGGTGATACGATTTGGAATATCAACAATTTGAAATTTTTGGTTCAATAATCCATAAATTTTCATATCACAAATAAGTTAAGTTTCAATATCTCAAGAAATATTGATTTTAGCAAATAGGTCTGAAGGACCTTTTTTGTAGGAAATTAAATTTCCAGACAAATTTTCATCTACATTTTTTCGGTAAAGTTAATCATTTCGGAGATAACAGCGAAAAATGAGAATTGTAGGTAAAAATCAACTTTAGTGACGTCGTACAATCTCCCCAGTGTAAGTTACACTTACGCTGTTGAAGACACTTTCAAAGATCGTTCAATTCTGCGTAAATTGCGACCAAAATCAATGCGATAGCATAAAAAACCGCGGTGTGGTAAAATTTTAAAGAAAAAAGTTCTTGATTTACGTGTATTTTAGATGGAAAAACTTATCACGTGAAGGGAAAGTACATAATATTAATATAAAGGGCTGTAACTTTCAGGGAATTTTCTTTCAGACCTATGCAACTACATTTCGGATGGGGAGTGAAAGAAAAAAAAAAATCGCCCTCATATATATATTATATATATATATATATATATATATAAATTTAGATTATGATTCATCATTTTGAGCACGAATAATTCATGCTTCATTGATGCAAATTCCTTATTTACACGCTAATGAGATGAAAAAAGACAAAAGTTCGTCGCCTCTAAATCTTGAGCGACAGGGTCCATCCTTCGCACAGATTATTTTTTTACGTCGAAGTAGAGTTTGAGATTGTTTGAAGCTGAAAAAAAATATCGAATATTTTGAATCAGTCGAATAAGTATCAATTATTTTGCGAATTGCATTTTTACAAAATGGCTTTTGCAGCTGTTGAATGCCGAGAGAGACAGACTGCTGGTATTGGCCGAATCGGCGGAGACGATGCTTGCGGAGGCAGATCCTGCAACTCTGCCGGAAGAGGCCGAGGGTAAATTGCGCTCGGCAGCTGGAAAAGCGAGACTTCTCGCCAAACAAAAGATGCAACAGTTCGAGGGACTTTGTCACAAAAATATCGTAAGATTTTTGTTTTTATTATTTTTTCAAAATAATATTTTTCATCCAACCTGATACGAGTATTTAATTAATCGCTCTTTCATTTTTTCTCTTTTTTTTTGGACCAATCGCGAAGAGTCAAATTCCTGGTGAAAAATTTCCCACGACGTACGAGGATTTGGCGGGATTCTGGGACATGGTTATGCTTCAGGTCGTCCAGGTCAACGAAATATTCGCGCAAATCGAAAAACTGAAGAATTCACATTGGCAGGAGGTATGCAAGTCGGATATTTCACCCGAAAGATCCTGTTCCCGTCCACGACGAAATATTCGACGAAGGGTGGGGAGAAATCCCGAAGGTCAATTGAAAAAATTGTCCAGCGCTGATTCTCGAATTGCCGACGTTTCAAGCGTGAAAACCGTCGAATCGGCGAAAATTACGGATATATCCGAATTTTCATCTCTCGATAGAGAATCCACGATTTATTCATCGCAAAACGTCGTCATCGTTCAGCGTTGCGTTCCTCTTGTTCCGAAATTTAATTTTCCGAGAAAGGAGACACTCAAAACAATCCCAAATCTTCTCGAGGCTCCGAATGACGAATTGACCCAAAAAATTTGTCCAGCGGCGAATCAATCGCGTTCCAATCGCGGCTGCATTGAAAAACCAAAAAGAACGATTCGTCAGAGAATCATGCACGATCCTGATTTGAAAAAAATTATCGCCCAATTGAGTCAAAAGAGGAGTCGAAAGAAAATTAAAAATGTCACTTTCGACGAATTTCCGCTTGACGAAAAAAATCTTGATGGAAAAGAACCGCTCGACATTCCCAAAGTCGAATATTCGTTCATTGACAAATCCAGTGAAACTGATAACGATTATCTTCGTAAGAAAATAGAGCTATCACGATTTCTCGACGTTTGGTCGAATTTTCGAGCCGAGGAAAGCGCGAGTCCGTGCTCGAGCGTTTCTCGAGCGAGTCAATCGCCGGTTTGGCGAAAATTGAAGAAAAAAGAAGGTCTCGAGGATATGCGAAAGAGAAAAATCACCGATGAAAGAACGAAGGATCACGAAGGTCCAAAAATTGTCTGGAAACTCAGCGATTCGCAGCCTTTTATTCCGCTGAATGAGGAAACGCTCGACGATTTGAGAATCAGCAGGAAAAAAACTCAACGCTGTTACGAAGTTTTGTCGCCAACGGGGACGAGTAAACTCGAACGCATGAAGAATTATGATTTCGGAAGAAGAAAAAGTCTTCGCAGACGAGGAAGAATAATGGAAAAGCGTTCGAACGATTCGGAAAATCTCGAAAATACTCATTATCAAAATTTACAGTCTCACGCTCGTGATTTCATTCCGGAAACGATGAATCGCGATTTTCACGTTCGTTATTTTTTAACACCGCGAATTTTCAATCAAGAGACTTTCGAGAGAATCGCGAAGAAACACGTTATTTCGGCGAAAAGCATTTTTCCCATGGAAATTGAGAGTAACGAATTAACGTGGAAAGAGAGACATTACAAATCTCTTGGAAATGCAAAAATCGTTGCGAAAAATTCAACTTTACGGCGGATCAAGAGATTCTTTACATTTTTACGTTTCAATCGAGCTTTCTGTCGTTTGTCACTTTATATTTATTTTTACGGTATGATGACCATCGTTCTCATTGTACTCAAATTCACAACTTGCAAACAGCGTTACTTCCTCGAAGCGAGATTGGAATAAAGAGTCGCTTTGGGATAAGAAGCTTGAGCGAGGAAAGAGTAACGACAAAAAAAAACATTTCGCTAAAATATTTTATTTCAAAAAGTGGTAAATATTTAGAATCACAGCTTTTCCGAAAATCGACGAGAAAATTTGTTTTTTTGCGATAATCAGCTATATTATGTCACTATTAACGATATTCCGTCTGAGAAGGCTGACATTTTTAATAATTTTGTATTTTTCAATTTTTTTTTTGTATAAACGTTTTGTGCTCGCCTCAAAATGGATATAACTGAAGATCGGTTTGAGCAATTGAGTTTAAATTTGGTATACAACTAGACCATCCATGTCTCTTAACTTAGTGCAATTTTTTTCGAAATCGCAAATTAATTGTCAATTTGGCGGGACTTTTAATTTTTTTGCAAAATTTTTATGAGCATTCTAACTTTCGTAATGTATCACGATACAATTTTTTGGGGAGGTACATTTTATGATAAGGACGATTGCATATGGGAAAAATCACTTAATAGCTTCAGTTAAAAAAAATGTTTTGACATTTTTTAAAAATTCTTGTTAACGCTCAAACATACATTTTTAGAAGTACCGAGCTAAAATTGATATATAAAATTGATTGAGCTAAAAAAATATATATATATATATTGCATATATAAATCAGAGATCGGCAAAGAAAAAATTACGATTTTCCATTTTTCAATTGATGGAAAATCGATAATTGGTAAAGAAATAATATCAATTAATCATAAAATGGGTAATTGGTCTGAAAATATTTTCAATTATTCGAATAATCGGTAATTGGTCGTAAAATAATATCAATTTTTCAGAAAATTGAGTAATTGGTTTGAAAATATTTTCAATTTCCCAGAAAAAAATTAATTATTCATTGAAAATGTGTTTTAAAAAAATTAAGAGTGATATTAGAGATATATAGAAATATATTAGATTCATATCTCTATATATGTCTATTTTTCTCTATATACCTCTATACATCTCTACATATCTCTTATCACCCCGATTTTCAATAAATTGTTAACTTTTTATCTGAAAAATTGATATTTTTTGACCAATTACCGATTATTCGAATAATTGGGAATTTATTTTTTTCCATTAACCATTGTCGGGTAATTAAAAATTTCGATTTCAAAATTATTAATTTTAAAAAAATTGATGATATTTTCCGAAAATGAGCCTAAAAATATCATTACTGCCGATCTCTGATATAAATATTCATATGGAAGGATAATAATTATAACAATAATAAACAATAATAGTTATTGTAATGATCTAATTTCAAGAACATTTTATATCATATAGACAAGGCGATAAAAATCACAAAAATGCAAGATTTTACTGTTTTTAGTATTTATTGGTTTATAAAAAATTAGATAAACAAATTTCATCGTCCCCGATGAAATATCTTTATTAGTAACATACTAAAGTTGATTATCGCGAAAAAAAAAAACCCGTCGATTTTCGGAAAAGTCGTGATTCTAAATATTTACCCAAAAAGTGCATAGCGCGTTTTTTATCGGACGAGTTCAGGACAAAAGAAAGAAGAAAAGCGAAATTTCTTAAAAAAGAAAACGAAAAGTATATCCATAGCCGAGAAAAATAAGTATAAATCCCGTATTCCGCAAATCCCTCTTTTCGTTTAATAGACTTTTGTCGTTTGTCGATAATTACTCACTCTATCGTAATTTTCAGATAACTCCGGAGAAGAAACCTTTCGGTGGCGCGTCGCAGAATGGAAATACGACGAAACGCCGTCCGATCGTAACTCAGAGACCAAAGATAACGGCAACGAGCGAGGCGAATCGAAAAGCTCGGGAAGCGAGAGAACAGGCACGAAGACAAATGATCGAGGATCGAAGAAGAGCGATGCGAAGCAACGCCCAAAAGGAGGATGAAGAAGTGACGATTTTTGCACCGGAGACGTAACAGCGAGCTGCCGGTCGTTAGATTTTAACAACGAGGTTTTTTTTTTCGACTACGTCTCTGAATCTATCTAGACTTGACGATATTAAAGCTCAAAGCTCAAATTGCGATAACCACTTTCTAAAAAGGTCCAGAACGTTTTTTTATGCCATTTCGCCGGAAGTAAACTAATTCAACAAACGGCATTTTATAGAGGAAGAATTTGGCTTCATTTAATTTGTTTTTAAATTATTTTTACAATTTGTTTTTAGATTTGAACTCTATTTTGAAAACAACAATTTTTCGCCTATTTTGCCCTCTTCCAGATGAATTTTTTTTTGATACATTTGCGCCCATCTTCCAGATGAATTTTTTTTGATACATTTTTACTTTTGGATTCATAAAGGGGAAAGTTTGAACTTCAATTTCCTTTTTTCAAAAATTGAGCGGTTTTTTTCCCAATATTCTGTTTCTTGTGAAAAAGGCAAAATTTGAAAAACACCCTTAAAACACGAAAACAAAGAGGATTCATGAAAAACTTTAAGATAGCAAAAGTTGCGTCTGTTTTCGTTGAGCTTGGAGGAATTTTTTCAGATTTTTGTTTTCTAACATTTTTTTCCGACCGAAAATAGGAATAAAAAATTGGGGAAAAAATCTGAAAAAAAATCCAATGTGTTCAGAATGGTGAAATAGAGTAGTTTTCCCTCTTGAAGTTTTACCAATAATCCCATAGTTCTCGATTTATAGTAATTGAATGATAGCTCTGACCCAGAAAATGAGAAAAAAAAAAATTGAAAAAAAAATCTGAAAAAATTCCTCCGAACTCAACGAAAACAAACGCAACTTTTAGCTATCTTGAAGTTTTTCATGAATCCAAAGAGGATTTTTTGTAGTTACACGGGATTTTTCAAATTTGCTTTTTTTTTACAAAAAACAGAATAACTTTGAAAAAAAAATGGCTCAAAGTTTAAAAAAAAAGGAAATTGAAGATCAAATTTTCCCCTTTATAAATCCAATCGTAAAAACCCAAAAAATCCCTCTAGAAGATGGGTTCACCTGAAGAGAGGGAAAAAAGGCGAAAAACAGTTGTTTTCAAAATAAAGTCCAATCCTAAAAACAAATTGTAAAAATAACTTTAAAAAGAGGAAACGAAGCCGAATTCTTTCCCTTTGAAATGCCTATTGTTAAATTAGTCGACTTCCGGCGAAAAGGCATAAAAAAACGTTCAGGACCTTTTTGAAGTTTTGCGCGGAAACTTTTCGCCGGTAGTGTATGTGGGTCGTTTCACGTCAAATCGACGCCTCGTCCTCGTCCATTTTAGTTTATAAATTTTTATCTCATCGACACGGACGTTCAATGAATTTGAAAGTTTTTTTAAAGATTTTGTCTCGTTCGAAAAATTATTTTAAAATTATAACAAGTGAGAGCTAGGATACTCACAATTGGCTCGATCTGACATGGAACGTCCCTTGTAATTATTGCATAAAATTGTGGCGATTTCGCTGCCAAATGAAACGCTTCGAGAAAAGCGAATAGAAGGACGCGACTTGCTCCGAAGTATGGCAACGCTGTGACGAAAAACGATTTTTCTAGCATTTTTTTAAAAAGAAAGAGCCCGGCAGTTGCCTTCGAGGCGAAAAAAAAAATATTGATAATCGCCCACGAAAGAGAAAGAGAGAAGAGAAATATGAATTTTTTTCCATATTACGAATCGATCGAATTGTACAGTCGACTATAAACGATTAATTGAGAAAAGAAGGGAAAATATAATCGCTTTTGTTTCGTTTGCGATATATTTTTTTCTTCTTTTATTTTTAACAATTAAACATTTACTAAATTATATTCAAAAACAAAAATACGCTTAATCAAACAGTGAAGTACGAGTCGTCGATGTTTATTAATTAATTGATCGTCCAATTTGAACGCGATTTTCGATAAAATTATTTGACTAATCTGCACCCGAGCACCACTTTTAGAATTGTTTTTTTTTCTTTAAATCAGAACAAAAGAGGGCACAGAATGAAGAAGAATCCTAAAAAAAATATGATTTCCTCAAGCTTACTTACCAAATAACGTTCATGACTAAAATAATAAAAAGAAAATACCTAAAAAAAAAAAAATACTCTAATGGCGAAAAGCGAGGAATTGCGACCTCGGATTTAATCCAAATCGGCTTAATGATAAAAAGAAAATACCAGTATATTTAATCTAAGATATCGTGAGAACGAAAAGCATGTCCCCAATCAATGGATCGAGAAAGTATTTTGATTCTTCGATTTGTAAGAAAAAAAGATCGCATCGAAAAATTCAAATGACATTTGAAAAGGCTCGTCGATTTTTTTTTCTTGCAAATTATGAAAAAAATGAATAGAAGCGCGTTGGCCTGAATTTGTATTGTGTGCTCGATCGATATATACATATATATGGGTCATTCCATGTCAAACCGACCACTTTCGAAACCGACCCGTTTCGAAAGTGGTCGATTTGACACGGAATGACCCATATATTTTAGTTTAATTTCGACGGTGGTTTTGGCTCGGGTGCGTTTGCCTGTGAGCCTGTTCATGACAATGAGTTGTATATATATATATGGAAGGAAGAAAAAGGAGAGAGATAGTGCGCGCGAGAGAAAATAGAATAGAAATTACGAGAGTGATGTTTTGCAAGAAAAAAAAAAAATACGCGAAAGACGACGAACGATCGGGGAGAAGAGATACGAAAAAAATATTGTCAGCGACGTCGAAAGAATTCGAACGTTGACCAGCCTTATTTAACTTATTCGCGAATCTTCGTTCGCGAACTTTTGTTTGTTTTTTTTTTTAATCCACAAAAAAAAAGTAGTAATTTATATCGTGATAAATGTGAAGGGACGTTTAAATCGTTATTTTGTGTTTGCAATGGCAAAATAAGAAGTGAAGAGATTCGAACCTCGAATGTAACGACGATAGAGATTGGAGAATATTTCTCGCCTGTAGACATAACGACGAACTACTATTTGTAATACATTTTTGTTTCTTTCTCCATCGAATCGGATATTTCTTTTTGTTTTTTCATAGCAACGATCAATATCCCATTCCCGATCAGTCGGAATAAGCGCGTAGCTTTTAAGGTGCTTTTGTGAGGAACGAGGTCGAGGGAATGACAATTCGCACGAATTTATCAAATACTGAGAGTCAAAATTAGAGGTCTCCAAATTAAGGCCCGCGACAGACCGCGTAGAAAAAAAGAATCTTTGAAAGAATCTTGGAAAGAATCTTAAGAAGAATCAGAGATAGGATCTGGAGCAAGATTCTTTCCAACATTCTAAGATTCTTTTCAAGGTTCAAAGATTTTTTTCAGATTCTTTCAAAGATTCTTTCGAAGCTTCTTTGGACGGGAATCTTCCAAAACATCTTCGAATGAATCTTTGAAAGTGACTTGAAAAGATTCTTTCCAATAATCTTTTGTCGGCTCTTTCGAATCTCTCAAAGAATCTTTAAAAAAATCTTGGAAAGAATCGTAAAAAGATTTACGGATAGGATCGGATGCAAGATTATTTTCAAGATTTTTCCAAAGATTCTTTCGAAGATTCTCGTCCGAGCCGACAAAAGATTATTGGAAAGAATCTTTTCAAGTCACTGTCAAAGATTTATTCAAAGATTCTTTCGAAGATTCTTTCCAAGAATCTTTGGACGAGAATTTTCCAAGATTCTAAAGCCCGAATTTTAAGTTCTTAAGATCTATCTTAAGATCAAACTTTCCATTGAACTCAAGTTGGAACTTAAGTTCCAATTTCAGATAACTCTTAAGTTTGTTGAGCCTCATTATAAGTTCATACTTGAATGCGGACTTCAGAACGATAATAAGTTCAAACTTCAATTTGGTTTGAAGTTTCATCTCAAAATCCATCTTGAGCTTGAACTTAAGTTCGATCAAACTTCTTTTATCGCTTTTCTCGACCGTGTATTTTTTGACATTAGTTGTCAAAGTAATTAAGTTCGATCGAACTTAAGTTTAAGCTCAAGAAGGATCTTGCGTTTAAACTTCAAACCAAATTTAAGTTTCAACTTAAGATCGATCTGAAGTTCGCACTAAAGTTTGAACTTAAGTATTAACTTACAATGATACTTGAGTTCAAACTTAAGATTCATCTTGAATTGGAACTTACGTTCGATCTGAAGTTCCAACTTGAGTTCAATGGAAAGTTTGATCTTAAGATCTTCAAATTCGGGCCGAAGATTCGTTTCAAGATTCTTTTCAAGATTCTGATATTCTTTTCAAGATTCTGAGATTCTTTTCAAAATTCTTACCAAGATTTGAAGGTTCTTTCCAAGATTCTAAGATTCTTTCAAAGATTCTTTTGAAGATCCTTTTAAAAATTCTTCGGAAGATTGCCGTCCGATCCGACAAAAGATGCTTGTAAAGAATCTTTGAAAGAATTTGAAAAAAATCTTTAAATCTTGAAAAGAATCTTACGCCCGGATTTTCAGTTCCTAAGATCTATCTTAGGATCGATCTTAAGACCGAACTCAAGATCAAACTTTCCATTGAACTCAAGTTGGAACTTAAGATCGAACTTGAGTTGAATCTTAAGATGAATCTTAAGTTTGAACTTGAGTTTCATTATAAGTTCATACTTTAGTTCAAACTTTAGTGGGAACTTGAGATCGATCTTAAGTTTAAACTTACATTAAATTGTGTTAAATTGGGTTAAGTTTGAACTTAAGATCGATCTCAAGTTCGCACTAAGTTTGAAATTGAGTATGAACTTACAATAAAACTCAAGATCAAACTTAAGATTCATCTTAAGATTCAACTTAAGATTCATCTTAAGATTCAACTTAAGTTCGATCTTGAGTTCCATCTTAAGTTCAATGGAAAGTTTGATCTTGAGTTCGATCTCAAGATCGATCCTACGATAGATCTTAGGAACTGAAAATCCGGGCATTAGATTCTTTGAAAAATTCTTTTCAAGATTCTTTCAAAGATTCTTTTTTTCTACGCGAGAGCTAATGGCTTTTTGTTGTAAAATTAAAACGGTCTTGGCCCTTGGAACTTACTGTAATCAGTAATAATGAGTATGGCCCTAAGCCTGGAAAGTGGAAAGTTTGGAGACCCCTGATCTAAATAATAACGACAACAGTAATAATTACACATATACCTATTATATTTCCGTCTGTCAACGAGTGTACACAATTGAATGATTTTATCGCCCGACTGACTAATAATCAGCGTTGCGGTAAGATTTATCGGGCCAAAGTTATAAATGAGAAAATGATTTGCGAAAAAAAAAAATCAAACGAGACATATGAGCGTTTTTCCCTCGTTCATTTTGTCCTGAACCTTGTCACTGGCTGCTGATTTTTCAGCCTGAGCGCTGAGTATCGCGCAAACGAATGTTAAAGCTATTCCGATCACCGCGCTGTAAAATGCCCAACCTTTGAGGAAAAAAAAATTTTGCGTCAGTTTATAATGATCTCAGTGTAATATTACATAGACGTTACATGTAAATTACATGTAAGTTACAATTTCCTACTCAGCAATATAACATTGTTGTATAACAGTTATGTAGCCGCAATATTGGAATGTAATGTTACATTAATTACACTAACGTGTAACGTGTAATGTTACATTAATTACATTATTACGGTGATATCATTGTCATATTTCAGTTATATAACTGCAATATTATTATTTTGCAAATTTTGTTTACATCACTGTAATGTAAAAAAGTTATATACCAGTTATGTAACCTGCATATAACAAATGGTACATAACATGTTTCTCCACGTTATATAACAGTTATGTACACAAGAATAACATTGTAACATTACATGTAACTTCCAGGTTATATTGCCGCAATATATGTTACATTACTGTAATGTAACAAAGTTATAAACCAGTTATGTAACCTGCGTGTAACAAATATTACATAACATGTTACTTGCACGTTGTATAACAGCTATGCTACATCGGAATAACCTTGTAACGTTACATGTAACTTCCATGTTACATTGCACCGAATTCGACGTGATCTCGTCGCAATAAGATTTTTAAGAATGTCTCGAGGAAACTCTCACCAAGGCTGCAATCGCCGAGATAGAAAGGTCCAGCTTCCGGTCCACAGACTCTCTGGACTCTCTCTGCGCCCCATCCACCGAGATACAAAATCATTCCAAGTACGTAAACGAGGCCTGCAACGACGATTCTTTCGTCATTAAAAATTAACAAAGGTTTTATATTCATGTATAATACACATATTTATATATTTTTTTGTTTCTTTGTTTCTCGCAGATTTCACACCTGCAAAAGTCTGAACGACACCGGTCAAGTTGAAGATACTCTTGCGACATATGCTCTGAACGCAACAGCCGAGAAAAGCAGCCACTACCGTGATCGCCATCAACGTGAGACCCAGACACATGAAGAACATCGAGGCCTTCCAGCAGCTTGGAAATATCGCTGATTCCGTGGCGAAGCCTCGAACATTGAAATTTCCGCAATTCATGCGTCCGTAACTTCCGGCCAAACGGGTACAACGGTTGAAAATTCCAATGGTCGGTATATCCAACAGTTTCGTGCCATTTTCTGATTTAACAAATGAAAATTCAGGGATTAATTATTTAAGGGATTTAAAGGGATATGAAATTTTGTATTTTTTGAAAAATACCGGAAACGCTCTAACTTGTGCAGTTTTTAAGATATTGCATTGAAACTTGGCACCAGAGTTGTGAAAATAGTAATGTAAAAGTAATGCATTACCCATTACTTTAAACCATGTTCATTGGACAAGTTTTTCATTACAAATTACAAAAGTAATGTGTAATGGATGGGTGTTCCATTACAATTAAAAAGAGTATTGTGTAATAGATGCATGTCCCATTCCAAATAAAAAAAAGTAATGTGTAATGGATGCATGTCCCATTACAAATAAAAAAAGTAATTTGTAATGGATGCATGTCCCATTACAAATAAAAAAGTAATGTGTAATGGATGCATATCCCATTACAAATAAAAAAAAGTAATTTGTAATGGATGCATGTCCCATTACAAATAAAAAAAAATAATGTGTAATGGATGCGTGTTCCATTGCAAATAAAAAAAGTAAAGTGTAATGTATGGATGTTCCATTACAAATAAAAAAGTAATTTGTAATGGATGCATGTCCCATTGCAAATAAAAAAGTAATGTGTAATGGATGCGTGTTCCATTGCAAATAAAAAAAGTAAAGTGTAATGTATGGATGTTCCATTACAAATAAAAAAGTAATTTGTAATGGATGCATGTCCCATTGCAAATAAAAAAGTAATGTGTAATGGATGCGTGTTCCATTACAAATGAAAAAAGTAATGTGTAATGGATGCGTGTTCCATTACAAATAAAAAAGTAATGTGTAATGTATGCATGTTCCATTACAAATTACAATTTAAAAAAAAATTAATTTGCAGTGGAGAATATTCCATTACAAATAGAACAATTGCCGTGCTCGTATTAGAAACTTGCATATTGCTGTTTCATTATTTTATTTCGCTCACTAAAAGTTCATCCACAATAATCACAAATGATCCATAAAGTTAAAAAAAAAGAACATGCACATTATTTAGGGATTCAATAGAGCGACAAATGTTGTATCAGTAACTTGTAATTTTTATTAGATTGCTTATAATTATGGGTAACAGCGTGTAAAAGCAAGTTCAATATAAAGTTGGATAATTTTTGGGGTTGAGTACATTTTCGTACTTCATATTTAACGATGAACTGTCTGTTTTGTTGTTTCTATTTTTTAACTTTATGGATCATTTTTGATAATTGTGGATGAACTTTTAGTGAGCGAAATGAAATAATGAGACAGCAATGTGCAAGTTTCTAATACGAGCACGGCAATTTTTCTATTTGTAATGGGACATGCATCCATTACACGTTACTTTTTATTTGTAATGGGATATGCATCCATTACACATTACTTTTTTATTTGTAATGGGACATGCATCCATTACAAATTACTTTTTTTATTTGTAATGGGACATGCATCCATTACACATTACTTTTTTTAATTTGTAATGAGACATGCATCTATTACATATTACTTTTTTATTTGTAATGGGACATGCATCCATTACACATTACTTTTTTTAATTGTAGTGGAACACGCATCCATTACACATTACTTTTTTATTTGTAATGGTACACTTATCCATTTCACATTATGCACTGTAGTGGGTAATAAATATAGTAATGCATTATCAAAGTAATGCATTATTTACAACTCTGTAAATACAATGTTTCAGATACGTAACATAAATAAGGACGATTGGCATCGGTGATCCCGGAAATAAATTACTTCTGTTCGATATTGCAGAAAGATTTGCTTACTAGTAGTATTGATGATCGGTGGACCTACGATCCATTTCGGTGTGATAACTGCTGATAAAACCGCCATAAAAGCGACGAGAGACAGCAAAGACCACAGAAGACTCCGTCCGGTCACTATCACGTAGGGCATTTTTTTTTTTTTAGGTCTTCTCTCTTTTCCTTCTGGCAAATCCCGGACAAATCCCGTCGTTTCAATTTTTCCACGTCCTCATGCTCGTTTTCCACGCATTACGAATCCATATTCCACTTTCTGAGAGCAAGAAATAAGGATACAAAAAAAATTACATCCAAAGTGCGCGATAGTCGAGGCCAATTAATTTAATTTTGGTAAAACTGACGAACGTTGAAGCAATGAATGGCTGCACTGTTTCCCAGCGTCTAGAAAATCAGTGTTTCACTCTTTATCTCGGTTCTCCTGAGTGAAATACAATTTTAAATCGTCTCGAATACTCACTTTGTATTGAAAATTCAAAAAACGGTCCGCCATAGTAGAAAAAAATAAAAACCACTTTTTGGCCCAAATGATGAATTTGTTCGTGTTTTGAGGTTCAATTTTTGTATTTTAACGCATATTTACAGAATTTGTATTCATTAAAGATAATATTTCATATTCAGAACAACCATAAACGTTTTTTTTCCATAGTCAAAAGGTAAATGTCAATAATCAATTTTATACAAATTTTAACAAGCATTTTTAGGAACAACATTTTATTATAAAACTCGATTATTTGTATATTTTTATAGCCTTGAGGCATAGATATAATAACCAAAAATTATCGAATTGATGAAAGACAAAAACATTTTTTTTTCTGAACAAATCTAAACTTCCAAACAAATCTAAGTTTAAGTTTATTCATTTATTTATTTAGTTTTTTTAAATTAATAAACCCAACAATTCACACTGTTAAAAGGATTTCTTAAAGACTGTTAGATATACTGTAAAATACAATTATAACATAAAAAACAGTTTTCAATAAATAAATAATAAAAAGGAAAACAAACATCTAAACGATATATTTTTCAAAAATATATCTTTTAGATATTTGTTTCCCTTTTCATTTATTTGTTTATTATTATTATTATTATTATTATTATTATTATTATTATTATTATTATTAGGTATTATTATTATTATTATTTATTTTTATTTATTTATTAAAAACTGTTTTTTATGTTATAATTGTATTTTACAGTATATCTAGCAATCTTTAAGAAATTCTTTTATTAGTACTGTTGACTTATTAATATTCTAAAAAAACAATAAATGAATGAAATGAAACTTAGAGTTTTTTGAAAGTTTACATTTGTTCAGAAAAAAAATGTTCTCGTCTTACATCAATTCGATAATTTTCGGTTATATCTATGTCTCAAGTCTATAGAAATATATAAATAATCGAGTTTTACAATGAAAAATGTTGTTACAAAAAATATTTGTTGAAATGACTACAAAATTGATTATTGATATTTACCTGGTTTAATTTCTGACTATGGCAAGAAAACGTTTGTTGTTGTTTTGAATGTGAAATATTATTTTTAATAAATACGAATTCTGTAAATATGCGTTAAAGTACAAAATTAAACCTCAAAACATGAATAAATTCATTATTTGGGCCAAAAAGTGGTTTTTATTTTGTTCTACTATATCGTAACGTTTTCAAAAATTTAAAAAATTCATAGTGTTATAGAGAAATATAGAAGCTTTGAAAAAAAACAGTTTCATAATTGAGCCAAAATTGTATCATGCTTAAAAATTGAAATTAAAAGAAAAACAATTTTTTTTCAAGGATCTTATGGAGCTGTATAGCTCTTAATTTTTTTTTCTCGGAACTATCATCAGCCCCCAAAACATATAAAAAATGAAGATCAATAGGTTCGATCAATCCTGAGAAAAAAAATTTGTTTTTTACATATTTTACTTTTTCAACTTTCAGGATCTTATTATTTCATTAGTATCTACTTCTGCTCTAAATATCATTAAAATTTACTTCTTGCCAAATTTGATTTTCGCCAAATTCAATAACGAACAACCTTGATCACTATTTTTAATGTGTACAAAATTTCAATTCAATATAACTATCGAGTTCGTTATTAAATTTGGTTGCAAACAAAGCGTCCTTTATCAGGAAGCAAAATAAACAAATTATAGTCGCTTTTTTTTTTTTTTGAAATCAAAAAGAGTATTTTCGTTCTGAAATAATCGTTAATTTTCATTTGCAGATCGGGATTGAAGCTTGAAATATTCGCGAGGGAGACTAGGAAAAAAAAGGCATTTCGGAGAGGAAAAAAACAAGAGAGGATCGACCACTTGTTGCCCGTATAAATTGAGCACGATTCAGCATCTGTCCGAAGAAACTGGCCTACAGACTTCGTGGGCCCGACACCAGGTGTTCATTTTTTCTTTTACAACGATGGGACACTTTGCTAAAAGTACACAAACGTTTGTCATCAAGCACAAAAATTCAGCCGGAGAAATAATTTCTTCCTTACGTCAGTAAACATGGAAGTAAAATCGTGGGGATGGAATCTTGGATAATGGAGAGAGTAGAAATAATTTCTTCTTTCTGATGCAAACCCGAAACGATAAATTAAAATATGCCAATAATTGGGGATAAAATGAGAAATTTTGGAAATTGATTTCTATTCTCTCATATGAGTCTTCTCTTTCTCGGTTCCTCAAGTAAGAGCTTTTTCGACCGTTGGCATACTCAGTCGCTGTGTCATCTCATACATCATCATTAAAAAAATATCCACATGTATGGGACGTTCCATCCCAAATCGGACAGTTTGAAAACATTTTTGTTTGATTTCCTCAAATTTGTTATATTTTTTAGTATCATCAAAAGACCCTACTGTTAATTGTTGAGATTTTTTTGATTACCCGTTCACAAGATATTAAATTTTTCTAAAACTACTCGTTTTTCGGTTTTTTGGTCATAACTTCTTTAATAATGCTCCAAATCAAGTGTTTTTTTTCAATTTTTTTGTTTATTTATGATTTTTTTATTTTAATTAATACAACAAAAAAATATTCGACGTGTTTTTGAACAAGTTTTTTGAGTTTTAAACTTTGAATCGTCTTTTTAAAAAGTGAGTGCATATTTTGATTTTTTTGAATTTTTTTAACTTTAAACTTCTATCTATTCAACCACTTTTAAGACCAGTCTGGTCGTGGGCCCTTCATAATTACTATTTTTTTTCGATTTTTAAAAATTAAAAAAAAAAACCTTTTTTCTATGAATCATTATGAATATCAATGTTTGTTGTATACAGTGTATAGTATTTTTTTTCCATTATTTAGAATTTTGAAAAATAAATACTCAATTTGGACGATTGTTAAAGAAGTTAAGTCCAAAAAACCGAAAAAAGCGGTTTTTTTTTCAAATTTGATATCTCGTGAACGGGTATTAAACAAAATTTCAAAATTTAACAGGAAGGGTCTTTTGATGGTTGATAAAAAATCTAAAAAAATTGAGGAAATAAAAAAAAAGTTTTTCAAACTGTCCGTCTTGGGATGGAACGCCCCATATGTATGATGCTAAAGGAGGAAATAAGTGTGCGGCACGCGACGCATTATACATACGAAAAAGAATCGGAGGGGACAAAAGTCAAAGGCACGTTTGTCGAAATTTCAAAGTTGACGACCCTCTCAATTGATTAAATTCGAGCGACACAATCGTCAATTGATAATAATCATCGATTATTAATCATTACAATAATTCATTATTAATTCATGATTAATTGTCACGAGTCTTTATTTTTCTATTGTCAAATCGAACGAGCTGTGAAACGGAATCATAGCGAAGAAAGGAAAGAAGTAAAAAGGAAAATAGTTTCAATTGGGGAAAATATAGTCGAATTGTGGGCAGTCGCAATCTTTTGCAAACTCGTCTCGCGGACAACGTCACGCCTACGCAAATTCTCGTTTTACTTCCTGAACGAGATGATAACGTAGAAACATGCCATTTTTTTTTCTTTCTCAATCGAGTCTAAATATAAATTTCAAATTAATGGATATATAAAAAGTAAGAAATTTCACCTCACGTCGAAACAGGGAATTGTCCAGAACTTGGTTGGGAAAAAGAGTGTTGGAAGTTGAGGGAGGCATTTTTTATTGGTGAACGTCTCCACGTTCGTCGTTTAACGCGGTTCGCGCAGATCGAGCAATTAAAATGCATCGCGTGTGGCTTAAAGGATCGCGCTGAAATCCTATATGAACATTATATATGGGTCGTTCCATGTCAATTCAACGACGTTTTGTCGGTGACCCCCTTCGATTTTTTTAAATTCTTTAATATATATTTTTTTAATATATTCTTTAATATATTATACATGCAAAAAGAAATATCCATGTAAATTTTTTCCTCCTTATCTTAACCCATACCGAAGTCATTGATTTTTCAAAAAATATTCTTAAAATAATCGTAACTTTTACAATAACAAAGATATTCTAACTCGTTAAGAGGTCATTTTTTTGTTTTTCAATGTACTTTTTGAACAGAATATCGAAAATTAAAAAAACGAAATTGTTGAGAATTTTCGAAGATGGTATTCAAATAACTTCTTTTTTAAAAAAACTTGTTTCGTTTTTTTTTTTTGTAATTTTGATCTTTTTTCCTTCTATGACTAAAATAGTCGATTGCAATGATGTTTAAATAAATAGATTAACTTCTCTCACATATTTTCTTTATAAATTATAATAATTAATATTAAGAATTATAGAACTGAATTTTAAGAAGAATTTTATAATTTTTTTGTTTATTGAAGGGATTTCATTGAAAGAAAATTCAATTTTTGAGCTTAAAAAACAGCTAAAAAGACATAAAAAATGTTTTTTCTTTATTTTCGATATTTTGTTCAAAAAGTATATTTGAAAAAAAATTACCTCGCAATAAAAATTACGTTTCTGTTTTTTACATTCTTATGACATATTATTTGAAATTCTTACTGCTCAAAGTTACAAAACTACATGATTGCTTAACTTTACTTAACCGAGAGGTAAAAAAAAATCATATTTTTGATAAAACAAAAAACATCTTTCTCAAAATTCCAGGATCTTTTAAGATAAGTACAAGGTATTATATAAAAAAATGGAACCAAAAATTTAATGTTGATCGTGGATTTGCACGATTTTTAAAAATTCAAAATACTCCAAATTCATTATTTTCAAAAATAATTTTCGGAATATTTTTTTTTTCGTAGCCACAAGTATATTCTTCAAGACTAACCCAGAACCATTTGTTCGTAACTATAATAGTTTTCGAGATATTTAAAAAATAAACTTGAAAGAATTAGAAAATTGTGAAATTTTGAATCTTGCATAACTTTCGAAAATGTTTTAATTTTTTTTCCTTTGGTAGAGGTTTGTTTTATTATAAACGAAAACTTCTGACCAAATTTCATCGAAATTGAAAGGGGTCGATTCCAACTCTTGGTCGATTTGACATGGAACGACCCAAATACGAAAAAATACCGAGGAAGCGACGCGCAAATTTCGAATTTGTAAGTTTTTTTATTTATTATAATATATCACACGCTATATTGCGTAAGTTTTGTGGATGCGCACTTGGCGCTATGTACATGAATATATATGGGGTAATCCACGCCATTTCGATCAACATCTTGCCTTGATCATTCCGATTTTCCTCTAAATTTGTTATATTAAAAAAACACATTGAAATACATTATCCCAAATTTTTTCAGAATTTTTTGGTAGCGCGGTCCCTGGATTTTTTTTAAATTTTTTTTTAAGGTACCCCTTTGTATAATTTAAAAAAATGCAGAATAATCTAATAAAATGTAACCAAATTTTTGGGCTTCGTTCCAAAATGGAAATTTTAATACTCTAGGAGTAGAATTGTTTTTTTGCTATTTTTTTAATTTTAGTCACAGAATATCAAAATTTCCATTTTGGAACTAAACCCAAAAATTTTGTTACATTTTATTAGATTTTATTGGATTTTATTTTTTTCGAACAAAAAAAAAAAAAATACAAAAAACGCATTGCCAAAAAATTCTGAAAAAATTTGGGATAATATATTTCGATGTTTTTTTTTATATAAAAAATTTATAGGAAAATCGGAATCATCAAGGCAAGATGTTGATCGAAATGGCGTGGATTGCCTCATATACTTTTATAAAAGTGTTTGGAGCGAGAGAGGGAGAGGTCTGTGAGGGAGCGATGACACGAGAGAGGTTGGGCCCGAGAAGTGCGCGCGCGAGTCACAAAAGAAGGATTAATATCCCAACATACGAGCGAATAATGTGCCGCATGCCAATCCCGTATAGTTTTGTTTCTAACTCCGGAATTCCTAGAAATTAGAAGGAAGCCCGCGCAAAACTAGAATCTCAAAAAGCCTCAATTGAATCAGACCTTCGATGCATTTCGAAAAAGCTTGAGTCCCAAAAACGATATTGGTTCTCTTTTTTACAAAAACAAAAAAAATTTCAGTTCAAAAATTTTATTCCCAACCATTTAATTCTCTGAGCAATAATTCTAAATCTCAAATCTAAAATCATAATTCTAAAATCTAAAATTTGAAAAATCCACTTGAATCAAAAAGCCAATATCTTTTTTTTCTTTTCTTTACTCCAAAATCAAAGAGGTAAATCTTGCGCTCGTCGTACAAAGAATCGAGAAAGAGAGAAAAACAAGAGGAGAAAAAAAAATAAATACAAAAGTCCCCGCGATGAATTATTCATAAGTGCCGAGAAAAGAGGCCCCGTGGGCATGAGAAAAAGGGTACGCCCTGACAAAAGCGAATCTTTATTGTAAATACTTGTAAATTCGTATAATCGAACGTTCCTCAGAGCCGCCCACAAACAAGCTTTTATTTCAAATTCTGACTATTTCAATTTTTTCATTATAAATAATGTTTATACACTGAAAAAAAATGGATAGCTGCAATTTTCTGCTTAGCCTCCCCATAGTTTTGCCATACATTTTTGTATTTTGTATTGCTACTGCAGCTATCCGTTTTTTTTTCAGTGTAATTACCACAATAATTACCCAAGATTCATTCGCTGTGATTGCGACTCCAAAATCAATATTTCAGGCTTAATTTACTATTTTGATTTTTTTTTTTTTAATATTCAACTTGTAACTTTTGACTAATTTTGATTTTTGTTTCAGACGTCCGTCACACTTTGAGGAAAAACGAGAGACATGGCGCTTCTTGTTTCGAGAACCGGCGCGACTCAAGTGCCGAGCTCAACTGGAATACTGAAAATGTGAAGAGAGCGAAGAGACCCTCTTCACGCTTCTCCGGCGATGCTGATGTATAATATACACAAATGTATATTTGACGCGCGCCTCCACTGTTTCCGCAGTGTGCGTGTATTCTTTTTTTTTTCTTCCTTTTTGTTTCAAAAGACAGCCCATATGGGCCAATACGGGTAGAACGAGAATCCCCGAGAAAGAATAGAAGGGAGAATTCATTGTGGGATTTTTTGAAACTTCGGTTTTGTCAAACATTTTACCGCGGCGGGAAGAATCGACAAAGTAAAAAGAAAATTGTCAAATTCCTGGAAATAGGCAGGTCCGGAATTTTAACCCTCTGTCAGGGAAACAGGAAAAATTAGAAACTGTCAGGAATTTTGAAAAAAGGAAAAGATTTTACATAAGAATGACATTATTATAATTCAATTAAAAAATTCCATTCAAATTCAATTAATTCAATTCAAAAATTATAATTCAGGGTTGACCGAACAGATTGATCTACATTTTTATTTTTTGGGGGCTGATAATAGCTACGAGAAAATAATTAAGAGTTATAGCTCTATAAGATCCTTGAAAAAAATTGTTTTTCTTTTCATTTCAATTTTTAACCATGATACAATTCTGGCACAATTAGTAAATTTTTTTTTGTTCAAACCTTCACTATATGAATTTTGAAAATTTAAAAAAACGGTACGCCATAGTAGAAAAAAATAAAAACCACTTTTTGGCCCAAATAATGAATTTATTCGTATGTTTTGAGGTTTAATTTTTGTATTTTAACGCATGTTTACGTAATTTGTATTTATTAAAAGTAATATTTCATATAAAAAACAACAACAAACATGTTTTGGCCAGAATCAAAAATTAATTCAAGTAAATATCAATAATCAATTTTATAGTAATTTTGACAAATATTTTTAGGAACAACATTTAATTATAAAACTATTATTTGTATATTTTTATAGACTTGAGCCATATATATAATAACCAAGAATTATCGAATTGATGAACGACAAAAACATTTTTTTCTGAACAAATCTAAACTTTTATACAAATCTAAGTTTCATTTTATTCATTTATTACTTTTTTTTTTAAATTAATAAACCCAATAGTTGACACTAATAAAAGGATTTTTTATGATAGATATACTGTAAAATACAATTATAACACAAAAAACAGTTTTTAATAAGTAAATAATAAAAAAGAAAAGAAATATCTAAAAGATATATTTTTCAAAAATATTGCAGAATGACATTTCATCAGTTTTGGTCACTGTCTTTTCTTCAATTTTTGAAAAATAGATCTTTTAGATGTTTGCTTCCCTTTTTATTATTTATTTATTAAAAACTGTTTTTTATGTTATATTTGTATTTTATAGTATAGCTATTAATCTTTAAGAAATTCTTTTATTAGTGTGAACTGTTGGGTTTATTAATTTAAAAAAAAAACAATAAATGAATAAAATTAAACTTAAATTTTTTTGAAAGCTTACATTTGTTCAGAAAAAAAATAATCTCGTCTTTCATAAATTCGATAATTTTTTGTTAAAAAAATGTTTGTTGTTGTTTTTAATGTAAATATTATTTTCCATAGAGACAAATTATGTAAACATGCGTTAAAATACAAACCTTAAACCTCTAAACATACGAATGAATTCATTATTTGGGCCAAAAAGGGGTTTTTATTTTTTTCTACAATTCTCTGCTAAAAAAAAATAGACGATCGAAACGAAAGAAGAAATTTCTCATCATAATGGCGGTTCGAAAGAGCAAATCTCGCGTCACGGAAAATGATGATAATTATGCAGGTTAATGATTATAGAAGGAACGTAGATTTTCGTAGAATTTTCTAATATTTTATCGATATTTTTCGCAGGGAACCTTTCAAGAACGTCGTCGGAAAATTTTACCAGCTTCTTTCTCAAACTCTGTGAAGAATATTACGTCAATCCTCTGCCGAGAATCGTGAGTTATTTTTTCAACCTAATTGTCATTGAATCATAGATTATTCTGTAGCAATGTATTTGAAGTTGAAAAATTTTTCATTTCAGATTGTCAATTCTGCTGTGGCATTATCAAGTATCCCGTCAAATCGGAAAACCGATCGAGAAGATCCCCCATTGAGAAAAACCGTAATTCGTTTGAATTTTGGGAAGTATTGACCCTGTGGACACGGTAATGTTACAGCAATGTAACACGTAATATTACATAGACGTTACATGTAAGTTCCGTGTAAGTTACAATTTCCTACTCAGAAATATCATATTGTTATATAACATGTTATGTATCCGGTATGTAACAGTTATGTTACAAGTTAATGTGACAATTCATAACAGCTATATAGCTGCTATATAACAGCTATGTAACAGTCATGTAACCGTTCTGTATCTGTTATATAACTGCTATATTGGAATGTAATGTTACATTAATGTATCTGTTACATTGCATTTATATAACAGCAATATTGCAGTGATATCTTTAACATTACATGCAACTTCCATGTTACATTGCCGCAATATAACATATGTAACATTACATGTAACTTCCATATATTATATTGCTGCAATATAACGTGTTCACTGGGGTGATAAAATGGTAAAATATACAAATATTGTTATTTATCTGTTTTAAGACTGAAATTGAAGTTCCCTTGATTCATTTCACACTCGGGACGACAAAAGAATCGAATAATGTTGAAAAAATCGAGTGCAGAGGACACGAGATATCCGTTTGTATGCTAGATGCCCTTGGAATGACCTTCGAAAATTTCCGAACGGTCACGATAATCAAGTAAACTAGTTTTTTTTGTCTATTGGGCGAAAATACGATACACAATGTATTTTGAATATTTTTATGAAAGTTAAAAAAAAAATTTATTTTTTTAGATTGCCAAACTGTCGAATAAATGCCTTTGGCATATCGCAGATTGGCGAAATACTCAGAGACGTTGGATGCGTGAGAGATTTAAATCTGGATATGAATCCGAATATTCGTGAAAATTATAATTTGCTATGCACACCAATGGGAAAGTACATATGAGGCATTCCTCACCGATTCGACTGACCCTTCACCTCTTCGATTTTGTCCGCAATTTTTTATCATTTTGCAGTACCTCTGAAGAGCGCTTGGGATTTTTTCCGATATTTTTGGAGCGATTTGACTTGACTATAGTTTTATAAACAATTTATTTTTAACCCAAATTTGAAAATCTGAAGAAAATCACAAAAATTTCGTTTTTTATATGAAAAATTTCAGGCGTTGAGCCAAAGTGGGCTTTCTTTTTTTTATAAGGTTTTTCGAAAAAAAAAAATTTAATAGAACGAGGGACCTAAATTAAGTGGGCCGTTATCCGAACTTTTTTGTATGAATTGAAGGTGTTTAAAAAAATATTTGGATCAAGGCCCACTCAATTCAGGTTGCTCCTTCTATAAAAAAAATCGAAAAAGCTTGTTATAAACAGAATCCGGTCCACTTTGGCTCAATGCTTGAAATTTTTCATATAAAAAAGGAATTTGTGTGATTTTTTCAAGATTTTTAAATTTAGGCTAAAAAGAATTTGTTTTTAAAATTATAGTCAAGTCAAATCGCTCCAAAAAAATCTGGAAAGAATCCTGAGTGCTTTTCAGAGGGACTACAAAACCATACAAAATCATGGACAAAATCGAAGAGGTGAAGGGTCAGATCCAGGTCCAGAATCAGTCTGGAATGCCCCATATATATCTGATATGTAGATATGATCTGTTATGCGAAATTTTTTTTTATTGATATCAAAGTTGAATAGTTTTGCAAAATTTTCAAAGTGACTTTTTTTCAGGCTTTCCTATCTTTCTTTAAAATATTGCAATATAAGTGATTTGGGTGTTGAAAGAATAGCCAAAGAATTGAAATACAGCGGTCATGAAGTATCTCAGTTGATTGCCCTGGATCTTTCGAACAATCGAATTACCGACTTAGGGGCTGAAAAAATTGCCAGCATGCTCCACACAAACAGGTATTTTTGTTTGCAAAATAATTAGAGGATTGGTGGAGCTGTTGCAAAAAAAAAACTATTAGTCTTATAAATTTTGGAAATTTTCATTTTTTGACAGTTTTTAATTTTTCTTTATCTGCTTTTCAGATCTCTGCAGAGCCTCGTCCTGGCTGGAAACAGAATAAGCGATGTCGGAGCATCTTTGATAATTCAAGAATTATGCATGTAAATTTTTACGCTATTTTTCAAAAAATTTTAATCCTTCCATGGATTTTCGCCAAATTCGATAGCGAACAACCTTGATAATTATACTAGTTCCTTACAAAGTTTCAGTACAATATCTTGAAAATTGTGCAAGTTAGAGCATTTCCGCTATTTTTCGAAAAATTCAAAATTTGATAAAAATTTAATCTTTCCGTCGATTTTTGTCAAATTCACTACCAAACAACCTTAATAGCTTAATACTAATTCTGTACAAAGTTTGAGTGCAATATCTTGAAAATTGCAGAAGTTAGAGCGTTTACGCCACTGTTGCAAAAACGAAAAAAGTCGATAAAATCTGAACACCCGTTAGAATTAAAACAAAAAAATTTCACAATGAAGGGCAATTCGTGCTCGACAAGTGTGCCAAATTTCAGCTCGATATCTCGAAGCGTTATCGAGTTATTAATTATTTATATCTGAAACAGGCTACATATGGGTCATCCCATGTGAAATCGACCACTTTTCAACCCGACCTCTTTCGATTTGGCTGAATTTTTTTTAAGCTTCCTTTATGAGAAAGCAAAAAGCGACCTCGATCGAGTGAAAAATTCAAAAATCTAGGTACGCTTTGTCCCATGAGGAAATCATCGAGATTCGTCGGCGAAATTACACGAGATTGCTGCAACGCGATGAAGAGTCACGAAAAATCCGTGAGCCTCGAATATCCGCTAATTCGAGTAAAAATTCGTCGAGGAAAAATTCGAAAAGTTCGAAAACGCGAAAGAGCAACAATAACACGACGGCATCGAAAAACAATGAAGTTTATTCAACGATACTTCATCCCCTTAATGCCGAAAGTCGCATGATCAAGGGACAAATTATGACTGCAGGAAATTTCGAATTGCAACATTTGAATCTCAGTTGTACGTTTTGAGAAATTTTTCGATTTTTTTTTCTCCATCAATTTAATTATAATAATTCTAATAAGAAAAATCTTTCAAATACTTTTCACTTATAAATACTTTTGCTAGAAAAATTTCGCAACGATGCCTAATTGATGACAATAGTTCAATAAAAAAATAATTCTCAAATTATTGATCCATATTTTTTGCAAGATAATCGCTTGACGGAAAAGTGTTTGGAAAATATCGTCAAATGTATTTTCTATCAAAGCTACTCGATGTTGGGAAACACCAGCAGAGGTCTTCTCTACGTTAACCTGGAGGTAAAAATTAACCTATCGTTAAATCAATAACAATAGTAATAAAAATAATAATACTTGTAACTTTTTCAAATATTTGTAACAATCAGGGCAACAATTTTCGCAACGAAGAAGGCTCAAAGCAAATCGGTGAATTGCTGCGAAAACGCGTGAAATCACGGGACGAAGATATTTTGGAGATCATAAATTAGAATTAAACATTTCAGTAAAATATTATCGCAATTATAATGAGCCACGATAAACAGTAGAAAAATAATAGTAAAATTACGACATTAAAATGTAAAAAAAAAATAAAACGTTTTTCTTTTGAGGTAGATTCGTGTCCAGCACTTTAATCTTCAAGGGCCCGAATAAAATTAATCCATATCCGCGTGGAGGGATTCACCGAAGAAATCAACGTTTTCCAATCCCTCGGGCAAATAATTCAGTCCGGATTCGTCTTTGTGCATCATATTGTAGCCTCGTCCGTATCCTGAAAAAAAAACAGTGCCGATACATTGAAAAACGAAAACTGGTGGACACGGTAATGTCGCAGCAATGTAACGGCAATGTTACCGATTGTAACATGTAATATTACATAGGTGTTACATTTAAGTTACATGCAAGTTACAATTTCCTACTCGGCAATATAACATTGTTATAGAACAGTTATGTAACCACAATATTGGAATGCAATGTTACATTAGTGTAACTGTTATATTACATTAATAAGCAATGTTACGGTGATATCATTGTAATATTTTAGTTATATTACTGCAATGTTATTATTTTGCTAACTTTTTTTTACATTACTGTAATGTAAAAACGTTATATAACAGCTATGTTACACAGGAATGACATTGTAACATTACATGTAACTTTCATGTTATATTGCTCCAATACAACGTGTTCACTGGGCTGTCTCAGTTTCGATAAATTTTCATCTCAAGTAGAAAAATTCTTTACCCAAATTTCTCATTAGCTTTGTCGGTGCGTTTCTCAAATGCAACGGTACTCCCGGTTGCGGACCTTTGTGATTTGCAACGAGTCTCTGAGCTGCTCTCAGTGAATCCTCCATCAGTCTGGATTTTGGGGCTCGAGCCAGATAAGTTACGCATTGAGCGAGTAAAACATCGCACTCTGGCATGCCCATCATTTTACAACCTTGCATCGTATGCACTGCTATACCTGCATAATTGAAATTCATCGCATTATTTAATCTCTAATTAAAATTTTATTGCAATCAAATAATAATCAATGGTTGATAATCAATTAACCATTATTAATAATCAATAACCATTATCAATAATCAATTAACCATAATTGATTAATAATCAATTTAGGATTTTTTTTATCAGCTCCTTTATCAGATTATAGCTATGATCTGTTTTTACAACACTGTTTCATCCTTCGAAAATACAAAAAGAAACCTGCAAATTGGACATTCGCACATTGCTTCCTCATATGTATCCATAGTTGCACAACAATTTACCACCGTTAATGAAAAAGCGATAATAAAAAAAGGCGAATGTTTGAAATAAATTGTGAAAAATTCAATGTTTCATTTTCATTTCAAACATCCGCCACTGTCTTTTTCAATCGACTTTTCATTAACTGTGGTAAATCGTTGTTTAAGAAACCTTCCTCTTTAAAATGCTTTTTTATTTTTTTGTTTCACCCTTGCCAGTCTAAAATAAAGAATAATATTTTTTTTATATTTTTGAAGGATGAAACAATGTCGTAAAAATAGTTTTATAGCAATATCTGATAAAGGAGCTCAGAAAAAAATCTTAAAAATTTGCTTTTTTTGGCCTTCTAAAGTAGACTAGTACCTTAAGAGGATGTGAAAGCTCTGTTTTACCGACAATTTTCGAAACAAGCCTTTCTCTTAATTGTTGAAGCATTTTTAAAAAACCAAAGTTTTGGGCCCTGCGTAATATACTGATGCAGGGCCTAAAACTTTTATTTTGCCTCAAATGTTGATTTCAGCTATCGCTCTCACACTCATGTATCGGCTGATCAACTTTCACATCCTCTTAAGTTACTCTCAACCAGGGTTGCAAAATTTTTAATGAAAAAGTAATGCATTAATCATTACTTTTTTAATGGCTAATGAAAATAATTGCCATTGACCATCAACGTTTAATGGTTAATGGAATTTATTTCCATTTACCATTAAATGTTTATGATTCATGGAAATAAATTCCATTAACCATTAAACGTTAATGGTCAATGGAAATTATTTTCATTAATATATAAGAGTTAATGTTTAACGAAAATTATCTCCATTAACCATTTAATGTTAATAGTTAATGAAAATAATTTCCATTAACCATTTAATGTTAATGGTTAATGATAATCATATCCATTAACCGTTTAATGTTAATGGTTAATGGAAATCAATTCCATTAACCATTAAATGTTAATGGTTAATGGAAATTATTTTCACTAATCAATACGTGTTAATGGTTATTGAAAATGCAAATGCATTAAAAAAAGTAATGCATTATTTGCAACCTTGCTCTCAACATCCTTTTTATCAAACGTTATTCTTCAAATTTTCTAATTTCATCTGATTCAAATAATTCTTTGTACCCAAAGCTTTTGGATCCTCGAGACCGATGTCCTCGCAGGACATTCTCACCAATCTTCTGGCGATGTAAACCGGATCCTCGCCGCCGGCCATCATTCTCGTTAACCAGTACAAGGATGCATTTTCGTCGCTCGCGCGAACGGATTTGTGAAGAGCCGATATGACATCGTAATGCTGGTCGCCTTTTCGATCGTACAGCATGTGAGTCTTCTTGAGGCTATCCTCGATATCCTCGAGGCTGATAGAGGCCGGACCTTGGATCAAAAATTCATCCTCGCTCGGGGCAATCGATTGCACAGCAAGTTCCAAACCGCCGAGTGCTATTCTCGCGTCACCGTCGCAAGTTTCACCGAGCCATTCAAGGCTTCTCCAGTCTATGATGAATCTCGGTATGGAAGAGAAATCATCATCTACGCTTTTCATCGCTGGAGAATCATCATTCTCCAATTTTAGTCCACTTTCGTACGAGCTCGTACGTTTGTCTTTCTTCATATTTGATGAAATGTGAATTTTTCCACGCAGCGATACGACAGCGCGTTTCAGAATGTCGATGAGGTCAATCGTGCTCAATTTTTCCATCACGAGAACTCGACAGCGACTGAGCAACGCTGAATTCAGGCTGAAAGATGGATTTTCCGTGGTTGCACCGATCAGCGTTATCGTGCCGCTCTCTATGTGAGGCAAAAATATATCCTGTTGGGATTTGTTGAAACGATGTATCTCGTCCATGAACATAATCGTGCGACGTCCGAATTTCAATTCGTTCGTTGCTATCGTCACGGATTCCTTCACATCGGCGACGCCGGACATTGCCGCTGAGAGCTTCACGTAGCGCAACTTGTTGCCTGGACTTTGCTTGCATATGTTGGCTATAACGTTTGCCAGTGATGTCTTGAGATGGAAAAATAAAAAAAAAATGCCGATGGAATCGATCGTCTACATATTTGCGAGGAATTTTTCGATTCCGAGAAGCTGCTGATTTAGGTTTTGAGTTTTGAACTTGCGCATTTTTCTCTTTAACTAGAAAAATATACCTTGCCGCAACCTGGTGGTCCCCACAAAATGATATTCGGTATCTCCTTCTTTTCCAGAAGCTGCAGAAGCATACTGCTTTTGCCCATTATGTGAGACTGTCCGATGTAATCGCAGAGTGACGATGGCCTCATTCTCTCGGCCAAGGGAACGTGGTCGGTTTTCCCCGGTTGTTTCCTCGAATTTTCCGGAATCTACAGTACGAAAATTTGATTTTTGAATCGTGTGAAATTGAATTTCCGTGCGTAACGAAGCTTATCGATCGTGGATAATTAAATGCCTGAGATTTACAATAACACATTTTTTTGAATCATCTAAAAGTATTGAAAAATGAAAGGCTTAAAATTTTTAACCATGATACAATTTTGGAACAATTATGAAAGTATTTTTTTTTTGCAAACCTATATTTCCTTACAACACTGTGAATTTTTGAAAATTTTAGAAACGGTACGCCATAGTAGAAAAAAATAAAAACCACTTTTTGGCCCAAATAATGAATTTATTCGTATGTTTTGAGGTTTACTTTTTGTATTTTAACGCATTTTTACATAATTTGTATCTATTAAAAGTAATATTTCATATTCGAAACAACAACAAACATTTTTTTGTCACATTCAAAAATTAAACCGGGTAAATATCGATAAACAATTTTATAGTAATTTTAAGGGCAGGCTAAACACCCTCCCCCCCGCCTTTCCGCTCTTGTGAGTGCGAGAGAGAGCGCCTATAGGGGTGGTGTGAGAGCGAGAGAGAGGGTCTTTAGCCTGCGCTTGTATATTTTTGTAGACATGAGACATAGATGAAACCGAAAATTATCGAATTGATGAAAGACAAGAATATTTTTTTTCTGACCAAATGTAAACTTTCAAAAAAATCTAAGTTTAATTTTATTCATTTATTGTTTTTTTTTAAAATTAATAAACCCAACCGTTCACACTAATAAAATAATTTCTTAAAGATTGATATATATACTGTAAAATACAATTGTCACATAAAAAACAGTTTTTAATAAATAAATAATAAAAAGGAAAACAAATACCTAAAAGATATATTTTGACATGACATTGAGCAAATTATCTCATAAAGACAATGTTTCACCTGCGATTGAAAAAGACAGTGACAAAAACTGATGAAATGTGATTCTGCAATATTTTTGAAAAATATATCTTTTAGTTTTTGTTTTTCTTTTCATTATTAATTTATTAAAAACTGTTTTTTATGTTATAATTGTATTTTACAGTATATCAGTCTTTAAGAAATCCTCTTAATAGTGTGAACTGTTGGGTTTAATAATTAAAAAAAAACAATAAATGAATAAAATTAAACTTAGATTTGTTTGAAAGTTTAGATTTGTTCAGAAAAAAAAATGTTTTTGTCTTTCATCAATTCCATAATTTTTGGTTATTATATCTATGTCTCGAGTCTATAAAAATATTCAAATAATCAAGTTTTATAATAAAATGTTGTTCCTAAAAATATTTGTTGAAATAACTATAAAATTGATTATTGATATTTACCTGGTTTAATTTTTGACTGCGGCAAAAAAATGTTTGTTGTTGTTTTGAACATGAAATATTATTTTTAATAGATACAAATTATGTAAATATGCGTTAAAATACAAAAATTAAACCTCAAAAAACATGAATAAATTCATTGTTTGGTCCAAAAAGTGGTTTTTTTACTACTACGGCGTACCATTTATGAAATTTTAAAAATTTCATAGTGAAATGAAGAAGGCTTGAAAAAAAAAATAGTTTCATAATTTTGCCAAAATTGTATCATGTTTACAAATTGAAATTAAAAGAAAAACAATTTTTTTTCAAAGATCTTATAGAGCTAGCTCTTAATTTTTTTTCTCGGAGCTATTATCAGCCTTCAAAAGATATAAAAAATTTAGATCAATCGGTTCAGTCAATCTTGAGAAAAAAATCTGTTTTTTTACATATTTTACTTTTTCTCAATAACCAATTAAGTTAGGAATCTGAAACTTTCAGGATCTTATTATTTTATTAGTACCTACTTATGCTCAATCATTTAAACATCTTTCCTTCAGGGCCTTTGCAGAAAATATTTCAATAGCTTCCTCGTTAAAATGGAGATTTTTTTAAATTTACAGGGTTTAAGTGTATAAACTGTGGTTTACCGGAGCTTTGTCAGGACTCTTGTCCCGATTTTCCATAATCGATTTTCCATTTGTCTTGTCGGAGGATGATTTACCACTGAATTTTTGCCTGTTCACTTTTTTCGCTGCCGGACTCTTGGAGCTTCGATTATTGCTCGAACCCGAGCTCGATGATCTCTTTAAAATGGTTTGCTGCTTGTTGGAAGATTCATTGAGAAACAGGCACTTTGAGACATGGGCTTCGATCACCGTGGGAACAAATTCCTTGGAGCAGATCGGACACTGGACTCCCTGACTCGAAGTCATTTCCTCCATCTGTAAAAAGTTTAGGGATGTTCAATTCCAATTCGATTCTTTAAAAGATTGATTCTTCTGTTCAAAAAATCGATTTTTGATCATAAAAACCGAAAATGCAATTTTTTATTAAATTCACTATCTATTAAAGATTGGCAATTAAATAAAGATTGACAAAAGCCTGCGAAACATCAACGTCAAGATTAAAAGAAAAAAAAGCATGTGAAAATGTGAAAACGTGAGAAACGGAGTAAAAAAAATGAAGAGTTAAAATATTGAAAACATGATCCAACGAAAAAAAATAATCGAAAGTAAAAATGTTGAAAATATCGTAAAACAATAGAACTTATGTAATAGAAAAGAGTCTGATTTGTAAAATATATTTATAATATTTTGCTTCCTCTCATAAAGGAAGCTTTGTTTTCGTGAACAATTTTTTTTCGAGATTTTTATTTCATAATTGTCGAGCACAAATTGCTCTCCTTATTCAGGATGTAAGAAACAAAAAAAAATCCTTCATTTTTTTTATAAACTGTACCTTCTACTTTGATAGAAAGCAGAAAACACCGTACCTTCTACTTTGATAGAAAGCAGAAAACTGCCGTGTCTGCCGTCGGTAAGGAAGAATTCGCGAGAAATTTCATCCGAAACGTTTTCCTTTGTACAAATTCCGTCTAAAAAAAACAAAGGAAAAGGATTATTGCAGAATTTCCAATACCCACGTGTGCGTAATATTTACGTTGATTGTTGAAGAAAAGCGAAAAGAACAGTTATGCACATTACCGGTTTATGTATAATCTAGGCTTTCCAGATGCAGAAGGTGGTTGACTCGGCTCTTTCAGGTTGTGGTCGTCGTCGGGAGAAGCGAGAAAAATTTCTCGAGGCCGGGAGGGTCAAGCGCAAGCAACAAGCTAATCCTAAATAAGCTGCTGCACGCACACGAATGCAGAAAACGTAAGAGAGAGAGAGAGAGAGAAAAGGGGCGAGATAGAGTAGAGACGCCGCACAGTATCCGTGGGAGAAAGAGACAGTTCTTCTGAGTTCTTCTCGAATAACTGTTCTCTAAAGCCGCGTCACTGATTTTCCGATAATCCTCCGAATGGAATTCACTCATTACTAAAGTATTTTTGTTTTTATTTTTTTTCGTATAAATCGAAAGCGCGTGTGTCGAGTGAATAGTTGCGAAGACGCGAAAAGAATGGACGTTAGACGTAGAAAAAGTCGTGGGATCGACAACAAGCAAACCCAACGTCAAAGCGGCAAGTTTGATTACGAAAATTCGAACGTCGAGTGCGATGAAAAAATATCGGTGGATGCGGTAGGAATATAGTTTCGATACTTGAAAATAATCACCTGAAAAACTTGACTGTCTATTTTTGTTGTGATCACATTATTACTATCGAAATTGTTATATTTACAGCTCAAAGTTGCCGAAAGATTGGGAATCGATGAAAAGAACGAGAATGAAAAGTTTCCCTCATCTCGGAATGATGAAATTTGCAAAGAATATGAAACCGTTGTCCAACAAAAACGCATCACCGTAAGCCTCGAATTTGACGTTGTAGCCATGATTTTGATGCTCGTTGGATTGGCAACGAGACTCTACCGACTCGAAGAGCCCAGAAGTATCGTGTGAGAATTTTTTTTTGTTTTTCCACATCCGAAAGTTTTGTTGACTATGAGCAGAGTTGTAAATAATGCATTTTTTTATAATGCATTACTGTATTACACTGCATAATTACCATTACAAACTACAAACGTAATGTGTAATGAATGCGTGTACCATTACAAAATACAAAAGTAATATGTAATGAATGTGTGTTCCATTAAAGATAAAAAAAAGTAATGTATAATGAATGCGTGTACCATGACAAAATATAAAAGTAATGTGTAATGAATGCATGTACCATTACAAAATACAAAAGTAATGTGTAATGAATGCGTGTTCCATTACAAATAAAAAAGAAATGTGGAATGGAGGAGTGCTCCGTTTTTTCTTGAATTGCAATTTTTACAAAAATGGAATAAAAATTACTCCAAAAAATCACTGTTACCACTATGATAGTAAAGTTAACAAAAATTTGATACATAGACATTATTTTCATTGAATATCTAATAGACTTACCTTTGAGCAAAATAGTACCTGCTCCAAATTGTGCAAGAAACACACTAATTTGTAATGGAATATTCTCCACTACAAATTACTTTTTTTCAATTGTAATTTGAAGTGGAGCACTCATTCATCACACGTTATTTTTTCTATTTGCAATGGCACATCACTTTTATTATTTGTAATGGAACATGCATACATTACACATTACGTTTTTATCTGTAATGGAACACGCATCCATTACACATTACTATTTTCATTTGTAATGGAGCATTCTTTCATTACACCTTACTTTTGTAATTTGTGATTGAAAACTTATCTAATATACATTGTTTAAAGTAATGGGTAATGCATTACTTTTACATTACTATTTTCACACCTGTGAATATGAGAAATTTGTAATTTTGAAAAATTTAATTTTAAGACATTTTTAAATTTGTAAAAGTTAATTTTGAGAGATTTTTTATTTTGAAAAATTCATTTATCGTCTTGCGCATTTGTGACAGATTTGACGAATTGCATTATGGAAAATACGTGGGACTCTACATGACCAGAACGTTTTTCTTCGATACGCATCCGCCGTTGGGCAAGCAGCTGGTCGCAGCGGCGGCTTATCTCGCTGGATTCGACGGAGATTTCAAATTCGACAGAATAGGAAGTCCCTATGCGGAGCAAGTACCGCTTTTTGCTCTGAGAATCGTACCGGCTCTATTTGGGAGTCTCGTGATACCGACTGCTTATCATCTGGCGCTCGAACTCGGACTCAAACCTTGGAGCGCAGCCATTGCCGGACTCATGCTTCTGTTTGGTACGGATTTTCACAAAGATTTTCTTTTTTCGTCTCCCTCGGCCCTAATGACATGAAATGTTATGAAATTTGATGAAATTTCCGTTTTGTCTTTCCAATAGACAATGCGCTGCTGACTCAATCGCGCTTCATTCTGATGGAAAGCATCCTCGTACAATTCTCACTATTTGGCTTACTGTGCATCCTCAAATTCCGGCGCGTTATGGACAATCCGATGACCTTGTCATGGTGGATCTGGTTGACTCTGGGTATAACGAGCCTCACTTGCGCTCTTTGGTAAGAAAATTTTAACGGATTATGGGCAAAAAAGAGCGATTTTTCAAGAGGAGACCAAAAAAGGGCGATTTTTCAAGTGGAGGCCAAAAAAGAGCGATTTTTCAAGAGGAGGCCAAAAAAGAGCGATTTTTCAAGATTTTTTTCTGGACAGACATTTTAACGTAAAAATTTATAATTTTGTAACTTTTAACTTTATTTGGAAATTTTTCTTTTAAAAAAATAATGATTCTTGAAGCTGCTGCAGCCGATCTCTGCAAAGTCCTCTAAAAAAAGGCGTAAAAATAAAAAAGATTTCGTTGATATGAGGTATAATCTAGTATTTAATCGAAGGAATAATCAAAATATTCATTTTCAAAAAGATTACGGCTTCGAAAAAAAAAAATCGATTTTTGATAAGAATTTATGTCTTATCAAATGCCTTAAATTGTTTATAAAATGGAAAGACATTTTAATTTATTGACGTACAAATTTATATACATATTTTTGTAACTTTTAACTTTATTTTGAAATTATTCTTTTTTAAAAAATGATTCTTGAAGCCGCTGTAGCCAATCTTCGTGAGGTCCTCTAAAAAAAGCGTCAAAATAAAAAAGATTTCGTTGATATAAGGAATAATCTAGTATTTAATCAAAGGAATAAGCCAAATATCAATTCAAATCATATCTTGGTAAACAAATTTTTTCCCTATATTTTGATAATCTATTATCGAAATACAGGATTATCGAAATAAAGGAAAAAAATTGATTTACCAAGATATGATTTGACCTGGAATGCCCCACATACTTATATGTAGATCACGAAAATGAAATTTAAAAAAAATCGATTTTTCGAAAACCCTGACTGCGTAAAACCCCTTAACCCACCACTGTTTTCAACAAGAGTTCCAATTCTCAGTAAAAACACGGGTGGGTTATTATTAATCAAATATTATTCAATGTATATATTATTATTATTATTATTAATCGAATGAATATTAAAATTTCAGTGTAAAGTACGTCGGCTTTTATTCGCTGACGCTGGGAATCGTCATAATAACGCGAGACTATTGGTCACTGATCGCCCGAAAGAGTATCTCGAACGGAGCATTGTGGTTTCATCTTCTGCTGCGAATAATCGTGATAGGAATTGTCATCGGGACGGTTTATCTGAGCGTATTTTACGTTCATCTGTCGTTGTTAACGAAGGCGGGACCGCACGATGCGGCGATGACGAGCGCGTTTCAGGCGAGTCTGGACGGTGGTCTCGCGAGTATAACGAAGGGTCAACCTTTGGAAGTGACCCACGGTTCTCAAATAACGCTTCGTCACACGCACGGAAGAGCCTGTTGGCTGCACAGTCACAATCACGTTTATCCATTGAGATATCCGGATTCGAGAGGTAGCTCCCATCAGCAGCAGGTCACTTGTTATTCCTTCAAGGACGTCAATAATTGGTGGATCGTTAAATTGCCGGAAATCAGTGATCTCGTCGTGACGAGACCGATCGAGCCGCTTCGTCACGGTCAGGTCGTTCAATTGGTCCACGGAATAACGAGCAGAGCGCTGAATTCGCACGATGTTGCCGCACCAATGACGCCCCAGAGTCAGGAAGTCTCCTGTTACGTTGACTACAACGTCTCGATGGAAGCCCAAAATCTCTGGAGAATCGATATCGTCAATCGCGAAAGCAGCGGTGACGTTTGGTACGCGATACAGAGCCAAGTCAGATTGATTCACGTTGGCACGGAGTACGCCCTTAAATTCAGCGGTCGACAATTGCCCGATTGGGGATTCAATCAGCATGAGGTCGTAGCTGATAAGATCGTCGAACAGTCGAACGCCGTTTGGAACGTTGAAGAACACAGATACACGAAGAGCGACGATCAGAAACAACGAGAGCGAGAGCTCATCAATGCCGAAATGATACCGCTGAGAGCGACTAAGCTCACGTTTCTGGAAAAATTCATTGAGCTGCAGATGAAAATGATTTTCACCGGACAGGACGTACAGACCAGTCATATGTATTCCAGTGGACCGTTGGAGTGGCCGTTGATGACACGGGGAATCGCTTACTGGGTCGCCAATGACAGTAACGTTAGTCTCAACCAGAGGTCTCCAAACTACGACCCACAGGCCAAAATCCGGCCCGCCAGTGTCATCAATTCGGCCTGCGACAGCTCCGCGTAGAAAAAAATAATCTTTGAAAGAATGTTGAAAAGAATCTTGAAAAGAATCGCGGATAGGATCCGGAGCAATATTCTTTCAAAGTATCTAAGATTCTATTCAAGATTCAAAGATTTTTTTCAGATTCTTTCAAAGATTCTTTCGAAGATACTTTCAAAGACTCTTTTGAGGATTCTTTAAAAGAGACTTGAAAAGAATTTTAGAATCTTGGATCGGATCCGGAGCAAGATTCTTTCAAAGATTCTTTCCAATAACCTTTTGCCGGCTCGGACGAGAATCTTCCAAAGAAAGAATCTTTAGAAGAATGTTTGAAAGAATCTTTGAAAGAATCTTAGAATCCTTGGAAAAATCTTGAAAAGAACTTTGAAAAAATCTTGAAAAGAATCTTTGGAAAAATCTTGAAAAAAATCTTGCATCGGATCCCATCCGTAAATCTTTTTAAGATTCTTTCAAAGATTCTTCGAGAGATTTTCGTCTTTCAAATATTCTTTTACAGATTTTTCAGAGGATTCTCGTCCGATATCCGACAAAAGATTCTTTGGAAGATTCTCATGCGAGCCGACAAAAGATTATTAGAAAGAATCTTTGAAAGAATCTAAGATTCTTTTCAAGATTCTTTCCAAGATTGTAAGATTTTTTAAAAGATTTTTTCTAAGATTCTAAGATTCTTTCCAAGATTCTAAAATTCTCTTCAAGATTCTAAGATTCTTTCCAAGATTCTAAAATTCTCTTCAAGATTCTAAGATTCTTTCCAAGATTCTAAGATTATCTTCAAGATTCTAATATTCTTTTCAAGATTCTAAGATTCTTTTCAAGATTCTAAGATTGTTTTCAAGATTCTAAGATTCTTTCCAAGATTGTAAGATTTTTTTCAAGATTTTTTCCAAGATTCTAAGATTCTTTCCAAGATTCTAAGATTTTTCTCAAGATTCTAAGATTTTTCTCAAGATTCTAAGATTCTCTCAAAGATTCTTTTGAAGATCCGTTTAAAGATTCTTCGGCAGATTCCCGTTCGATCCAACAAAAGATTCTTGGAAAGAATCTTTGAAAGAATCTGAAAAAAATCTTAAAATCTTGAAAAGAATCTTTAAAAGGTCTTGCTCCGGATTCTATCCGTGATTCTTTTCAAGATTCTTTTTTTCTACGCGGAATCTAATATCTTTTTGTTGTAAAATTAAAACGGTTTTGGCCCTTGGAACTTACTGGAGTAATCAGTATGGCCCTAAGGCTGGAAAGTTTGGAGACCCCTGGTCTTGACTGTTCTTTCCTCTTCGTCATTTCCGTTTTTCGTTTCCTCGTACTTTTCTCCAGCTTTGATCAACTTTTTCACATTTGTTCCAGGCACAAATTCATCTTCTCGGTAATATCGCAATCTGGTATTCCGGAACAACAGGCCTCGCGGTTTATGTCAGTCTATTGACGTTTTATCTGCTCAGACGACGCAGGAATTGCCACGACATATCTGACCTCGAGTGGAATCGCTTTGTCAACAATGGACAAGTTTTACTGGCTGGATACGCGTTACACTTTTTGCCATTCATCTTCGTCGAGAGAACACTCTTTCTTCATCATTATTTGCCAGCTTTTATCTTCAAAGTATTACTCACCGCGGCGACCATCGATCACATCTATTACTTGATAAGGTCGAGACAAAATAATACCGTTGTCATTAGTATTTTGTCGTTTGTCATTTAATCGCTCCGAGCCAATTGACGATTTTTGTCTTTATTACAGAAATCGTTATCACTGGAGATTCGTTCTGTCTTTCGCGAGATTATGCATCATCGCTTGGGTCGCTCTGATCGTCGTTGTATTCCGAAAATTTGCCGTTCTGAGTTACGGCATGACGCCGCTCACTTCAACGGAAGTCGTTAAATTACGATGGAGCGACACGTGGGATTTTATCATACACAAAACGTGAAAGTTTGCCATTTAGCTGACGGAACACGAAGACGTGGGACACAATCAACGGAAGTAAAATATGAATCTCAAAGCGCACGAATGTAAAAACGTGCGAATCTTGCTGAGACATTGGAAAGAGAGAAAAATGACAATGATACGAACAATCGTGTGGGATTACCAGGTGAGATTATTCAAAAGAGGAAAAAAAAGGCTCACATGCAGAGTTGTGAAAATCAGTAATGTAAAAGTAATGCATTACCCATTTCTTTGAACAATGTGTACTGGATAAGTTTTCTATTACAAATTACAAAAGTAACGTGTAATTAATGAATGTTCCATTACAAATGAAAATAATAATGTGTAATGGATGCGTGTTGCATTACAAATAAAAAAAAGTAATGTGTAATGTATGCACGTTCCATTAGAAATGAATTTTTTTTAAAATTGTAATATGTAATGGAGCACTCATTCATTACACATTACTTTTTTTTTATTTGTAATGACACCTGCATCCATTACACATTACTTTTTTTTATTCGTAATGACACCTGCATCCATTACACATTACTTTTTTATTTGTAATGGCACATGCATTCATTACACATTACTTTTGTTTATTTGTAATGGCACATGCATCCATTACACATTACTTTTGAATTTTGTAATGGTACACTTGTCCATTTCAAATTATGCAGTGTAATGCATTATTTACAACTCTGCTACCAGGTGAGATTATTCAAAAGAGACAAAAAATGGCTCACATGTCGATCAATGAGACTTGTTTTTTTTTAACCTTTGTATTATTATTATTATTATTATTATTATTATTAATTAATTACGCGCACATTTATACATGAACATTTCATTAATCATGAGAATTTTTCTCTTGTGCAAACCGTATATACTATATAATATATATATATATATATTTTTTTTAACACTTTACTTTATAGTCTTATACTTTTGTATAAAACGGATCGACGTGAGTTTGGGTTGTCGCGATCGCGCGAAATTTTTACAAAAAGTTCAATGGTGTACATATACATGTGATTGATAATCGACGTTCATGAGAATGCGAATAGAGTTTACGCTGGAATATAAATTATCCGTTGGTATGTTAGTGGCATTGATTTTGTTTTTGTGATCCTTACGACAACTGCGTCATCGTTCCTCGTGATATTGTACGAAAAATTCTAATTCACGGCCTTAAAATATTTTGTTGCTTCATGTGTTTTAACAAGCATACTATATTTTGTACATGACCCGCTCGGTGTTCAAATATTAATACCGGTATATAGCAATTTGTACACGAATTTATCCTAACTTTCTCTCAATGACGAAACGTTATGATTTTACGAGCAAATTTCTTGTAATTGTGAGTTTTTTTTTTTTTTTTTAATGATAACTATCGAGTCAAATGCACAACGCCCTTGCCGCCTTATCGAGATGTCCCATGAATTTTCGAACCGGAAGTTGTGATTTCAGTTTGGTTCACGCAACCAATCGTTGAACGTTGATCGTTCCGAGCGTGGCTCCGCTCTATCCTGTTTATCTTCTGTTTTTGTCGCGCAACGCAACGCAAACGAGCGCGTAAAGCGGATTCTCAGTGGTGCGTAAAAACGATTGATCTTATGAGACCGCTGCGAACACTCTCGGCGCTTCTGCCAACGACGAATGTAAAGTTTACACCCTGACACGCTTCTTCCGTGTCGCAATCGTCGATTCGATATCTTCCAGGTTTGTTGAAAGCGACGCCGATTCGATAGATCTGTTTACAATGGTAAAAATATATGTAATATATATTAATTAAATAATTATCAATACAAATGAATATATATATGGGGCATCCCAAATCGGACAGTTTAAAAAACATTTTTTTTTCTCAAATTGTTTATATTTTTTAGCACCTATCAAAAGAACCTCCCTGCTAAATTTTGAGATCTTTTTAATTACCCGTTCACAAGATATTTAAAAAAAATCGCTCTTTTTTTCGGTTCTTTGGTCGCAACTTCTTTAATTATGGCCCAAATCAGGTGTTTTTTTCCCAACATTTTTGTTTTTTTATGGCTTTTTCAGAAAAAATTTTTTGAAAAATATTCGACGTGTTTTTCAATCAGTTTTTTGAGTTTTAAACTTTGAATCGTGTTTTCAAAAGTGAGGGCATATTTTGATCTTTTTGAAATTTTTTTATTTTAAACTTCTATCTGTTCAACAACTTTTAAGACCAGTCTGGTCGTGGGCCCTCCATAATTACTATTTTTTGTTCGATTTTTGAAGATTAAAAAAAGAAAATCTCTATAAATTATTGTGAATACCAATTTTTGTTACTGTATAGTATTTTTTAAAGGATTTTGAATTAATTTTGACACTTTATTGAGGTATCTGATTTAAAAAATTAAAAATTAATAATTAATGGATGAGCAAATAACAACAGTTCAAGAATTGTATGACGGGGCATCGAACCCAAATATTCTACCGAATATTGCTGTCAAATTTTCACCTGAGAAACATTAAAAAAATTGATATTCATAATGATTTAGGGAAAATGTTTTTTTTTATTTTTAAAATTTTTTTAAATTTAATATCGTGTGAACGGGTAATCAAAAAAATTTCAAAATTTAACAGGAATGATCTTTTGATGAGTACTGAAGAATATAAAAAATTGAGGTAATAAAAAAAAAAGTTTTTCAAATCGTCCGATTTGGGATGGGACGCCCCATATACACTGCAGGAAAAAATCAAGGGATAAAAAAAAAGTCTAAATTTTTAGTCGTTTTTGAAAATGCTGTATCTCAGTGAAAAATGGTCTTATCAAGGTCTAAAAATGAGCATTTTCAAACTTCAAGTTTATAGTTTTGAGATCTTTCAGCGAAAAAATTTTCAGGTCCAATGCAATCCTAAGAAATAGCGTGAAAAAAGACGTTGCAATTTTTTTTTCCTTTTTTTTGCTACTTGGAAAAAAAAAATCCAACTAAACCATTGCAAAGACCGGAAGCTTGTTTATTCAGCTTCAATTTGCTTTTTTTCTATCAAATTTCAAATTTTATTGTTAAAATTAATAATAAAATATTTAGTATTATGGATTTTTTGGAATTTCATGGGAAATCAGGTACTGCGCTTACTTTGTTTTTTTGAATGTAAACTGGTCGATTAAAACTTATCTCGACGAGACTGTTGCAGGTTACGATAGTCGCGAAGTGAGTATAAGTGAGACGAGAGCCATCAGAGTCGAGAAGATGAGCGTACAAGATTTCCGTATAAGACGGAGGTTGACGAGCCCTCGTTTCCTGTGGAAAAATGTACACAAATATTCTATCAATATAAAATTGTCAATTTGCATACTCTTAAATAAGGGTTTGTCGATGTTATGAAAAAAAATGGAAATTTGCTACTTTATGCTCGAAAAAGTTGGGGCATTTTTAATTAAAAAAGATACGTCGGTTTATAACTTAAAATAAAAAACTTTGTTTGGATTGGGCAAAAAATGGTGGAAAATCTATTCATGAGAAAGAAGAAAGGGAAAATCTAAAAAAATGTTTTTGATGAAAATTCATAATAATTTTGTGCGTTTGGGGCTATCATTGGAAAATTAGTGTTCAGTGGAGAAAAATATCTCGACATCAGATTTGAAAAATATTAATTACAATTTTTTTTTGCATTTTGGCCAAATTTGTATCCGTTCACTAAAATTACTCTAACTTTTTTTCTAGATTAAATTTTAACTGCGGTCAAAGCTCATTCTCTTCGGAATCGTTGAAGCTTCAAAACATCGCTTGGTTCATCCGATTCCGAACATTTTTCGAATTTTGGCAGATTTTTAAAGTTGGATCATCGATTTTTGCAAATTTCAAATTTCTACAAAAATAGAGATTTTAGAAGGAACCAAACGGCATTCTCTAAGTTTAGTGACAAGGTTTGCGTACGAACAAGAAATTTTGAAATCGGTCAAACCAATCGAAAGTTATAAATAAGCACTTGAAATTTCGCTATTTTGAGGTTTCTGAAAAGTCGTCTAAAAACTTAATTTTGAGAGGAAATTTATAGCTGATTTCAAATCACGCCTAGTTTTCGTTGAATAAAAAATTATTTGTGAGGTGTGCGGGAAAAATCTTTTTTCAAATTTTCTTTAAGGAAAAAAACTAGGAGAATAGCATTCGAATCGAATCGAATAGTGTATTCGAATTATTCGAACCATTCGAATAATTATTTTTTGCTCTTAATCTGATCAATTTCGATGAAAAATTTATGTTGTTCTATCATATATTTAACTTGAAGTACTAAAAAATTTGATAAAACATAACTTTCAAAAGAAAGTTTCATTACCGACCTTTCAATGAAATGTAAAATTCAAAATATTTGTTTAGTTATTATGAAAATACATCGTTAGAAAAATTAACAAATAAATTCAATACGCTGATTATTAGTCAAGTGTAATTGAGTTTTTCAAAAGTTCGTGCTCGATAAGTGTGCCCCAAATTTTAGCTCGATATCTCGAAGCGTTTTCGAGTTATTAATTATTTACATCTGAAACTCAGGACACAGACACACACACACACACACACACATCTGGACATTTTTTCTAAATATGATTTCTCGATGTTTTAGGACATTTTGAACATATTGGCATAAAAATCGAGAAAAAATTTTTGTTCACGAAAACAAAGCTTCCTTTATGAGGAAGCAAAAAAATTAATGCCATTAATTTGGTCTATTCTCTCAATTTATGTTAATGATAAAGAAAGAAATCCGAATACTTACGGGAGCAATTTGCGTCGGTACTTGAACTCCAACGATGCATATATTCTTGTCAACTTTGAAAGTGACCGAACAATCGAGAACGCTGCTGTTCAGACAATCCGTGCTCTGATTAACCTTCCTGACGCAATAGGTCTTTTCGCTAGGGCGAATACCGTTCTCCCTATATTTTCTCGGTGGTTCGATCACCGATACCGGATTGGATCGGACTGGATCATCGGGTATCGAATTTCTGTCCCACAAATAATCGAGGCTCGGCCGATCTTGCGGTGTATTCTGCATCCAATTCCGCGTCGAGAAATGAAACTGATGGTTCTGAAACTGATGATACAATACAAGAATATAAACCGAAAAAAAAAAAGAAATGATGGAAGAAAATTCGCCAATAGAGCCGAATTTTACCATATCAAAACCAGACACAGGTTTCGGTTTGAGTTTCAAGTTTCTCCTCTTGTTGCAATTTATTGAGAATCCTTCGGGCATCAATATGTCGCTTCCCCTCGACGAGACGTTCATCAATATCGCGAATGCCTCGTCGCGCGACAATAATTGGGATTTACCAGGTCCGTTGGCAAATTGTTCCGGCGTCAAGGTCAAAAAACGTATCTTCTCTATCGCATTGCCAGTTACGGATCTCAATGATTTTGGATCGTTCGCCGCGAGAGATTTACGATTGCATTCGGCTCGAGCCCATTTTTCCAATGCCTCGAATAAATCGATTTCCGTATCGATTCCCAGATCCTCCTGTTCAAAGAGGGTTCCGATAGTGCCGATCTCAACCTCGTCCCAACTATTTTCCTTCAGTATCTCGTTGGTTTCCGTGCACATTATGTGCAAACATTTCTCCAAAAGTACGGGCTCTTCGAAGAGTTTCGCAAATTCATAAGCCCGACAAGCCTTTTTCGGCGATAAATCGGACCACAGGTATTTCGTGCATTCCTCAACGAGATACGGCAGCATGTATTTTTTCGCGCAATAGCACAATTCGCAAGCAAGCTCGAACGACTCGAGGTCAACGTGATCCGTGTAGATGTATTCCATGAGGGTTTTGAACGCCTCCGGTTGTACGTCGAGTATCGGTATGGGATCGCTTTTTTCCGCCATACTTCCGTAAAACATTGCCTCGAATACGGGACTCGCCATCGCCAAAAATAATTTGTGACCTTCCACGATTTGCTGCTGAGGCTCCTGGCCCACGAGGAATTTGCAGTCTGACCATTGTCCGCTTTCCAGGAGATGCTGTCCTCTCTGCGCTACTCGCTGTTTCGATATTTGCCAATCGCATGGCAAACCCATCTTAAATGTGCGGCGCTGCGATTCGTGGTACAAAAACCTTTCGTCCCTGGATCGGAGCAAAAGTGTATTTATTTTAATTTCTTGAGAAAGAACTTGATGGCCAATGGGAAGAATGGCTTTTTTAAGGATATGTGCACTTGATGATGTGGGAATGGAAGCGTGGAAGTGGGAAACAGGAAGCGTTGAGGAAAAAGGAGAAATGATGAATAATGATAAGTACAAGTGAGCAAGGTGAGCCTTTGGAGCATTTACTAGTAGGAAAAATACAAAAAGGGATATGTGCATATTTAATGGAAATTGAAGAATCGCTAAAAAAAAAAGAGATTTGGAGATAGAGAGTGAAAGAGTGGAGGAACGAATGATAAGGAGCAATGTTTTCTATAAATGTAAGAGATAAATGTAATAAATATTGAAGAATATGGAAGAAGCGAGAGAGAATATAAGAACTAAATATTTTGTATAAGCGTTGTAAAAAAACTTTTGAAAAAATTATGCAAACTCCATTGATTGATTGATTTAAACATCACTTTAATTAAATAAATTATAATACGGCCTGTAACTTAACTGATGAACGGAGAGTGCAGTCTTGTAGCTGGAGGTCTCCGGAGAACTAAAAAAAAAAATTATCATGTGACCTTTCGTCGTCGAGTTATGGCTACTTGAATATCACTCAGAGAATCTTGAAAAGAATCTTTCCGAGAATCTTGAAAAGAGTCAAGCATTGGATGCGGAATAATACTCTTTATAAGATTTTTGGAAAGATTATTTACTTTGATGTAAAAAATCTTGTAAAGAATCTTTCCAAGAATCTTGTAAGTAAAAAATCTTGTAAAGAATCTTTCCAAGAATATTGGAAAGTGCAATGGATCCGGAAAAAGACTCTTGACAAGATTCTTTACAAGATTTTTTAAATAGTCCTTTCAAGAATCTTTCCAAGAATCTTGTAGAGATTCTTGTAAGTAAAAAATCTTGTAAAGAGTCTTGTAAGTAACAAATCTTGTAAAGAATTTTTCCAAGAATCTTGTAAAGAGTTAAGCATTGGATCTGGAACAAGCCTCTTGAGAAGATTCTTTACAAGATTTTTTAAATAGTCTTTTCAAGAATCTTGTAAAGAGTCTTGTAAGCAAAAAATCTTGTAAAGATTCTTTCCAAGATTTTTCAAGTGTTATTCAAGAGCCCACTCGCCGACAAAAGGTCGTATAATTTCTTTTTTCTAGTTTTTCTCGAGAGACCACCAGTGCAGTACACGACTGCACTCTCCGTATTAATCGGTTAAGTTACGCGCTGTACATAAACAACTTATAATACATTTTTTCTTATTATATCACAAAATATAAAAATCTATGAGGGATCTTTTAAAATCAATTTAACTTCAAATGCGGAGCAATTCAAGGGTTCGCAAAATAAGTGTCACGCAATAATTGTGAGTTTACCTCTTTATTTATTTTTCTTTCTCTCGCTGTTACGAACGTATGATTAATGGCGATGAAGGTTCTTCGCGTCGCGAGCTCGTTAAAGGTGGATTTTAGATATGATTCGCGCGCCCGGCGTCGCCAAATGGACCGACAAAATTTATTTTCGAGTACCCGCGTGTGAAAACCCCGCGCCGCCTACCCAAAGATATATATATATGTGTATATATAGCATATATATCCATACATAACCCGCACTCCTATAAATACAACAGAGAGACTTCTATAAACAAAGCCAAAAATTAAAATCGCGTGTAAAAAGAAAATATCGCGAGTGGGACGTTGAAAAGCTTAATTCGCGTCGTAGATACGCGCGAGATATTCACGATAAAGGGTATAAAAAATAATGAAGCGAGAAGAAAATAGGGAGGGCTCGGATTTTCCGTGTCGACGCGCAACCAAATTAGTTTTTTATCGATATTTTTTAGATTTTCTCATATCGATCCGTGTCATGCCGGAATAATATAATCTCTCGCAAACTGTCAAAACACACTTTAACACAAAAATTTTCTTCCCCGCCTCGTCTCTTGATCATTAAGAATCCGCCGCCATCTTGGATACAGTTGAACTCGTCATACAGCTTCATCCGCTTCCTGCTCCACGGTGAACGATCTGATTGGCTCTTTCGCTCGCTCGAGCCGACGCTGCGCAGTCGTCCGTCGAACCTCATTGGTCGCGTGTTTTTCCTCCGCGCCTATCAACAGAGCTTTCACTGTATTTGATAGATCTTTCCTTTCACCCCCCGCATAGAAATTTGTCGGTGTCGTTGACACTGGAAAGGTTTGATAATTGCCCTCACCGTTGAGAGCTTTGCGCTGCATCGTTTATCGCGTAATTCCATGAATTACAAAAAAAAAAGCCCTGCAAGTTGGTCATTTGCACACACCGCGCACGCGCGCGTGCGCGCGCACCTATACGGACATTTTTGAAAAAAACTTTTTTCACGAAAACAAAAGTTCCTTTGTGAGGAAAAAAATGCATCTTTTCGTGGATGCAGGAAAAGTTTCATACGCCTTTGCGTGGAAAACATTATTGGTTCTTTTCATACGTTTTATTTTCTTAATCAATCGGATTAATTCGCTGTCTTTTCGAAATGGGCACTGTTAATCGCGAAATTTTTCATATATATATATATATATATATTTAAAAAAAAAGAAGAAACGCAGAAAACAATTCTTCGTGCACACTTGCATCGTGAACTATCATATGCACGTTCTCACTGCCGTTCGCCTTCACTCTCACCTCAACATAGTGCAATTGAGCATTTGTTTTTTTCAAAATTAATTTAAATTTCGCGGGCACTACCTTGTAGCGTATGGTTTTTCACTCGCTCGGTAAATATCTCATCCTGAAAGAAATGCTCCCACAATTGGAAATTGCGTTTTTTTTTTACAGTACTTTTTGAGATATTTAATTTTTTATGCTGTGTTTTCTCGTGTCGTCGTGCTTTTTTTTTTTTTTGCTTTTCACATTTTATAATAAAGATAACGCACAACGATGCTTTTATGTTACATGGAGTATGTATTGTGTTTCGTTTGACCTTGGGCGTTTGTAACGTTAGTTGGCGGTGGTCCCGCCGTTTGCTGATCCTCCTGATCATTTTGTCCGCAAGCTTTGTGTACATAACGCGGTGTTACCATCACCTCTTCCTCCATTTCGACAACTCGTTTGTCCAATTCTGCGCAAGCCGCCATTTCTTTCTCCAGTTTGGCGAGCATACGCGGTGAATTGTATTTCTCAGGGTCATCGTGAAAAATTACCATTCCGTCCTTCTGATTGATCGTGGCGTAAATCTCACCGTCTTCGATCTGAAAAGTTATTTATCGCGATTATAATTTTCGTTCTTTTGGTTTCGATTTCAATTTATCGATTCCCTTTTTGCCATATTTTTCATGATCAATTTCATGATACATTTTTTATATATTTTGGGGGCTGATAATAGCTCCAAGGAAAAAAAATAAGAGCTACATAGCTCTGAAAGATCCTAAAAAAAAATTGTTCTTTTCATTTCAATTTTAAATCATGGTACAGTTTTCGCACAATTATAAAACTATTTTTTTTCAAGTCTTCTATATTTCCCATAACACTATGAATTTTTCAAAAATTTTAAAAACGGTTCGTCATAGTAGAAAAAAAATACTTTTTGACCCAGTAATGGATTTATTCATGTGTTTCGCGGTTGATTTTTGATTTTCAACGCATATTTACATAATTTGTATTTATTAAAAATAATGTTTCATATTCAAAACAAAGACAAACATTTTTTTGCCACAGTCAAAAATGAAACCAGGTAAATATCGTTAATCAATTTTATAGTAATTTTAACAAATATTTTTAGGAACAACATTTTATTATAAAACTCAATTATTGGTATATTTTTATAGACTTGAGACATAGATATAATAATAATAACAGATGTTTGTTTCCCTTTTTATTATTTATTTATTAAAAACTGTTTTTATGTCATAATTGTATTTTATAGTATATCTATGAGTCTTTAAGAAATTCTTTCATTAGTGTGAATTATTGGGTTTATTAATTTAAAAACAAAAACAATAAATTAATAAAATGAAACTTAGATTTTTTTGAAAGTTTACATTTGTTCAGAAAAAAATGTTCTTGTCTTTCATCAATTCGATCATTTTTGCTTATATCTGACTCAAGTATACAAAAATATATAAATAATCGAGTTTTATAACAAAATGTTGTTCCTAAAAATATTTGTTGAAATTACTATAAAATTGATTATTGATATTTACCTGGTTTATTCTTTGACCATGGCAAAAAAAATGTTGTTGTTTTGAATATGAAATCTTATTTTTAATAGATACAAATTATGTAAACATGCGTTAAAATACGAAAATTAAATCACAAAACATTCGAATAAATTCATTGTTTGGGCCAAAAAGTGGTTTTTATTTTTTTCTACCGTTTTTTAAATTAAAAAAAATTCATAGTGTTATATTGAAATATACAAGGTTTGAAAAAAAATAGTTTCATAATTGTGCCAAAAACGGATCATAATAAAAAATTGAAATTACAAGAAAAAAATTTTTTTTTTAAAGATCTTATAGAGCAAGCTCTTTTTTTTCTACTATCACCCCCCCCCCCCCCCCAAACATATAAAAAATTTAGATCAATTGGTTAGGTCAATCCTGAGAAAAAATTCTCAGGATTCAATCCTGAGAAACGGGTGTTCAGATTTTATCGACTTTTTTCCTTTTTGCAAGAATGGCGTAAACGCTCCAACCTCTGCAATTTTCAAGATATTGCACTCAAACTTTGTACAGAATTAGTATAGCTATTAAGGTTGTTTGGTATTGAATTTGGCGAAAATCCATCGAGGGATTAAAATGTTGTGAAATTTTGAATTTTTTGAAAAATAGCCTAAACGCTCTAACTTGTGCAATTTTTAAGATATTGTACTGAAACTTTGCACAGAGCTAATATAGCCATCAAGGTTGTTCGCTATTGAATTTGGCAAAAATCCATCGAGGGATTTAAATTTTATGAAATTTTGATTTTTTTGAAAAATAGCCTAAACGCTCTAACTTGTGCAATTTTTAAGATATTGCACTGAGACTTCACACAGAGCTAATATAGCTATCGAGGATGTTTGTTATTAAATTTGGCGAAAATCGATCGAATGATTAAATTTGTATCAAATTTTTAATTTTTATAAAAGCAGCGTAAACGCTATAACTTTTGAAATTTTTTAGATATTGAAATGAAATTTTGTGAAGAGCAAGTATAGCTATCAATGTTATTCGCTATCAAATTTGGCGAAAATCGATCAAATTTGCACATTGATTACTAATATTTTTCAATAGTTAACAAAGCTTCCTTTATGAGGAAGCCAAATTTGATCGCCATACTGTGTGTTAAAGGAAGCTATGTGAACTATGGTCAAAGATGAGGAAGCAATGTGCAAATTTCAATTTGCAGAGTTTTTGACATATTTTACTTTTTCCCAATAACCAATTGAGTTTTTGATCTGAAACTTTCAGGACCTTATTATTTCATTAGTACCCACTTCATGCTCTAAGTATCCTTTAAAAATCTTTCGGGGGCAGACTGAGCATACTCCTTTGGATATAAAAATTAGTCTTACCATATTCAAAATATATTTCTCCGCGGAGGCGGGACCCGGTAATTGTACTCTGCTGGCAACGTCCGTGAGGCTCAGTGTCAAGAAAGTCTTGGTCAGTCTCTGTATATTTTTCTTGTATAGATAAGTCAATACTTGCTTCACAAGACCCAAATTGTGATCCCTCACGAATAACTCTTGATACTTTGTTATAACGCTTTGCACCTCGTTGCAGCTGTTGGTGGAATAAGCGCCGGCCAAGTCTTGGTAAGCCAGACTCAACGGTTTAACGAATCTTATGACGACTGATCTCGAATAATTTGGGGTATTGAAGATTTTTCCGTGAAGTATCAGCGAAACGAGAATATATTTTTTATACGCCTCCAGCATGATGTGACTGAGCGCCATTGCCGGTATCGTCATGCATACTTCGAAGAAGTAAAAAGCACGGTCGTAATTCTTCAGAGCGGTGTATATCATACCGCCGTAATAGTAATATAGCAAAAAATATTTCGAATCAAACTGTCCTCCCTCTTGGCTTATGCCCGTTACGTCCGTGTCCAAAAATTCCAGCGCCGGCTTCAGACACTTTGACAAAAGGCATAGCTGGCAAAGATCGGCGTGTATCGACGTCAACTGACTGTCGAATAATTGTATCTTTCGTATCGCTCTGCGCAGCAGCTCGATTCCTCGCAGCGGAGCTTCGAGCTCGACGAGCGATTGAGTAAGCAGATGACAGAGCTCGGCATCTGAAAATTTTCAATTATTCATCAAGCTTTTGGGTTTTTAAGGGGACCGAGTAAGCGTCGAATCGCCGATTTTTTAACATAGATATAAATGTTCGTTGGATATGTGTAAAACTGACCAATGGTCCATCATTTGACGTATGAAGTGAAGAAATTTTTGACGCTAGGTGGAACCCTTAAGGTCAAGCGGTCCTCTCAAAAATCAATTTTTGCGCAGTGAAACTCAAAAATCGATTTATGAGAGAACCGCTGCACCTTAAGGTTTCCAACTAGGGTCAAAAATTTCTTCATTTGATACCTTAAATGATGGACCATGGGTCAGATTTGCATGTATTCAACGAACATTTATATTTACGTTCAAAAATCGGTGTTTTGACGCTGACTCGGTCTTCGCTATTTTCAGGTTTTTGAAAATAGGCCCAAAATTGAGCAAAACAGTTTTTTATCGAAATTCATGAAAATTTTGATTTTTTGAAAAAACTATTGATAGATTCGTGTTTAGGGGGCAAAAATACATCGATATGAGGCCCGAAAAACAAAAATATATATTTTTTTTTTTTTGCATTTTGGCCAAAATTCAATCGGTTCACTAAAATGGCTGCAATTTATTTTCTAGATAGAATTGCGGCTTGAGCATGAGCTCATTCTCTTCGTAATCGTTCACGCTTCAAAATCCCGTTTGGTTCATCCCATTACGACCGTTTTTCGATTTTTGGCAGATTTTTAAAGTTCAACAATAGATTTTTGTAAATTTTTTAAGGTATACCCCTTTCCATTTTTTTTCGGCGATTTTCAAACTGCTCTCATTTCTACAAAAAATTAGTTATCGGGATGAACTTAACGGCATTCTCTAAGTTTGGTCACAAGCTTTGCGTACGAAAAACAAATTTTGAAATCGGTTGAACCAAAGTGAAGTTATGAGCACTTGAAATTTCGCTATTTTCAGGTTTTTGAAAATAGGCCCAAAATTGAGCAAAACAGTTTTTTATCGGAATTCATGAAAATTTTGATTTTTTGGAAAAACTATTGATAGATTCGTGTTTAGGGGGCAAAAATACATCGATATGAGGCCCGAAAAACAAAAATATTTTTTTTTTTTTTTTGCATTTTGGCCAAAATTCAATCGGTTCACTAAAATGGCTGCAATTTATTTTCTAGATAGAATTGCGGCTTGAGCATGAGCTCATTCTCTTCGTAATCGTTCACGCTTCAAAATCCCGTTTGGTTCATCCCATTACGATCGTTTTTCGATTTTTGGCAGATTTTGAAAGTTCAACAATAGATTTTTGTAAATTTTTTAAGGTATACCCCTTTCCATTTTTTTCGGCGATTTTCAAACTGCTCTCATTTCTACAAAAAATTAGTTATCGGGATGAACTTAACGGGATTCTCTAAGTTTGGTCACAAGCTTTGCGTACGAAAAACAAATTTTGAAATCGGTTGAACCAAAGTGAAGTTATGAGCACTTGAAATTTCGCTATTTTCAGGTTTTTGAAAATAGGCCCAAAATTGAGCAAAACAGTTTTTTATCGGAATTCATGAAAATTTTGATTTTTTGAAAAAACTATTGATAGATTCGTGTTTAGGGGGCAAAAATACATCGATATGAGGCCCGAAAAACAAAAATAATTTTTTTTTTTTTTGTTGCATTTTGGCCAAAATTCAATCGGTTCACTAAAATGGCTGCAATTTATTTTCTAGATGGAATTGCGGCTTGAGCATGAGCTCATTCTCTTCGTAATCGTTCACGCTTCAAAATCCCGTTTGGTTCATCCCATTGCGACCGTTTTTCGATTTTTGGCAGATTTTTAAAGTTCAACAATAGATTTTTGTAAATTTTTTAAGGTATACCCCTTTCCATTTTTTTCGGCGATTTTCAAACTGCTCTCATTTCTACAAAAAATTAGTTATCGGGATGAACTTAACGGGATTCTCTAAGTTTGGTCACAAGCTTTGCGTACGAAAAACAAATTTTGAAATCGGTTGAACCAAAGTGAAGTTATGAGCACTTGAAATTTCGCTATTTTCAGGTTTTTGAAAATAGGCCCAAAATTGAGCAAAACAGTTTTTTATCGAAATTCATGAAAATTTTGATTTTTTGAAAAAACTATTGATAGATTCGTGTTTAGGGGGCAAAAATACATCGATATGAGGCCCGAAAAACAAAAATATTTTTTTTTTTTTTTTTGCATTTTGGCCAAAATTCAATCGGTTCACTAAAATGGCTGCAATTTATTTTCTAGATAGAATTGCGGCTTGAGCATGAGCTCATTCTCTTCGTAATCTTTCACGCTTCAAAATCCCATTTGGGAAATTGGGAAAAATTTTTTTTCATCGGTTCTATACTTTTCGGTCATAATTACGTCGATTGCTGAAAAAAAAAAATTCGATACGCCCTTATGGCTTTCGACACCAACTCGGAAAGCCATAAGGGCGTATAAAAAAAAAAAATTGGGAAAATTTTTGTTTCATCGGTTCTATACGTTTCGGTCATAATTACGTAGATTCCTGAAAAAAAAATTTCGATACGCCCTTATGGCTCCCAGATGCCATAAGGGCGTAAAAGAGGTGATACGCCCTTATGGCAGCTGTAACGCGATATTTCATCACAATAAGTGATATTCAGTCGGGGGATTCAGTTTTTTATTATCCAATTTTTGATAATCTAATAAATGCCCAAAATCGCGAAAACTGCCGTTTTCATCATTTTTATCGTCTTTACGATATGATATGATAAAAAAATTATCAAAATTATTAAAATGATTAAAATCTATGATATATGATATAATAATAATTAAATAATTTAAAACAAGGCTAACTTTTTATATGTATATATGTATATTTTTTTAATAGAATAAAAGGAAATCCTTTCATTCTATTTAGCTACTAGAATTGATATCCCGGGTGCAGAGTTACTGTTGTTTTTTGGGTTTGATAAAAAACGTTTGATAAAAAAAAATATAAAAAGTTGGTTTTATTATTTTTTTTGTTTATATCCAAGGTTTTTCACCAAACCCAAAGAAACAAGAGAAACTCTGTAACAGGGATATCTATTCTAGTAGCTAAATTCCTTTTTTTTTTTAATTATAGAAAGTTGGCATTCCCTGAGCTAACATTTATTTTTTTCTTCTTTTTAAAAAAAATAAAATAAAGGAATTTAGCTACTAGAATAGATATCCCCGTTGCACAGTTTCTGTTGTTTTTTGGGTTTGATAACAAAACAACAGAAACTCTGCAACGGGGATATTTATTCTAGTATCTAAATTCCTTTATTTAAAAACAAAAAAAATTATAAAAAGTTGGCCTCCCCTGAGCTAATATATATTTTTTTCATCATTGACTAATAGAATATAATTTAAAAAAAATGATGAATCGCACTTTCCAATAATTACCATTTTTCGAACTGGTTTTTTCCTTGTAAAAAATTTGTTAATAACAAATTTCAGCTTCTTCCGATTAAATATTACTTGAAAAAATTCGTCCTTTTTCGAATTTTTTGAAAAATATTACTTTTCACGGTTTTTCGCTTTGGAAAAATTTGTTAATTATTTTTAAGAAAAGTCACTAAACTAAATCATTACCAAAATATCGATGAATATTTAAAATGGTAAAATTTTTTTTTTTTTTAATCCAGCCCGACAAAATGCTCAAAAAATATGTCTCTAGCTCAGAATACGATCTTAAATGAAAAATTATTTTGTTTCTGGATTATAATTACACGTATCGGGCGCGAAGCGAACTTGTTCGCCATTGCAGCCGACGATGAACTCTTGAACCTGATTGTAGAGCGGTTTGTAAGATTCCGGATTGTTAGCGGCGGCGGCGCCGCTCGGATTAGGCAGGGAAAATTTTGCTACGAGTACGGCGAGAATTCCGAGCGAGTGTTGTTGCAGATCGAGAGTTTCCAAAACGTTGTCGAGATGTTGACCATTTTTCATGAGAACCTCGGCCGATTTTATGATAACGTCCCTCAAATCGCTAAAATCGCCTGAGAGCAAAAAATTCATTAAAAACGAACGAAATCATAGTCGTGATAGTGACTATAATGGCGATTGGTTTTTACGTGTTTTTTTTCAATCGTCTTTCGTTCAATAACAGCTTCGTTCGAATTGACGATGAAAAAAAGTGAGGTTATGAGACGAAGTTTTCGTGAAAAATGTCCTACCTTGCGTCGAGAGCGTTTGGACATTATTTACAAACTGCTCCAGTGCCGACGCCATTACTGTCGTTCTTCCGCTATCATCACCAACTTCTAGCAACCGTGATCGCTCGCAAATAATTTTTTATTTACAAAAGGAAATTAATAATATTTTACATCAATAAATACGCGGAATAAACGAGAAACAGGCATGGAAAACGCAGAAACTGATCGAGCGGAATGACGTTTTTTCAAACGTGGTCAACGGAAAGCGCCATCTAGTTAGAAAGGACCGAGGTGCGCGTTACTCGGTCGGTACAGTAAATCCCGAGAGAGATCTACTGCCTCTGCTATACTGACTTCTCAGTCGGTATGGTAGATACAGTGGCGCTCAACCTATTGCGGAACCGTCGGAAACTAGAATATATATCATCAGTGTTGTGTTGGACTTCACAAACGATCGATTGTTTATTATCTCAGCAATATAACTGCAATTATCGATGATTTTTAGCAATTGACATATTTTTCATCAGTACAGATGTTGAAATGTCAAATTCTCTTGTACGCGCTAGTCTCGAATTATTCGGCTACGAGGACGATTTGAAAAAAGGTGCGAATTTGAGGTTATATTGAAAAATTTGTGACACATGGCATGTTGAATATAATGGAAAAAAAAATGATATTTAACTTTTATGAATTTAAAACGATTGCGGTGTCTGCGTTAACTTTCGAGATTTATAAAATAGTTTTATCGTTATAGATATTTCAGTGATATTTGATAATTATGTTTCTGGCTTGACCTTAAAAACAATGTACAATTTTAATTATGTAATTCAATAATGTACAATTTTAATTACGTCATTCAACAATGTGCAATTTTAATTACGTAATTCCACAATGTTGAATAGATAAAAAGAAAAGGCGAAGGAACAAGACAAACGGTGCACTGGATCTCATCCCCATAAATCATAGGATTGTAACAAATACTGCTAAAAAAGGTATTCTTCTTTATTTGCTTATAATTCTGTGTTCTGTTATAATTTCTATCGCTTCCCGGCAGAATAAGTTTAGTCCATTTTTTTGAAAAATGAGATAACTACGGAAATCGGTCAATTTTTTTTTCCTTTTCTACCCGATTAATAACATTTTTCAGGAAATTTTTTAAAAATGTTTACCCAGCCCAAAAAAAAAACCTTTTTTTTCAAATAGCTATTAGTTAATATTATTTTTCAAAATTTTCGTCTTCAAATGTATAAAAAAAATACAATAAAATTTTAAGATATTAAAATCTATGAAATATTTCACTTTTTTGAGAAAAACAATTTTTTTTGTATTTTTTTTTTGGAAAGTACATTTAATAACGAAAATTTTGAAAAAAAGAAGTTATAGCTATTTGAAAAAAAAGTTTTTTTTTGGGTTGGGTAAACAAATGTGAGATTTTTTTGAAAAATGTTTTTAATTGGGTAGAAAAGGAAAACAAAATTTCAGCCAAATCGAAAGGGGTCGAGTTTAAAAGTCGTTGATTTGACATGGAATGCCCCAAATAGATCATAAAATAGTAATCAGCAAATTTGCTGTTTTCGACACAAGAATTAATTTCAAATTCACACAAAGGAATCGAAAAACGTATTAGAACGACCCTAAATAATAAAGATCAAACAAGGTCAGCGATAAACAATTTTTGAAGAAAAAAATGTTAAAATTAGTTGATTAAATTTTTCTGGAAAAAATTTAGGAACGTGAAAGACAAAAAAAACGAAAAATTGAAATTATAATGAATATTATGAATATTCGATTATTACAGACGATTACGTTTATAATAGATAGATACGTTTCATCGTTTACGATAGAATTTTTAATTCTCAGATATTTTTGATTTCTCGAAATTCTTGTTTGTGGACTTTGTTCGCTACGCATGAAACATTTAAAAATTAAACGTTGATGTCTTGCGCAGAAACAATCCGTCTGAAACATTCGAAGAAGACAAGTGTGAACGAGGCAAAGAGACGTTTCGAGTCGAAGATTGATCCCACGGAGGAAAATGTCAAGAGACTTTTGCTTCTGAGTGGCGGCAAGCTCAATTGGGAAACTGCGGATAAATTGCTGGAGAGAGCTCACAAGAAATCTCGCGATAAGCCAGAGGAAAAAACGGTCGTTCCCGAAACAACGGTCTTCACGGAGGAAGATTTCGAAAAATTCGAGAAAGAGTATCTCGAACTTTAGAGAGAGTTTCCATTTGAAAAAAAAAAAGTTGACCTTGAAATAACCTTGAAGGTGATCGTCAAGGTCAAATTAAGGTCATTAAAAACAACATCGACGCTATGCTAGAGACGGACAGGGAGAGAGGAAAGATCATACTAATCCTTGCCGTTACTTTATTCCTCTATTACACAATTTGGGTCATTGGTTTGCCGTTTATCGACGACAGCAGACTTCAATCTTTGTTTCCATCTCACAGTTTGGCTCTGATTTTACCGGCCATTACCGGTCTCTCCTTTATCGGCGGTCTCGTTGTTTTCACCGTTTGGAATCTCGTCGCTCCAAAATTCTCGTCGCAACGATGATTCTTCCATTTCTGTGCAAAAAAGGAACAAGAATAAATTGAGGAAAAAATAATGGCCGCTGATTGGCTGGTGATCGGTATAGCGGGAGCTACCTGCAGTGGAAAAACGACTCTGGCCAAAAGACTCCAGAAAAATCTGAAAAATTCGACAATCGTCTATCAGGATAAATATTTTTTGCCACCGGAGGATTCACGACATCGTTTGATACCGGAACTCAACCATTTCAACTGGGACTTGGTGACGAGTCTCGACATTGCGAGAATGATCCAAGATATTGAAAACATTTTAACCTCCAAATCCGAAAACGACGTCCACGACGAGAAGCAACGCAGGATTCTCATTCTCGATGGCTTTTTGCTCTTCAATTGCAAAAAACTCGTTGATTTTTGCGATTTGCGATACTTCTTGGACATGAGCAAGGACGAGTGCTGGGATAGAAGAAAATTACGCGTTTACGATCCGCCGGATGTTCCCGGATATTTCGAGACTGTCGTTTGGCCGGAATACGTTAAATCGCGAATGGAAATTTTGAAGAACAAGAGTCTGTGTGAATCGATAACCTTCATCGACGGTATGCAGAGCAAAGAGGACACATTCGTGAGAGTCTTTGAGGATATCAAGAAAAAAATGCTTGTTCCGGTACACGAGTAATGAAATTATCGGTAAACTAGCAAATTTTTTTTATTTACAATCTTTTTTCCCAAATACTTTTCTTATTTTCGGTTTGAGAGCGAGAATGCCGAATAGGACGGTTAAATAAACAAAATTTAAAAAAAATAATAATTTTGATAACCATTTTCTCAAAGCTTTTCAGGTGAAACGGTGGAACAATTTTCCCCGGGAATAAAATCCGAAGATGAAGTGTTTTCTTCAACTTTCTTCCCTGGTGATTCTTTGGGGAGGTTCTGTGACGAAATATCCGTGGATACAATATCCCCAGTCAAAATATTCGCGGTCAAAAGTATCCGCTGTTAAAAATATCTGTGGTAAAAAATATCCGCGGTTAGAATATCCGCGGTTAAAAACAACAACAACAACAGAAACAGCAACATCAACAACCCACTTTATCCATATATATTTTCCACAGTTATTCTGTCAGCGGATATTTTTTACCACAGATATTCTTAACAGCTAGTGGATATTTTTAACCGCAGATATTTTTTCAAAAATTCAATCTCATTTTTGTAGTCACTTTTGAAGAGGAATTCAACGGTGACCTTAATTTTGACCTTGACGATCACCTTCAAGGTTATTTCGAGGTCAACTTTTTTTCAAATGGAAACCCTCTTTTTCGACATCGGCAATCGAAAGAAAATTTGACGTTCAAATATGTACTTAGGTCATAGATATCATTTGACTTTGAAGGTCCTCTAAAGTCAATTAAAGTTAAACAGGGTGTGGATACCTCTGGGATTAAAGGTTTTCACATTCTTTTGTGAGGAGCAAAGTTATTAATTTTAATAAGGCGCATTTAGTAGTGATCTTGACGATGACCCTCAAGGTGATTTCAAGGTCAACTTTTTTAAATGGAAACTTCTATTTTTGAGTTCTGAAAATAGGACGAACAGCTTTACATTTACATTAAAAGATTCGGAAACAATCAATCAATTTTTACAGAATAAGTTTGATTTCAGAACTCAAAACTACAGGTTTCCATTGTAAAAAAAAAGGTTGACCTTGAAGTTTCCTTGAAGGTCATCGTCAAGGTCACTACTCAATGCGCCTTCTTAAAATTAATAACTTTGGTCCTTACAAAAGAATGTGAAGAGCTTTAATTCCCAGAGGTAATCACACCTTGTTCAAGTATAATTGACTTTAGAGGACCCTCAAGGTCAAAAGTACTTATCAGTACATATTTAAACGTGAATTTTTCCGCTCTCGATTGCCGATGTCAAAAAAGCGGGTTTCTATTTGAGAAAAAAAGTGGACCTTGAAATAACCTTGAACCATCAAGGTCAAAATTAAGGTCATCGTTGAATTCCTCGTCGAAAGTTACTACAATAATGACCTTGACCTTCTGGAAAATTATCTTAGCTGAGAAAATATTCAACCGTCCCGTTACTTATGAGACACCCTGTACGAGGGTCGGTAATCGCGAGCTCCTTATTACCGACCTATGAGACGGGACAATATGGGCCAAACAAGCTCGACAATGAGGTAGCAGTTATTTCTATGGCAACGTACCGTGAAGTATTTTATTTGTTACTGACGATTATTTTGTCAGTTGACTATAATGTAACACAGTAGAAGGATCTCTTTCGTTCGAACAAGTGGATAAATCATATCGAGTGTAATAAATTCATTTGGAGAAATTCTGAAAAAAAAACCCTTTCGAACATACGTAAATTGTTTCAATGTCGAGCGTCACGTACGACGAATTATGGAGGGAGACTCAGCGCTGTCTCGAGGACATTGTTCAATCGGACTCGAGTCTTCAAGGCTCGAAGCCTCAAAAGGATCGGAAAAAGCTTCATCGCAGCATCGCCGAATTGTACGTCAGATATATCGTCGTAGCGAACAGATTGAACGTTTGTTACGATCAGATGATTCAGCCGCAAAAGCGACTGTTGGTAAGAAAACTGCTGGATTCGACGATCGGTCGAGTGATCGAGTTGAAACACGAGATCGTGGACATCGATTTGTCCGAGCACAGTTATTACGACGATGTTCTATCGAAGTACGGAATAACCCCGCAAGAGGCGGAACTGGCAGTCCCGTTTTATTACCGACGCGAGAGAGAGAGCGTTATCGCGGAAAGGAGAAAATTCATCGAGGAAACATTGAGAAACTTGGGTGCTCTAGACGAGGTCGTGGAAACGAAAAAAATGACCGAGGCGGAGGCGATAAGACTCGTGCAGTCACACGAGAGGGCCCGTCAAGGTCGCGTGAGGTTTCAGTTCATGAAGGAAATACGAGAGATGAAGGAACGATCGACCATCAAAGCGGAACCGGAAGTCGGCGATGAGGTTAAAGAAGCGGCGGCCATTTTGAAAATTCAAAAAGTCTGGCGCGGTTATATAACGCGTTATCGCGTAAGAAAGAGACGAATTGAGGAAATGCTGCTTATCGGTAAGATATAATAATTTTTTTCAAATCAGCGATGGAACTGAATATTTTCTTTTGTTAAAAGAACTAGGACATTTTTTCTCCATCGTTCGATAACTCTCATTTTTAATCTTTAGTTCGTGGATGTATATGGGGCGTTCCATCTTAAATCGAACAGTTCGAAAAACTTTTTTTTTCCATCGTTCGATACTTTCATTTTTAATCTTTAGTTCGTGGATGTATATGGGGCGTTCCATCCCAAATCGGACAGTTTGAAAAACTTTTTTTTTTAATTTTTATGTATTACAATTTTTACATGATATTTTCGAAGGTATGGTACAGCCGAGTCAATCGATAACGGAGAATTCCCGCAGAGACGAACGTACGAGACAATACAGGCGCGATAAGCAGATCGAATATCGTGAAATGTACGAACGAATGTTGCGGGAAACGAGCGATTACATTCGCAACGAGAGAGGCGCTATAATGGAGGAGAATCTTCGCAGTGAAATACGAAATTGGATAAATGTTTATTTTCAAGAAACAGGAAAAATACCCGAATTACCATCGGCCGAGAGCGGTGGCTCGAGAATAATTCTTAGTCGACAGGTACGTCGAAAGAAAAACCTCCAAAGGATTATCGGCAATATTGATGGATATTATATAGATAGTGTATATGGGTCATTCGATGTCAAATCGACCAATAGTTGGAATCAATCCCTTTCAATGCCGATTAAATTTGGTCAGAAGTTTTTTTTTATTATAAAACGAAGTTCTACCGATAGAAAAAAATGGATCAAATTTTTTTCGAAAGTTATGCAAAATTCAAAATTTCACCATTTTTTTTCAATATTTCAAGTTTATTTTTTTAATATCGAGAAAACTATTATAGTTACGACAACATCGTTCTGGTTTTGTTTGAAAGAGTATACTTGGAGCTACAAGAAAAAAGATGTAAAAAAAATTGGAACTGATGAATTTGGAGAATTTTGAATTTTTTAAAATCATGCATATCCACGATAAACATTGAATTTTGGGTTCAATTTTTTTTTATATAATACCTTGTACTGATCTTAAAAGATCCTGAAATTTTCAGAATTGCGTTTTTTGTTTTTTTTTCAAAAATATGAATTTTCGAATGTGGGTAAATTTTTTTTTTTTACTTTTAAGTTAAGTAAAGTTGAGCAATTATGTAATTTTTACTGCTCAAAATTACAAAATTACATGATTGCTCAATTTTACTTAACTTAGAAGTAGAAAAATTTTTTTTTTTACCAAAATTCAAAAATTCACATTTTTAAAGAAAAAAACCGCAATTCTAAAAATTTCAGGATCTTTTAAGAGCAGTGCAAGGTATTATATAAAAAAAAAAAATTAAATAAAAAATTTATTGTTGATCGTGGATTTTCGCGATTTTTGAAAATTCAAAATTCTCCACATTCATCAATTTTCAAAAAAAAGATTCGGAATATTTTTATTTCGTAGCCTCAAGTGTACTCTTTATGATGAATCCAGAACGATTTTTTCGTAACTATAATAGTTTTCGAGAAATTTAAAAAAATAACCTTGAAAAATTGAAAAAATGGTGAAATTTTGAATATTGAATAATTTCCTAACAAATTTTTTTAATTTTTTTCCCTGAGGCAGAACTTCGTTTTATGATTAAAAAAAAACTTCCAACCAAATTTCATGGAAATTGAAAGGGGTCGATCCAACTATTAGTCGATTCGACGAAAAAAAAATCGATTTTTTTTTTTAATCCCTTCTTCAGTAAAATGTCAAAAATTGTATTTTTTGACGTAGAATTTTATATCTTGTTTTTGCAAAAAATCGAAGGGGTCGCATAGAACGAAAATCCAATTTTTTAGCTTAATTTAGCTTAAAACAGCCGAAAAAACATTTAAAAAAAAAATTCTTAATTTTCGATATTTTTTTTCAGAAAGTACATTGAAAAAATAAATGACCTCCTAACAAATTAGAATATTTTAATTATTGTAGAAGTTATGATTATTTTAAGAATATTTTTTTCAAAAATCAATAACTTCGCTATGGGTTAAGATGAAGAGCTAAAAATTTATACGGATACTTCTTTTTGCATGTATTGAATAATTCTATAAATAAATTCTATAAAAAAATAAATAAAATTCTATAAATAAATCATATTAAAAAATGAAAAAAACCGATGGGGTCACCGACAAAAGGTTGTTGAATCGACACGGAATGACCCATATATTTTTGTAAAATCAAAATCAGGGCACGGGCAGCAGCATCAGCAAATCAACGGCGGTCTCGTCGAAGGAGTCGAAACGATCGAAGAAATCGAAATCGAAGAAGGACAGTCCCGATCTCGATCGGTCCGAGGACGAATCGGATCCCGGTATCAAGGTCATGCCGTCGAATTTTCTGCCTGATATAATAAACGGCAATCAGGAGTATCAGGACGTCTGGAGGGACAAGAACGAGTCCGATAATCCACGGCAATTGCCTTATACCGATATGATTGAAAATGATAAAATTCGTGAAATCGAGGACGAAGTCAGAATCGGCGTTGATCACGCGATGCGAAACGATATCGAGACGCTGCAGGCAGCGCTCGATCGTGATCGCGGTTATCGCGGCAAAAGGGCGAAAAAATCGCAAAAGCGCGTCCGTCGCAGCGGAAAGAAGAACAAGAGAAAGAGGGAGAAGGACTTGACGCCCGATCGAACGACCGAATCGCTGTTCGAGGAACTATTGACCAATGGCATTATAAAGCTTCAACCGGAAATTCGTTTGGACAGCTTCAAGGGCGAAAGGTCCTTCGGGAATTTTGACCTGTGGGAACAGGGCAAGGATTCCATACCGACTATCGGTAAATACAGTATTAGGCTGATTAAAAAAAATACTTTTTTCGAAATCCCCTTTTTATGTACTTTTGGGGAAATGAAGAAAGATGCCTATTAGAAGCAGAGCTCTTAACATTAATATTTGGCATTAATATTATGCACGTTCCATTACAAATTACAATTTAAAAAAAAAGTAATTTGCAGTGGAGAATATTCCATTACAAATAGAAAAATTGCCGTGCTCGTATTAGAAATTTGCACCTTGCTCATTATTTTATTTCGCTCACTAAAAGTTCATCTACAATTATCACAAATGATCCATAAAGTTTAAAAAAAGAACATGCACATATTATTCAAGGATTCAATGAAGCGAAAAATGTTGTATCAGTAACTTATAATTTTTATTAGATTGCTTATAATTATGGGTAACAGCGTTTAAAAGCAAGTTCAATATAAAGTTGGATAATTTTTGGGGTTGAGTACATTTTCGTACTTCATTTATAACGATGAACTGTCTGTTTTTTTGTTTCTATTTTTTTACTTTATGGATCATTTTTGATAATTGTGGATGAACTTTTAGTGAGCGAAATAAAATAATGAGACAGCAAAGTGCAAGTTTCCAATACGAGCACGGCCATTTTTATATTTGTAATGGAATATTCTCCACTGCAAATTACTTTTTTTTATTTGTAATGGCACATGCATCCATTACAAATTACTTTTTTCATTTGTAATGCGACATGCATCCATTACACATTACTTTTTTATTTGAAATGGAACATACATACATTACACATTACTTTTTTTATTTGTAATGACACACGCATCCATTACACATTACTTTTTTTATTTGTAATGAAACACGCATCCATTACACATTACTTTTTTTTTATTTGTAATGGGACATGCATCCATTACACATTACTTTTTTTTATTTGTAATGACACATGCATCCATTACACATTACTTCTTTCATTTGTAATGGGACATGCATCCATTACACATTACTTTTTTATTTGTACGGGACATGCATCCATTACACATTACTTTTTTTATTTGAAATGGAACATACATACATTACACATTACTTTTTTTTATTTGTAATGACACACGCATCCATTACACATTACTTTTTTTATTTGTAATGAAACACGCATCCATTACACATTACTTTTTTTATTTGTAATGGGACATGCATCCATTACACATTAGTTTTTTTTATTTGTAATGGCACATGCATCTATTACACATTACTTTTTTTATTTGTAATGAGACATGCATCCATTACACATGACTTTTTTTAATTGTAATGGAACACGCATCCATTACACATTACTTTTTTTATTTGTAATGACACATGCATCCATTACACATTACTTTTTTCATTTGTAATGGGACATGCATCCATTACACATTACTTTTTTATTTGTACGGGACATGCATCCATTACACATTACTTTTTTTATTTGAAATGGAACATACATACATTACACATTACTTTTTTTTATTTGTAATGACACACGCATCCATTACACATTACTTTCTTTATTTGTAATGAAACACGCATCCATTACACATTACTTTTGTAATTTGTAATGGAAAAATTGTCCAATACACATTGTTTGAAGTAATGGGTAATGCATCACTTGTTACATTACTATTTTCACAACTCTGGTAATGGGTAATAAATACCGTGATGCATTATCAAAATAATGCATTATTTACAACTATGCTGATAATCTCTATTTTCAATTAAAGGTGACGTGAGACAACTAGTCGCTGAATATTGCATATTACCATTGGGAAACGAGACAATAAGACAATTGACACCGCTGGTCCGTTCTGTACTGATCGCCGGACCTCGTGGCAGCGGCAAAAAGATGTTGGTCAATGCAATCTGCACGGAATTGGGCGCAACTCTGTTCGACATTACACCGACCAACATAGCCGGTAAATATCCGGGCAAATCGGGCCTGATAATGCTGCTGCATCTGATAACGAAGGTATCAAGATTGCTGCAGCCATCGGTGATATTTATGGACTCGGCCGAGAGGCCATTCGTAAAAAAAGTGCCGAAAACTGATCGCACCGATCCGAAGAGATTGAAGAAGGATTTACCAAAACTCGTCAAAGGTCTCAACAACGATGATCTCGTTATATTCATCGGCACTTCAAGCTCACCGTGGGAGGGTGATCAAAAACTCTTGTATCAGACTTACGACAAAGTAATTTACATTCCCCGACCGGATTACGGCACTCTTTCCATTCTCTGGAAGGATCTCCTTTACAAGGTGTCGTTTTCTCGCAAATTTACTCGTTCATTACAACCAGAGTTGGGCAGCATCAATTTCATTTTCAATCCAATTACATATTTTTGAGCCATGTAACTGAATTGGATTCAATTGCTAATTATTTCGGTCATCGATCACCGAATGCATTTTAATTACATGTAATTCAGAAGCATGTCGTACAATTACTTGTAATTGATGCTGGAAGTAATGCAATTACTTGTAATTGATGCTCAAAGTAATTCAATTACATCCTCATAATGTAAATACAATATAGTCAATTAATTGCTACGGTATAATTGGATTACATTTGTATAATTATATTACATGGATGTAATTAAATTACATTGAGCAACGATTTTTTCGATCGTTTCGATGTACTCAAATACGATGCTGAAAGTAATTACCATCAAAATTCAAATTCCATTGCAATGCTCAAAATATTTTGTCATCGATTTATTTTCATTACAAATTTGCCCAACTCTGATTACAATGACACGATCGTGGTAAACGCAAAATAATGTAGTAATTTTGTTTGATGTAATTTTCAGTATTCCGGAATCAGCAGACAATTCGATACTTCCTCAATGACGAAAATCTGCGATGGTTTTTCCATTGGAACGGTCATTGACTCGATAAACGAGGTACCCAAAAGGCTTCCAAATGCTTTTAATGTAATTATGATTGTTTCTCTTTTTTATATGGTCTTTTTGTTTCTTCGCAGGTAATGACGACCAGGAGAATGGTTCAGCTGCGAGTCCAACCACTGACCCACGCCGAATTGGTGAATGCTCTTAGCTCACGTGATCCTGTCTATCGAGAGGAGGAAGACGCCTTCTTGGGTAAACACAAAGTCTACTTTACACCAGTCTACTTTAGACAAAGTTGTAAATAATGCATTACTTTGATAATGCATTACTGTATTTATTACCCATTACACTGCATATTGTGAAATGGATAAGTGTACCATTACAATTAAAAAAAGTAATGTGTAATGTATGCATGTTCCATTACAAATAAAAAAAAGTAATGTGTGATGTATGCATGTCCCATTACAAATAAAAAAAGTAATCTGTAATGGATGCATGTGCCATTACAAATAACAAAAGTATAATGTGTAATGGATGCGTGTTCCATTACAAATAAAAAAAGTAATGTATAATGTATGTATGTCCCATTACAAAATACAAAAGTAATGTGTAATGAATGCGTGTTCCATTACAATTAAAAGAAGTAATGTGTAATGCCTGCATGTCCCATTACAAATAAAAAAGTAATGTGTAATGTATGCATGTCCCATTACAAAATACAAAAGTAATGTGTAATGAATGCGTGTTCCATTACAATTAAAAAAAGTAATCTGTAATGCCTGCATGTCCCATTACAAATAAAAAAAGTAATGTGTAATGTATGCATGTTCCATTACAAATAAAAAAGTAATGTGTAATAGATGCATGTTCCATTACAAATAAAAAAGTAATGTGTAATGGATGCATGTGCCATTACAAATAACAAAAGTAATGTGTAATGTATGCATGTTTTATTACAAATAAAAAAAGTAATGTGTAATGTATGCATGTTCCATTACAAATAAAAAAAGTAATGTGTAATGTATGCATGTGCCATTACAAATAACAAAAGTAATGTGTAATGCCTGCATGTCCCATTACAAATAAAAAAGTAATGTGTAATGTATGCATGTCCCATTACAAAATACAAAAGTAATGTGTAATGAATGCGTGTTCCATTACAATTAAAAAAAGTAATCTGTAATGCCTGCATGTCCCATTACAAATAAAAAAAGTAATGTGTAATGTATGCATGTTCCATTACAAATAAAAAAGTAATGTGTAATAGATGCATGTTCCATTACAAATAAAAAAGTAATGTGTAATGGATGCATGTGCCATTACAAATAACAAAAGTAATGTGTAATGTATGCATGTTTTATTACAAATAAAAAAAGTAATGTGTAATGTATGCATGTTCCATTACAAATAAAAAAAGTAATGTGTAATGTATGCATGTGCCATTACAAATAACAAAAGTAATGTGTAATGTATGCATGTTCTATTACAAATAAAATAAATAATGCGTAATGTATGCATGTTCCGTTACAAATAAAAAAAGTAATGTGCAATGGATGCTAAGATAATTTTCCAAAAAGTCAAGGTTATTCTCGTAGTAACTTTGGACGAGGAATTCAATAGTGACCTTAATTTTGACCTTGACGATCACCTTCAAGGTTATTTCAAGGTTAATTTTTTTTTTTCAAATGGAAACCCTCTCTTTTGACATCGGCAATCAAAGGAACGGAAAATTACGCGTTCAAATATGCACTCAGGTCATAGGTACATTTTGACCTTGAAGGTCCGCTAAAGTCAATTAAACTTGAACAAGGTGTGGATACCTCTGGGAATTAAAGCTTTTCACATTCTTTTGTAAGGACCAAAGTTATCAATTTTAACAAGGCGCATTGAGTAGTGACCTTGGCAATGACCTTCAAGGAAATTTCAAGGTCAATCTTTTTAAAAAAATGAAAACCTGTATTTTTGAGTTCTGAAATCAAACTTATTCTGAAAAAATTGATTTTTTTTCCGAAAGAGCTATAACTTCTTCAAAAATTGACTGATCGGGACGTTTTTTATTCAAAATTTTCGTCTTTAAATGTACTCTCCGAAAAAAAATACAAAAAAATGTTAGGATATTAAAATCTATGAAAATTTCACTTTTTCGAGAAAAATCATATTTTTCTCGAAGTTGGCCATTTTCAATTTTTTTTACTCAAAAAATACTTCGATCAATGCCGGAAAAAATTTGTAAATTTCCTGAAAAATGTTTTTAATGGGGCAGAAAGGGAAAACAAAAATTCAGCCCAATCGAAAGGGGTCGGTTTCGAAAGTGGTCGATTTTGCATGGAATGACTCAAATGGATCTTGTCGAGAATTTTCAAAAATTTATGTTTTTCCAGCTTGGTACGCAAAGACACCGACTTGTCGCAAGAAGCAGAAAGCGATCGAGTTGGAAATGCAAAAACTCGAGGATGCGAACGAGAAGCAGAAGAAGAAGGGAAAGGGAAAGAAATAATCGTGGAAAATATTTTTTGGATATATCCACGAATCAGCAATGACCGCAATTCGACGTTTATCGAAGGAACTTCAAGTCCGTCAACGATATGCAATTCGAAGAGGGATTTGACATTTCGACAGCTGACGCCAAAGGTCGTCGATGACAGCTGTCAAAATTCATTGATAATCGAAATTCTCGTCCAATTTCGATTTTCCACGAATTTCCCTTATCTCGAGGAATTTCCCTTATCACTCGATTCTCCGTCGATGAGAAAAAAAAGGAAAATCATTATACTTTCAACATCTAAGATTGATGAACTTGCAGATTTATGCATCGACGGGGGAAAAAGAAAAAAAAACTGGAATGGAATCACGTGTGTGTCACGCGCGAAAAGTGCGCTGAGCTTCTTATTCTCGCACCACAAAAATCTCGAGTGCTATCTTCAACGACGATTATATATTATTGTCCCCGATATTTCAATATGACCTTCGGCCCTCGCGCCGTTTTCCCTCATCCCGAGATTAGCGGATTCAAGAAAATTGCAAATGTTTCTTTTTTAAAATTTTTTTTTTTTGGGTTTCGTAACTCTCGAACGGAGCAACGAAAACACTAGAGCCGATATTTATCAACGATTGCAAATATTTACAGACACGCACAACGACAGAGTTGCGTCTGTCGTTTTGTGAGACAACGATTGTTTTTTTTTCTTTTGACCTTGAGATTTTACGATACTCTTCCGGTGCACTTATATATTCAAAGCAAAATTGAACATCGTACGATCTTGTCGCTCGATGGAATTACAAAATGCGGCTATCGTGAGAATTTTAGTTGAAATAGATTAAAAAAAAAAAAGAAAGGGCCTTCAACAATGCGCAAATCGATGGTTGAAATTAAAAAATCTGCCAAAAATCGAAAAATGATCGAAATCGGATGAAACAAGCAAGTTTTGAAGCTTCAACGATCCCGAAAAGAATGAGCTATGAGCAAAGTCAAAGTTGTATCTAGAAAAAAAGTTCCAGGCATTTTAGCGAATCGTTGTCTTTGAAAAATTAGCAAAAATCGATGTCCGCACTTTAAAAATCTGCCAAAAATCAAAAAATGATCAGAATCGGATGAAACAAGCGCGGTTTTGAAGCTTCAACGATCCCGAAAAGAATGAGCTATGAGCAAAGTCAAAGTTGCATCTAGAAAAAAAGTTCCAGGCATTTTAGCGAATCGTTGTCTTTGAAAAATTTGCAAAAATCGATGTCCGCACTTTAAAAATCTGCCAAAAATCAAAAAATGATCGGAATCGGATGAAACAAGCGGGGTTTTGAAGCTTCAACGATCCCGAAGAGAATGAGCTCTGAGCAAAGTCAAATTTGTATCTAGAAAAAAAGTTCCAGTCATTTTAGCGAATCGATGTCTTTGAAAAATTTGCAAAAATCGATGTCCAAACTTTAAAAATCTGCCAAAAATGAAAAAATGATCGGAATCGGATGAACCAAGCGAGGTTTTGAAGCTTCAACGATCCCAAAGAGAATGAGCTCTGAGCGAAGTCAAAATTATATCTAGAAAAAAAGTTCCAGGCATTTTAGCGAATCGTTGTCTTTGAAAAATGTGCATAAATCGATGATCGAACTTTAAAAATCTGTTAAAAATCGAAAAATGATCGGAATCGGATGAACCAAGCACGGCTTTGAAGGGTTCAGCGATCCCGAAGCGAATGAACTGTGAGCAAAGTCAAAATTGCATCTAGAAAAAAAGTTCCAGTCATTTTAGCGAATCGATGTCTTTGAAAAATTTGCAAAAATCGATGAGTTATGAGCAAAGTCAAAATTTTATCTAGAAAAAAAGTTACGATGGAACCTACAGATTTTTGGCGGTCGTCATACCGTAAGGATTTGTCCTTTGTCTTAACGTGGAGAATAGCGAGAGAAAATCTTTTTTCTGATGGAAAATAAGATTGTAAAATTTTTTTTACTTTTTCTGCGCCAATCTAAAAAATTCATAACAGCATCGATACAAACGAGAGAGAGAGAGAGAGAGAGAGAGAGAGAGAGAGAGAGAGAGAGAGAGAGAGAGAGAGAGAGAGAGAGAGGAGAGAGAGAGAGAGAGAGAGAGAGAGAGAGAGAAACAGAGAGAGACATTCCATGTAATAACAGCTTGAGATTTTGACCTCTGACGTTGCTGAATCAGTCGCTCTTGTTTAAAAATTTTTTTTTTCTTTCTACGTTTACTCCTTCGTTTATTTGGAGCCAAGACAAAAATCTCTCTCGCGTCGGCAGGTTTCCTTGACGATGGAATAAAACATCACATTTTTTATCTCCACGTGAGCGCATCGGTCGATATTTCGTCATAATACTTGAAATTTATCGGACGTTCATTCTCACATCAAAACATCTTTTTTTTTCACGTATAGATGAAGATTTGAATAATAATTTATTCGGCATGTTAAATAATACATGGGAGAGCATGACGTTATGGATAAAAAACTTGAAAAAGTTATAGCTATTAGAAAAAAAAATTTCTTTGGGTTGGGTAAAAAAATCTAAAAATTTCCGAAAAAATGTTTGTAATGGGGTAGAAAAAAAAATCAGCCAAATCGAAATGGTTCGGGTTCAAAAGTGGTCGATTTGACGTGGAATGACCCATATTTAGTTGGCACTTTAACGCAAATATTCCTTAACTGTTACAAAATTTATTAGTCTTTGAGAAATATTTTATTTGGGTCAAAATAATTTATTGACTGTTAAAAAATATTTATTTAATTTATTAACTGTTAAAAAATAATTGATTTCGCCATATTCAACTTAACATTTCTTAACACAGTTAACAAATCCTGATACATGCTTTTCTCAGTTCGATGACTTTGGAAAAAGCCTCTTCCTACCATCTTTTATTCTCTCTCTCTCTCTCTCTCTCTCTCTCTCTCTCTCTCTCTCTCTCTCTCTCTCTCTCATTTCTGCGACACAATTAGTTGCAAAAAAAGACGAATAGCAAAATTTATTCGGTCTTCTCCATTTGACATAGTTTGTAAACAAATATTTCATATTATTTTTTTACTTTTTTTTTAAATTTTTTAATTTTTTTTTTTTACTTTTTATTTTTTATTCAGTATTGAGGATATTCGCCAGAGTCAAGTGAAAAAGTTCCGTGCTTGGCCCGGCGTCTACATCCAAGCTAAGGTGGCCTATATCGATTCCTTTGATTTTATAGTACATGCATAAAAGGAAATGTAGGGGCAAAATGGACCACCCTCAATTTTTTCCCAAAATTCAAGTAAACGAGGCAAAATGTTGAAAAAAATGATTTTCGTCGCTTTTCACAACGCCTTAAAATCCAAGATACTTGGCGAAATTCCAGTGTAATCGTATTTGCATTGTGCAATATTTTTTTTTTACGTTTGGAGGGGGCCGTTTTGCCCCCAGTACCTCATTTTGATGAGAATGAATAAAAAAAAGAATTTCCAACTCTTGATAAGCAATTGTCATGAAAATGTCAGAATCGCATTGATTTTGACATAATTCACTGATTTCCTAATTTTTGAAATTCTAATTTTTTATCATTATAATTCTTGGTGGTATCGATTCCTTTGATTTTATAGTACATGTATGAAAGAAAATGTAGGGGCAAAATGGACACCATAAGAAAAGATAAGATTAAAAAAAGAGTGTTTTCATGGATTAGATTGCGCGTCGAATAAAAAAAACATTCTCAGGGGCAAAATGGACCACCCTGAATTTCATTTTTTCCCAAAATTCAAGTCAACGAGGCAAAACGTTGAAAAAACGATTTCCGTCGCTTTTCTCAACGCTTCGAAATTCAAGATACTTGGCAAAATTCCAGTGTAATCGTATTTGCATTGTGCAATATTTTTTTTTACGTTTGGAGAGGGCCGTTTTGCCCCCAGTACCTCATTTTGCTGAGAATGGAAATAAAAAAAAAAATTTCCAACTCTTGATAAGTAATTGTCATGAAAATGTCAAAATCGCATTGATTTTGATATTTTCATGTTATAATTTACTGATTAGCTAATTTTTGAAATTCTAATTTTTTATCTTTATAATTCTTGGTGGTGTCAATTTTGCCTCAAGTGTTCATTCTGCCCCCACCAATTTCTGGACATATGCGCGCGTTTTAAAATTCAAGGATTTGGAGGAGGGAGAGCCCTTTGAATGTACAGCTCTTTAAAAGTAGCAAAATAAAAAATTCAAAAAAGACAATAATTAATGATTTAATAATAATTAATAATTAATAATAATAAACAATAATTAATAATTTCATTTTTAATTATTTTTTATCTTAATGCCATTATTCTTATTCTTTTCTGGTCCAAAATCTTTTTTTTTTGAGAAATATTTTATTTTTTTAAGAATTTGCAATCTGTATAAATTTTTCAACGGAATATATACAAATTCCAGGTGAAATTAGACCCTCGTGGGAGGCCCGGGTCTCGCGGACAACTATCGATCTTAACTTTACAGGCTGGTTCCGCAGTTATACTCATTCTCAATCGTACATATATATTTTTTACCGCTGGAGAAATAAGACCTCTTATCTATGATTTATCAGTGATGCGGATGTAGTGAATCAGAGAGGGACAAATTTCATTGTAAAGTCTCCTAAGATTATAGTCCATTTTTTTTTGCAATTTAGCCAAAATTGAGATTATTAATTGAAATGACTGTTATTTTTTCTTTAGATAAAATTTTGATTTTGCTCACAGCTCATATTCTCTTCGGGATCGTTGAAGCTTTAAAACCGCGCTTGGTTCATTCGATTCTGATCATTTTTCGATTTTTTGCAGATTTTTGAAGTTCGATCATCGATTTTCGCAAATTTTTTAAGGCACACCCTTAAAAAATTTCCGTTTCTTTCGATGATTTTCAAATTTCTCCAAAAATTCGCTATTTTGAGGTTTCCGAAAAGTCCCCCAAAAATGAACAAATTTTTTTACTTTCTTTATCTTCCGCATCATATTTTGATGTGAAATTTTTTCGGAGCGTAAAAGAATATTTTCGATGGCGAAGCACATTGAAATTAAAAGGCTCGAGAGTCAGACGCCGAGTATGAATATAAATACGAATTTCTCTCGCGGTGCATTCTTATGTCGCGATGACAAAAAAATCAAAATGTTAATTTTCTTTCGTGCAAATTGCAAATTTTTAAAGAGCTATTTGAATAACAGAGAAGGAGAAAAAAAAAAGCAATGCAAATGCATGAAAAAAAAAGAATTTGTCAATAATAGTCAAAGTTCCAGAGCGCGCATATATACGTGTATATATACATCGCTTGTATCATCACTGAGTAACGGAGATTTTTTTCTCACACATTGGCATCATCCGATAATAATTGTGGAAGAAAACGAAATAGGGGAAAGAAACCGAAGAAAAAAAAACGAGCGCGTGGTACGCGTTCGTCATGAGACGAGCGCGTGCGTACACGAACTCATTTTTTTATTTTTCAATAAAAGAAGATGAGATTGTAAAATAAGAGCGTGTTTGGCGCGAGATTCGAAAGAATCATGACGACGTTTCCTCTTTCCGCATCTGCGCATAATCCTGCAAAAAAATATCGCTTCTGACATTTTTTCCTAACCTAGAATTTTTCATGATCAATTTTGTTGAAATAGAAGGAATAACTCGTGCCAGAGTCGAATTTCCCAGGTTAGACGTAGTCATCTTCCAGGGGCAGAAAAAAAAATCACACGAATACCTTTTTTTTTCTGTTTCTGTAATTTGACGTTCCGAACAACGATACTTCCGGTCACTGAACAAGCAGCGCGATTTTACGCGCCGCTTCCTCCGAACAACGAAGATGGAATGAAAATGTAATCGACAACTTTTTCAAATGGCTCCGGCACTTTTGCACCGACGTTTACGGCACCGAAAAGAAAAAAAGAGTGATGTGTTTACTACGGTAATGTATTATTCGATCGGTTTCGGCGCGCGCGCGCGCGCGAGTTGTAGAAGAGAAGTTTAACGCGTAGGGCGTCCGTCAGAGAGCGCATGCGCGGGGTCGTAGCTCGCTTCTGATTGGTCAGCGCTGCATGGTCTGATGTCAGACCACGGGCGGCCGGTCCAATTCAATAATATAACGCGAAGCCAGAACAGGAGACGCCAGCTAGTCCTTAGCGACGCGCCCGTGACGTTCGTGCTGATCGCTCCGAGGGTTCCTTTATTACACACACACACAAACGTCGTTTATCCTCGTTTGCTTCGTGTTCCAACGAATTCGACGATAATAAGAGAGAAAAAACCGATTAGACAAAGTTTTCGAGCTCGAAGAATATCGATTTTACGTTAATCGATACGATCGAGAAGATTTTGCTTTTGAAGGGTTGGTTCAGAGTGCGCGCGACAATTGAGAGGAACGTTTCCGGAAAATCGAGGAAAAATAGCGCCGGAAATCACGGAAAATCTCGTCTCGAGGCCATTTCTACTTGTGAGGGATTATTTTCCGCGCGTTTGGTGAGTCAATCTAATTTCTTTTTCTTTTACATTATACCATTTTTTCGTCAAATTTGCTTCCCACGAGCGACGAGAAAAAAATTTACCGGTGCGAATTTCTGACTTCTATATGTTATATTTATATACAAACTTGAGGTACAAACTTTGAAGGTACGAATACACAATACGAAAATTTTCGAAAAACTTCTCGTGCACGAAATTTCTGAGGAAACATCACAATGCGACGCTTCTGACGTGCTTATTATTCGCCGGCTTACCATTGTAATTGCTTTTATTTTTGTTTACGGTACTTTTACGGTGAAATCGCAAACGTCCTCTGTTATTATTATACGAGATATTCACCGGGCCGAGACTCACGATGCGCGCCTTGTTCTCGAATCTTCTTCGCAATCGTCCTTTGTACACATTTTCTTTCATTTATTACATTTCTTGGTACTAAATATCATCTAGACTAAAATATATTTTACAAATATTGTAATAATAATTTTCAAAATTCAATTTTAAGTAAAATCTTTAAAAACTTGGTATTAAAAATTATCTAGATTGAAGTATATTTTACAAATATAATAATAATAATTTTTTTAATTTATTTTCAAGTAAAATCTTTAAAAACTTGGTCTTAAAAATCATCTAGACTAAAGTATATTTTAAAAATATTGTAATGATAATTTTTTAAATCCATTTTTAAGTAAAATCTTTAAAAACTTGGTACTAAAAATTATCTGGAGTGAAGTATATTCTACAAATCATCGTTTTTCTTTCCCATCAATCATTGAAAGTCATTTTTAAGTAAAATCTTTAAAAACTTGGTCCTAAAAATCATCTAGACTTGAGTATATTTTACAAATAATCGTTTTTCTTTCCCATCAATCATTGAAATGCATTTTCAAGTAAAATCTTTAAAAACTTGGTCCTAAAAATCATCTAGACTAAAGTACATTTTACAAATATTGTAATAATAATTTTTTAAATCCATTTTTAAGTCAAATCTTTAAAAACTTGGTACTCAAAATTATTTGGAGTTGAGTATGTTTTACAAATCATCGTTTTTTTTCCATTCATCATTAAAATTCGTTTTTAAGTGAAATCTTTAAAAACTTGGTCCTAAAAATCATCTAGACTAAAGTACATTTTACAAATCCCCTTTTTCTTTCCCATCAATCATTAAAATTCATTTTTAAGTGAAATATTTAAAAACTTGGTCTTAAAAATCGTCTAGACTGAAGTATATTTTACAAATAAAATAATAATAATTTAAAAAATTCATTTTTGAGTAAAATCTTTAAAAATCTGGTACCTAAAATTATCTAGATTAAAGTATAATTCACAAATTTCCTTTTTCTTCCCAATCAATCATTAAAATTCATTTTTAAGTGAAATCTTTAAAAACTTGGTCTTAAAAATCATCTAGACTGAAGTACATTTTACAAATAAAATAATAATAATTTTTAACATTCATTTTTAAGTAACATCTTTAAAAATTTAGTACTAAAAATCATCTAAACTAAAGTATATTCTTCAAATCATCTTTTTCTTCCCCATCAATCATTAAAATTAATTTTGAATAAAATATTAAAAAAAGAAAATTCTCTTTTTTTCAAAATCTGTTATTTGCTGGATAAACAATCTTGTAAAAATTGATGAGTTCTTATAGATTCTTTGATGGTTGAAAATTTTTATAAGAGATATTTCTCTTAATCAGATTTTTGATGGGTTACAAGAATCGTTGAAAAATTTAAAAGTTTTTAGATTCTTTGATCGTTGAAATAAAAATCATTAACTCGAACGTCGAATCCACGTTTTTCGCTGGATTATTTGGGAAATTTGACGTCGGCGTGAAAAACAAATATAGTAAAAAATAAACTGGTGATCGAATGCGTGAGTTAGAATCGCGATGGGGGAGTCCCCCTCCTACTTTTTTACATCTTACGATGTCTCACGCCACGTCGTATCGTGATGTTTCTTTTTCTTTGTTTTTTTTTTATTGATGTACAGTTGCTATTGCGCATGTTCCCATGTCTTTCGAGATTCCAATCGATTGCTCGTTAATTATCCAAAAAAGTCGATCAATTACCATTATCGAACCTTCACTCATATGTAGAAATGTTAATTTAACAAAAAAAAAAAATACTTTGCATCGCAAATAATTTTGACCAACCGTATGTACACTGGGTCTTTTAAGGCACAAGCCAAATTTTCAAATCGAATATTTCTGGGATTAGAAAAATTGTAAAAAAATTTACTTTACTATAAATTGTTAAATAAATGATTGGATTATGGAAGAAAGGTTATAAAAGCAATTCAGAATTTTTTAAGATTTTTTCGACGCTTTTTTCTTAGAAAAAACATTGGCAGGACTTTAACGACCCAAAATTTAAGTCTACAGACTGAGGATTAGTATAATATTTGTCTGAAAATTCGACGACTATTTTTGGGAAGCAAAGTGCGGATGATTCATTTTTCAAAGAGAAATTAGCATTTCCTGGTGCGTTTTCTCTGCCTTCTCCAACTCTCGAGCCATTGATTTTTTTTTGTCAACGAACGACTCATTTTCCCTCATTTTTCCTTTCGCCTTCATTTTGAGCAAATATGTTTCATCAAAGTTTGAAATGTTAATTTAACAAAAAAATAATTTTGACCAACCGTCAAGTACACTGTAAGTACACTGGGTCTTTCAAGGCACAAGCAAAATTTTCAAATAGAATATCTCTGGAATTAGAAAAATCGTAAAAAAATTTTGTTTACTAGAAATGGTTAAATAAATGATTGGATCATGGAAAAAAATGTTATAAAAGTGATTCAGAATTTTTTCAGATCTTGCCGACTTTTTTTTCTTAGAAAAAACATTAGCAGGACTTTAAGGACCCAGAGTACAGGCGTCCCAAAATTTAAGTGTCTGTACAGTTAAATTTTGGCACACTGTCTGAACTCTGGGTCGTTAAAGTCCTGCTAATGTTTTTTCCAAATTTTCAAATCGAATATCTCTGGAATTAGAAAAATTGTACAAATTTTTGTTCACTATAAATGGTTATATAAATGACTGGATCATGGAAAAAAATCTTATGAAAGTAATTCAGAATTTTTCTCAGATTTTGTCGCCGTTTTATTCTTAGAACAAACATTAGCAGGACTTCAATGACCCAGAATACAGACGGTCAAGATTAAAGTGCCTGTACACTTAAATTTTGGGACACCATCAACGGCACAGTCAAGATTTAAGTGTCTTTAAACTTAGATTTTGGGACACCGTCTGCACTCTGGGTCTTTAAAGTCCTGCTAATGTTTTTTCCAAGAAAAAAACATCAGAAAAATCTGAAAAAATTCTGAATTACTTTTGTAACATTTTTTTCAACGCCCCAATCATTTATTTAACCATTTATAGTAAACAAACATTTTTTACAATTTTTATAATTCCAGAGATATTGGATTTTAAACTTTGGCTTGTGCCTTAAAAGACCCTTTATTTATTTCGATCTCTCTGATCTGGTCGATTAATTTTCAAAATGAGTGTAGGATCGATTGAATCAAATAGAAATAAAATTCGGCGGCAACGACATTTATTCTCGAATTTATGCGGTAAAATTGCAGAGGTAAAAACAAATGCCTTGGACATTTTCAACGCCACGTGGAATATAGAGAAATTGTGGGGCAAAATGGCCCACCGTAAATTAGAACGTGGCTAAAAATGGTTAAAACGCTACGCTCAAGTGTAAACTCGATGCTTCTGATCTAAAAATAATATCTTTATCGATTTTATTTGGCGTCAAAGGAAAAAAGAATATCGGGGGCAAAATGAACCGACGCTATATTTTTTTTAATTTTTCCAACTCTATGAATTTTAATAAAAATGTCATTATCGAGATCCGATTTAGCGTAGGGAAACTATATCTTTGAATATTGACCCTCTAAATAATAATAATATCCTCATTTTCTAGGTTTTTTTTTATTATTAATGTTTTTCTATAATTTTAGAAGTGTCCATTTTGCCCCACATTTTTTTGATTCACGTGTAATAATCATAACGTGAATGTACGACATTCACGTGGCGTTGCGAAAGTAAAACAAGCATTGAATGACAACAACAAAAATGGTCGTTCGAGTTTTAGAGCCTCTGTGTTAATTCGTCGAGGAATAATAGCGCGAGACTATCGTACGATCGCGTGAGATGTTTCACGGCGAGTTGATCAAAATTCACGAATGTTATTCGTTGGAGAAATAAAAAAAAATGGCAGGAGAGGGTGGGGCAAAACGGCCCCCCTCAAAAATTTGGTCAAAACAAAGTGTTTGGTTTCTCGTTAAATTATCATAAATTTTATGAATTGACTAATTTTTAGGTCGATCCACGATATCTGGGGCATAATGGGCCACCCTTGAAAATGAGGTCAGAATTTTTGTTTCTGAATTTATGAAGAATTTGATATATTTACCCATTTTTAGCCCCGATGCGCTACATCTGGGGTCAAATGGACCATCAGAAACAATTTGAAAGAAATTTTTTTTTAACAAAGTTAAAAACAATTCAAAAGAAAACAAAATTATCTATCAAATGAAAAAAAAAATGTTATTTGGGTTTAAACAAATTATAGTTCAAAAGTATAGAAGTTATTTATTATTTTACGAATTTTTAATTCATCCATATATTTTTTTATATTAAACAAATAAACAATAACATTGATTATGATTTATGATAATTGTTAAAAACGTAACAACAATAAAAATTTTAAATTCTTGTGTGTTGAAAAAAAGTTTCCTTATCATTTTTTAAAGGGGGCGCCGTCGTGCCCCAGATTTTATTTTAATTTTTTTATTTGATGGTTGAAAGCCACAAAAAGTATTATCCGGCTTAAGAGGGGCCGTCTAGCCCCAGCCTCCCCTAATTGGGGCCTTTAAATTTTCGTCCCACTGCAAAGTCCGTCGATTTCTAACTCATTTTGACCGTTATATTCTCGTAATAAAATCCGAGATTCATTTCCAATGAAAAATATCTGAGTCACGAATTTCATGATGTCAAAGCTTGCATCGTTTGAATACAATGAAAATAGTTTCTTTTCAAAATTCATTTTTTCTACAAAGCTTTTACAAAAAAATTGTTGATATGTATTTTGGGGCCTTTATCAAGGACTTAGAATGCCAAATGCACAATCAAAGCGAATTTCATTGATTTTATCGAAGCAAATTTTATTGATTTATTCATCAATAAAAATTAATTTAAAAAAAATTATTTTCGTTTTATCACGATGAAAATAATTTAACATTTCTCTTCTAAATATTACATTTCTTGATACTAAAAATCATCTAGACTAAAGTATACTTTATACATATAGTAATAATAATTTTTAAAAATTAGTTTTAAGTTAAATTTTTCAAAACTTGGTACTAAAAATCATCTCGACTAAAGTATATTTTACAAATCCCCTTTTTCTTTCATCGTTTTTTCCCCATCAATCATTAAAGTTCATTTTGAAGTAAAATCTTTGAAAACTTGGTACTAAAAATTATCTAGATTAAAGTATATTTAACAAATGACATTTTTCTTCCCCATCAATCATTGAAGTTCATTTTGAAGTAAAATCTTTAAAAACTTGGTACTAAAAATTATCTAGACTGAAGTATATTTTACTAATCATCGTTTTTTGCCCATCAATCATTAAAGTTCATTTTGAAGTGAAATCTTTGAAAACTTGTTACTAAAAATTATCTAGATTAAAGTATATTTAACAAATGACCTTTTTCTTCCCCATCAATCATTAAAGTTAATTTTGAAGTAAAATCTTTAAAAACTTGGTACTAAAAATTATCTAGATTAAAGTATATTTCACAAATCACCTTTTTCTTCCCCATCAAACATTATAATTCATTTTTAAGTAAAATCTCTAAAAACTTGGTACAAAAAATTATCTAGACTGAAGTATATTTTACAAATCATCGTTTTTTCCCCATCAATCATTCAAGTTCATTTTTAAGTAAAATCTTTAAAGAATTGGTACTAAAAATTATCTAGATTAAAGTATATTTGACAAATCATCTTTTTCTTCCCCATCAATCATCAAAATTCATTTTTAAGTAAAATCTTGAAAAACTTGGTACTAAAAATCATCTGAACTAAAGAATTTTTGACAAATCACCTTTTTTGCCCATCAATCATTAAAATTCATCTGTAAGTGAAATATTAAAAAATGTTGCACTAAAAATTATCTAGATTAATGTATATTTTACAAATCACTTTTTTTCCTCCATCAATCATTAAAATTCATTTTTAAGTAAAATTTTTAAAATCTTGAAACTAAAGAATATTTTACAAATCACCTTTTTTCCCCATCAATCATTAAAATTCATTTTTAAGTAAAATCTTCAAAAACTTGATACTAAAAATCATCTAAACTAAATATATTTGACTTCGTTGTATCACAACGAAAATAATTTTAACAAAACTTCAAAATCATCGATTTACAACAAATTTTACAAAAACGTTTAATTTCTCTCGCCGCGATCTCTTGAACCTTCGAGTGTTTGACTTGTGGTCGTTTAAAAATGCGAATAAATTGTGGAAAAGTGCGTTAAAGAAAAAAGAATGCACTGGCGAGAGCGAAAAAAAAACTAGAAAAAGCTCTAGCTCTGACGCAAAGAATCACGAATCGATAGTTGGAGAGACAGAGAGAGAGAGAGAATAATCACGTGGCAATCACGCGACGAGCGCAAACGTCAAAGTATTATGTACACAAAACGCGCCATTCGGCGATTCTATCCGACGATCTATCGCCTTTTTGCTGTTTTGCACAAGCCCCGACCTTCGCCGTCGGATTTTGGAGACGTCGAGGGCAAGTTCACGTGCTCATTCACGTGTCATTTTGCAAAGAAAAAAGAAAAACGTACGGAAAATTACAATTATCAATGTGCTTGTCTTGATTAATTTTTTATTAATTTTTTCCCGAGTTCAGACTATTATTTTTCCGATTTACAAAAACCAATTCTCTCCTCTACTAAAGAAATCCACTCTTTGGAATCCCCTGATTTCAAGTAATTTCAAGTGACTTCAAGCGTGAAATCGCTTGAAATCACTTAAAATCGCTTGAAATCACTTGAAATTACTTGAAATCGCTTGAAATCACTTGAAATCGTTTGAAATTTAAAGTGATTTCGGGTGATTTCAATCATCTCGGAGCGATTTCATTCTGATTTCAAACGATTTCACCGATATTTTCGTATTCGTATTAATTCGTACAATAATTCGTACAATTTTTTTAGGAAAAATGAATTTTCTTTAGAAGTAAATTATTTTTTGCTCCGACGCGCGGCGTGGCGGGCATAGTTGCTGCGTTACTAAAATAGCTATAATTCTTTATATTATTGAAATTCAAAAATTTCCTTTCAAGGTTATATTCTAAAAGGTTTAAACTTTGAGAATATGCAAAAAAAAAAATGAATTTTTCAAAATTCTAGATCAAAATACCCCCTTAAAGTTAGTTGCTGCGTCACTAAAATAGCTATAACTCCTTATATTATTGAAATTCAAAAATTTTCTTTCAAGGTTATATTCTAAAAGGTTTAAACTTTGAGAATATGCAAAAAAAATGAATTTTTCAAAATTCTAGATCAAAATACCCCCTTAAAGTTAGTTGCTGCGTCACTAAAATAGCTATAACTCCTTATATTATTGGAATTCAAAAATTCCCTTTCAAGGTTATATTCTAAAAGGTTTAAACTTTGAGAATATGCAAAAAAATGAATTTTTCAAAATTCTAGATCAAAATACCCCCTTAAAGTTAGTTGCTGCGTCACTAAAATAGCTATAACTCCTTATATTATTGAAATTCAAAAATTTTCTTTCAAGGTTATATTCTAAAAGGTTTAAACTTTGAGAATATGCAAAAAAAATGAATTTTTCAAAATTCTAGATCAAAATACCCCCTTAAAGTTAGTTGCTGCGTCACTAAAATAGCTATAACTCCTTATATTATTGGAATTAAAAAATATCCTTTCAAGGTTATATTCTAAAAGGTTGAAACTTTGAGAATATGCAAAAAAATGAATTTTTCAAAATTCTAGATCAAAATACCCCCTTAAAGTTAGTTGTTGCGTCACTAAAATAGCTATAACTCCTTATATTATTGAAATTCAAAAATTCCCTTTCAAGGTTATATTCTAAAAGGTTTGAACTTTGAGAATATGCAAAAAAAATGAATTTTTCAAAATTCTAGATCAAAATACCCCCTTAAAGTTAGTTGCTGTGTCACTAAAATAGCTATAACTCCTTATATTATTGAAATTCAAGAATTCCCTTTCAAGGTTATATTCTAAAAGGTTTAAACTTTGAGAATATGCAAAAAAAATGAATTTTTCAAAATTCTAGATCAAAATACCCCTTAAAGTTAGTTGCTGCGTCACTAAAATAGCTATAACTCTTTAAATTATTGGAATTAAAAAATTTCCGTTCTAAGATATATTCTTAAAGGTCTAAACTTTGAGAATATGCAAAAAAATGAATTTTTCAAAATTCTAGACCAAAATACCCCCTTAAAGTTAGTTGCTGCGTCACTAAAATAGCGATAACTCCTTAAATTATTGGAATTGAAAAATTTCCATTCTAGGATATACTCTTAAAGGTCTAAACTTTGAGAAGATGCAAAAGAAATGAATTTTTCAAAATTGTCGACCAAAATATCCCCTTAACGTTAGTTGCTGCGTCACTAAAATAGCAATAACTCCTTAAATTATTGGAATTGAAAAATTTCCGTTCCAGGATATATTCTTAAAGGTCTAAACTTTGAGAATATGCAAAAAATAGATTTTTCCAAAATTCTAGACCAGAGTACCTCCTAAAAGTTAGTTGCTACGTCACTAAAATAGCAATAACTCTTTGAGTTATTGGAATTGAAAACTTTCCGTTCTAGGATATATTCTTAAAGGTCCAAACTTTGAGAATTTGCAAAAAAATAGATTTTTTTCAAAATTCTAGACCGGAATACCGCCTTAACTCGTCGAAATTCAAACTCAACGGTTGTATTACATTGCACCTGATGCTATAATGCAATTCCGAGCGTCGCAATTCCGCCTCCACCGCGCTCATATTCGCCCACTCTCCGCTTGTATCGATTTCCTCGCGGAAAGTGCATCGTGCACGACGAAGCAGCGATGCAGTGTCCTCTGGTTCCCGGTCAAGAACGTATCCCATTCGTTAAAACGCTCCTGGCGTGATTTCAATCGGTCAATGATGTGAAATTAATAAATAGCTAGATATATACTTTTATTTAAACGCAAGAAAAAAGTTGCTCGCAATTTTAGAAGCAGAACAATCAAGGTGCAATTATGTTTTCCCCTTAATTACCGAATGAGTTTGTCCGAATAACGAATCCCGCATCCGGGACATTGTTCGCCGGATCTGAACCTCCCCATAGGTAATTATTTCCATTTTACATGAATTATTCATATCTTCATCAACACGTTTTAATTTGATTACACGATTATTCAATTGATTGCGGAATCGAGTGAGCGCCGAAAAAGTCGGCGCATTACAAAAGAGCCCCTCAGTGATAAAATATTCACTCTCGCCAATCGCCAAACGACTTATTCTTTTTTTGTTTTCGTGTCGGCCGACTTATCGATCAACGCCAATTAATTACCAATTATGCGCTAACGAGGAAGACCGCGAGACTTCCGGTCGGCAATCGAGGAACGACGAATTTGTCGCTCGAACAAACGACACATCCTGTTGTGTTAAAATCGTAAATTAAAAAGGGAAATTAAAAAGAAATATCCCCTTTCTTCAGACCAGAGTTGTGAAAATAGTGATGTAAAAGTAATGCATTACCCATTACTTTGAACAATGGGTATTGGATTTCCATTACAAATTACAAAAGTAACGTGTAATGAATGGGTGCTCCATTACACATTACTTTTTTTAAAATTGTAATGGCACATGCATCCATTACACAATACTTTTTTCATTTGTAATGGAAGACGCATTCATTACACATTACTTTTGTATTTTGTAATGGTACACTTGTCCATTTCACATTGTGCAGTGTAATGAATAACGTAATGCATTATCAAAATAATGAATTATTTACAACGCTAGTTCCATCGTCTATGTCGCTATGAATGGTTAACCTTAAAAAAGCTTTGAAATTGTTATTTCCAAGTTATTTTCGTCGGCAACAGGAGTTTTCAAAAATATCATCGAGCTCTATGAACGTTCTATTTCTTATGTTCGGTTTTTGGTTATTCGAAGTTGGGAAGATCAATCTGTAAAAAATGAAAATAGTTGCCAATGGAGTGTGTCTGCCATAAGAGCGCATGTATAAGGATTTGAAAAACGGGATTTTCATTAATTTTTTTCTCGACAACCAGATGGTGGATCCCAAAATAATTTTGGTGATAGATGTATGGTATATTTTTCTATGATATTCTCAAATTTCAAGTCTTGAAGTTGAAAAATTTGATCAACATTAGATTCGCGTGAACCTCCTTAATACAGGCCTCAAAATACATTTTAACGATTTTTCACTCCTAAAACTTCTCAGAGAGAATTAGTTTTTATAAAAAATAAACTATTATCGTTGGATTTAAAAAAAGCAAACTTCAGCATCGTCAAAAAACTGTTGTCCGGCGCATTTTTGTCGGTTTAAATTGTCAGCGAAATATACGAGCGCTTTTATCGACGGTTTAGTGGGTCAACGACATTGACTTTTGTGAGGTTTTTAATCAAGTAAACTGTCGCGATGATGGATGATGTTGTGATGTTGAAATTTGCATAATTCGTTGCAACGCAAAATTGCTCAATTTTAGTGAGATTCGCGCTTTATTTGGTCATCGAACATCGCAATTTCTTGATAAATAACGCAAAACATATTTATGAAAAAATGATTATATTTTTTTACTGAGAAAACCTCTTAGGTCGAATGAATTTCATTGAAAAATTTGAACGATGCAAATTTCAAAATTTCCTGATTAGAATCGTCTTCGGAATATTTATTATAATCTATGAAGTATTTTGCACAAAAATAAATAAACAATAATTGTAGTGTGATGTTTTGGAAGCAAAATTTTAGAAAAAAAAATTTGAAAAAATTCCCATGAACTCAACGAAAACAGACGCAACTTTTTGCTATCTTCAAGTTTTTCATGAATCCTCTTTGTTTTCGTGTTATACAGCATTTTTCAAATTTCCTCTTTTTTCACAAAAAACAGAATAACTTTGAAAAAAAAATCGCTCAAAGTTAAAAAAAAAGAAAATTGAAGCTCAAAATTTCCCCTTTATGAATCCAATCGTCGAAATGTATTTTAAAAAATATTTTAAAAAATGGGTGCACCTGAAGAGAGGCGAAAAAATGCAAAAAACAGTTGTTTTCGAAATAGAGTCCAAATCTAAAAAGAAAATGTAAAAATAATTTCAAAAACAGGAAACGAAGCCGAATTCTTCCCCCTTAAAATGCCTTTTCTTGAATTATTTTACGTTGACTTCCGGCGAAATGGCATAAAAAAACGTTCCAGACCTTTTTTGAAGTTTTGTCCGGAAATTTTTCAATATCTATCAAATAGACTATTTTATTCAAAATTTTGAGGATACGTCTGAGAGATTGATTTGAAACTTTAAGAAAATATTTTAGCCATATTCAACTAAAAAAAAAAAATTTTTAACGAATTTTTTGAAACTTTCAAACCCAACGCCTTAAATTATTTTCAATACATTAAATGTTTGATTGTAAATAATTAATTCAGTTTATTGTAATATTAATACAAAAATAACTGAAGACTATAAATATCAGGATATCTCATTCTACACGTTATCGTTATCACTTTATCCGTGTTTTATAGCCGCGTGTATTTTTATCTCGATGATACGAGGATATCCTCGGCGAGTTCTAATTTCACGTGTATCGTTTACAATTGCGATGATTAATTCACTATAATAACAACAATAATAAAAGTCGATAATCATAATAATACCGTATATATTTAAGTGATAAGAACAATTGAGAGGCGACATTCACGGTCGCAAATATGAAATTTAAAAAAAAAAAAAAAAAAAAAAAAAAACGTGTGTGGAAACGGTCTTATCGTGACCTTAAACTTGCGCAAGGCCACAAACGGCTCTCACGGCGCGGCGCTTCTCATCCAGGTCACGATCGTTTCCCTCCAATGCGCGATTATGTAAATGTGTGTGTGTAGGATCCGATATAGAAAATGAAAACTTGAATGCTCCAAAATTTTCAGGATTTACGGAATATTTGTCAATAAAAAGAAGAGGAACAACTTTTAGACCTCGCAGGAGTGACATTTGAGAATTTTAATTTCTTACTAAAGCGATTAAAGGACGGGTCGGATCATAGTAAACTCTCCAAAGAAAATCGACTTCTTTTTTTTTAATGAAAAAATTGCTCTGCCATTTTCAGCGATCGCCGTGTTATTTGACGTACATGCATTTCTTTGATAATGCATTATTGTATTTATTACCCATTACACTGCATAATGTGAAATAGATAAGTGTACCATTACAAAATACAAAAGTAATGTGTAATGAATGCGTGTGCTATTACAAATAAAAAAAAGTAATGTGTAATGGATGCGTGTTCCATTACAATTTAAAAAAGTAATGTGTAATGGATGCGTGTTCCATTACAATTTAAAAAAGTAATGTGTAATGGACGCGTGTTCTATGGCAAATTAAAAGAGTAATGTGTAATGGATGCGTGTTCCATTACAATTGAAAAAAGTAATGTGTAATGGATGCGTGTTCCATTGCAAATGAAAAGAGTAATGTGTAATGGACGCATGCGCCATCACAAATAAAAAAAGTAATGTATAATAGATGCGTGTTCCATTATAAATAAAAAAAAGTAATGTGTAATGGCTGCATGTGCCATTACAAATAAAAAAGTATAATGTGTAATGGATGCGTGTTCCATTACAAATAAAAAAGTAATGTGTAATGGATGCATGTACCATTACAAATAAAAAAAGTAATGTATAATAGATGCGTGTTCCATTATAAATAAAAAAAAGTAATGTGTAATGGCTGCATGTGCCATTACAAATAACAAAAGTATAATGTGTAATGGATGCATGTTCCATTACAAATAAAAAAGTAATGTGTAATGGATGCATGTACCATTAGAAATAAAAAAGTAATGTGTAATGGATGCATATGCCATTACAAAAAAAAAAAGTAATGTGTAATGGATGCGTGTTCCATTGCAAATGAAAAGAGTAATGTGTAATAGACGCATGCGCCATTACAAATAAAAAAGTAATGTATAATAGATGCGTGTTCCATTATAAATAAATAAAAGTAATATGTAATGGCTGCATGTGTCATTACAAATAAAAAAGTAATGTGTAATGGATGCATATGCCATTACAAAAAAAAAAGTAATGTGTAATGGATGCCTGTTTCATTACAAATAAAAAAGTAATTTGCAGTGGAGAATATTCCATTACAAATAGAAAAATTGCCGTGCCCGTAATAGAAACTTGCACATTGCTGTCTCATTATTGTATTTCGCTCACTAAAAGTGTATCCACAATTATCACAAATAATCCATAAAGTTAAAAAATAGAAACAAAAAAACAGGCAGTTCATCGTTAAATATGAAGTACGAAAATGTACTCAACCCCAAAAATTATCCAACTTTACATTGAACTGGCTTTTACACGCTATTACCCGTAATTATAGGCAATCTAATAAAAATTACAAGTTACTGATACAAAATTTGTCGCTTTATTGAATCCCTAAATAATGCGCATGTTCTTTTTTTTTTAACTTTATGGATCATTTGTGATAATTGTGGATGAATTTTTAGAGAGCGAAATAAAATAATAAAACAGCAATGTGCAAGTTTCTAATACGAGCACGGCAATTTTTCTATTTGTAATGAAATATTCCCCACTGAAAATTACTTTCTATTATTTGTAATAGCACATGCATCCATTACACATTACTTTTTTTATTTGTAATGGAACATGCATACATTACACTTTACTTTTATAATTTGTAATGAAAAACTTGTCCAATATACATTGTTTAAAGTAATGGGTAATGCATTACTTTTACATTACTATTTTCGAAACTCTGCATAGAACAACCGTCTCAAGAGTGCAGTTTTTGCAGTTTCAAAATACTTATCCGCTACCACACAAAATTTAGTTTTCCAGCCAAAGAAAAGTGTTGTAACGCGATCTATGCCAGAATGTTTTAAGCCAAATTATGCAAACATTCGAGTGAGCAAAGACTGCACAGAATTTAGAATTCAGGGCCCCTCGAAAGTACATAACAGGATATTCTGTTATTCAAATTACAAGAAAAGTTTCACAGCTAACTTGAACCAGAAATCTACATTTGTATTTGGTATTGTGTATAGTTTGCGAAAAAAAATCGTACGAAACTTGAAAAAAAAAAAAAAAACAAAGAAATTGGAGCTTATACTTCCCCCCCAAAAGTTTCTCACACTAAAAACAGTTCAAAAAAAATTTCATGGATCGTGCGGCAAAATTGCAACGCCAAAAAAAAAATCCAAAAAACAACCACGTTCCAAAGGGCGTACCGGGTTAAAAAAAAAAATTGTAAATTTTTTTTAGAAAAAGCGAAACGAGGCTGAATATGTCCCCTTTGAAACGCCGCTTGTTGAATTGAAATATCTTCATTCTTGAAAGAGCAGTGAAACTTTTTGTGCGGCGCGGAATCGGACCGAGTGTTTCCAAACTTTTGGTTTTTCTTGATTATTGTCAAACGTGGAGGGATTCACCCCTGTAATGACGCAATGGAGATTCTTTTTTGCCCAACTCAATTCCAATGTCGATGTTCAATGTTATTGCCGACACTTTGGGGCTGATAATGAGCGTTCACGTTACGCCGAGTCTTGTGATAAGAAGAGTGAGAAAAAATATTAACGTTACATGGAAGCACGTATTTTGCAATCTTACGACTTCCGCGAATATTTCACTCTATTTTTCTCCTGACGATCAGTCCAGCATTCCCTATCCAAAGGTTTTCCGTTACAAATAGGGGAGGCCGAGGCACGATGGCCCTCCTAAAAAATTAGTTAGATTTTTTTTGGTTTTTAGTCAAATTATCATCAAAAATTTGCTGACCTAATTTTTTAGGGTGGTCCATAATCCCCCAAATATCGCGGATCGACCGAAAAATGAGTCGTCACATCAATTTGATGTATTGACTCATTTTTTAAAGAAAAACCAAAATTTGTCAAGAAAAACAAAAAAATTCTGACCTAATTTTTTAGGGTGGTCCATTATGACCCAGGTATCGCGGGTCGACCTAAAAAAATTTTAAGAAAAACATTTTTCAAGAAAATTTTTGTTTTTCTTCAAATTATAATAAATTTGATGTAGTCATCGATATTAAGGCCGATGCACTACATCGGGGGTAAAATGGACCATCAAAAAGAAAAACATTTTGAACGTTGAAAACAATTTTTTATGAATTGAAGATACAAAAAAAATTAAATCATTTTTTAGAGGTGGGTCGTACCCCGGAATTTTTTTTTTTCGCAAAATGTCGGTGAATCTGTTTAATATAAAAAAAGTAAACTGATTTGATGGTTGAAAGCCACAAAAAGTATTAACTGGCTTAGGGGGGCCGTCTTGCCCCACCCTCCCCTACATTCCCCTCTCTTCTTTCTTCTTGGATGAGATTCGAGGTTTCGGTCGCGCTCTCCCGGAAAATGTTGGAAATTTACTTCAAAACACTCGCGATCATCTATTTTCACTGCAATTCGTTGGAATGTATTTCTTTCCTTCTTCTTCTTCTTCTTCTTTAACCCGAGCCAAGTGTCAATGGTTACATCCGTTATGCGAAGGGAATTACGCATTAATTATCGTCCCTGGGACGTAATTAATGTATTTAATTAACGATGAAAACGCTGAGAAATGCACGGACATCATGCGCCAACGAACGTGCTCGTTCAAGGCAAGTTCAAGTTTCTGAGCCACGTGCTCAAAATTGTTCCAGTTTAGCGCAATTATTAATTTGATGTGGAAATTAATTTGGGTGGAAAATAAATTTTCCATCCACTTGAAATCGCTCGAGAAGTTTGGATTTGTAAGATTCGCGAATTTTCCAAAATAAATTTTTTGAACCAGTAATATTCAATTATCGAAATGAAAGATATTGAATTTGAATGGAAAACAAATTTTCCATTCACTTGAAATCGCTCGAGGAGTTTGGATTTGTTAGATTCGCAAATTTTCAAAAATAAACTTTTTTCATACTGCTAATTTTCAATTATTGAAATTGAAAGTACTTGAATGGAATTTTCCAAAATAAATTTTTTGAACCAGTAATATTCAATTATCGAAATGAAAGATATTGAATTTGAATGGAAAACAAATTTTCCATCCACTTGAAATCGCTCAAAGAGTTTGGATTTGTAGGATTCACGAATTAAAAAAAAAAGTTTGAACCAGTTATTTTCAATTATCGAAATGAAATTTCTCACACAGATGCACCAGAGTGAAAAAAAATTGAATTTCGAGGGAATAAATGAATGAATGGAATTTTGAATAATTCGTATCCGTGTAAAAGACAATTTGTGTACACGGTTTTCGAAAATTGAAATTTTTGAAAATTATTAATGGAAAAAAGCAACAGCATAGGAATCAAGTGCCTTTTCCACCATATTAAATTGAACCCCAAAATTTGAGGAAAAATATTTTTCTTGAATTTTTTTGAATATCAAGTTTTTCAAAAGTATTTTTGACACTTTCAGACCTTGAAATATTAACTCGTATCTCGTACGGAAGGGATTTTCGGATCTGCTGATAACGATTGAATTCGTCGAATGTTTGGAGAGAGAGAGAGGAAGATAGCGTGGAATGTTGGGCGATTGATAGTGTTGGTTCGCGTTGGTGGTAATCTCAAAAGGCGTGTGCCCCACCAGAATGATATCTATAGCGACAGCTGAGGAGCAATAATTGCAAAATTGGTCAACTCTCGAAGAGTGAATCCAATTGAGATTACTCAATTAATGTCACCAAGGAGAAAGAGTGGCGTGTGTTAGAAGAGGCCGAGAGAAAGAGAGGGAGAGAGAGAGAGGGGGGGGGGGGGGGATAGAGGGGGGGGGAGAGATCCACTATCGTGGATCTCTCCTATCTGGCTCTATAAATGTTGAACATCATTCTTTCACGGTTCTCTTTTCTTTCCACAAGTGTCAATTCGAGGCAATTGTAAGACGATCTTGATCGTGTTCCTCCTCAAAAGCCTCGCACTCTCGCATAGGTTCATAATTAATTGGGTCCATAGTTTAATGAAAGCCAAAGGGTCAAGTTGAATATGGCATCAGTAAGATCAAAAGTTCATGCATATCTTCTTTGCTGCATATAATTTTAATTCTCCTCGATACTCTCGATTTTGACCCTGTGGATTTGTATGAAAATTTAAAAAAATAAATGAAAAAAATGACTGAATTAAGACCCGAATTTTAAGATCTTAAGATCTATCTTAGGATGGATCTTGATATCAAACTTAAGATCAAACTTTCCATTGAAATCAAGTTGGAACATAAGATCGAACTTAAGTTCCAATTTAAGATGGATCTTGAGTTTGAACTTGAGTGTAAGTTGTTAAGTTCAAACTTTAGTGCAAAGTTCAGATCTATCTTAAGTTCAAAATTAAACTTGGTTTGAAGTTTGATCTTAAGATCTATCTTGAGCTTGAACGCAAGTTCGATCGATCTTAATTACTTCGGCAACTAATACCAAGAAACACGGTCGAGGGAGGCGATTAAAGACGTTTGATCGAACTTAAGTTCAATCTCAAGATGGATCTTAAGATCAAACCAAGTTTAAGTTTGAACTTGAGATCGATATGAAGTTCGCACTAAAGTTTGAACTTGAGTATGAACTTATAACTACACTTAAGTTCAAACTTGAGATTCATCTTAAATTGGGAACTTAAGTTCCAACTTGAGTTCAATGGAAAGTTTAGTCTCAAGTTTGATCTTAAGATCGATCCTGAGATAGATCCTAAGATCTTAAAATTCAGGCCTAAGAAACCCAACTTTCCTGCGATTAGCACGGGTAAACCAGTAGAATGACCAATTTTCGTGCCAAGTAAATCGTTTTAGGCCCTAAGGTGTCTCACATTTGATAGGAAAAAAAACATGTTCTACTCTATTCACGAGATATAGGATCGCCAGTGAGTCACTATTTTGTCACTATTTCAAAATCGTGTCACTTTTATCACTTTTTTTTTTATAAATTTGGTCACTACATTGTCACTATGTCAGAGCTCAGAAATTTTGCAAAAATCAATGGTCGAACTTTAAAGATCTGCCAAAAATCGAAAAATCATCAAAATCAGATGAACATAGCGGCATTTTGGAGCTTCAACGATTACGAAGGGAATGGCAAAGTCTAGATCCAAAATCTTGAGTAGAAAAAAAATTACGCCTATTTTAGTGGACACATTCCCATTTTGCCAAAATGCAAAACAAAAATTCAAATTCTTTATTTAAAACCTTCCATCGCTGTATTTTTTGCCCCCGAACACGAATCCACCAATAGTTTTTTCAAAAAATCAAAATCTTGACGAAGTACCATAATTTTCCTTTTACTTAACAAGTCCTTTAATTCGCAATGTTATGTATTTTGCAGCCTACTGTCCACACGGCTTTCGCGACAGATCTCTGACCTCACATCGGGAGAACCTCAGTTCGATTTTGGTCGATTGAAGTTGGAAAAATAATCGGCGACAAAAACGCACAAATATGCCAGCAAGATTCGAGAGCATGAACGCATCGATAGTCCGCGAGCCCAACGCTCCGGACGGTGGTCCCTACAGTATGGACAACGATGAGATTGTGATCAGCGGTTTTTCCGGACGTTTTCCGGAATCCTCGAACATCGATGAGTTCAAGCAGCAGCTTTTCGACGGCGTGGATCTGGTGACGGACGACGACAGACGATGGCCACGTGGTTTGCACGGTTTGCCAGCGCGAAGCGGCAAATTGAAGGACCTCAAGAGCTTCGACGCAACGTTTTTCGGGGTTCACGCCAAACAAGCTAACGTGATGGACCCACAATTGCGAATGTTGCTCGAGTGCACGCACGAGGCAATCGTGGACGCCGGCATCAACCCCATTGATCTGAGAGGCTCCAATACCGGTGTCTTCATCGGTGTCTCGGCCTCGGAATCCGACGACTATTGGACATCGGATCCGGACAAGGTCAACGGTTACGGCCTAACCGGATGCTGCCGCGCAATGTTCTCCAATCGTTTGTCCTACGCGTTCGATTTTTCCGGACCTTCATTTTCCCTCGACACCGCATGCTCGTCGTCACTCTACGCGATGCATCAGGCAATCGTCGCAATGAGAACCGGTCAGTGTAACGCTGCCATCGTAGGCGGTGTAAATCTCGTACTGAAACCAACCAGTTCGTTGCAGTTTCATCGTTTGAACATGTTATCGCTGGACGGTAAATGCAAAACATTCGATGCTTCGGGCGATGGTTACGTTCGCGCTGAGGCAACTGCCGTCATACTGTTGCAAAAGTCACGAGACGCCAAGAGAGTATACGCCACGGTCGTCAATTCAAAGATAAACGTCGATGGTAGCAAGGAACAGGGTATCACGTTCCCGAGTGGCGACATGCAGAACAAACTGATGAGGGAAGTCTACAATGAGGTCAACATAGATCCGCGTGAAGTTGTGTACGTCGAGACACACGGTACCGGCACGAAGGTCGGTGACCCGCAGGAGGTCAATTCAATGGCTGAGTTATTCTGCAAAGATCGACGTACGCCGTTGCTCGTAGGTTCGTTGAAATCGAACATGGGACACTCCGAGCCAGCGAGTGGTCTCGCCTCGATCGTGAAGATGCTCATTTCAATGGAGAGCGGTATGATACCGGCTAATTTGCACTACAAAGAGCCGAATCCCGATATACCGTCGTTGAGCGACGGAAGGATCAAGGTCGTCGATCGCGCGACACCTTGGAACGGCGGTTTGGTCGGCGTAAACGCTTTTGGATTCGGCGGTGCCAATGCTCACATTATTCTGCGCGGTAATCCTAAACCTAAATTGTCACCGGTTCTCAATGTTGGTGTGCCAAAGCTGGTCACCGTTTCCGGACGCACCGAGGAAGCCGTTAATTATTTGCTCGATCGCATAAAGGAGCATGAAAAGGACGACGAGTTCATAGCGCTAGTTCACGGTTTACACGAGAAGAACATCGTCGGACATTGCTTCCGAGGTTACGAGGTACTCGGTGATGGACAAAACCGCGAGATAACGGAGTACGTGTCGGAAAAGCGTCCGATTTGGTACGTTTTCTCGGGTATGGGTTCCCAATGGGCGGGAATGGGCAAACAATTGTGGCCGATCGAGACGTTTCAACGAAGCATGCGTCGTTGCGCCGAAGCACTCAAACCCGAAGGTGTAGATCTACTCGATCTGATTCACAATGGCACAGCCGAGACCTTTTCGCTCGTTCTCAACAGTTTTGTCTCGATAGCCGCTATTCAAGTTGCCCTGGTGGACCTACTGACGATGATGGGCATTCAGCCTGATGGTATCGTCGGTCATTCGGTCGGTGAACTCGGCTGTGCATACGCCGACGGCACGTTCACCGCTGAACAGACAGTTCTGGCGGCCTATTGGCGCGGAAAATCCATCACAGAAGCTAAACTTCCACCCGGCGCCATGGCGGCGGTTGGTCTCAGCTGGGAAGAAGCGGCTAAACTCTGTCCCAAAGACATATCACCGGCTTGTCACAATTCCGCCGATTCCGTCACGGTTTCCGGTCCCGTGGATTCCATCAAGAAATTCGCGAAGGAACTCAAGGACAAGGACATCTTCGCCAAAGTGGTCGACAGCTCGGGAGTCGCGTTTCACAGCAAGTACATCGCCTCGGCTGGACCGAAGCTGCGAGCAGTTCTCGAGAGGATAATACCGAGTGCAAAGCAACGTACTTCCAGATGGATTTCGAGCTCGATACCGGAAAGCGCTTGGGGAACTCCACTCGCTCAGCACAGTTCACCGGCTTATCACGTCAACAACCTCTTGTCGCCTGTTCTCTTCCAGGAAGCACTGACACACGTGCCCGACAATGCGATCGTGATCGAAATCGCGCCGCACTGTTTGTTACAGGCAATTCTGCGCAGATCATTGGCGCCCACCGTGACGAACGTTGGCCTTCACAAGCGCGACCACAATGACAATTTGGAGTTCCTACTGTCGAACATCGGTAAGATCTACAATGCCGGAGGACAACCGATTGTGAGCAAGTTCTATCCACCTATCAGTTATCCAGTTGGACGCGGTACGAGGATGATAAACTCATTGGTCAAGTGGGACCACTCGATCGATTGGCAGGTCGCCGATTTTTCGGGCAGACAAGGCGGTTCTGGCGAGACGGTCATCGAGATTGATTTGTCCAAGGAGGAACACGCTTATCTAGCGGGTCACACGATAGACGGCAGAGTTCTCTTCCCTGCGACGGGTTATCTCACCTTAGTTTGGAGAACATTCGCCAAATTGCGCAACGTCGATTACGAAAAGTTGCCGGTTATAATCGAAGACGTGCAATTCATGAGAGCGACGATAATGCCAAAAGAGGGAGCGGTTAGATTTTTGATAAATATATTCGAGGGCACGGGTGACTTTGAGATTTGCGAGGGTGGCTCACCCGCTGTCACTGGCAAGATTCGCGCTTCGGAGAACATCGAGAAGGACCAATTGAACCTACCCATTCCAACGATGAAGAACAGCCCGGAATTGCTCGAACTGACGAGCAGCGACATCTACAAGGATCTCAGATTAAGGGGCTACGATTACAGTGGAATATTCCGGGGCATCAAGATATCGGACAATCGTGGCTTGGTTGGAAAGCTCACTTGGACCAACGACTGGATATCTTACATCGATACGATGCTGCAGATCAGCATTCTCGGCAAAGACACCCGTGAACTTTATCTGCCAACGCGTCTTCAGTACGCCGCGATAAATCCAATGATGCAGAAGGAGCTGGCCGCTAATTTGATGAAGGACGAGGGTATACCGGTTTACAATTATCCCAACATTGGTATCGTTAAATCCGGTGGCATTGAGATACGGGGAATGAAAGCTTCGCTTGCTCCGAGAAGACAACAGGCTCAGTCTGCGCCGAAACACGAGCGTTATGTCTTCGTGCCTTACGAAAATTCGCAAGTCCTCGTCGAGGATCCGGACAAGGCGAAGGCTCATGCACTCGCCGTTTTGCTGCAGATTGTCATCGAGAATCTTGGTGCACTGAAGATCAAAGCGGTCGAAGTGAGCGGCGAAAGAAATCCCGAGGCTCTGCTCGCTCCACTCGTCATCGATACTCTCCTCAATGAGCCGAGTATCAGTGTAAGTATTGAAAATTTTTATAAAAAAGTTCACGTAGGTCGAACATTTGTCGATGTCTTGTTGAGTTGTTGAGGAATTTCAATTTTTGTATGTACAGGTGGACATGCAAGTGGCCTCATTGGCCCCCGACAATTATACCGCTCTGGTCGAACAATGGGGCATGAAAAACGTAGCTCGAGATATTCACAAAGTACCAGCTGGACAGGACCTTCAGTTGGCAATCGCGGCTGATGTCTTAAGCAACGGTGAATCGGCAATTCTGAAGAATCTGGCAGCTTCTCTGAAACCAGGTGGTTACGTACTTCTGGAGGAAACGGGATCGATTCAAATGTCACTGATCCGAGGCACGGGTCTCGTTCTCGTTGGAAAACAAGTGGCCCCCGGCAAAACCTACATTCTTCTGAAAAATGAGGAAGTTGCGAGCGAGCCAATAATCATTCAGATAACCGAGAAAAACTTCTCCTGGCTGGAGGGTGTCAAGGCGGCATTGAAGAAATCTGAGACCGAGGGACACGAAGTTTTGCTTGTCAGTCAGGGCGAAGAATTACTCGGTCTGATCGGTCTGATGACTTGCATTAGACGCGAACCCGGTGGTACAAATGCTCGTTACGTCTTCATACAGGACAAAAATGCACCGAAATTCTCGCTCTCCGCGCCCTTCTACACCGGACAATTGAACAAACAGGTCATGGCCAATGTTCTCAAGGGCGGACAATGGGGCAGCTATCGTCATTTGCGTCTCGATCAGCAGAGCGACGTTTCGTCGCTTCAGGTCGAGCACGCTTATATAAATGCCATCGTCAGAGGCGATCTCAGCAGTCTTCGATGGATCGAGGCACCATTGAGCTACTATCAACCGGAAAAATATCCCAATACCGAGCTCTGCAGCGTATACTACGCTCCTTTGAATTTCCGGTGAGTATATCAATTGCAGAGGTTTTTCAACGGAAATACACTATCAGAAAAATTAAAGGGATCAATAAAATTTCCTAAACTATTAGTGGTTTTTATAGATGCTGTATCTCAGTTAAAAATTGTCTTAGTGTTCCTAATTTCATTATTATTAATTTTCCAACTCTCTCCAAACAGAGACATTATGTTGGCTACGGGAAAACTTCCACCGGATGCTCTACCCGGTGATCTGGCTGGTCAGGATTGTATTCTCGGTTTGGAGTTCACCGGTCGCGACAGCAAAGGTCGCAGGGTCATGGGAATGGTAACCGCAAAGGGATTGGCGACCACGGTCATCGCGGATCCGGGTTTCATGTGGGAAGTGCCGGATAAATGGAGTTTGGAGGAGGCAGCGACGATCCCGGTGTGTTACGCCACGAGTTATTACGCTCTGGTGATAAGAGGACGCATGAAACGAGGCGAGAGTATCCTCATTCACGCTGGAACGGGCGGCGTCGGTCAAGCCAGTATCTCGATAGCCCTTCACGCCGGTTGCAAGGTCTTCACGACCGTTGGCTCGCAGGAGAAGAGAGATTTCCTGAAGAAAAGGTTTCCCCAATTGACCGATCGCAACATCGGTTATTCGCGCGACACGAGCTTCGAGCAATTCATACTAACCGAGACCAATGGACAGGGCGTCGACCTCGTGCTCAATTCTCTGGCCGAGGAGAAGCTTCAAGCCAGCGTTCGTTGTCTCGCCAAACACGGTCGTTTCCTAGAAATCGGCAAATTCGACCTTTCCAACAACAGTCCAATGGGCATGTCCTTCTTCCTGAGGAACACCAGTTTTCATGGCATACTGCTCGACGCTCTGTTCGAGGGTGACTCGCCGGAAAAGCGTGAGGTCGTGAGACTCGTCGACGAGGGAATCAAGAACGGCGCTGTGAGACCACTTCCGGCAACTGTATTCTCCGAGCAACAGATTGAACAGGGCTTCCGTTACATGGCCTCGGGCAAGCACATTGGCAAAGTCCTGCTCAAGATTCGGGACGAAGAGCCATCGCGACGCGGACCGGTCAATCCGACGAGCAAAACCGTAGCGGCTATTCCTCGAACCTACATGAATCCCGACAAGTCCTACGTTCTGGTCGGTGGTCTCGGTGGTTTTGGTCTGGAACTCGCTAGTTGGATGATAAACCGTGGTGCCAAGCACATTGTTCTGACTTCGCGCTCGGGTGTGCGCACCGGTTATCAGGCTTTGAGCATCAGACGTTGGAGGGAAGCTGGAATCAACGTCACTGTCTCGACGGCCGACGCAACGACGATGGCTGGCGCCGATCAACTCGTCAAGGAAGCCAACAGAATTGCACCGGTTGGTGGCATATTCAATCTCGCTGCTGTTCTGCGCGATGGGCTTATCGAGAATCAGGAGGAGTCAAATTTCAAGACGGTCGCACTGCCGAAAATCGTTGGAACGAAAAATCTTGATACGGCGTCGAGAAAATTGTGTCCTTCGTTGGATTACTTCGTCGTGTTCTCGTCGGTATCGTGCGGCAGAGGTAACCCAGGACAGACCAATTACGGTCTCGCCAATTCAGCGATGGAGAGGATCGTCGAGCAGAGACAGGCCAATGGATTGCCCGGTTTGGCGATTCAGTGGGGTGCAATCGGTGACGTAGGCCTGGTTATCGGTAAGTATTTTTCTCATTGCTCGGATCATCCTATCAAAGTTGCGAAATTTTTACTGAAAAAGTAATGCATTCATGATTACTTTTTTAATTACTAATTGAAATAATTTTCATTGAACATTAAATGTTGATGGTCAATGGGAATTATTTCCATTAACCATTAACGGTTACTGGTTCATGAAAATTTTTCATTAACCATTAAAGTTTAATGGCTAATGGAAATGATTTCCATTAACCATTAAATGTTAATGGTTAATGAAAATTATTTCCACTAACCAATAACATTAAATGATTAATGGAAATAATTCCCATGCTCAATAAAGGTTAATAACTAATGGAAATTATTTTCAATTATCATTAAGTTAATGGATAATGAAAATTTTCTCCATCAACCATTAAGTGTTGATGGTTAATGAAAATAATTTGCATTAACCATTAAATGTTAATGGTTGAGGGAGATAATTCCCACTTACCAATAACATTAAATGATTAATGGAAATAATTTCCATGCTCAATAAAGGTTAATAACTAATGGAAGTTATTTTCAATCATCATTAAGAGTTAATGGTTAATGAAAATGTTCTCCATTAACCATTAAGTGTTGATGGTTAATGGTTAATGGAAACTGTTTTCATTAACTATTATAATTTAATAGCTAATGGAAATTATTTACATAAACCATTAAAATTTAATGGCTAATGGAAATGATTTCCATTAACCATTAAATGTTCATGGTTAATGAAAATAATATCCACTAACCAATAACATTAAATGAATACTGCAAATAATTTCCATTCATTAATAAATGTTAATGGTTAACGACAGTTATTTTCAATTATCAATAAGAGTTAATGGTTAATGAAAATTATTTCCATTGACTGTTGACATTTAATGTAATTAAAATGGTCGTAATCGATTATTCAGCTGTTCTTAGTATAGCGGTTTTGGTCCCAACGAACTTGAAGTAGGATAACGAAAAAACGTTTTCCGGCTCCTACATCGTTCTCTCTCTGTCTTCAAATTTTATCGTTGTGTTATTTGATCCTAAATAAATTAGTCAACCAGTCCACTGCTGATCGGCCCTACGAATCTTTAAAGTTCCTCATTGATATTTTGGTATATTTGAAATGGTTAATGGAGATAATTTTCCGTAAACATTAACTCTTACATATTAATGAAAATAATTTCCATTAACCATTAATATTTAATGGTTAATCGAAATAACTCCCATTAACCATTAACATGTAATGGTTAATGGAAATTATTTTCAGTGATCATTAACATTAAATGGTTACTGGAAATTATTTTCATTAACTATCAACATTAAATGGTTAATGGAAATAATTTCCATTAACCATTAACATTTAATGGTAAATCGAAACAACTCCCATTAACCATTAACATGTCATGATTAATAGAAATTATTTGCATCAACCATTAACATTCAATGGTTAATGGAAATTTTTTTAATGAATCAATAAAAGTCAATGGTTATTGAAAATGTAAATGCATTAAAAAAAAAGTAACGCATTATTTGCAACCCTGTCTACGTGTGACCCTTTGACTTTATTTCCAATGGTCTTATTTTTCCGCATCTTTCCTTAGAAACAATGGGCAACAATGAGACGGAAGTCAGTGGCACATTACCGCAGCGCATGTCGAGTTGTCTCGCGACAATGGACACGTTCCTTCAGCAGCCACATCCGGTTCTCACGTCGATGGTACTCGCTGACAAGCACAAACCGGGTGACACCGGCAATCAAGTTGGTCTGCTCGAGGCCGTTGGCAATATATTGGGAATAAAGGACGTTAAGACTGTGAACGTCAACAACAGCCTCGCCGATCTGGGAATGGACTCGTTGATGGGCACGGAGATCAAACAGACGCTCGAGAGGAATTTCGACCTGGTACTGTCGGCCCAGGAAATTCGTAATTTAACGTTCGGTCAACTCGTGGAAATGTCATCAGCAGCAGGCGGTGAGACCGAAGCGCCAGCGGCAACGCCGAGTTCACCGAAGAAAACGGCACCTCCGAGTCCATCGAAATCACTGGATTCTCTTCTGTTCCGTTGTTCGGACAACGAGCTCGTGCCAAAACAGGTTCTCGTGCAATTGAAGTCACGCGGTAAAAAGGGAAACCCGATTTTCCTCGTTCACGCGATCGAGGGCTCGGTCTCGTCGATGGAATCGTTGGCGATCGCCGTGGATCGTCCAGTTTGGGGTCTTCAGTGCTGCAAAGACACGCCCATCGAATCGATGGAGGAATTGGCCAATTTCTACGTCGGTAGGATGAAGGAGATTCAGCGCAAAGGTCCATTCACGATAGTCGGTTATTCGTTCGGTGCCTGCGTCGCTTTCGAGATGGCGCTGCAACTCGAAGCTTCCGGTGAATCGACGATACTCTCGCTTCTCGATGGTTCACCCGATTACATAACGTTGCACAGCCAAACTATCGGCAAACAAGCGACTGAATCCGGCAGTGAACTCATCGCTGACGGTTGTCGCAAGGCTCTTGCTTTCTTTGCCCGACAATTGAACTCCAACGTTGGTTTCGTCAAGGTGAGACATCAATGACCCCAAATAACTGAGTGTGTCCATCAATCACGAACCTTTGCGATTATTCTCATTGTCTTTGTTTCGCAGGCTTACACCATACTTAGAGAAACCCAGACTGACGAAGCGATGATGAACAAAATGGTCGAGCTCATCGGCGAGACGCCCTTCGAGGCGGATGATCTCAAGTGCGCGGGAATGTTGTTTTTCAAAAAATTGCGCGCCGCCAATCTTTACAAACCCGGTAGCAAATATCGGGGCAAAGTTACCCTATTCAAGGCAAAGGATAATTTCATCTCACTGAACAATGACTATGGTCTGACCGAGGTGAGAAATCTCTTCACCATTTTGCTTCCTTTGTTTTCGTGAAAACATTTTTTTCGAGATTTTTTTTTGCCAATGCGCGTGTATGTATTCTGGGTTTGAGATGTAAATAATTAATAACTCGAGAACGCTTCGAGATATCGAGTTGAAATTTGGCACACTTGTCGAGGAGAAATTGCTCTTCATTGTGAACAAAATTTGTTTCAATTCTAACGGGTGTTCACATTTTATCGACTTTTTTTCGTTTTTTGCAAAAATGGCGTAAACGCTCAAACTTCTGTAATTTTCAAGATATTCCACTCAAACTTTGTACAGAATTAGTATAGCTATTGAGGTTGTTTGGTATTGAATTTGGCAAAAAATCAAATTTGGCAAGAAGTAAATTTGAAAGAATTTCGCCAATTTGCACATTGATTACTCATGTTTTTCGGTAGTTAACGAAGCTTCTTTTTATGAGGATCGAAGCCAAATTTGATCGCCGTACTTTGTGATAAAGGAAGCTGTGTTGTGAACTATGGATAAAGATGAGGAAGCAATGTGCAAATGTCCAATTTGCAGGGTTTTTAATCCTTCCACAATTTACATTGTACACATGAATCAATTACACTTGAATGTGGGACATTCCAAGTCGAATCAACCACTTTAAAATCCGACCCCTTTCGATTTGGCTGAAATTTTGTTTACCCAACCCAAAAAAAAAAATTTCATTTTTCAAATAGTTATAACTTCATCAAATATTGACTAATTGGGACGTTTATTTTTGAAATTGAAAGTGATAATCCTAAAAAAAAATCGATTTTTTTTCAAAAAAGTGAAAAAAGAAATAGACGGAAATGTCGGCCCACTCCATGTCGAGCGTCATTTTTTTTGAATTAATCTAAGTATTTTTTGAAAGAAAAAAAAGCTTGGAAAATGGCGAACTTCGAGAAGAAGATAATTTTTCTCGAAAAAGTGAAACATTTCATAGATTTTAATATTTTAAAATTTGTTTGTATTTTTTTTCGCAAAGTACATTTAAAGACGAAAATTTTGAAAAGAAAAACATCCCAATCAGTCAATTTTTGAAGAAGTTATAGCTATTTGAAAAAAAAAAGATTTTTTGGGTTGGGTGAAAAAGTTAAAAAATTTCCTGAAAAATGTTTTTAATGGGGTAGAAAAGGAAAACAAAATTTCAGTCAAATCGAAAGGGGTCGGGGTCAAAAGTGGTCGATTTGAGATGGAATGACCCATGTATATTGCGAAAATTCATTGTGGTAAAAATCGTCGAGGCTCATCATTCTATAATTTCGAATTTTTCGTTTTTCCAGATGTGCGAGGCTAAAGTCAAGGTGGAGGAACTCGCTGGCGATCACAGGAGCATCCTCAGTGGAGATAGCGCCAAGGAGATCGCCCGATTGATAGGTTTTTGAGACTCGGCCCCCAACACGAGACAAAAGAAAAAACGAAGAAGGAAAAAAAGTGTCCAACAGTCTACTGTAGGATCGTCGCAGGCTATGAATTGATGAAACTTCGTTGCGGAATAAAACGACGATGCGCATCGTAAACCGTATATAAATCGTCAAAGTTCCTTTTGTATTAAAAAAAAAAAAAAACCACCCCGTTGGAATCTCCGTCATGTCATTCCGTCGCTGAAGCAAGAATGAGCGAGAATAGATGGATGAAGGAAAAAAAGGTGCATCACTAGGAAAAGTGCAAAAAAAAAAACCGAGGCTTTTGTTCATCATTCGCGTAAGTGTGTGATCGCATAGTTGTTTAAGGTATATACGTTAGTTAATTATTGCTCGCCAAAACAAAAAAAAATAATAATAATAGTACTGAGGTAAAAAAGGAATCTCGAAAGTTCTCAATAGGGTTTTTTTTTCGTGGTTTATATTTGTAGTTTTTTTTTAAATGCAGTTTTTCGATTTTCGAAAATCCGTGGACAGGTCGTCGAAAATCGTTTAGCTGTATAAGACTCGCGAAAAAAAAAATATTTCTAATGTATTTATTTCCCCGATAATTTCTCCAGCGATGAGAGCAAAGGAAAAAATGAAGAAAAAAAATACCGAACTGCTCGTTCCTTCCTTGAAAAAATCGTAATATGCATCGCGGGTCGATTTGTGAATTTCGTCCGAACCGGAAGTTGCTGGTTGAAAAAAGAATATGAAAGAAAAAAGAAGAAAGAGAGCACGCATAAAAGTATTCGCAAAATTCTGTACTATATGTATCCTTGTAAAGATGTTATATATTTTTAAAGCTTTTTTTCGTCGTGAAAAAAAAAAATATGCGTGCCCCGTGAAAGTAGCGAAATGATTCTCGTGCGAGAAATTTTTTAAACTCTGTTTGCAACGAGAGAGGGCATTTATGTAATATTGTAAATTAAACATTCCAAGAGAATAATTTATGTAACGAAACGCGCGTACATAATATGTGGGACAAAATATATAACAAATGGAACTTTTTTTCATCGATTTATCAAATTTTCTGTAATTAACTTATCCCAAATTATAATCTGTAGAGAAGATCTTCGGTGAATTTGTTTTTCAGATTTTTCAATGAAGACAAAAAAGTCGTTGAAATGAAAGTCACGAAAATGAATGAATAATGTGGATTGAAAAAAATCTACAACACACATAATGAAGCACGTGTGATAAAACGCGTTTTTGCACGTATACACTTTTTTGTTTGCGTCCGCACATAAATGGTAAAAGAGTTAATAAATGATGACGTCCCTTCGAATAATTCTTGAATGTGTGTATATTTTTCTCCTCTCACAATCTCTCGCTCTCTTTTTCCTCATGCTTACATCCATAACGTATTACTTAACCCGCTGAGGCCCACCATTTTCCGGACCGGTTCACGCTGGGTCAAAATCGACCCACAACTTCTTTTGCTTATAAAACACGTTTGAAACAAAATTTTCCAACTCGCAAGTAGCAAAATCGAATCGTTACAACCTCAAGAATGAGAATATGAAAGGCCGCAATGGATATTTTCATTTGGAAAAAGAACTGTGCGAATAAATGCAAAAAAAGTCCGAAAATTGGCCTCCAGGACTTGTCTGACGTTTTTAACGATTCTTCCTTTGTTTGTCGCGCTAAATAGATTCAATTATAGTGATTTGCAAACTAGAGACTCCCAGCTGCAAGATGGTGAAGGTCGTTTTCATGAGCTTTCATGAGACTGGGTCGCTGTAGACCCAAGTGGCCCTCAGCGGGTTACAAAAATGCATGCTGCTTCGTTCACACTCGTACGTGTGAATAATCGGGAGCTGCGTAATACTTAAAAAAAACCTAATGTCTTTTTGTGCGTAGAAAACAAATGTATAACCCGGGATACTCGATTTGCTGCGATCTTAAAACTATGACTCTGTTTTGACTCTTGGAAAATTCGACTTATAGCAATTTTTTTCAATACTTTCATTTGGTAGATTTGACGAATGTGGGATCGGATATAGCGGCGTTTATATCACACGTGAATGAGACTGTGAGAGCATAACGCGTACCGGAAGTAACGCGCTCGACTGCGTGAAGATTTTCTCCACCGGAAGTGAACATGGAGACGCGACCTGCGAGAAATAATTTTTCGTTATGAGAATTCGCTTATCGATACTCTCTCGTTTGCGACTTGAGACTCTCACCTTTTCGTGGCTCTATCGTCGATGAAACGTTGTTTTTGTCCAGGAAAACGAAACGACCACCCTCAAAGTCTCTGCCATAGTCGTTGAGATAAAGCAACGAGGTATAGTGAAACCATTCGTAAGTCACCTGAAATCAGAGTTATAAATAATGCATTACTGTATTCATTACTCATTACACTGCATAATGTGAAATGGACAAGTGAAACATAACAAAATACAAAAGTAATGATAAAAAAATTGACAAAAAATTGACAAAAAAATTGATAAAAAGTAATTTGTTGTGGAGAATATTCCATTACAAATAAAAAAAAAATTGCTGTACTCGCATTGGAAACTTACACATTGCTGTTTCATTATTTTATTTCGCTCGATACAAATTGAGATGGAAGAAAAGCAAGTGGAGTCTCACTGCAATCAGAGTTGCGAAAATAGTAATGTAAAACTAATGCATTACCCATTGTTTTAAACAATGTGTATTGGATAAGTTTACTATTATCAGGATTGCAAGTAATGCATTACTTTTTGTAATGCATTTGCATTTTCATTAACCATTAACATTTAATGGTTAATGGAAATTATTTCCATTAACCATTAAATTTTTATTCATTTATTTATTTATTTTCTTTTATTCTTCAAAGTGCCAAAAAAAAAATAAGTAAATAAATAAATAAATAAATAAATAAATAAATATATAAATAAATAAATAAATAAATAAGCAAACAAATAAAGAAATAAATAAAAATTTAAAAAAAATGAAAAAAAAATATTTTTTTAAAGTAAGTTTTTATTTATTTCTTTATTTCCTTGCTTATTTATTTATTTATTTATTTATATATTTATTTATTTATTTACTTATTTATTATTTTTTTTTTTTTGGCACTTTGAAGAATTAAAGAAAATAAAAAAATGAATAAATAAATGAATAAGAATTTAATGGAAATATTTTCCATTAACCATTAAAATTTAATGGTTGATGGAAATAATTAAATAAGTCAAGTCCCATTATTAAGTGAAAAAATAATCATGAATGAAATCGATAATGCATTATTAAAATAATGCATTTTTTGCAACTCTGTTGGTAATGCATTACTTTAACATTACTATTTTCACAACTCTGCCTGAAATAATGCTCGATCGAAAGAAGTGGAAAGATCGATGATAATGAAAATAAAATCATTGGAATTACCTTGTCCACGTGAGGCAACCAATACTCGTCGTGAACGGTTTTAGCCGGAGCGTTCGTCATACGCGAGAAAAACGTTGGTTTCGTCAGATAAATCTTATTCGCATCGACTCCAAAATGATGGGCAACAGCATGGTGAATTTTTGTTTTGATGACTCTGAAAATACATTTATGCTCGAATAATTTATTTTAAAAAAAAAAAAAGAACTGCATGTTTTCATAAATCATCTTGGAACGATGCTAAAAATTCGGCCTACTTGTAAATTGCAAAATCTGCTTTATCGAAGATCTTGCTGGCTTCATCGAGACTGTAAATATTGATGAAACCCGTGCCTTTACTCAGCGCTCCGCTGTGAAGATCCAGAATACTTGCACCGCCGCTGGAACCACCGAGATTCATGCCATTGACTGCAATTTTCAGTAAAACATCAGTCTCCGAAGAAGTGACGAGTTTATCGCTGATAACTCGGCCACATTTTTCTGGTACGCAGCCAGGATAAGAATCCAATTCTGTTCTGTAATCGGCGTCGCAATCAACGTGCTGCGTTCTCGTGAGCAAAACGTCTTTCTGCTTGGCAAAAGAAACCTCTTTGCCTCGGTTGCTGTTGTACCAAACGACAACGAGTACACCGAGTACGAGTATGCTGCGGGACCATACTTTCTGATATGGAAACGTCAAGCGCGGGCCAAATTTTCTGCAAAATTGAACAATTGTCATATAGAAAAACCCTGCAAATTGGACATTTGCACATTGATTCCTCATCTTCATCCATAGTTCACACAGCTTCCTTTATCTCAAAGTATGGCGACCAAATTTGGCTTCCTCATAAAGGACGCTTTGTTAACTATCGAGAAACATGGGTAATCGATGTGCAAATTTGCCAAATTCTTTCAAAATTTACTTCTTGCCAAATTTGATTTTTGCCAAATTCAATAGCAAACAACCTTGATAGTAGGATTGCAAATAATGCATTACTTTTTTAAATGCATTTACACTTTCAATAACCATCAACTATTATTGATTAATTGAAATAATATCCATTAACCATTAACATTTAATGGTTAATGGAAATAATTTACATTAGCTATTAACATTTAATGGTTAATGGAAATAATTCACATTAACCATTATCATTTAATGGTTAAGAGAAATAATTTACATTGGCCACTAACATTTAATGGTCAATGTAAATGATTTCCATTAACCATTAACATTTAATGGTTAATGAAAATAATTTACATTAACCATTAACATTTAATGGTTAATGAAAATAATTTACATTAACCATTAACATTTATTGATTAATGGAAATAATTTACATTAACCATTAACATTGAATGGTTAATGGAAATAATATACATTTACCATTAACCATTAACATTTAATGGTTAATGGAAATGCATTACTTTTTCATTAAAAATTTCGCAATCCTGCTTGATAGCTATACTAGTTCCTTACAAAGTTTCAGTACAATATCTTGAAAATTGTGCAAGTTAGAGCGTTTACGCTATTTTTCGAAAAGTTCAAAATTTGATAAAAATTTAATATTTCCATCGATTGTTGTCAAATTCAATACCAAACAATCTTGATAGCTATGCTAATCCTATGCAAAGTTTGAGTGCAATATCTTGAAAATTGGAGAAGTTAGACCGTTTACGCCATTGTTGCAAAAACGAAAAAAGTCGATAAAATTTGAACACCCGTTAGAATTAAAACAAAAAAATTTCATAATGAAGAGCAATTCGTGTTGGACAAATGTGCCAAATTTCACCTAGATATCTCATAACGTTCTTGAGTTATTAATTATTTACATCAAAAATTCAGGATACACACAAACACACATCCGGACATTTTGCTTCCTCATAAAGGAAGCTTTGTTTTGGTGAAATTTTTGTTTTCGAGATTTTTATGCCAATGTGTTCAAAATGTCCCAAAACATCCAGGAATCATATTTAGAAAAAAGCTCTGGATGTGTGTGTGTGTGTGTCTCCTGAGTTTCTGATGTAAATAATTAGTAACTCAAGAATGCTTCGGTATATCGAGCTGAAATTTGGCACAATTGTTCAGCACGAATTGCCCTTGATTATGAAATTTTTTTGTTTTAAATCTAACGGATGTTCAGATTTTATCGACTTTTTTCGTTTTTGCAACAATAGCATTTATAGCTCTAACTTCTACAATTTTCAAAATATTGCATTCAAACTTTGTACAGAATTAGTATAGCTATTAAGGTTGTTTGGAACTCAATCTGACGAAAATCGATCGCAAGATTAAATTTTTATCAAATTTTGAATTTTTCGAAAAATAGCGTAAATGCTCTAACTTTCACAATTTTTAAGATATTGCAGTAAAAATTTGTAAGAAACTAGTATAGCTATCAAGGTTGTTTGCTATTGAATTTGGAGAAAATCCATCAAGGGATTAAAATTTTAAGAAATTTTTCTATTTTTTGAAAAATAAGGTAAACGCTCTAGCTTATGCAATTTTTGAGATATTGCATTGAAACTTTGCACAGAGCTAATATAGCTATTGAGGATGTTCGTTATTAAATTTGGCAAAAATCAATCCAATGATTAAATTTTATCAAATTTTGGTTTTTGTTAAATAGCGTACTTCGGCTTTAGCCAGATATTTTACTCAAATTTTGTACACATTCAAAATAGTGATCAAGGTTGTTCACCATTGAATTTGGCAAAAATGAAATTTGGCAAGAAGTAAATAGGAGAGAATTTGGCAAATTTGCACATTGATTACTCATGTTTTTCGATAGTTAACAAAGCTTCCTTTATGAGGAAGTCAAATTTGATCGCCATACTTTATGATAAAGGAAGTTGTGTGAACTATGGATAAAAATGAGGAAGCTATGTGTAAATTTCAATTTGCAATTTCAACATCATCCTCACGGTTCCACTGTCTCGTCCTCCGCAATCTTTTCGCTCTTTTTCTCGCCCTTGGACGCCTCATCGTCGTCAGAGTTTTTATCTTTTTTCGCATCCTTGCGCTTAGATTTTTTCACCTCCGACGGCATTCTTTATTCCTCGCCTGATCGATTTTCCTTTTTTATTTCCGTCGCGACGGATCAATCAATCAGCAAATTCGATTCCTCAACAACAATATAAACAAAATACAGCAGGAAGATGACCGGCGGACACAATAAAGTGAGGTTAAGTTATGATCTTTGTGTACTTTGCTCGATCGGTAATGTAGATGCCGAGGGTCGATGCGGCGGTTGCGCGACATACGCCAGTGTAAGGAGTGATGCAGTTCGACAGGCGCCGCCGTAACGCAGCTCATAAGTACAATCTTATAATGGGGAAAAAATGTTTATTCTTTTCTTCTCTCAAGTTTTTCAAGACTTCCGGTCCATCGGAAATCGATCACTGATCACGAATATGCAATCGGATAAACGAAATTTTCAAGAAAACCTGGCAGAAAATAGAATTTTCAAGAAAACACGGTGGAAAAATAAAACCTTCATACATAGAGCTCGGTCAAGGTCACCAGAGGTCAAACCGATCTTAAGCCGATTGTAAACAGATCTTTGGTGCTATCTTTTTTTCCCAAAAAAATTAGGATTTTCGCTAGAGACACCGGGCTTGAAGCAAGCCGGAAAGAGATTCATCGGGCGCGCAAGATCGCTCTTTTGGCTTTTGTAACTTTGGGGCGCTGCTGGCGCTCTTCTTGAGGCTTTTCTTTAGTCGCCGAATAAAGCTCGCGCGCACGCGAGTGCAACGCGTTGCGTCGAGTATTTCGGTCTGTTTTTTTTTTCATCCGTCTCGGTTCCTTATATAAAAATATAAAATAAATACCGATAATAATATATTTGTATAAAAAATGTCCGGTGATGTGCAACCGAGGAAACGAAATAAGGACAAGAGACGAAAAAAAGGTGAGCAGAAATCGTGCGCGCTCTGACCGTAATTTTCGTAACTCAAATTCTTCGCGAGCTCCATAAGATATTTTTAGTGATATTCGTTTTTTCTCTCGTTTTCTATTTCGGTCGCGCTCGGCGTGTTTTTCAATAGACATATATATATTTATTTCTTGTTTTTCCCAATTTTCCGCGTCTCGAGCGATATATGCTAAAAACTGAAGGTCAATATCAATAATCGATAATCGATTAATATCCAAATATATAAAATCGCGCAATCACGAGCTTTACCTGACTCAATCGAAAGGAATTGAGCCAAACGCGCTATATCTATTATATCTATTAAATTCATATATATGGGCCATTCCACGTCAAATCAACCACTTTTGAACCCGACCCCCTTTTCGATTTGGCTGAAAGTTTTTTATCCTCTTCTACCCTATGAAAAACGTTTCGCAGAATTTTTTCAATTTTTTTTTACCCAACCTAAAAAAAGTTATGAATTTTTGAAAAAATAGCTTTTTTTAAAATAACTATAAATAGCAAATAAATAGCAAAATGTAAAAAAACGACGAAGATGGGTTTAAATAATTGTATTGTATTTTTTTTTCCAAAAGAACATTTGAAAACGAAAATTTTCCGATAATTCAAATTTTGAAAAAGTTATAGCTATTTAAAAAAAACGATTTTTTTTTAAATTCATAACTTTTTTTTGTGGGTAAAAAAATTCTGAGAAACGTTTTTCATAGAGTAGGAAAGGATAAAAAAACTTTCAGCCAAATCTAACGGGGTTGGGTTCAAAAGTGGTTGATTTGGCGTGGAGTGCCCCATATACATTATTAATATTATATATTCGCATACATATTAGACTGGCTCTAAATTATCATTATCAAATAATTAATAATTGCAAAGAATGATTAACCAATTGTTTGAAAAAATAGTAATTAGAAGAATTAATTATCTAATTATTCGAATAATTAATGATTGGAAAGAATAATTAACTAATTTCATAAGAAATTAGTAAGTAGAGTACTCGAGTATTTAATTACTTGAATAATTAATAATTAGAAGGAAAAATTATCTAATATTTAAAAGAATTAGTAATTCATAAGAGTAAAATTTTAATTACTTGGTTATTGAGTAATTATTTGATCCAAATTACATATAGGTTTATTGGATAATAATCGAACATGTATCGAATTTTCGAATATTAGAAATACCTGCCTAATTACCGAGTGCCTTAATAATGAGTAATATTTATTGGAACAATTATAAAATTTCCCAACACAGAGTAATTAGCGTTAATTAAATTGAGGAAAATATCGATTTTTCCTGAAAACCTGAATGGGGTCCCACATACCCCACTGTGGAAAATATGTCCCAATAAAAATGAGCTAAAATGCTCTGCACGGAGCAGTGTGATAATAGTATATGCAACCCTCTTTCCCATCGCCGCCAGAAATCGCTGGGCCGTCGTGAAACTCGGCCAAAAATTGTCTTTGCGCGGTGCTCGAAAATAGATTTTAAAACGGTATGTACGGAACCAGTTGAGAGGCATTTGTAAATACGCGTAAAAACTTTGTTTCAATTTTTCCGGAATTTTCCTCACTCGCTCAAACAATCAAAAGTACTTGTCAGACGCAATTATCCTTTTTTTTTATGTTTGTAGCGGATGGGGATTATCATATACAGAGGATACGGGGTGCGAGCTTCGGTATGAATATTCTTCATGTGTTTTGTGTGAAAACACCGGTTTTCCAATATTTTTCGCAAATATAAATTGTCTCGAACAACAATTACATGTGCCTTTTGAATAATTATCCTTTGAAGGATTTCTCGCGAATTAACATTCTTCGTTGCGGTTCTTCACTTTTATTATTATAAGGGAGTATTCTGATTTAGAATTTTGAAGACTTTTTTTTGCATATTCCTAAAGTTCAGATATCCAAGATAATTGGACCAAGCTTCTTTGAATTATATTATGCAATTAAATTTTTGATTCCATTTTTATCATTGCCGCATTATCTAATATTTTTTTTATCGGACGTGGGCTATTTTGCCCCCGGCACTTTAATTTGCTTTGGCCCTCGGTTTATCAATAGTACATTATGATACGAGTGTCGTACAACATTTTATTGCACGAGTCCGTAAAATGGGCACTTTACGTACGGAGTGCAATAAAGTATCTTTTATCAAACGTGAATTTTTTTGGTGTTTTTAAAAAATGAATAACTATCTTTAATCGGTGTGATGACGTTTAGACGATGCAGCCGACGATTCGGGGACTCCACCTCCGACCCTCGTCGATCCGTCGTCGGAAAATTCGACGGACAACGTGACGATACACGTGCACAAGGAGGGCGCAGGAACTGGCGGTCACTGGTGCGCCAGAATTATATTTTTCGCTCTCCTGAGCGTTCTCGTTGGACTCGTCGGCGTCATAATATTCGAGCATCGAGGAAACACCGATGGTGAGCATCCAGGAAAGTCTCTTACAATTTTAAGGATGTTGAGTCCCTATGAAACTTTTAAATGTTAATCGTTCAATAAATAGCTTCTTAATCGTCGTGAAATTTTTACACGACCTCCTGAATACTTTATGTAAAAACATACCAAATATTCAGAACTGTATCATCATAACTTCAACCTCCTCAAGGGTTAAAATGAAAAATGATGAGAAAATTCGGAAAATTTGGTATGTTTTTGTATGAAGTATTTAAGAGGTCGTGTAAAAATTTCACGACGATTAGGAAGCTCGTTATTGAAATATCAAAATTTCGTGAAGAACAATTTTTTAAATAAATAAAAAAATATATTTATCAATAAACTTCGTTTTGTTTCCATAAGACGACATTTAATTTAATTTGATTTGTTAATGTTAATTGTTCGATAACGAGCTTCCTAATCGTCGTGAAATTTTTACACGACCTCCTAAATACTTCATTTAAAAACATACCAAATTTTCAGAATTTTCTCATCATTTGCGATTTGGGACTCAAAATCCTTAAATCATTGTAATATACTTCATGCTTATCCTTCAAGCTTATCCATCCTTATTCTTCATCCTTATCCTTCATGTTATTCTTCATCCTATATCCTTCATCCTTACCCTTCAATCTTATCCTTCATCCTTATTCTTCATCCTTATCCTTCATCCTTATCCTTCATCATTATCCTTCATCCTTACCCTTCAATCTTATCATTTATCCTTATTCTTCATCTTTATTCTTCATCCTTATCCTTCATTCTTATCCTTTATCCTTCATCCTTATTCTTCATGTTATTCTTCATCCTTATCCTTCATCCTTATTCTTCATCCTTATCCTTCATCATTATCCTTCGTCCTTACCCTTCAACCTTATCATTTATCCTTATTCTTCATCCTTATCCTTCATTCTTACCCTTCAATCTAATCCTTCATCCTTATATTCTTCATTCTTATCCTTTGTCCTTATTCGTCATCCTTATTCTTCATCCTAATCCTTCATCCTTATCCTTCATCCTTATCCTTCATCCTCATCCTTCATCCTCATCCTTCATCCTTACCCTTCAACCTTATCCTTCATCGTTATTCTTCATCCTTATCCTTCATCATTATCCTTCAACCTTATCATTCATCCTTATTCTTCATCCTTATCCTTCATCCTTATCCTTCATTCTTACCCTTCAATCTTATCCTTCATCCTTATATTCTTCATTCTTGTCCTTAATCCTTATTCTTCATGTTATTCTTCATCCTTATCCTTCATCGTTATTGTTAATCCTTATCCTTCATCATTATCCTTATCCTTTAATGATCTTTATCCATCACGGTTTGCAGTTGACACGCCAATTTCTTCCTCGAGATGGGCGATGATATTCGACGGTTGGGTCGATGACATTGCTCCACAACATGAGGACGAGCCTGACGATGGCGAGGCAATCGGTAGCGCGGAGGAAGCCAGCGAGGAAAATGCAGCTGAGCACAGCGATGAAGCTGAGGAGCATCTTCAAGGTGTGAGAGATCAGGACGATCATGATCAGGAGTCTCAAGAACAAGAAGAGGAAGAAGAGGAAGAAGAAGAAGAAGAAGAAGAAGAAGATGAAGAAGATGATGAAGAAGAACAACAAGTTGACGAAGAAGAAGAAGAGGAAGATTCTGGAGGAAAATTGGAAGTTGGTGCAACGCAATCCGAGGAAGAGGACGATGAGGGAATAGGATCCGATGATGAAGCTGCAGAAGATGAAGAGTTTGATGATGATGATCAAGAAGACAACGATGATAGATCTGTGGAGAAAGAAATGTCTCGAAAAAGTGGTAAAATTAAAATAGAATCATGATCAATCACTTGTAATTAATAATAATAATAATAATAATAATAATAATAATAAATAAATGGAAGAAATAATGAAGTGATAACAAATTTTTAGAAAGCGACGAGGGTTTTGAGGATGATAGGAATCTTGAGGAGGATAATTATGATGACGATGACGATGATAATGAGGATGATGAAGACGACAACGAAGAGGCGGAGGCGTATAATTTGTACGATAATAATTATGAATATGTGAGTATCGAAGGTGTGCAGAGAGCTTCGCCGAGGGAATCACAACAAGATGATGATGATGATGAAGATGCTATTTCGCGCGAATCTTTAATTTCCGGCGAGCTTCAAGCTGGACTCGATGGAATTGATGACAACGAGCCCCTCGAGGAAGTAAGAGTCAATTTTTTCAAAAAATGAGTCAACAATGGAAATCAGTAATTTATTTTAGACTTTTTTGTTCCAGTTCAAATTTTGCGTTCAAATTTGGGATGTAAATAAATGTGCCTTTACTCAGTTCAAATTTTTTCGAAATTGCAAAAGAATTGTCGGTTTGTCAACATTTTTGAATCGTTTTTGCAAAATGTAATTAATCGTAAAAATTAATGTAAAAATGTAATGTAATCGTAATTTTGAAGTTATAAATATTGAAATTAGTTGATGAAAAAGTTTAGGAACGTGAACAAAAAATAAAAAGTTGAAATTATCATAAATATTATGAATATTCAATTATTATAAACTATTCAGACATCGTTTACGATAGAATTTGTAATTCTAGGGTCAGATGTTTTTTAATACTAAAGTTTTTAATCCACAGTCGAATAAAACAAATATAATCATAGATCTGGATAAAATAAATGAGTGAGTTAGGTGCTGACTGTTGATTTTAACATGCTTTCGCAGATTGAAGACGGCGACCTCGAGGAAGTCATCGATGAGGGAATCGATATTGAACAGCCGAATGATACGGAAACGGAAATCGAGGAGGAATCGACGAGTGGTGAGCCACACTATTTTCATCATAAATTCGATAAAAAAAATGAAAAAAAATCGTGCCAATATCAATGCTCCTCCGTGCTTGCATTAAAAAATTCTCCGCACCGCTGGATATATATTTTTAATTTTTTTTTTTCAAAATTCCATAACTCAGCGGCATTTTATGCTGTCACATTGTTCTTGGATGCAATTCACGCAAAATTAAACGATCTTCAAAAGTGTCCTCAACAGCGTAAGTGTAACTTACACTGGTGAAATTGTACGGGTCACTAAAGTTAATTTTTACCAAAAATTCTCGTTTTTTCGGTTACCTCCAAAATTATCAACTTTTTTGAAAAAATGCAAAGGAAAATTTTGTTGTAAATTTAATTTCCTACAAAAACGGTCCTTTAGACCTTCTTGCTACAATTAATATTTCTCGAGATATTGGGATATTGAGATATCAACAATTTAAAACGTTTGGTTTGATAAACCATAAAAATTTTATATCAGCAATAAGTTAACGTTCAATTTCTCAAGCACAGTTGTAAATAACGCATTACTTTGATAATGCACTACTGTATTTACTACCCATTATTCTGCATAATGTGAAATGGACAAGTGTACCATTACAAAATACAGAAGTAATGTGTAATGAATGCGTGTGCCATTACAATTAAAAAAAGTAATGTGTAATGGATGCGTGTTCCATTACAATTAAAAAAGGTAATGTGTAATGTATGCATGCTCCATTACAAATAAAAAAAAGTAATGTGTAAGAGATGCATGTCCCACTACAAATAAAAAAAGTAATGTGTAATGGATGCTTGTTCCATTACAATTTAAAAAAAGTAATGTGTAATGTATGCATGTTTCATTACAGATAAAAAAAAGTAAAGTGTAATGGATGCGTGTTCCATCACAATTTAAAAAAGTAATGTGTAATGGATGCATGTGCCATTACAAATAAAAAAGTCATGTGCAATGGATGCATGTGCCATTACAAATAAAAGAAAGTAATGTGTAACGGATGCGTGTTCCATTACAATTAAAAAAGATAATGTGTAATGGATGCGTGTTCCATTACAAATGAAAAAGTAATGTGTAATGGATGCATCTTCCATTTAAAAAAAAAAAAGTAATGTGTAATGGATGCGTGTTCCATTACAATTTAAAAAAGTAATGTGTAATGTGCCATTACAAATAAAAAAGTAATGTGCAGTGGAATATTTTCCACTGCAAATTACTTTTTTTTTTAAATTGTAATGTGTAATGGAACATGCATACATTATACCTCACTATTTTCACAACTCTGATGTAATAATTATTATTTAGGGCGCGCGCGCGCGATTACAAATAAAAATGTATTGGTTAAATGAAAAAAAAAAACGTATGGGTTTGCAGTGGCGGTGAAATTGGCCGTTGGAGTTGCGCTAATCGTTGCTGCACATTTTGTACTCGTTAGACGATGGAACAATGGTAAATCACATTTATATAATCATTTATATCGTACGAATGAGAATTTTTAACGGTGCGGTCTAATTGAGTGAACATTGTATAATAATTGTGGGCATGTCGTTTGAAATTGTCGTCGAATTGACTAACCGCGCGACGCGCGAGCATTTCATTTCGTATCGTCGTCAAAAGAGTCGAAGAATAATTAAAAACCTGAGCTAAGTAATATATTCATATTCATATCTATATGTGTGTGTTTGTGTATATATAGGGAAATGTGGGGCAAAATGAGCTACTCGTTGCGCCAAGTCTAAAAATAATTTTTTTTCCTCCAATAGATAAAAAAAAAAAATCAAATAACCAAGTAAAAGCGATGAAAAATTGATTTCCTTCGTTTCGCACATTACTTCAATATCCAAGATACTTCAATGTTCAGTGGAATCCAATTCCAATCATAGTTTCGTTGTTCAATATTTTCTTCAAAGATTATAGGTGGCCCATTTTGCCCCGAGTACCTTATTTTTCCTCGATCCTTGAATAATCGAAGATATTTCAGTAAAAGTGGGTCACTATAATACTATCAGATTATCTCGGGCTGTTTTTTCCTTTGATGCGATGAGAATGACAATTTTTTAATAATTTATCCAATGCTTGATGGGCAATTAATTATGGATGTGTCATAATTCTAGATCTGATTTAGCGCGGGGAGTTTATTTTGAAAATATTCATGCTCGTTATAATTGTTCCAGATCATTTTGGAGGGTGCCCATTTTGCCCCATATTCCCCTGTATATGGGGCGTTCCATCCCAAACGGGACAGTTTGAAAAACTTTTTTCTTCGATTTCCTCAAATTTTTAATATTTTTTAGTAACCATCAAAAGGCCCTTCCTGTTAAATTTTCAGATTATTTTGATTACCGGTTCACGAGATATTAAATTTTTAGAAAAACCGCTCTTTTTCGGTTTTTTTGTCATAACTTCTTTAATAATGGTCCAAATTAAGTGTTTTTTCTTTCAACATTTTTGTTTTTTATGGCATTTTCAAAAAAAAATACGAAAAAAATATTCCAAGTGTTTTTGAATAATTTTTTCGAGTTTTAAACTTTGAATCGCGTTTTTAAAAGTGAGTGCATATTTTGATTTTTTTGAAAATTTTTTATTTAAAACTTTTATCTATTCAACAACTTTTAAGACCAGTCGTGGGTCCTCCATTATTACTATTTTTTTTGTCGATTTTTAAAAATTAAAAAAAAAATTCTCTAAATCATTATGAATATTAATTTTTGTTACTATATACAGTGTATAGTCTTTTTTTCATCATTTAGAATTTAACAATAAAAAAGTGTCAAAATTAACTCAAAATTATTTAAAAAAATACTACGCAGAAACAAAAATTGGATTTCATAATAATTTATAGAAAACATTTTTTGTTAATTGTCAAAAATCGAAAAAATAGTAATTATGGAGGGTTGAATAGATAGAAGTTGAAAAAAAAAAAATTTCAAAAAAATCACAATATGCACTCACTTTTGAAAACACGATTCAAAGTTTAAAACTCAAAAAACTTATTCAAAAACACGTCGAATTTTTTTTTCGTATTTTTCTCTAAAAACGCCATAAACAAACAATAATTTTGAAAAAAAACACTTAATTTGGACCATTATTAAAGAAGTTAATCCCAAAAAACCGAAAAAGAGCGGTTTTTTTTTCAATTTAATATCCTGTAAACAGGTAATTGAAAAAACTCAAAATTTAACAGGAAGTCTTTTGATGGGTACTAAAAAATATAAAAAAATTGAGGAAATAAAAAAAAAAGTTTTTCAAAATGTCCAATTCGGGATGGAACGCCCCACATAATTCTTCAAAGAGAAAATGTATTGCGTTATTTTTGTTCTCTTGTCAATTGGAATAATCGCACGCACCGACAGGAGCAGTTGCATTGTTGGTTTGTTTTTCTAGTCGAGGCAGATTTGACCGGGTACGAAACAATGGAGCTCACACGTCGCAATACAATAATCCCACCGTCGGATCCTAAACTAACAAAAACCGGAGAATCCAAAGATCCAACGCCATCGATTCAGGATGATGAAAAAATAATGACCCTCGCGACGGAGACTTATGAGGAATTGCGGAACAAGTACAAGAATCTGGAGAATCCAGCAACGAAAAAGGGAGACAAACCAACGAGAAGCGTCGAAAAACTGGAGAAATCAATGACAAACGTAGCCACAGGTTGGTCGAAAAATATTTTCAATAATCGCTTCTTCGCTTCTTGTCAAGAAAAATAATTTCCCAGATTTTTAGATGAAAGAGCCTTCAGCTGGAAAATCATTTGGAAAAAGTTTGGATCCGATGAAAATATGAGGCCCTAATCAACAATCTTTCCTCCGCAGATAAAAAAGGAGCCAGGCAAAAACCGGAAGTTGAGGAATCGATGGAGCAAACTTCGGAGAGCGAACTTCAATCTGCGACCGAACCGGAAGAGGAAGCGAGCGACGACGAAGATGAGGAGGAAGAGGAAGAAGAAGAGGAGGAGGAAGAAGAAATTGAAGAACCAGATGACAGCGAATTGGTGGCTAAACTGGAGGCTAAATATGGAAAATTACCAACGCCCGAAGACAGCGAAGAGGAAGAGGATGAAGAGGACGAAGAGGAGGATGATGAAGAAGATGAGGAAGATGACGAAGAATACGAGGAAGAGGACAAAGAGATTCAAGGATGGAAACGTAAATAATAGATAACGCGCGTAGGACGATAATTATTTTTTATATTCGAGAAATAGCAATTTGGAAAAAGCGAAGAATAAATGTATTTTTTTTTGTACCAAGATTTTTCTGCACCGAACACGGTATTTCGAAGAAGAAAATGCGAGCACGGAGGAACTTGATGAATTATATTTAGATTGAACGCTTCGACGATTTTTTATAGGCGCGAGAAAAAAAAACTGAACGAAAATCAAAAAGCTACGCTTCTTCTAGATTTTTGTTTTTTTTTCCAAACAGGTGTCGGTGGTTCAGGGCTCAAAGGATCGCGTTCCGTTGTTCCCAAGGTTGAGAAAGGTCAGGAGAGCCCAAAAGTGCGAAATAAAGAAGCTAGCGTCTCTAGTAAAAGCGGTCGAACGGGTGGAAATGACGTTCGCGATCACGACGATTTCAATGATTCGAGAATCGACGAGATCACGATTCACGAGGAAAATTGGCTCTCGAAGGTGCGCCCCTCGTTGGTGCGAAACTTGGGCCGGAATTTTAAGATCTTAAGATCATTCTTAAGATCAAATTTTGAATTGAGCTCAAGTTGGAACTTAAGATCGAACTCAGGTTCCAATTTAAGAAGAATCTTAAGTTTGAACTTGAGTGTCATTACAAGTTCATACTTAAGTTCAAACTTTAGTGCGAACTTCTGATCGATTTTAGGTTCAAACTTAAATTTGGGTTGATGCTTGAACTTAAGATCCATCTTGAGCTTAAACTTCGATCGAATTGCATTATTTTGACAACTAATGTCAAAAAACACGGTCGAAAGAGGCGATGAAAGAAATTTGATCGAATTTAAGTTCAAGCTCAAGATGGATCTTAACATGAAACTTGATACCAAATTTAAGTTAGAACTTAAGATCGGTCTGAAGTTCGCACTAAAGTTTGAATTCAAGTATGAACTTATAACGACACTTAAGTTCAAACTTGAGATTCATCTTAAATTGGAACTTAAGATCGAACTTGAAGCTCCAATTTAAGATGAATCTCAAGTTTCTTCAACTTTTCATAAGAAAGATCTTAAGATGAAACAACTTTCCATCGAACTCAAGTTGGAATTTAAGATCAAACTTGTGTTCCAATTTAAGATGGATCTTAAGTTTCAACTTGAGTGTCATTATAAGTTCATACTCAAGTTCAAACTTTAGTGCAAACTTCAGATCGATTTTAAGTTTGAATTTAAATTTGGGTTGATGTTTGAACTTAAGATCCATCTTGAGCTTAGACTTAAGTTCGATCGAATTTCATTATTTTGACAACTGATGTCAAAAAACACGATCGAGGGAGGCGATGAAAGAAATTTGATTGAACTTGAGTTCAAGCTCAAGATGGATCTTGATATCAAACTTGAAACCAAATGTAAGTTTGAACTTGAGATCGATCTGAAGTTCGCACTAAAGTTTGAACTTAATTATGAACTTATAATGGTACTCAAGATCAAACTTGAGATTAATCTCAAACTGGAAATTAAGTTCCAACTTCAGTTCAATGGAAAGTTTGATCTTAAGATAGATCTTAAGAACTTAAAATTCGGGCCTTGAAATAACGAGAAATTCACTGATCGATAGATTATACAATGCCAATTCATTGTTGCAGGATTTTGACAACTAGAAGTGAGCCCAATCGTCAACAAGTCCGCATCTCGATGAGACAACAAAGTTCGATCGTTTCAATTGTGGAAAAAAAACACGCACTCAACGAAATGATACGAAAAAGATAATATCAATTTTTGTAATATGACAAACGTATCGATCCCTCGTGATTGCCTCGGGATAGCACAATTGTATACTCGAAAGAGAGGACGAAGAACGAAAAAAGAAAGAACTAGCGTTGAGAAGAAAAAGGTCTTGTTTGTTTTTTGGAAAGTCAACGCTAAGGCCCGAATTTGAAGATCGTAAGATCTATCTCAATATCAAACTTGGGATCAAACTTTCCATTGAACTCAAGCTGAAACGCAAGATCGAACTTAAGTTCCAATTTAAGATCAATTTCAAGTTTGAACTTAAATTACAAGTTCATTTTTTAGTTCAAACTTTAGTGCGAAGTTCAGATCGATCTAAAGTTCAAGGGTAAACTTGGTTTGAAGTTTGATTTAAAGATCTATCTTGAACTTGAACTCAAGTTCGATCGAACTTCATTATTTTGGCAACGAACGCCAAAAAACGAGGTCGGGGGAGGCGATGAAAGAAATTTGATCGAACTTAAGTTCAAGGTCAAGATGGATCTTAAGAGTTCAAGCTTGAAATTAAGATCGATCAGAAGTTCGCCCCAAAGTTTGAACTCAAGTATGAACTTATAACGAAATACAAGTTCAAACTCGAGATTCGTCTTAAATTTGAACTTAAATTCGATATCAAGTTCCAACTTGAATTCAACGGAAAGTTGATCTCAAGATAGATCTTAAGATCTTGAAATTCGGTCCTGAATCACGAAAGACGCGTTGAATTGGAAAAAATTGTGATTAAAAAGTATTTCCAAGCGACGCGATTTTTTCATGGGAATCGATTTATTTCCTTACTTTTTAACTTTCTCGCGCGTTCTCTCTCCCTCTCTCTCTCTCTGTCTCATAAAATGCCAAATTACGGAAGTAACTGGCTCGAAAAAAATTAAAAAAAAAAAAAAAACACACACACACATTTCTCCCATTATCGCAATTTCCGGCGCGTTTCACGTTTTCGCGCGCGTCAGAATCACTGACAATAACTATATGTACAAATATGTGTGATGCAAAAACGTGCTTGCGATAATGAGAAAAAAATGCTCTGGCGGTTGGGCAAAAAAAAAATGGAATCCATCATTCATCAAAGTGGCAGAGAGAGAAAAGTGAGAGAAGAAAAATGTCTCGTGGAAAAACGCAAAAGAAAAACTGCACGAGTCACAATGTTCCATTGGTCGGAGAACATTGACACGTTTTGCGTTTTTTTTTTTTTTCGTTTTGTAGAAAATCTGCTGTTGGCGGAGGACACTTTAGAGTTCTTTAATCGCTCGTACGTTTTTGACTCAGTACTTGTGCTTGTGTCGATGCTTTCGTGGAGTCGGTGACGGAGGACTGCTTCCACGATGCTTCGTCAATGTTCGTGACGACGAAGATGACGAACCGGATGAAGGCGGTGGAGGCGGAGGTGACAACGAGGGCGAACGAGCGCGCCTCTTGCGATCGCTCCGATCGTTGCTCGGCGTCAGCGACGACGGCGACGATCTTCTCGATAATCTCGAGACCGACGACGAGAAAACGGGCGACGGTGTTCGACGTATTCGCGGTGGTGAAGGCGTTATCGGCGGTGGCCGTTTTTTGTAAGGCGATCTCGAGCGACGTTTCACCGATCTCGGTGATCTGCTGCGTGATCTGTGAAAAATTCAATTGTCATGAAATATACAGTTTCATTGCTTCCTCACAGAGGAAGCTTTGTTTCAGAATTGGGCAAAGTACTTGAAGGTACTTCAAGTATCAAGTATCGGTGGTACTTGAAGTACAAAGTACTCGTTACTTGCAAGTACTCATCAAGACGAGTACTTGAAGTACAAGTACTTGAAAAAATCAAGTACCGGTATCAAGTACTTTTCAAGTTTTCGGGTACGTCTCGCAAATTCCCGTACTCGGGTCATTCCGTGTCAAATCGACCGAGAGTTGGAATCGACCACTTTCAATTTCGATGAAATTTACCCAGAAGTTTTGTTTCATCATAAAACCAAGTTCTACCGTGGATAAAAAATTAATTTTTTTTTTTCAAAAGTTACGCAAAATTCAAAATTTAACCATTTTTCATTTTTTTTTTCTAAATCTCTTGAAAACTATGATAGTTATGAAAAATCGTTTGTTTCGTCTTGAAGAGTATACTTGGGGCTACGAAAAAAAAATATATTCCGAAAAAAAATTTTTGAAAAATGACGAATTTGGACAATTTTGAATTTTTTAAAATCGTGAAAATCCACATTTAATATCGAATTTTTTGTTCAATTTTTTTGATATAATACCTTGTACTGTTTTGAGAAGATCCTGAAATTTTCAGAAAGGTGTTTTTTTTTGTTTCAAAAATATGAATTTTTTAAGTTGACCAATCATGTAATTTTGTAATTTTTAGCAGTCAAAATTACATGATAGATCAATTTCAGTTTATTTAGAGGTAAAAAAGAAAGTTTTACCGAAATTCAAAAATTCATATTTTTGAAACAAAAAAAAACACATTTCTGAAAATTTAACACATCTCTATAAAAAATTATTTTTTTTTCTTCGTTAGAACTTTGTCTTATGATAAAAGAAAACTTCTGACCAAATTTCATCGAAATCGAAAGGGGTCGATTCCAAATATTGGTCGATTTGACATGGAGTGACCCATATTCAAAGGCTTTGCACATGCAACCATCAGCAAGAAATATTCAAAAGTACTTGATACTTGTACTTGAAAAAAGTACTTCAAATACAGAAAAGTACTTGAAATTTTCAAGTACAGTACTTCAAGTACAGGAAGTACTTGAAAAATTTAAGTACAATACGTGAAGTACTTTTTAAGTACTTTGTACTTGCAAGTACTCTACTTCAAGTACCTACAAGTACCGAGTACTTTCAAGTACTGCCCAGCTCTGCTTTGTTTTAATGTTTTTTTTCGCATTTTGTTTTTTTTTGCTCTGTGCGCGCCTCAAAATGGATAAATCTGGAGAACGAAGGCATAGAGTTTAAATTTGGTATGCAAGTAGATCATTTATGTTCCTTTGCTCGGAGCAATTTTTTTCGAATTTGCGAAACAATTGCCAATTTGGAGGGACTTTTAATTTTTTTGAACATGTTTATAGTGACTCTAACTTTTGTAATTTTGCAGTTATCATGCTGAATTTTTTTGTGGAGACACAGTTTATGGTAATCAATGGTATATATATGTGGTACATAATATGGGACGTGAATCAATGAATCAACCTGTATCTTGTCTTGGCAGGTGAAGCTGAATTGACAGAGATAGCAGCAGAGGAGGACGGTGATATCCTTCGTCTGTCGCGATAATGACTCGAAACCGGTGAGTCCGGAGATGGACTGCGTTTAGATTTTTCTCTTCGTCTGTCGTCATCGCGATCCTCGGTCTTGCTCGTGTCTCTGTCGCTCTGCATAGCATACTATCAAGAATTTAAAAAAAAAACAATTACAAAACAAGATAATTCATTTTGAAGAATAAAATATGAAAAAGTAAATATGCAAAAATAAATATGCAAAAATAAATATGCAAAAATAATTATGAGGCATTCCACGTCAAGTCAGCCACCCCATTTTTTGAAATCACAAAAAATCGCATACAAATTTTTATAAAGTAGTTCTAACTGTCAAGAAAACTCGTGCTTTTTTTCAGATTTTTATATTACACACTTTAGCCGGAAAAAAATACAAAAAACTTTCTTGTTCCATTTCGTAACTCGAAAATTATTCATCGTACGAAAAAAAAAGTTCAACATGAAATTTAGGATTTTCAACGTACTTTTCACTGAATTTTTTTACGAACTCCTCCAAAAGCTCTATATGCCATTTTCCGAGCAAATAATGTTTTGACATTTTTTTTCTCAGAATTGACATCTTCGATTTGTCCGTAGTTCAAACAGTTTTTTACTTGATATATTTACAGACTACAAAAAAATTGGCTCAGTGGAGAATCCATTCCTTCCCATGCGTTTTTCATCCCAAATGAATACACAAATTTCTCTGTGCATCAACAGGGTTGAGACTATCTATAGATATTTTCTAAGGCCCGCATTTTTGTTTATTTTTTGTGCTTTTCCAATTTTTTAAACTTTTTTCATTTTTATTTTTTTAAATATCTTTTTGTACATTTTAATAAACTTTATCAATGGACCCATGGACACCGATAGAGTCTATTCAAATTTGAGTCAAAGGCTACTCGCGTCTCTCGATGGCAAAAAAAAATTAATTTACCCTCTTTGGATACACCGACGTTTCTATGGCCAATGAGTACTTTTTTAGTTCGATCTGGCCATGATTTTTGGGAATGAAGCAATGATACTGCTCTGTTCCTGGAATCGTCTTCGCAGTATCAAAACGAGATTATTTTATCATTTTTTCCCTGTCTACGATTAATAATGATAAAATATCAATATCTACGCTATTTCGTTAAATCACTCTATAATGATAGATTGTATCAATAAAAATGCATTTGAAATAATGGATTCTCCACTACGCCAATTTTTTTAGTCTGTAAATATATCAAGTAAAAAACTGTTAGAACTACAGACGAATCGAAGATGTCAATTCTGAGAAAAAAAATATCAAAACATTGCTCCGAAAATGGCATACAGAGCTTTCGGAGGAGTTTGTAAAAAATTTCAGTGAAAAGCACGTTGAAAATCCTAAATTTTATGTTCTTTTTTTTTTTCTTCGTACGATGAATAATTTTCGAGTTACAAAATGGGACAAACAAATTTTTTCTATTTTTTTCCGGGTAAAAAATGTAATTTAAAAATCTGAAAAAAATCACAAATTTTCTTGAATGTTAGAACTACTTTCTAAAAATTTGTATGCGATTTTTTGCGATTTCAAAAAAAAGGGGTGGCTGACTTGACGTGAAATGCTTCATACGCTAAAATAAGTATGCAAAAATACGCTTACTTTTCTGATGAGCTTTTTACGGTAATGCTCGACCTGTCCCTGTATCGTCATTCCGGATTTCAGACTTCTGCGGCCGTTTTCGAGCTCGTCCTGATACTGAACAGTCTTAACTTCAATTTCACGCAAACGATTGCGTCTCTCCTCATTGTAATCCCGTCCAATTCCCGCAGTCGTTGAATCCATACTCGCATCTTGCGAATTCGAATCGTCATTCTGCTCGAGTTCCTCCCATTTGCTCGTCGTCATTGCCTGAGCCTCGACCTGATCCGGATCAACGGTTTCCCATCGTGAGGGCACGAAACCCGCCGGCATTACCGGCTTTTTGTCATCAGCGTCACGGAATCGTGAATTAGTACCGCCGAGACGATCGTCCTCGTCCTCCTGCATCGGTACACCGTCGATATCCTCGTCGTCCACTGAAAAAGACAGTAAAAACAATTACAAATACACTACTGGGGGAAAAAAAAAATAAGGAATAAAAAAAATGTCCTAATTTTTTAGTTGTTTTTAACAATGCTGTGTCTCAGTGAAAAATGGTCGTATCGAGGTATAAAAAAAGCATTTTGAAGCTTCAAGTTTCTAGTTTTGAGATCTCTCAGTAAAAAGAAATCGAAGCTACACGTTTCACGCAATCCTGAGAAATACCGGGAACAAAAAATTTGGCAAATTGTTAAAAACCACTAATAATTTAGGAAATTTTCTTGATCCCTTAATTTTTTCCAGTATTGTATTATTCGTAGCGAATTGCACGCGTTTGGCAATATTTGTCGCATGAAAATCGTACTCGGTACGCCGTCGATATCGTCGTAATTCGTCGCCGGTGTTTGTTGAGGCGTTAGTCCCAATTTCAGGGCACCTTTCAAGAGTGCCGCACCATCGAGTGGCACTCCATCGAGATCCTCGGCACCGTCACCATCCGGATCCGACAACGGTGCACCGTCGATATCTTCCTCGTTCTCCACAGGTTCAGGCTCATCTGCCTTGAAAGATCAACGATCGTATTAGTCTCATATTTCGCAAGAAAAATTCTTTCAACGACAATGACTTAATCAGAGTTGTGAAAATAGTAATGTAAATGTAATGCATTACCCATTACTTTAAACAATGTGTTGTACAAGTTTTCCATTACAAATAAAAAAGTAATGTGTAATGGATGCATGTGCCATTACAAATAAAAAAAAGTAATGTGTAATGGATGCGTGTTCCATTACAATTCAAAAAGTAATGTATAATGTATGCACGTTCCATTACAAATTACAATGGTAATGTGTAATGTATGCATGTTCCATTACAAATAAAAATAGTAATGTATAATAGATGGGTGTTCCATTATAAATAAAAAAAGCAATGTGTAATGCATGCATGTTCCGATATATATGAAGTACGAAAATGTACTCAACCCCAAAAATTATCAAACTTTATATTGAGGTAGTGAGCGAAATAAAATAATGAGACAGCAATGTGCAAGTTTCTAATACGAGCACGGCAATTTTTCTATTTGTAATGGAATATTCTCCATTGCATTCTCCAGTAATGCATTATCAAAGTAATGCGATATTTCCAACTCTGGACTGAACTCACCATTACCAAACCCAAAAACGTATTTTGCAATCGAACCAAAAAATCACGTGGATAAACTGCCCAATCCTCCCAAGCTCGAAACATTCGCATAACTCGAACTTTGAAACCTTCGGCTTTGAGTCTGCTGTCGAATTCTTTGTAAGCCAGATGAATCTGATTGAATACCTCGAGGAGTCTACATTCGAAGCTAAAAATGGAAGAATAATGAGTATGGAATATTATAATTGAAAGTGAAAGAAGGAAGGAAAAAAAAAATTATGTCCATCAGTCTCACGCTTTTCTGTAGATCGTTGCATTCGTGACTTTGACACCGCAATTGTTGAGTATGTCGGATATGAGGTACAATCGTGCGATTTTTTTGCTCGCCGGTGTTTGCAATATCGACAATGACTCGCCGATACAGTCGCATATCTCCTCGGCGGCCTCAGCATGCTCGATGCAAAAAACCATAGCCTCGGCGACTCTGATTCTCTCGGGTGATATATTTCGCAATAAATCCTCGAGTCTGTCCCTCTGACTGTGGAAAATAAAATAAATAAAAAATCGTTAAAAACACAGAAACGAAGATCGTGCATTTCATATTTTTTAGGGGTGTGCGAATATTCGAATTTACGAATAATTTGAATAGTTCGAACTATAATTATAATTCGTAAATTCAAATATTCGCACACCCCTAAATACTAGTAAAAAAATAAGAGACTATGTTATTGCAATGGCTGTTTATGATGAAAACCTAAATAAATATTTGAATTGTCGAAATTATTGAATAAATTAATGTCGGTAGCTGAAAATAAAGCCAGATTTTAGAAGCAAGAAGAAAAACCGTCATCGATCGCAAACAACAAAAAATCATTTATTTGCCATTCAATAATTATTAAAACTGAGAAAGAGAAACTAAAGATAACGATTGACTTTTTTTTATTGTCGTTAAAATTTTTTCAAAATTTTGGATAAATATATTGCAGATAAATAAAGAAAAGTATAACTTTTGAAAAATTCAATTACACTTGACTAATGATCGGCGTATTGAATTGATTTGTTAATTTTTCTAACGAAGTATCTTCATAATATCTAAAAAAATATTTTAAATTTTGCATTTCGTCAAAAGGTTGGTGATGAAACTCTCTTTTAAAAGTTATGTTTTATTAAAATTTTAATTACTTTAGTGGTAAGCTATAAAAAAAATGGTATGGTTAAGTTAAATATACAGGGTGTCCCAGGTCCCAGGAATGAAGGGCAATACCGTGAAGATAGATTCTAGACGCAATATCGAATAGAAAAGTCCTTTGCCATTTTTTAAATATTTTAAACCCCTGAATTTAATTAATTATTAACGTAATATTGAGTAGAAAAGTTTTTTGCCATTTTTTGCTATTTTCAATCTCTAAATTGTTATTCATTTAATAAATCAATAATTTAATTAATTTAATAATTAATAAATTGTTATTAATTTAATAAATTAATAACAATTCAGGGGTTCAAAATATCGAAAAATGGCAAAGGATTTTACTACTCGATATTACGTCACGAATCTACCCTCACGGTATTGCCCTTCGTTCCTGAGACAACCTGTATGATAGAACCACAGTTGCCAAAATAGTAATGTAAAAGTAATGCATTACCCATTACAAATGAAAATAGTAATGTGTAATGGATGCATGTTTTATTACAAATAATAAAAGTAATGTGTAATGGATGCATGTGCCATTACAAATTAAAAAAAATAACGTGTAATGAATGAGTGCTCCATTACAAAGTACAATTGAAAAAAAAAAGTAATTTGTAGTGGAGAATATTCCATTACAAATTAATGTGTTTCTACCACAATTTGGAGCAGGTTTTATTTTTTTCAAAGGCAGGTGTATTAATTTTTCAATGAAAATAATTACTTTTTTTTATTCGTAATGGCACATTCATCCGTTACACATTACTATTTTCATTTGTAATGGAACATTCATTCATTATACGTTACTTTTGTAATTTGTAATGACAAACTTATCCAATACACATTGTTTAAAGTAATGGGTGATGCATTACTTTTATATTACTATTTTCACAACTCTGAATCGAATATTCTCCACTACAAATTACTTTTTTTCAATTTTAATTTGTAATGGAGCATTCAACCATTACATATTACTTTTTTATTTGTAATGGCACATGCATTTATTACACATTACTTTTTTATTTGTAATGGCACATGCATTTATAACACATTATTTTTTTATTTGTAATGGAACACGTATTTATTACACATTACTTTTATATTTTGTAATGGTACCCTTGTCCATTTCATATTACGCGGTGTAATGGGTAACGAAGACAGTAATGCATTATTAAAATAATGCATTATTCACTACTATGGATAGAACAACATAACTTCTTCATAAAAATCCATCAGTTCAAGAGCAAAAAATATTTATTCGAATAATTCGAATTTTCAATCGAATATCACTATTCGATTCGATTCGAATGCTATTCGCACTTTCCTAATATTTTCACCTGTTCGAGAGACTGCCCCTTCTTGGCTCCTGGCGTTCCTCCATCTCGATCAATTCATCGGGCATACCCTGAGTCCAGGGATTAACCGGTGGTGGTCTCCAGACGCTTCCACCCTTGAACATTCGAAATTCATCGACGCGCCATTCTTTCTGTACGTCGCCTTGCAATATCGAGTACAATTTCCAACGATAGTACGTGTGAGCCGGTGAATAATTTTCGAATAAAAATCTGCAATCAAGTTTCATGTAAAGTAAATAAATAATAAATAAATAATAAATAAATGATAAATAAATAAATAACAAATAAATAATAAATAAATAATAAACAAATAATAAACAAATAATAAATAATTTAACGAATTATCATTATGACTATTATTATATTTACCTAAACATTGGATTGTTGAGCTCGCGATTCATTATCATTGCCTCGAACATTGGACCTTCGCGGATGACAAACTCCACCATTCTATGTATCAACATGACCAAGTTCCTACAACGCGCAACATCATTAGAGTCTTAATCCGTGCAGATTGGCAATTGTAATTATTGTTTCTCTCTCTCTCTCTCTCTCTCTCTCTCTCTTTCTCCGTGTCTCTTCTACATTCTCGTATCGTTTGTCTCCAATTGGAAATCCGGCATCGCGGTACAACGTCGCCGTTGCCGTCATGCGCCGTTCTCATTATCTCGTTTACATTATCTTACATTAATCGACACTTGTGGAGATTACCTCTCTCTCTCTCTCTCTCTCTTTTTTTTTTAAATTTTTTTTTTCATTCTCATTAACTTTAAATGGACAAATACCTTTCCGTTGGAATCACCACTTTGACAACTGCGTTCTGCAAAATCTGTCAAGTTCCACCCGGGGTTTCATCACACACGAGTATGGATGAAGAGACCGGTTTTTTCGTTCGATCGTTATCGGATCGTCGTGGGATCCAATGTCGTGGAAAAAAAATCCCAACACACAGACCACGAGCAAAATTCGTGATCGGCCCCGCGCGGATCAGGTTGGACAGTACAGCACGCCGGACAAGTTGTTACAACACAATTTTTAAACGTTGATTAGACATTGTCATTTGGCGATCATTGCAAGAGGCATTACGGCAACTGCTTATTTTTTTAATTTTTTTTTTTTCTAGTTTTCGCGACCCGCTGTTTGTCCGTTTTTTTCTTTTCCTTGAGCCCCGAATTTCCACAACTTACCATTCATCTCGTAAGGAATCACACAGCGAGTTTTTTTTTTTTTTTAATTTATGAAAAATGTTCCAATCGCTTAGTTTCATTTTTCTCAATCATTCCAACAGAAGAGAACAACTTTACCTTTTCAAAGTTCTCCTTTTCCTGGGGATCCGCGCTCTGGAGGTTGCGAATACGTGGTATCTGAGATTATGTTTCAAAAACGTGGGTTACATGGTTTAAAATGATTGGCATGATTTTTTGTTTTTGTTTTTTTTTGTTTTATCCTCTCATTCTCATGATTAATCGTGTTTAACGATTTTGTTTTTCCACTGCTTTGTGCAGTAGCTTTTTTGGTTCAGTCAACGTGAACTAATTTGACAAACGGCATTTTAAAAAGGAAGAATTTGGCTTCATTTCCTGTTTTTAAAATTATTTTTACTATTTGTTTTTAGATCTGGACTCTATTTTGAAAACAACTGTTTTTTCCCCTTTTTCCCCCCTTTCTTCAGGTGCACTCATCTTTAAGAGGAAATTTTTGTTATACATTTTTACGATTGGATTCATAAAGGGGAAAGTTTGAGCTTCAATTTTCTTTTTTAAAGAACTTTGAGCGATTTTTTTTTCCAAATTTATTCTATTTTTTTTTCTGAAAAAAGAGGAAATTTGAAAAAACCCGTATAACACCAAAACAAAGCGGATTCATGAAAAACTTTAAGATAGCAAAAAGTTGCATCTGTTTTCGTTGAGTTCGGAGAAATTCTTTCAGATTTTTTTTTCTACAAATTTTTTTTTCTCACTTTCTGGGTCGGAGCTCAGATCATTCAATTATACCATAATTCGAGAACTGTCGGATTATTGATAAAATTTCTAGAGGGGAAAATACTTTATTTTACCATTTACAATGGAATTTTTTTCACATTTTTTTTCTCCTATTTTCGGCCGGAAAAAAAAACGTAGACGCAACTTTTTGTTATCTTAAAGTTTTTTCATGAATCCTCTTTGGTTTCGTGTTATACGGGATTTCTCAAATTTCCTCTCTTTTTTTACAAAAAAACAGAATAACTTTGGAAAAAAAAATCGCGAAAATTAAAAAAAAAAAGGAAATTGGAGCTCAAACTTTCCCCTTTTGAATCCAATTTCAAAAATGTACTTTAAAAAATTCTTCCAAAAGATGAGTGCACCTGAAGAGAGGGAAAAAGGCGAAAAACAGTAGTTTTCAAAATAGAGTTCAATTCTAAAAACAAATTGTACAAATAATTAAAAAAAAAAAAAACAGCCGTACAAAATGCCGTTTGTTAAATTAGTTCACGTTGACTTCCGGCGAAATGGCATTAAAAAAAAACGTTCCAGACCTTTTTTGAAGTTTTGTCCGGAAACTTTTCACCGGTAGTGTAAATAAAAAAAAAGTAGCAAAGAAAAAATTTAAGGAATCGATGACGGAAACAAGAGTTTTCATCGGCTGTTGGAAATGGTCGAAATTTCATTTCGTTTGAAATTTATTCGAAGTGCCTATTGTGATTCGCAAAGGACATTTTTTTAAAATTACGATAGGAAAGTTATTTCAAAAAACATACAAAAAGGAACAACTCTAACCGCTTTTTTTTTGGTTCGCGAGTTACAAAAAAAAGTTTATCAAGTGGTAGTAACGAAGAAAGGAAATTCAATTATCAAAGACCTGATTGAGCATTTTATTGATAATAACTCGTATAGGCTCTTGATCATTTTTCTCAGTGTCTTCCTCTCTCTCGCTCTTTCTTCCGCTCGTTGGAAGTTTTTATCATCGTTTACCTCGATTCTTTCATTATTTTCGTTAATTTGCTGTACCTTGTGTCTGTCGCGACAGTGAGGCTGAGCGTTGAACGGAAGTCCCGACGGTGGCGGCGGTTGGGTTATCTCCATCAGAGCAGGCGGTATGTAAATCGGATAAGGCGGTATGGGAACGCTTTTTCCCCAGCCCAATTTCATCTCGTACTGCATTATGTCGCGTCCTTTGGTTTTGTTGGACAAGAAATGAAATTAGTAATTAAAGAAGAATGTACACTTCCGGCAAGGGTTGCGGACTATTGCCATTAATATTTCATGGTTAATGGAAATAATTTACATTAACCATTAACATTTAATGGTTAATGGAAATAATTCACATTTATCTTTAACATTTAATGGTTAATGGAAATAATTTACATTAACCGTTAACATTTAACGGTTAATAGAAATAATTCACATTAACCATTAACATTCAATGGTTAATGGAAATAATTTCCATTATCCATTAATATTTAATGGTTAAAGGAAATAATTTCCATTGACCACTAACATTTAATGGTTAATGGAAATAATTCACATTAGCCATTAACATTTAATGGTTAATGGAAATAATTCACATTAACCATTAACAGTTAATGGTGAATGGAAATAATTTCCATTAACCGTTAACATTTAATGGTTAATGGAAATAATTCACATTAATCATTAACATTTAATGGTTAATGGAAATAATTTACATTAACCGTTAACATTTAACGGTTAATAGAAATAATTCACATTAACCACTAACATTGAATGGTTAATGGAAATAATTTACATTAACCATTAACATTTAATGGTTAATGGAAATAATTCACATTAATCATTAACATTTAATGGTTAATGGAAATAATTTACATTAAGCGTTAACATTTAACGGTTAATAGAAATAATTCACATTAACCATTAACATTCAATGGTTAATGGAAATAATTTACATTAACCATTAAATGTTAGTGAAAAAAAATTAGAAAAAAAAGTTAGAAAAAAAAATATGAAAAAATTCCTCCGAACTCAACGAAAGCAGATGCGACTCTTTATTATCCTGATGTTTTTCATGAATCCTCTTTGCTTTCGTGTTATACGGCATTATTCAAATTTCCTCTTTTTTCACAAAAAACAGAATAATTTTGGGAAAAAAATCGCCTAAAGTTAAAAAAAAAAGGGAATTGAAGCTCAAACTTTCCCCTTTATGAATCCAATCGTGAAAATGTATTTAAAAAATACCTGGAGAGAGGAAAAAAAGGGCGAAAAACAGTTGTTTTCAAAATAGAGTTCAAATCTAAAAACAAATTGTAAAAATAATTTTTGAAAACGGGAAATGAAGCCGAATTCGTCCCCTCTAAAATGCCGTTTGTTAAATTAGTTTACTTCCATTTGGTGTTGATTTTTCTAATGGAAAATTGTCATCAGTCAAAAATAAAAGGAGAAATCTCACCGTTCAAATTCTTGAGTGCGCGTTCACCGTCTTTTCGACTCATGAACGCAACGAAGCCGCAATTTCTCTGACGCGCTTTTTCCTCGTCACTTCTGGGCCACATAATTTTGATACTCGCCAATGGACCGTACTTTCCAAATGTTTGCATCAATTGTTGTTCCGTGATCTGTTCGTAATTGCCAAAACAAGCGAAAAATGAATATTCGACGAGTGAGAAAAGTTAAAATCGAGAGAAAAAAAAATTACCTTTGGATTGAGATTACCGAGATAAAGATTCGTCGTGTTTGGATCGCCGTTGTCGAACGAACCGTCTGAAGAAAAAAACAACGATCGATCGACGACACCTCGAAAAACATTTGAATCAACCATTAATTCGTGACCTTGAGAATAGCTCGATGTCGAAATTCTATCTCAATTCGTGCTCAAGATAAAATTCGAAAAAATGCTTCAGCGATATTATGCTTTTATTTCAAATCCTTACCCTCCACCGATTTTATAGCGGCTGCCATTGGATCCTCCGATTGCGTTGTTATAACGGTTTTAACCACCCCTTTGTACTTGTGTCTCTCTTCCCTTTCCTCCTGTATCATCTTTAATTCTTCCTTAAAGAGCTCGAGGTTGCTCTTCTTCTTTTCACCCTCTTTCTTCTTCTTTCCCAGTCTGTCGATCTTTCGATCGTTGGTGCCGAGCAATTTTGCATATTCCTGCGCCTGCTCCGCCGATGATCTGCTTTCCACCAATTCTGATATTTTTGATTGAGGCTTGTAGAGCTTTCCCTTTTCGCGGGTATCTTCTTCTGCAAATTTTTCATTGCCAGGAAAAATAATTAGAACATGTACACAATCAGGGTTGCGAAATTTTTAATGAAAAAGTAATGCATTAACCATTACTTTTTTAATGGCTAATGAAATTTAATGGTTAACGGAAATTATTTTCACTAACCATTAAAATTTAATGGTTAATGGAAATTATTTTCATTGACCATTAAAATTGATTATTAAATTGACCATTAAAATTTATGTGTAAAATTTAATGTGTAATGGACAAAACTTTGATTGCAATTTTGGGAATGGAAAAATATAGATGAATTAAGACAAAGTGCTAAAAATTGTGATGTATAGAGTCATTAGTTGATAAGGAAAAAATAAGATGTAAAGGATGGGATGTAAAAGGCGACTGAAGCCATACAATGGAATAAACTACTACTACTGTAGATGAATAAATTAATGCAATTTTGCATTACATTTTATTGACTTAGGACTTAGATTTTCACCTTAAATTCTAAAAAGCATCTATATTAAAATTCTAAAAATCTAAATTCTAAGTCAATAAAATGTAATGCAAAATGCAATAATTTATTCATCTATATTTTTCCATTCCCAAAATTGCAATCAAAGTTTTGTCCATTACACACTACATTGCAATGGGTAATGGAAATTTTTTCTTTTACACACTACATTGTAATGGGCAGGGTTGCAAATAATGCATTACTTTTTCTAATGAAAATAATTTCCATTAACCATTAAATTTTAATGGTTAATGGTTTAATGGTTTTAAAAATTGAAAAATTCATATCTCTGAAAAAAAAAAACAACTCTCTGAAAATTTCAGGATCTTTTAAGATCAGTACAAGGTATTATATTTAAAAAAATGGAACCAAAAATTTAATGTTGAAATTGAAAGGGGGTCGATTTCAACTCTTGGTCGATTTGACATGGAATGACCCGGTTATATGACATCAGTCAAAATATCGCACGACAAAAAATCACCGCGATAAAGTATGCAAATGTCCAATCATTCTTACCAGAGTAATTACACTCTTAGTAATTAAATAATTGAGTAATTTATTGAGATATTTTTATATTCATAATGTTTCGTTGCATATTTTACCGCGGTAATTTTTTTTCTCATGAGATTTTGACTGATATTATGTTGTGTGAGATTTTGACTGTTATATTAAGTCTTATCATCAGAAATACTAACGTCTTTTTCCCGCATCGTAAGTTCCAGCTTTGACCCAAACTTTGCTGGTTGTTTTGTTGGGTGTCTCTTGAAAGGTTGCCACAAACTCTTCGAAAGCCTTTGAAACAAAAAACGAAATATTTTTTCTCCGCAGAAACTACTTTGAGATTGTGAACGGGACCAACAATTAATACTGACTTGAGCGGCGGCTTGTTCCTGTTCCTTCTTGCGCTGTTCCTCGAGCTCTTTTTTGCTGTGAGGCCTCTTTCCCATCGCGCCGATGGAAAAAGCCTTGAGCTTCTGCTCGGCTATTTGCTGAGCGAAGAAAAAAAAACAGACACGTTTGTTCATATTGATTTCCTAAAAAGCTGTCTGAAGTATCTTCGTATAAAGAAATAACGTGAGAAAAAATTATTTGAAATATTTGGAATCGTACCTTCAGTATCGCCTTTTCCGCCATCGCTGTGACTGTGAAAACTAACCTAAAATTCGCAGCATCGATGTGAAAATAAATTACCCGCAAAACTCGCGACGGCTACGACATGAAAATAGATCGATAATCGATGGGAATGGACAGATTATTGTTTTTCATTCGTCTATTTTAATGCACGATTACGCGATTGAACAGCGTTTCAATTTTTGAAAATAACGAGATTGTATGAATCTTATCAGCATTTTTTAGAACGAAGAAATTCACCCTTTTGCGCGACGTATTTTGCTCTGCGGCATTCTGCCACGGCCACCCCCTCCCCTTAACGCATTAGTTCGCACGCGCTCCGCCACTGACATGCGCGCTATTTGCTGTCTTACCGACGGATGATAACACACACGTATATGATATATATGGGTCATTCCATGTCAGATCGACCACTTTCAACCCGACCCCTTTCGAGTCAAAAGCAACCTGGAAGAGCGGAGAATGAGCTTTTAATTGTCACCTCGTGGCCAACATGGCTGCCCTAAAGTAGATGGCGCGCTTGACGCTTCGAGAGGCGTTGAAGCAACTTCCGGTATTCAAATGGGTGCTTACAGACATTACAGAGTTGCTTTCAAAAATTAGCTGAATCCAATTACGTGCCATTCCAAGGTTAACTGAACAAACGAATTTTTCTTTCGTCGAAACTTTGTGTGATCTAATGATCTAAAATCACCCCAGAGAAACCGTGCCAAATGCTCCCATAAGCGTGGCGCTTCCATCTAATATATGTTCGCTGACAAAACCACTCCAGCTGTCAAAAATTATTGTTGTCAATGAGAAGTAGTTGTACGAGGAAAGCAGCATTGTTGCGCATTTCTTTGAGAACATAATTCAAATGTACCCGTGATTGCGTGGATAATATAAAAAAAACAAAAATGACTACGATCAAAGACGACGAGGATTATTGGAACAGCAGTGACAAGCATTCGTTCAGTTTTGACCAGAACAATGAGGTTATGTATCACAGTTTTTGTTTCATAGAGTACGCCCGATTTGAGTAATGAAAAATTGTGTTTTTTCACGTTTTGAAGACAGATCGACAATATGTTTGGTGTTTCAAAGAGCGGCACCGCTCAATTGCGCGCTGGAATTTCAAATATCCGAGTCTCCGATACGTATTTTCAGCCGGAAGAGTCCCGCGCTGATTTGAAGCCTTTGCTGTCGATCGTGAGCGAACAATCGCTCAATGCAAGTAAGATTCGTCCAAAAAATTTCTACTTTTGCATCGGTTAGATGTTTTAAAATTTGTAATAATCTCGTTGTCCAGTATTGACCGCGGACAAAGTATATTTGGCAGAGGAACCGTCGGTTGCGCAGCCTGATATCACCCTCAGAAGAATACTCTTGGGTCAGCCATTTTCATTGGAAAAATACAAATCACTCGCAGCCAAAACTGCTTTGCTGGACGCTGCGCTGATCAGCGGCGATGGAAACGCTATCCTCATAGTTAGTGCAATTTTCATAGTTTATGATAGTTGCAGGGTTGCAAAATTTTTTATGAAAAAGTAATGCATCAATCATTACTTTTTCAATGGCTAATGGGAATTATTTTCATTAAACATTAAAATTTAATGGCTAATGGAAATGTTAATGGTTAATGAAAATAATTTCCAGTAACCAATAACATTAAATGATTAATGGAAATAATTTCCATTAACCATTAACATTTTATGGTTGATCGAATTAACTCCCATTAACCATTAATGCTGAACAGTTAATGGAAATTATTTTCATTAAACATGAACTCTTATATATGAAGGGAAATAATTTCCATTAACCATTAACATGTGATGGTTAATGGAAATAACTTCCATTAACCATTAATGCTGAACGGTTAATGGAAATTATTTTCATTAACCATTAACATTAAATGGTTAATGGAATTTATTTTCATTAACTATTAACATTAAATGCTTAATGGAGATAATTTTCATTGAACATTAACTCTCATATATTAATGGAAATAATTTCCATTAACCATTAACGTTTTATGCTTGATCGAAATAACTCCCATTAATCATTAATATGTAATGGTTAATGGAAATAACCTCCATTAACCATTAATGCTGAACGGTTAATGAAAATTATTTTTATTAACCATTAACATTAAATGTTTCATGGAAATTATTTCCATTAACCATTAACATTTAATGGTTGATCGAAAGATCTCCCATTAACCATTAACATTTAATGGTTAATCGAAATAACTTCCATTACCCGTTAACATGTAATGATTCATGGAAATAACTTCCGTTAACCATTAACATTAAATGGTTAATGGAAATCATTACAATTAATCAATAAAAGTTAATGGTTATTGAAAATGTAAATGCATTAACAAAAAGTAATGCATTATTTGCAACCCTGGATGGTTGTAATGGAGAATTGACAAATTCTTATCTTTGCTCGTATCTCTTCTGTTTCGAAAGGTCATTTTATTTGTAGCCAAGACTCTGAAATGGCCTCTGGTTCAGAGACTTTTGATGGAAAGACCGGACGCTGTTCACGCATACGCACGATATCTCGCTACGAGATTACAAGTCAACGAGATCACCGATCTTCTCACGTAAATATACATAAATACGTGGATCGCGTTGCACACGAGCTCTCGATAACGGATCGATTCAAATTACAGAATGCAGGGCAGATCGGTCGACGCTGCGGTGAGTACAAGCGAGGAATGATAGATGCTTTACTCTTGAGAGAATAATTTTCTCTTTTCGTTCGCAGATAACCCATCTCAACATAATTATCAGGAATACGAGAGACACAGCCAGGCTTTTGGAGAAGCTTGTTAAGTGTCACAAAACACAATTTTCGGCTCTGCCCGATTGCAGAGAGGGAACATTCGTTCACAAATATACGAAACTTTTGGGTAAAGAGAGAAGAAAAAATTTCTGTGGCAGAATTTACCCTCGTATTAAGCTTCCATTATTAATTTCCATTATTTAAGTTTTCATTATTCCATTATTAATTTCCAACAGAATGGCAAATCGCGTTGAAAAGCACGCAATTCGAGCAAGTTTTTGAGGTCAATTCGTCGGTTCTCGATTGTCTTCGTTACGCTTGCAAGGATCATTACAATTCTTCGGTTGGTGCACTCGCATCACCGACTATGTTGGCTAAACAACACGATGTCTCACCGAGACAGTATCAACGAGTGGCTCTAAAAATGCGGGCCTCGATGCAAGAATGGGAGGATATCGATAATCTCTTCTTGTCGAAGGTTCGTTTGTTTTTGCTTCCTCATAAAGGAAGCGTTATTTTCGTATTTTTTCGAGATTTTTATGCCACTGTATTAAAAATGTCCCAAAATATCGAGAAATCATCGTGTCGAGAATTGCCCTTCATTATGAAATTTTTTTGTTTCAATTCTAACGGGTGTTCAGATTTTCTATCGACTTTTTTCATTTTTGCGAAAATTGCGTAAACGCTCTAACTTGTGAAATTTTTAAGATATTGCACTGAAACTTTGTACAGGATTAGTATAGCTATTAAGGATGTTCGCTATTGAATTTGGCAAAAATCGATCGAAGGATAAAAATTGGTAAATATTCGGAAGTGTAACTTCCGCTAAAAAGAGACTAATTTTTTTTGTGCAATTCTTTATGATTATAAAAGCTTATATTAAGATATATTTTAATGGCGTATAATGTTTTTTCCCAACTTTTTTTTTTTTTATTAATTTTTTTTTTTAATTAAAATAAAATGAAGGAATTTTGCTACTAGAATAGATATCCCCGTTGCAGAGTTTCTGTTGCTTTTTTAGAAAAAAAAAAAATTTAATTGTACAAACTTGGTCTTTTATCAAACCCAAAAAAACAACAAACTCTGCAACGAGGATATCTATTCTAGTAGCTAAATTCCTTCATTTTATTTTATTGAAAGAAAAAAAAATTAATTGAAAGGAAATTTAAAAAGTTGGCTAAAAACATTTTGCGCTGCCATAATAATATGAAATACGATGTTTTTTTAACTGTAAGAAACCATACAAAAAACAATCAGCTCGATTCTGACAGGAGTTACACTTCCGAATATTCACCTTAACATTTTATGAAATTTTGAATTTTTTGAAAAATAGCGCAAGCGCTCTAACTTGTTCAATTTTCAAGATATTGCACTGAAACGCTGTACAGGGCTAATGTAGCTATAGAGGTTGTTCGTTAGTAAATTTGGCGAAAATCAATCGAATGACTAAAATTATAGGAAATTTTGATTTTTTTTTTTTTTAATAGCGTAAATACTCTAACTTCCGATATTAGCGAGATATTGTATTGAAATTTTGTACATATTCAAAATAGTGATCAAGGTTGTTCGCTGTTGAATTTGGCAAAAAGCAAATTTGAAGGAATCTGGCAAATTTGCACATTTGAAAGAATTTGGTAAATTTGCACATTTGACGGAATTTGGCAAATTTGCACGTTTGAAAGAATTTGGTAAATTTACACATTTGAAAGAATTTGGCAAATTTGCATGTTTGAAAGAATTTGGCAAATTTGCAAATTAATTACTCATGTTTTTCGATAGTTAACAAAGCTTCCTTTCTTTAGGAAGCAATGTGCAAATGTCTAATTTGCAGGGTTTTAACATTTTTTTTCTCTTAGCCGAATGATCGAACAAGCGAAAAAAACAATGAAGAAAATAAAAGAATCGATATTTTCGTTATGTTTGCAGAGTTGGCTCGGAACACCAAAGTTACAAGCGAGTTTAGCCATCGAAGAGATACTAAAGACACTGATCGAGAATCAAGCACCGACGATTGTTGTCGAGAGATTCCTCAAGTACGTCGATAATGAGGAAAAACGTCAACAGCTTTCGAAAATTTACAATTCATCGCAAGGGGTCGATTCGTGAAATTTCCTATTTCGCTGAAACGCGTCTGTCGATACAATCTTCACAGCAGAGTTGTAAATAATGCATTATTTTTATAATGCATTACTATATTCATTACTCATTACACTGCATAATCTGAAATGGGCAAGTGTACCATTACAAACAACAAAAGTAATGTGTTCATTACACATGACCTTTTTTCACTTGTAATTTGTAATGGAGCACTCATTCATTACACGTTATTTTTTATTTTTAATGGCAAATGCATCCATTACACATTACTTTTATTATTTGTAATGGCACATGCATCCATTACACATTACTTTTTTATTAGTAATGGAACACGCATTCATTACACTTTACTTTTGTAATTTGTAATGGAAAACTTATTCAACACACATTGTTTAAAGTAATGGTCAATGCATTACATTACTGTTTCACAAGTCTGGTTCACAGTTCACGTTGAAATGTAAAAAAACGCCAATTCTGCGAAATTTAGAAAAATGAAAAAATAATATTTATTAATTTCAAAAATCTCGCATGATATGTGCGAAAAAAAGCATACATCGATAGTGGCAACGGATGGAGAAAAACCGTCTGCGAAATATGTATCAAAATATAAAGAATCTTTTCACAACGTTTTTATCCCCCACTGAGATTCTTATTTTTTTTCCGTATTTCGGAATTTCGGTCCATTGTGCGTTTTTTCATGGTTGGTGTACCAGCCACACTTTCCCGACGAGCCTGGCACAATGACGATAAAGCTTTCAACTCGACGTTTTCGGAATGGAAAAAAAAAATAATAAAAAAAATACGTATTTCACGAGCGATTCAAACTGGCCTCTTTGAATGTATATATATATTTTTTTAACGAATCCAGATTATTGATTTTTTGATTGAAACTTTCGATATTTCTCGAAAATAAAAGAAAATGAAAAATAAAGAGAACAAAAGAAAAATTCCTCCCGAGTGCAAGAATAATTAAGGCACTAGTTTACTTTAGAAGGCCAAAAAGGCGAATTTTCAAGATTTTTTTTCTCAGCTCCTTTAAAAATTGTTATTACAACTTTGCTTCGATTTCGATCCTTCGAATAATTTATAGAAGACGCCAAAGTCGAAAATGTCTTGTCCCAGTCTGAAACGAAGTTTGAAACAAAAAAATAAAAAACCATTTTTAAAGAGAAAGATTTTCTTACACAACAATTAACCACAGTTAATGGAAAATCAATTGAAAAAAATGGCAGATGATTGAAATTGTGAAAAATTAAATTTTTATTTTGATTTCAAACATCCGCCATTTTTATTTTTTAAATCGATTTTTCATTATCTGTGCTTAATTTTTGTGTAAGAAACCTTCCTCTCTAAAATGTTTTTTTAATTTTTCTGTTCTGACTCGCCAATCCTGAGATTAACTGTCATGGGACATTTTCAAATTTGGCGACTTCTCTAAATTATTCAAAGAATCGAAATAAAAAATAAATTTTCTTTTTGTACTGTCGAAGGATGAAACAATGTTGCGAAAACAGTTTTACAGTCATATCTGATAAAGGAGCTGAGAAAAAAAAATCTTAAAAATTTCCTTTTTTTTGGCCTTATAAAGTAGACTCCCCAAAGAAAACTGGTATTTTTGAGCGCTTTGATTTTATAACTATGCTTGTTGAATTATTTTTTTTTATCAATTCCCATCAACGAATCCATGAGAGCAACGCTTTGATATTTCAAGGTCGAGCTTTTGTTTAATTTCTCGAATAACAAACAAATCACTCAATCGCTCATTTTTTGTTGTGCAATTTAAGACTGCGGCGAGGAATTTGGTCCGTCTTGATTCGGTGGTGTTTGAATCTGAGGATAATGAAGAAATTGCTGCGGCTGAGCAGGAATCGGATACCAATTATCCTGAGGATTGAGTTGTGACGACGTTGGGGCACTTCCTGAAGGTGGATAGACCGTTTGTTGAGGATAAACAAATGGCGGAGGCGGATAAATCGGTTGGACGTAATTTTCCGTCGGATAAACGTGATTCGGCGGTATAACGGGATTTCCATCGATCATATCCGGGACGAAGGGAACTTGATAGAATCCGAGTGTCTGCGGATGAGTGTAAAAAGCTTCGCCGTTGTTCGGATAATACGGCATGTAAAAGGTTTGTTGACCGAACGGAGGTTGATAATTCGTCGATGAATTGGCGCCGCAAGTCACCGGCGAGGATTGTCGATGCTGAATCAAATTAATCGGTGGTGACGTTTCCTTGCTTGTTTCATTGAACGATGGATCGTGCGGATTGGGTCGATAGGTCAAAGGCGGCGGTACGAATTGGACTTGTTCCTGATGCTGCTGCTGCTGCTGATTGTGATGCTGATGATTGTGTTGATGCATCATTGAAGAATTTCGATTTTTCTTATTTCTCGTTGAAGGACCGTTTCTACGTCCGTTCGGATGTTCCTTGAATCTCTCGTTGTGAGATTGTTGTTGTTGTTGTTGTTGTTGTTGTTGTTGTTGTCGGTGACAGTCAATCGGTACCGATTCCCTCCTGGCAGTCTCACTGCTTCTCTGGACTCGAGAATAATCTTCTTGAAGGTCGTTCTTGCGATTGTTGAAAGTTTTGCTCGTCTGCTGCTGCTGATAATTGTTATTGTTGTGGCAAAGCTGGGCAGAAAACAGTTAATTCGTTAATCGTCAATAAACGAATATAACATATTGCTTAACGATTTCAACTTTTGAGTTAAATTAAAAAATTATTAACGGTCTTCTTAACTTCCGTTGTTAGCATTAGCGAAAGTTGCAGTAATGAAGAAGGAGATTATTTTTTGGTAAGCTTAGAATTTGATAAAAAGTTGGCGGGGCCAAAAAATCTCTTTCAGAGGCTGTCTTTCTAGGATAACCAGTTTTAATAAATTTATTCGATAGATTTATTAGAAGTGTTATTCCGTCTCTCGCTGCATTAGAACGTCTTTTTTCTACAGGAAAATATATTTTACGGGCTAAACGACAGTGATCGGAAATTTTTTTTTTTTAACATTTTTAATTAATCGTTATTTACAAAATTAATATTATTAACCATTATTTTTTGAGGTATTTCGATAATCAGTAATTTAAAGACCAATACTACGAATTATTTGGATATTGAATATGTGTATTCTTTGAATCATTCATTATTAAAAAAATTAGAAATCGTATTCTTTAAAATACTTATCATTGAATTAATTAGTAATTGAATTATTTTACTTACTAATTACTAGAATAATTTATAATTGAATTATGTAAATTATTGATTACTTGAATAAATAGTTATGTATATATCTAAATTACTAATTATTCCGGTAATTAATAATTGAACTATTTCAATAATCAATTATTTGAATAATTAATTATTTAGATATATAAATTACTAATTATTAGACTAATTAGTAATTGAACTATTTTAATTACTAATTATTTGAGTAAATAGTAATTTCATTATATTAATTATCAATTTTCGGAGTAATTAATTTCACGCTTTTTGTATTGGAATTGGAATCTTGAGTTATTCAGGGTCAACATGTTTCGTAAGAAAAAAGAAAACTCTACACTTTAGCTTGAATTTGAAAAATTTTCTCGACTCCAGTCAGTGATCGGCAAAAAAAAAGTTTAGATTTTTAATTAATCGTTATTTAAAAAATTAATATTATCATCCATTTGAATTATTTGAATTATTCATTATTAGAAAAATTAGTAATCGTATTCTTTAAAATACTTATCATTGAATCAATTAGTAATTGATCTATTTTACTTACTTATTAATACAATAATTTATAATTGAATTATGTCAATTATTAATTACTTAAATAATTAGTAACGTACATATCTAAATTACTAATTATTACAGTAATTAGTTATCGAATTATTTCAATTACCAATCATTTGAATAATTAATAATTTAGATATATAAATTACTAATTATTAAACTAATTAGTAATTGAACTATTTTAATTACTAATTATTTGAGTAACTAGTAATTTCATTATATTAATTATCAATTTTCGGAGTAATTAATTTCAAGCTTTTTGTATTTAAATCGTAAGAAAAAAGGAAACAATTAAGGGATCAAAATTTCCTGAATTTCAAGTGGTTGTAAAAAATACTGTATTTCATTAGAAAAAGGTCGTATCGACGTCTAAAAAAAGCATTATGCAGCTTCAAGTTTCTAGTTTTGAGATCTTTCAGCGAAAAAATTTTCGAAGCTCCACTCAATTCTAAGAAATAGCGTTAAAAAAATGTTGCAAATTTTTTATATTTTTCTTTAGCTGTGTTGACTTGAAAAAAAAAGCAAGCAAGTTTGGATTCCAATTTCGAGGTGCTAATGTCGGTATCTAGCCTCCCCTTAACTGAGCCCACCTTTGCGTTGTGGACGTTGGTTGGCTCATCTCTGCGACGCTCGACATTGTTTGGGCGTGATGAATTGTAATCATCCTCGTTTGGATTCTGACCCGCAGCGGCAATTGGAACGTTCGCACCATGATTTTCACGGGTCGGAAAATTCGGCGGCAGTTGAATCGGTTGTCCGTAGCGATAAGTCGCCCGATAAAACTCGATGCCGAGATTGTAGAAGAATCTCAAGGTCGGAGTGTCGAAAAACGGCAAGTCACTGCCGTTTGGATCCAGACTCGGCGATGCCGAAAAGTTTGTCGAGCGGATCGTACGGTCCAGGAGACTTCCTGGCGCGGGTGGTTCTCCGTTGAATGCGGGAAACGGAAAAAGGTACATGTTACCATCAGGCGAACACATGATGTTGCGATTGAGGGGAAATACCGGAGGTGGAATATTGCCAGGAACGACCTGGGGTTGATCAAATGATGGCTCTGGCGAAGGATCGATGGATTGCATTGGCCGAACGAGTGAAGCCGGAGCTGCGGGAACAACGTTGTTGTTGTTGTTGCTGCTGTTGTTGTTGTTGTTACTGGCCGTTACATTATCGTTGCCCGTTGTAACTTTATTCTCCGATGAGTTGAAATTAACATTTTGCAGCGGCGTTGCATTGTCGAGCAAAACGCTGACGGGTCTGACTTCAATCGTGGTCTCGATGATGGGAAATCCCTGACAATAATTGTCCGCGTCGATCGTGTAATTGTTATTGTTTTTATGGCTCATTTCGTCGTTGGCCTCGTCCTTCGAATCGATTTTCCGTTGTTGTTGTTGCTGCTGCTCTTTGTTGTTGTTCCGATCAACCGGATTTTTGTAGCTCGCGATGGTGCAATCCCTTGACCTTCGATTGTTCCACGTCCAGGTTGTTCTCTTCCACTTTTGATTCTTATCGTAGGTAAAATGTCCGCGGAAATTATCGACGCTCCAATTGTTGTTTTGCTTGCCGCGTCTCGTCGGTGCGATTGGCTGGAGAGCGGCGTAAGGGAGAATCCTCTTTTCGCCGAGTTCCTCGATGAAAACAACAACCGGACCCCTGTTCTTGCTCATTTCCTGAACGTAACCGTACAAAAATTCGGCATTGCGTTTCCTCGGCGAACTCTTTTTTTCGTTTCGCGAATTTCCGCCCGATGACGCGGCGCTGTTCGCATCTTCGTCGCGACGCAATCTTGACGAATTCTCGTTGTTGTTGCTCGTTTCCGGGTCCATTGTTTCCTTGTAATTCAATTTAACGAGACACTTGCCGCCCACCTGGAGCTCCTTTGTGTTCCATCTCGACCAACCGGAATTCCGCACTTCTGTGGATTGGAATTTGTTATTTTTAACCAGAGTTGCGTTTCGGATAAGTTTTCCATTACAAATTACAGAAGTAACGTGCAATGAATGGATGTTCCATAACAAATGAAAATAGTAATGTGTAATGTATGAGACATTCCACGTCAAGTCACCCCATTTTTTGAAATCGCCAAAAATCGCATACAAATTTTTAGAAAGTAGTTCCAACTATCAAGAAAATTTGTGATTTTTTTCAGATTTTTAAATTACATTTTTCAGCCGAAAAAAAAATACGAAAAATTTGTTTGTCCCATTTTGTAACTCGAAAATGATTCATCGTATGAGAAAAAAGAGTAGAACATAAAATTTAGGATTTTCAACGTGCTTTTCACTGAATCTTTTTACAAATTCCTCCGAAAGCTCTATATGCCATTTTCGGAGCAAATAATGTTTTGATATTTTTTTTTCTCAAAATTGACATTTTCGATTCGTCTGTAGTTCAAACAGCTCTTTAATTGATATATTTACAGACTATAAAAAAATTGGCGTAGTGGAGAATCCATTATTTCAAATGCATTTTTATTGATACAATCTATCATTATAGAGTGATTTAACGAAATAGCGTAGATATTGATATTTTATCATTATTAATCGTAGACAGAGAAAAATAATAAAATAATCTCGTTTTGATACTGCGAAGACGATTCCAGGAACAAAGCAGTATCGTTGCTTCATTCCTAAAAATCATGCCCTGATCGAACGAAAAAAGTACTCATTGGCCATAGAAACGTTGGTGTATCCAAAGAGGGTAAATTAATTCTTTTTTGCAATCGAGAGACGTGAGTATCCTTTGACTCAAATTTGAATAGACTCAATCGGTGTACATGGGTCCATTGATAAAGTTTATTAAAATGTACAAAAAGATATTTAAAAAAATAAAAATGAAAAAAGTTTAAGAAATTGAAAAAGTACAAAAAATAAACGAAAATGCGGACTTTAAAAAATATCTATAGATAGTCTCGACCCTGTTAATGCACAGAAAAATTTGTGTATTCATTTGGGATGAAAAACGCATGGGAAGGAATGGATTATCCACTGAGCCAATTTTTTTATAGTCTGTAAATATATCAAGTAAAAAACTGTTTGAACTACGGACAAATCGAAGATGTCAATTCTGAGAAAAAAAAGATCAAAACATTATTTGCTCCGAAAATGGCATATAGAGCTTTCGGAGGAGTTTGTAAAAAATTTCAGTGAAAAGTACGTTGAAAATTCTAAATTTCATGTTGTACTCTTTTTTTCGTACGATGAATAATTTTCGAGTTACGAAATGGAACAAGAAATTTGTTTGTATTTTTTTCCGGCTAAAATATGTAATATAAAAATCTGAAAAAAATCACGAATTTTCTTGACAGTTAGAAATACTTTATAAAAATTTGTATGCGATTTCCGGTGATTTCAAAAAATGGAGTGGCCGATTTGACGTGGAATGCCTCGTATGCATGTTCCATTACAAATAATAAAAGTAATGTGTAATGGATGCACGTGCCATTACAAATAAAAAAATAACGCGAATGAGTGTTCCATTACAAATGACAATTGAAAAAACAGAAATAAGGCATTATTTAAAACTCCGTTTTCAACATGAGACAAGACTTTGCGAGCGAAATCGTGTTACATTTTTAGGATCTACGAAAAATAGCCCCTGGAAAATTGGCCCCTATTATCGGTTAAAACGTCTATTGAACTGTTCCATTCGAATAAAAACAAGTTTTTTAAATTGTGTAAGTTGTGTTATTTACTTACACAACTTACACAATTATTCCACAATTAACTCTGTCTTTGAGGCTTCAAACATGCGGTGTATTGAAATCTACTTTTTTAAAAAGTTTTTCCTTGCTTTTTCTCATGAACACATTTTTGTTCGACAAAAAATCTGCATGATTTCCAATCAGCGGTGCAATTTGCAATTTCTCATCGAAATAACGTTTGAAAACGATAAAAATAAAAAAATATATTTTGCTCAATTTTGGCACAATTTTGAAAAACCTCAAAATAGCGAAATTTCAAGTGCTCATCACTTTATTTTGGTTTGGCCGATTCCAAAATTTCTTTTTTGTACTCAAAGGCAGTCACTAAACTTAGAGAATGGCGTTTGGTCCGTTCCGATAACTTAATTTTTGTAGAAATAAGAGCACTTTGAAAATCGCCGAAAAAAATGGAAAGGGAATATGCCTTGAAAAATTTGCAAAAATCGATGATCAAACTGTAAAAATTTGTCAAAAATTGAAAAATTCTCCGAATTGGATGAACCAAGCGGAATTTTGAAGCTTCAACGATCCCGAAAAGAATGAGTTTTAGTGGAAACCAGAATTCTACCTAGAAAAAAAGCTACAGCCATTTTAGTCAACAGATCCAAGTTTGACCAAAATGCGAAAAAACTATTTTTTCAATTTTTTTTCTTTTCAAACCTTATATCGATGTATTTTTTCCCCCTGAACACGAATTTACCAATCGTTTTCCGGAAAAATCAAAATTTCTAAGGAATTTCATCAAAAACCTTTTTCGTTCAATTTTCGCCCCATTTTCAAAAACTTCAAAATCGCGAAATTTCAAGTGCTCGTAACTTTACTTCAGATTGGCAGATTCCAAAATTTCAGGTAGAACCATCTCCGGGGGACCATTTTTCCGGAGGCCCATTTTCCAGGGGCTATTTTTCCTGTTACCTCATTTTTCGTACCTTTTCTCATCTCGCACCATATGTCAAAATCCGTATTACGATAAATATCGGGATCGAGGGCTTTGGCGATTCTGTAGGAAAAGGGCGTAGCAATTGTACGAGCTATCGTTTTTTCCTCATCGGTTGTTACGCCGTTGCCGTTCTCTTGTTCGTTTGCGCTGTTCTCCTGCTGATTTATGCTCAACAATTCGGTCGTTAGATTTCTGAAAATTAACAATTTTGTTTTAGCTTCCAAATTTTATCAACTTCCAAAAAAAAAAAAAGATAAAAACATTTCAAACTATAAACTATACAATTGAATACTGACTCTCTTATCTCGGAATTTTCCTTGCTGAAGAATTTGTCGTGACGAATATTCGTGGGACGTTTGTGCAGCATTTGTTGCACCGTCTCATCCACGTTTGGCATTTTGAAGACTTCCTTGTAGAGAATCCCATAGACGATAGCTGAACAAGTTTGAAAATAGATTATTACATCTCGGTACAAAACGCACAGAGCGAAACGCATCGCAAAGATGAATGATAAATTTTTCAGACTCACACTGGCAATAAGCCGTCGCTGCAATGGTTTCTTTTAGATAGACGCTCTCGTATTGCTTACACCGTGTGAGACACAGATGAATTTTATCCTCAAAGCCATTATCAGTCGCTGCTTCGGCGACCATTTTATCACCGTTGAAGAGTAAAACTTCTCTCTTGTAGAGCAGGGACATCGCACGAATCTCATTGGAACCGCCCCATTCGGTGAAGCGCGACATTTGTTCCAGGTAATTGTCCAGGGGAATCTTGGTCGACTATCAGGCGGAATTGAGGATAAATATACATAAACAAAAGTGGTTGAATAAAGCGGATTCCAAGTTTGGGAGAAGATGGAAACAATGTTCGAAACGGCAAAATACTTTTTCAATCACAAGCGAGTATAGGGAAAGAAAAAAGCCTGCAAATTGGACATTTGCACATTGCTTTCTCATCTTTATCCATAGTTCACACATCAGCTTTTTTATCATAAAGTAAGGTAATCAAATTTTGTTTCGTCATAAAACAAGCTTTGTTAACTATCGAAAAACATGAATGATCAATTAGCAAATTTGCCAAATTATTTCAAATTTACTTCTTGCCTAATTTGATGTTTGCCAAATTCAATTGCAAACAACCTCGATCACTATATTGAATGTGTACAAAATTCCAGTACAATATCTCGCAAATAGTAAAGTACTCTATTATACTCTACTACTCTACTCTACTATAATAAAGTACGCTATTTTTCAAAATATTAAAAATTTTACAAAATTTTAATCCCAAAATAGATTTTTGCCAAATTTGATAGCAAACAACTTTAATGGATACACAATTTCTATACAAGGTTTCAGTACGATATCTTGAAAATTGTGCAAGTTAAATTACTTGCGCTATTTTTCAAAAAGTTAGGAATTTCCTAAAATTAAAATCCCTGAATAGATTTCTGCCAAATTCAATAGCGAATAACATTGATAGCCATGCTAGCTCTGCCCAAAGTTTCAGTGCAATATCTCAAAAATTGCAAAAGTTTTAGCGTTTATGCTATTTTTCGAAAAATTCAAAATTCCATAAAAATGTAAAATCTTTCGATCGATTTTTATCAAATTCAATGCCAAACAACCTTGATAGCTCCACAAACTCTGTACAAAGTTTGAGTGCAATATCTTAAAAATTGCAGAAGTTAGAGCGTTTACGCCGTTGTTGCAAGAACGAAAAAAGTCGATAAAATCTGAACACCCCATAGAATTAAATCAAAAAAATTTCACAATAAAAGACAATTCGTGCTGGACAAGTGTGCCAAATTTCAGCTTGATATCTCGAAGCGTTCTCGAGTTATTAATTATTTACATCAGAAACTCAGAATACACACACACACACGCACGCACACACTCGCGCACACACACACACGCGCACGCACATACGCACACACACACATCCGGACATTTTTTCTAAATGATTTCTGGGTGTTTTGGAACATTTTGAACACATTGACATAAAAATTTCACGAAAACAAAGCTTCCTTTGTGAGAAAGCAAAAACAAAGAAATGTGCGTCTACCTGTTCGAAGAGATGACGATTTTTGTTCATGAAGTTGACGCACTCGCGTCTAACGCGTAAATGATAATATTGTGTGGTGTAAATTTGCTCGGCGATTGCCCGGAAAAGGCACGTCGAATCCCAAGGCGCGTGTTTTCTGAAGTATCCCTCTTTGTGAAGCCAGTCGTCGATGGGCTCAGTCGGTCGTCTCATTGTCAGCGATTTCTTCTGCGATACGTCCATCTTCTTCTTCTTGCTGCCGCGATTTTACAATCGCTTTCGCTCGATTAATCAAGATATATCGAGGTGAATATATGGAGTCAATGAGAATGAGAAAATATGCAACAAACGGGTGCGAGAGAAATTAACGATACAAGTGGAAATCCCTATTCGGCGTCTCTTCACGTTCGCGGCTCGATGGCAAAACTAAATTGAACTAAATGTAGACTCTGTAGAGAGAGTTGAATCTCCGAGAGAGACAAAGCCGGCAAGAAACACACCCATACGTAAACGCGCCGGTCCACCACGTGGTCAGAGGCAAACCTCTCTTTGTCATACTTGCAGGTTACCCCCCCCCCCCCGCCTCCCTCCCCCCTCTCGCTGTGCCAATATAAGAGACAAGGAGACGACGTTTGGGTACGCGTTTACGAAGCAGACGTGAGAAAACAAAAAAAAAGCGACCAAACACATTGTGCAGAGTCGAACGCCGATACTCGGCAGTGTTTATGTTTTTGTACGCGTTCTCTCTTTCCTCTCGTCATGGAAATTATATATCGTCTGTGTGAAGTAAAATATACGCAGAACATATATTTTAGTTATATTATATTGATATAACAGTAATATATGGAAAGTATATATGCCATACATTGAAAATATATGAAAAATATATGTGCAAGAATTTGGCGCTTGTTTTTATGAGTTTTTTTTATATGGGTCATTCCATGTAAAATCGACCGATGGAATCGACCCCTTTCAATTTCGAGAAAATTCGGTCAGAAGTTTTCTTTCATCATAAAACGAAGTTTTAACAGAGGGAAAAACATTTTAAAATTTTTTTCCGTAAGTTATGCAAAATTCAAAATTTCACCTTCTGGAATTTTTTTAGGTTATTCTTTAAATATCTCGAAAACTATTATAGTTACGATAAAATCGTTCTGAGTTTTTTTTCAACAGTATACTTGGCGCTACGAGAAGAAAAATATTCCGAAAAGAAATTTTGTAAAATGATGAATATGGAGTATTTTGAATTTTTAAAAATCGCGAAAATCCACGATCAACATTAAATTTTTGGTTCAATTTTTTTGATATAATACATTGTACTAATCTTAAAAGGTCCTGAAATTTTCAGAATAGTGTTTTTATTTTCACAAATACGAATTTTTGAATTTTTGTAAAAAAAAAACTTTTCTTATCTTTAAGTTAAGTAAATTTGAGCGATCATGTAATTCTGTAATTTTGTGCAGTAAAAATTTAAATTAATGACATAAGAATATAAAAATAGAAACATAATTGAATTTGCAGTTTTATTCATTTGGTAAAGCGTTTTATAAACTTAAAAACGCAAATTAAAGTTATGTTTCTGTTTTTTACATTCTTGTCATTAATTGAAATTCTTACTGCGCAAAATTACAAAACTACATGATTGCTCAACTTTACTTAACTGAGAGGTAAAAAAAAAAAATTTTTTTTACCAAAATTCAAAATTTATATTTTTGAAACAAAAAAACACCATCCTAAAAATTTTAGGCTCTTTTAAAATTAGTATAAGGTATTATATTTAAAAAAATTTAACCAAAAATTTAATGTTGATCGTGGATTTGCACGATTTTAAAAAATTAAAAAATCTCCAAATTTATCATTTTTCAAAACAAAAAAAATCAGAATATTTTTTTGCTTGGCCAAAAGTATACTTTTCTAGACGAACCCAGAACGACTTTTTCGTAACTATAATTGTTATCGAGATATTTAAAAAATAAACTTGAAATATTTTAAAAAATTGTGAAATTTTGAATGTTACATAACTTTCGAAAATTTGAATTTTTTTTCCTTTGGTAGAACTTCATTTTATTATAAACGAAAACTTGAGACCAAATTTTATCGAAATTGAAAGGGGTCGATTCCAACTCTTGGTCGATTTGACACGGAATGACCTGTATACTGACACGAAAAAATGCGAAAAAAAATTTGCGAAAGCGCGATGCGACAAAAGATTGCACGAGGAAAGCAGCAGAAAATTAATATTTCTTTTTCTCTCTTTTGCTTTCTTTATTCATCACGTTATAATAATATAATTACTTCGTCGGTATATCATGATACAAATACAAAAATCGTAAATGGTTTACGTGCGCCTGTTTGTGGGTACGAAATATTTAAAAAAGTACAATAGCCCGTTATATAAAATATCATATTCTTACAAAAGTATATTTGCAACCGCGCTTGATTTGTTTTTTCGGTTTTTTTTCGGTTTTTTTTTCTTCGCAATAACTCTACCGATATATCGCTCGCGTAATATATATTGTCGCGATTTCAGCCCACTGATGCGTGCAGCAAGAAAAAAAAATATATAAAAAAGGGAAGAAGGAAAAATATATATAAATATATATATATATTCGGCCTGCGAGCATAGCTTTTTTTGTAGTCTTTCTCGAAAAATTATTTGCTTTTTTTTTCTTCCTCGCCCTCGCTCAAGGATTTATCGACCGCCGATAAAAAAGGAACTTGTGATAATTCCGTCGAAAGATTGAGCGAATTTGCATATTCGCCGTATGAAAATACACGAGGACTCTGCGAGGAGAGAAAAAAAAGTCCGATCGATTGCACCAATTTTCGCGGAGAAAATTATTTACTGGCCGAACACTTATCGCGCCTTCCAATCGAGTCAAATCCAGCCTTGAGGATGTTTATAAATATATATAAAATTATATATATATATATATATATATAATTTTATATATATGAGACTGGACGAAACGAGGCGTCGCTCCTTTGATCGTTGACAGGATATCGTTTGTTCTTTCGTTTTTTTTTCGTGCTTCTCTTTCATTTAAAATCGCATTTTTTTCGTTTCTTTCATTCTACCAGTCTCTCAGTTTTTAGGCGGCCACTTTCTCAGCGTCGATCGCTGAAAATTCATGGGAATAACGGAAAACGATTAATTCGCGTGGATAATAAATTGTTGTTTTTTTTTTTTTTTAATTTATAAAAAATTATTCGTACCTTCTTTGGTTGGCAATGGATTCTTCTCCAGGGTTTGAGCGTGCTTGAGCTTTGCTGGATCGAAGTTCTCGATGCCGGAGATGAATTTTTGCTTCCCCTTTTCCTGCTCGATAGCTGTTGACGGTAAACAAAAGAATTTGGCGTTAAAATTTTTTTTAAATTTCATTTTTGTAAAATCATATTCAAGTGTGCGACAAACCGAAAAATATTTTCAAACATAGACATATTTGTAAACTTGTAATTACTATGTTCAGTGATAGGCAAAAAAAAATTATCTATTTTTATTTTCAATTTTTTTCGAAAAATTGATTATTGAAAAAAAAAAATTATACTAATTTTTTTGAAAAAAATTCGCGGGAACACATTTCTAATTTTTGTTACAAATTAGTAATTAGCACAAAAAAAGATTAGTTATAAATGACAAAATATTCCTAATTTTTCTAATAAATGTGTAATTAGTGGCAACATTTTTCCAATTTTTCCAAAAAAATGAGTAATCAACGATAAAACATTACTAATTTTTTCCAAGAATCAGTAATTAACGAGAAAAATATTGCTAACCAAAAAATAAATAATTTGCGAAGAAATGTTGTATTAATTTTGGAAAAAGTAATAAATAAATAAAAATTACTAATGCATTTTTAATAAGTACTGATTAAATATTCGTATTAATAATAACTTATGTGATATCGTTTGAAATGCGATACAATAAATACTAATGTGCGAAATATTTAAAAGATCTGGTTATTTTAAAAAATAAAACAACTTTTTTAATGGAGTGTTGTTTGAGCTTATAACCATTTTTTTTTATTAATTAGTAATAACTTCCTTACCAATTACCATATTTAGAAAAAAACTTGGTAATTCTTTTTGGCTGATTACTAATTTTTTAGAAAAATAACTAATATTTTGTTTTAATATTTAAAAGTTCATCCACAATTATCACAAATGATCCATAAAGTTAAAAAATAGAAACAAAAAAAACAGACAGTTCATCGTTAAATATGAAGTACGAAAATGTACTCAACCCCAAAAATTATTCAACTTTATATTGAACTTGCTTTTACACGCTGTTACCCATAGTTATAAGCAATCTAATAAAAATTACAAGTTTACAAAATGTGTCGCTTTATTGAATCCTTGAATAATGTGCATGTTCTTTATTTTAACTTTATGGACCATTTGTGATAATTCTGGATGAACTTTTAGTGAGCGAAATAAAATAGCACCGCAATTTTTCTATTTGTAGTGGAATATTCTCCACTGCAAATTACTTTTTTTTTAAATTGTAATTTGTAATGGAACGTGCATACATAACACATTACTTTTTTATTTGTAATGGGACATGCATCCATTACACATTACTTTTTTTAATTGCAATGGAACACGCATCCATTACACATTACTTTTTTTTATTTATAATCGGACATGCATCCATTAGACATTACTTTTTTATTTGTTATGAAACATGCATCCATTGCACATTACTTTTTTTTTTGTAATGACACATGCATCCATCACACATTACTATTTTCATTTGTAATGGAACACGCATCCATTACACATTACTTTTTTATTTGTAATGGCACATGCATCCATTACACATTACTTTTTTCAATTGCAATGGAACACGCATCCATTACACATTACTTTTTTCAATTGCAATGGAACACGCATCCATTACACATTACTATTTTCATTTGTAATAGAACACGCATCCATTACACATTACTTTTTTTATTTGTAATGGCACATGCATCCATTACACATTACTTTTTTCAATTGCAGTGGAACACGCATCCATTACACATTACTTTTTTTTATTTATAATCGGACATGCATCCATTAGACATTACTGTTTTATTTGTTATGAAACATGCATCCATTGCACATTACTTTTTTTTTTGTAATGACACATGCATCCATCACACATTACTTTTTTCAATTGTAATGGAACACGCATCTATTACACATTACTATTTTCATTTGTAATGGAACACGCATCCATTACACATTACTTTTTTTATTTGTAATAGCACATGCATCCATTACACATTACTTTTTTCAATTGCAATGGAACACGCATCCATTACACATTACTATTTTCATTTGCAATGGAACACGCATCCATTACACATTGTTATTTTCATTTGTAATGGAACACGCATCCATTACACATTACTATTTTCATTTGTAATGGAACACGCATCCATTACACATTACTTTTTTATTTGTAATGGCACATGCATCCATTACACATTACTTTTTTCAATTGCAATGGAACACGCATCCATTACACATTACTTTTTTCAATTGCAATGGAACACGCATCCATTACACATTACTATTTTCATTTGTAATAGAACACGCATCCATTACACATTACTTTTTTTATTTGTAATGGCACATGCATCCATTACACATTACTTTTTTCAATTGCAATGGAACACGCATCCATTACACATTACTTTTTTTTAATTTATAATCGGACATGCATCCATTAGACATTACTTTTTTATTTGTTATGAAACATGCATCCATTGCACATTACTTTTTTTTTTGTAATGACACATGCATCCATCACACATTACTTTTTTCAATTGTAATGGAACACGCATCTATTACACATTACTATTTTCATTTGTAATGGAACACGCATCCATTACACATTACTTTTGTAATTTGTAATGGAAAACTTGTCCAAAACACTCATTGTTCAAAGTAATGGGTAATGCATTACTTTTACATTACTATTTTCACAACTCTGGATAGAAGAATGATTGAGTGTAATCACCATCCTTGTCCGGAAGGGGATTTTTCTCGTGAGTTTCCGTGTGTTTCAGCTTGGCAGGATCGAAGGTCTCGATACCGGTGATCAGGGTCTTCTGATTCTTTTCCGCAGCAACATCTGGAATTATAGAATAAAACAATGTTATTAACGAAGCCTCCCCAACGTGGCAAAACTCGCTACGGATGAAGATGATGGCGAGGGCGGCCATTTTTTTTTTTTTAATAAAATAAAAACAAATAAAAATTAAATTAATGAAATAGTGTACTGTGAAATAATTTTTTTTTTTGCTGTTATATAAGTTTTTATTTATATTTTAAATTGTTCAAGAATTTTTTTTTCTAATTTGAAAATATACCGTTGTGTTTTTCCTGAAACCACATTTTTGTCAATAGCGAAAATTTTATTGAATTAATCGGACTTTTTGTACAATTTAAAATTAAAATAAAAACCTTGTACAGAGGCTGAAATGAATCTATTTCATTTTGTTGAAAATAAATAATGTAATTTCGATGGTAAATTAGCTAATATCACCAAAAACCCACCGCATTTCACTGCGTCAAAGAGATAAAAAATGAAAAACCAAAAGCAAAAGGACGAAAAAATGCATAAACAAAAGCAAAATTTCCAATTTCATTAATTATGACGATGAATCCATCATCGTCAGAAATGATAAATTAATCCTCTGCGCCCGGGGAAATTTGTTATTCTTCCATCGGGAAAAGCCAAAACAAGACTATTCTAATTGCTCTTGCGATTTTTCATATTTCTATTCTTCGTTAAGTCGAATTTTAGTTAGTACAAGCGTTCACCTTGAAAGCCGGAGGATGAATGGAGAAATGTGAGGCAAAAAATATAAAAAAACATTGAAAATTCAAGAAAATTCAAGAAATGTGGGGCAAAATGGACCAAAATTATAAAAAAACGTAAAAAATTCTAGGAATCCAAAAAATGAGGCAATTATCATTGCAATACACATGAATATTCCAAAATTGTTGTATTAAATCGAAAAAATAAATAACGTACAATTGGAATTGAATTTCGTGGAACATCTAGATATTTTGAATAATAATAATAATAATAATAATAATAAATCTTTTTTTCCGCGTTTACTTGATTTTAGGGCAGGAGGCCATACTGATTATTCCAGTCCAAGGGCCAAAACCGTTTCAATTTTACAACAAAAGGCCATTGGAGCCATTTTGCCTCCGAGAATTTTCTATTTTTCTCCAACTCCCAATAGAATTGATAAAAAAAAAAATATTTTCTAATCAGAAGCAACGATTCTACACTATGCGTAGCGTTTGAGCTGCGTTATCCTCTCCATGATGACCTTTTTGACCCGTATTCCCCTACGTGAAATTAATCGTCGATAATACCTGTCGCATTGGGCAATACGATTTTTTCTTTCGTGTCCGCATGCTTCAATTGACCTGTCTTAAAGGACTCGACGTCGTGGATCAAATCCGAGTGTTGTCGCTCCTGTCGGACGTCTATATATTGCCATTATTCATTTATATATTCGAGCGATAAACATTTCGTTTGACAGAGAAAATGAAAAAATTGTAAAAAATTGCAAAAAATTGTTAAAAAATGGAAAAAATTGTTAAAAATTGAAAAAAATGTAAAAAAGTGTAAAAAATTGTTAAAAAATTGAAAAAATTGTAAAAAAGTGTAAAAAATTATTAAAAAATTGTAAAAAGTGTAAAAAAATGTAAAACATTGTAAAAAATTGAATTTAAATTCACACGAACGAGACAGCGTAAATCGTAAAAAGCTGCACGAAGAAATAAATGGAAAATGTGATATTACCTTCAGCCGATGGGAGAACGTTTTTGATCGCCGTTGCGGCCTTCTTCATTCCCTCATGATTGAAGCCCTCGAGCTCGCTCTTGAGATCCAGAGAGACCTTGGGGAGGTCCTTCAACGACGGATTCTCGGCATTCGACATTTCGATTTACAAATTTTTTTCGTATCTGCAATCAATAATTTTTGGACCTTCATTATTTTAAAATATTTAATTTTTTATTACAAGCCGACGCAGAAGCAGCGTGACGTCATACTTTTGGACCAGGATGAATGCGATATGTATTAATTTTTGCCGGTGCGACACGACTAATTTATTCTCGTTAATTTCCGTCAGTCCGATAAACGTGTCGGAAGTTGGCGAGAAAAAAAAAAGAGACGCTCGGATAATATCGCTGATAGGATAAGAATGGGCAATGACTGCCCATTTTTAACGATACAATCTTCAATGGAAATAATTATATATTAAGATAAGATTATATATTAAGATAAGTATATTAAAATAATGTTAACCAAATAATTATTCAACAATTTTACAGTAATTTCTTTTTTTTTTCTAAAATCAATTGAATACGTTAGTTTTTGTGAACGCGTATCAATTTTTTCTACATTTTGAAATATTATAAAAAAACATCCTGAAATACAAACGAAAAATTGCCAATTTTGTATATGGGTCATTCCATGTCAAATCGACCACTTTTTGACCCGACCCCTTTCGATTTGGCTGATTTTTTTTCCTTTTCTACCCCATTAAAAACATTTTTCAGGAAATTTTCAAATTTTTGTACCCAAAAAAAAAAAAGTTTTTTTGCAAGTAGCTATAACTTCTTCAAAAATTGAGTGATTGGAACGTTCTTTTTTCTAATTTTTCGTGTTTAAATGCACTTTCCGAAAAAAAATACAAACAAATTTTAAGATATTAAAATCTATGAAAACAAAATTTCAGCCAAATCGAAAGGGGTCGGATTTAAAAGTGGTTGATTTGACGTGGAATGCCCCATATGTTTTTGCATACAGGTTTATCGTCACTTTGAAAAGTTTCAGAGAAACTCGAGCAAAAAATAGATAAATACAGGCATTCAAAAAATTTCAAATCGGGAATTTCAAAATAGAGCGAAAATTCTGAAAAAATTCATACGCGTTCAGAAAAATTAACGCATTCGATTTGTTTAAGAAAAAAAATAACCTACCGAAAAATAGTCGAATAATGATTTGTTTAAGCAATTTATCGATAACTTTAGGGCAATATTATTATTGATAATTGTTGTTTATGGCATGTTAAATGTTGTTAAATTTGTTCAGATTTTTATTCTATCACGCGGTACGGAAAATTAAATCAGATAAAAATTTTGGATGGGACTGTAGGGGCAATCTTGCTTTAAGTTGTCAAAAATGTTGAGTGGTCCTTCTTGCCCCACTCGCCCCTGCTCAGAGTTGGAAGCGGCGAGTGTTCATTGCGGCTAATTAATAGATTGCGAAGACGGAATTGTGGAAGAGGGGAGGAAAGAGGCGGAAGTCGGCGACACCGCAAAAATTCCGGACAACAGCGCAGTTTTCAGGGCCCATAAAAAGCATCGCATGATTTTTCGTTTTTTCACTCGCTCGGCCCAATAAAAATACTAAAATTAATTTTAAATTTAATTTTGAATTTAAATTATTTATTTAATTATTATTTAATTATTTATTATAGGTAAATTTAAATTTAACTATAATAAAAAAAATTGTAACTAAATATCTGTAGAAAAAAAAATTAATTAGCAAATAAAGACGAAAAATCGTCGTCTCGGTTGTCTCGGTGACATTTGTATGCAAGATCTTTTTTAACGGCGGGTTGTGAATACGAAAAAAAATGGCCATTGTTTTGTTATTTATATTCTCAACGCGTCGGAGGTACGCGTTAAATTTCACAAATTCATCTTTCATTCTCTCTGGTCACTCTTTTTCCACGAAGACGCGCGTGCTGTTACGAAAGAATCGAATTATATTGGACGTCGCTACTCGGCTGACGAAGCGCGAGAGGCGCGAACCGGAAATTGGCTGGCGCGGCGGCGTGGCGGCGCCACCGTCGCCGCGGCGTCACTTCCGGCCGCCGGTGCAGCAGACAAGAGAAGGAAATACTTCACGGTTAGCGCGCAAATGCTGCACGAATGCTTTGGATCGTTATACGGTATTAAAAAGTTAATGATAATCTTATTGAGAGCGAGAGAGGGAGAAATTGGCAATTAATTCGTATCGTTGCGTTTGCATCGTTCAAGTGCAATGGAAATTATTTTTTATTTTTAATAAAACATTTATTTGTAATTACTTTTTAATAAAATTCATTCTTCCTAAAGAGTGATTGAAAAGAAAAATCGTTGAAATAAATTTGTCGGCTGTTCATTAAGGACTTGGGTCGCGAATGCACGAGAAAAGCGTAAATATAATAAAAAATAAATTTTGAAAGACTTATTTTCATTATATTGCAAATTTCGATGTATCACTATTTTTCATTCCTTCTGGGTTCGTCTTACAGAATATACTTGGGCCTACGAAAAAAAAAAAAAAATCCGAAAAAAAAATTTGACAAATGAAGAATTTTGAATTTTTTAAAATCGTGATCGTTTTTATATAATACCTTTGTACTCATCTTAAGAGATCCTGAAATTTTTAGAAAGGTGTTTTTTTGTAAAAAATGTGGATTTTTGAATTTTGGTAAGAAATTTTTTTTTACCTCTGAGTTAACCCTTTAATGCTAATGATGGGTCATTCCTGTCCCATCGTTTTGTTAACATTGTCGTTTGTTAACAAGTGCCTCCATATTTTGCATGAAATTATTATTAAATTATTATTATTAAACATTCTTTTTCGGGTGACAAATTGTTGTCATTGAGGGCTTCAAAGAAGACCCATGAATTTTTTCAGATTTTTTCAAGTGTTTTAAAATTATGAAATAAGTGAAAGACACGAACGACCCATCATTAGCTTTAACGGTTGCTCAAAACATCGTTAGCTGACGAGGGTTAGGTAAAGTTGAGCAATCATGTAATTTTGTAATTTTTAACAGTAAAAATTACATGATTGATCAACTTTACTTTAAACTTAGAGGTAAAACAAAAATTACCAAAATTCAGAAATTCATATTTTTTAAAAAACGAAGACCTTTCGGAAAATTTCAAGATCTTCTAAGATCAGTACAAGGTATTATATAAACAAAATTAAACCAAAAATTTAATGTTGATCGTTGATTTCACGATTTTTGAAAACTAAAAATTCTCCAAATCCATCATTTTTCAAAAAAAAATTTCGGAATATTTTTTTTTTCGTAGCCCCAAGTATACTCTTCAAGACGAACCCAGAACGATTTTGTCGTAACGACAGTAGTTTTCGAGATATTTCAAAAATAAACTTGAAAAGTTAAAGAAAATGGTGAAATTTTGAATAACTTTCGAAAAAAAAAAATTTATTTTTTTTCCTCTGGTAGAACTTAGTTTTATGATCAGAGAAAACTTCTGACAAAATTGCATCGAAATTGAAAGGGTTTGATTTTAAATATTGATCGATTTGGCATGGAACGACCGTATATATGCGCATAACTTGTGGCAGGAAAAGGGGGCGGCGCGGGGTTGGGACAAACATCAGGCGCAGCGTGAAACGCGCAAAAGTATCTCCGGTCTTCGAGCAGGTCCTTGTAAGGCAACATCATACGGTATAATCCTCTATATAGGTATATGGAAAAATATAAGCGAATGAGGCCAAGAAATAAGGCAATATGCGCGCTCGCCGCGATACCGTATAAACGTCGCCGGAGCCTTTCAGCAAACGATGCATGCTCGAGGAATAAAAAAAATAAGTAAATCATTATCCTCTACGTTTCTCTCAAACGGTATTATTTCCTTCCACAGATCCTCAATTATTAAGGAAAATATTGGCAGAGCATGATTTTCTTGAACGTCATTCATTTATGTGTAAGAAAAGAAAGAAAGGACAAGCGCGCGTGCCAAATATGCGTGTTCGGCGCAGTTCGGCGTGTGCGAGACCGTGACGGGTAACGAACCCGGCGCGCGCTGCTGCCACGGAGGAGCACCGTTTATACCGCTATTGATGGTTCCACCACATTTCTTTTTCCTTTACAAGACTTTTACCGCTGATTACAGAGAATTGCGGATTTTTTTTAGCAACAAGGAATCATTTATTCACAAGAAAAAGCGAAAAAAGCATACAAAAAAAATGGAGTTCAGAAAAAACGCCATTGCAGCGCCGTAGTCAGAAAAAACGTTTTTGCAGCGCCGTAAGAATAATCAAGGTTAAAAAAATGCATTCAACCCAGGAAAAAAAATAATTTTCGTTGTCCATCATGAGGATTTTGTATCTTAAAAACGACTTTATGTTTTTGTGCTGTTAGAAATAGTCGAGGCGGAGAGAAAAAGCCGAAACCCATGCAAAAAAAACAGCCTACGTTGAGGGACGACAGAGGGCGCCGCGCGACGTGAAATTGCGAAAATGCGAAAATCGATTCGGCGACTCGGCTGACGAGAATGACACGCACACGAGAGAGGGGGGGGGGGGGGGGGGGAGTACGCCGGGTTGCCGGGACCCGGCGAACGAGCATGGGCGACACCCCTCAAATATATATATTTACATTGTAAACGAAAATTAATGGTTTAATGATAGTCTAGAAAAAAATATAAAAACTTAATAACAATACCAACAACAACAATAATAATAGAGCAAGTTTTTGCAATTCCAATCCCGGTATGATTTAGTTCCGAGCGCCGCCGCAGCGCGCGCGCTGTTAGCGGGAATTCCCCGCGATTTCTTTTGCGGCTCGACTCGTGGCAGACGCTTCCATCGATCGGCGAGCGTTCACGGCCAACGCGGGAGGCGAATTATTCCAGGCTCTCGGCTCTACAACCCACCACCCTCGTTTTTGTCAGATGTTTTTTTTTTTTTAGTTTTTTTTTCAACAAGCACTTGACCCCACCATCGATCCATAAAACGCTCGCCGCGCCGAGTCATCTTCGCGTTTTAAAGCCGCGTGTCAACTATTATTATTATTATTATTTGGGCAAATTTTTGCACCGCAAACCTCGGGATCGTGCTCCAGCAAAACACAAATTTAGACTTTCTATATTTACATACGAACGGCGAAGAATTTACGTTTTCAAGGTCACTTCAAGGTCATCGCGAATAAACGACATTGCAAATCATGTCAAAAGAAAATCGTCACAGTCCAACATGTTCAAAAAGGGTTTTCATGGAAATATATAGAAAACTTTCAGTTTTTGGGGAGAATTGTTGGTAAATTTGCGTTCAAGGCGAGAAAAAATGTCGATATAAAGTTTGACAAAAATTAATTACTTTTTTTCACATTTTGGCAAAAATTGAACTGGTTCACTAAAATGACTGTAACTTTTTTTCTAGATAAAATTTTGACTTCGCTCAAAGCTCATTGTTTTCGGGATCGTTAAAGCTTCAAAATTCGACTTGGTCTTTTTTGAAAAAAAAAAAATATATATATATATAAACTTTATATAACTTTTTTTTTATCAAACCCCAAAAAACGACAGAAACTCTGCAACGGGGATATCTATTCTAGTAGCTAAATTCCTTTTTTCCATAAAAAATTATAAATTCTTTAAACAAAAAAAATTCGTCATTTTCAGGTTTCCCAAAAATCGCCCAAAAAACGGGCCATTTTTTTTCACAACGTTTTAGAAGTACATTTCGATGTAACATTTCGTAGCGATTTCGAATCACACAAAGTTTTAGTAAAATAAAAATTATTCGCGAGAATGCGAAAAAAATACTATAAAAAATGTGTTTGATGAAAAAAAGCACTTTATGGGAAAATTAGATCATATTTTTTGGATTATATATTCGAGGGCATGAATTTATTTCTTTCAAAATCATAAATCAGGCAAGATTTTTCAACTGGAACGTTTTATATTGAAATTGACAAAGCAATTCGGAGTGTGACCATTTTGCCCCACGTCCCCCCTTTCCGTATCAAAAAATGATTAATCCTACGTGTCTCGAGTTCCAAACATGAAATATATAAAAAATCTTGGTTATAATCATGAAAAAAAGATTAATACACGTTATGGAATGAATGCGAGAAACGAATGACGCTTTAAATTCATAATTGCGGCAAGTATCTTCAACGAAGTGAGTATAAAATAAAGCCGCGTCGCAGTCATGCGTATGGGGCATTCCTTGTCAAATCAACCAGTTTTGAACCCAACCCTTGTCGATTTCCCTGATTTTTTTTCCTTTTCTACCTCATTAAAAACATTGTTCAGGAAATTTTCAAATTTTCTTACCCAACCCAAAAAAAAACTTATTTTTCTCAAAGTTCGCAATTTTCATTTATTTTTCACACAAAAAATGCTTTGATCAATTCTGGAAAAAATATGCCCCTTAACAAGGCATTATATTTTCACTTTTTTGAAAAAAATCAAATTTTTTTGAGGATTACCACTTGCAATTTTTTCTTTCTTAATTTTTGAAACTCTGAGTCCTTTATAAACCTTTAAAAACTTACAGAGTGGTATTTTGCGAAATAAGCCCAGCTGGGAAATTTTTGTTTTCTCAATCGATAAAAAGAAATGGAAGGAAATGTTGGCTCACTCCATGTTGGGCGGCGAATTTCGAGAAATAGATTATTTTTCTCGAAAAAGTGAAAAATTTTATAGATTTTAATGTCTCAAAATTTTTTTCTATTTTTTTCGGAAAGTACATTTAAAGACGAAAATTTTGAAAAAAAGAACGTCCCAATCAGTCAATTACTGAAGAAGTTATAGCTATTTGAAAAAAAAATGTTTTTTTTATTGGGTAAAAAAAAAGAAAATTTTCTTAGAAATATTTTTAATGGGGTAGAAAAGATAACAAAAATTTCAGCCAAATCGAAAGGCGTCGGGTTTAAAAGTGGTTGATTTGACATGGAATGCCCCATATACATGAGAATGGGGTCCTGGCGCAGAGCCGATACGCGCTCCGTTGGGAGAAGCAGTTGGGCGAGTGGAAAATGAAGGGGTCTGTCTCTCTCGTACGAAGTTTCGGCCGCACCCTTCTGCGCTATTCCGGGGCGCTCCGCCGTCGATTCGACATTATATATTCATCGCCACGATCTAAAATATCCAACTGAACCGCGTCAAAATGCACCATACTCTTCCCCCCTTAATTTCCAATAATTTTTCAATAGAGCAGCGTCATTATTTTGAACGCGCCTTTAAAAGGGATGTCACAACCAAATACAAAGATCTTGTCGCGCTTAACTCGAAGTAAATACACGAAAAAACACATGAAAAAGTCTAAACTTTCTCCTCTCGATGCGAGGAAAAGCGCCGCCAGAAGCGGAGCGGCCGAAGAACGAAACAAAATGTAATTCAACGTTATAATGCGACTAAATCAAATGCATGTATATATATGTATATAAAATTCCGTAAAACCGGTTGAGGGCGAATGTGACCGTGCCCGCATATATTCCAGAACGCAGAAAACGCCTACGAATTTTTTTTATTAGTTTAAGTGCGAGTAAATGGCGCCACAATCTGAGATTGACCGCGAGTAAGGACAATGATCTTGGAGCACTGACCTGTCAGATGGAAGAAAAGTAATGGTTTCTCTCTCTCGTACACGGGAGTACGGAACGATGATTTGTAATCTCCGACGAGGATAATACTTTACGCTGGTCGCGCGCACAAATATAAACGTTCGACGATCGCGGAGACACTGTTGTACACTGCTGGAGCGCCGAAGCCGACCGGTTCCTCGACTTGTGGCAGTTTTGTGGCCCGAGCGCTTCGCGACATCGCCGCTAGGGCGTTGCGCGCGCAGCCGTGAAAGCGATGGAGGGGTGCGCGCGCCGCCGTGAAAGCGATAGAGGGGATAAAGAAGGGGCTGATTTCGTGCTGCGCGTTCATCCCCACTTTCGCAGCGGCTTTCTTTTGCCCCGCTGCTTTCACCGGGCGACTCATCCTTGCTATTGCACATACATATATGAGTCATTCCGTGTCAATTCAACGTTTTGTCGGTGATTTGGATTTTCTTGATTCTTTAATACGTTATTATACATGCAAAAAGAAATATCCATGTAAATTAGCACTCCGACTTGACCCGTACCGAAGTTATTGATTCTTGATAAAATATTCTTAAAATAATCATAACTTTTACATTAACCAAGATATTGGTTAATGTAAAAGGTTAATGTAACAAAACTTTTTAGCTGTTTTAAGCTAAAAAATCGGTTTTCTATCAACGGGACCCCTTCGATTACAAAATTCTACGTAAGAAAACAAAATTTTTGAGATTTTGCCGAAGATGGAATTCAAATAACTTTTTATTAAAAAAATTGACATGGAATGACTCATATACATTCGTATGTATACATGTTTTTCTCGTTTGTGCAATTTCTTTCGCCAAATATACCGAGCCTCTTGATCGAGACGCGACTAACGAAGAAATCCTCTGACTCACTCGCGGATTGAGGAGGGGGGAGAATGTGCAAGCGTCGCACTTTTTTTGCTTGTATATTGGCTGAACGCGCACGTTTCACGGAAAGGCATTTTTTCAAATACGAAGCAGAGCTAATCAACCTCTCATACTGTCAACATTATTCGAAGAAACAATGGATAACATTGAATTTATCGATAGAATTATTGATCGTTGTATCACGGATGAAATGATGTATTTGGGTCATTCCATGTAAAATCGACCAAGCGCTGGAATCGACCCCTTTCAATTTCGATTAAATTTGGTCAGAAGTTTTTGTTTTTCATAAAACGAAGTTCTACCAAATTGTTTTTTTTTTTTGAAAGTTACGCAAAATTCAAAATTTTACAATTTTTTAAATCTTTCAAGTTTATTTTTTAAATATCGCCAAAATTATTATAGTTACGAAACAATCGTTCTGGGTTCGTCTCGAAGAGTATACTTGTGACTACGAAAAAAAAATATTCCGATTTTTTTTTTTTGAAAAATGATGAATTTGGGGAATTTTGAATTTTTAAAAATCGTGCAAATCCACGATCAATATTAAATTTCTGGTTCAATTTAATTATATAATATCTTGTACTGATCTTAAAGATTCGGAAATTTTCAGTAAGGTGTTTTTTTTTCAAAGATATGCATTTTTGAATTTTTACAAATCGTGTAAATCCAGGATAAACATTAAATTTTTGGTTCGATTTTTTTTACTGATCTCAAAAGATCCTGAAATTTTCATAAAGGTGTTTTTTTTCAAAGATATGAATTTTTGAGTTTATGAAAGTCGTGTAAATTCACGATCAACATTAAATGTTAAATTTTTGGTTCAATTTATTTATGTAATACCTTGTACTGATCTTAAAAAATCCCGAAATTTTCAGGATAGTGTTTTTTTTTCTTTAAAAATATGAATTTTTCAATTTTGGTAAAAAAAAAGTTTCTTTTACCTCTAAGTCAAGTAAAGTTGAGCAATCATGTAATTCTGTAATTTTGAGCAGTAAACATTTCAATTAATGACATAAGAATATAAAAACAGAAACATCATTGAATTTGCATTTTTTAAATCAAAATTCAAAAATTTATATTTTTGAAACGAAAAAACACCATCCTGAAAATTTCAGAATCTTTTAAGATCAATACAAGGTATTATATAAAAAAAAAATTAACCAAAAATTTAATGTTGATCGTGGATTTACAAGATTTATAAGAATTCATATTTAAAAAAAAAAAACAAAAAACGCCTTTCTAAAAATTTTAGAATCTTTAAAGATCAGTACAAGGTATTCCATAAAAAAAAAATGAACCAAAAATTTAATGTTGCTCATGGATTTGCACGATTTTCAAAAATTCAAAATTCTCTAAATTCACTATTTTTCAAAATTTTGTTTCGGAATATTTTTGTTTCATAGCCACAACTCTTCAAGACGGACCGAGAACGATTTTTTCGTACCCATAATAATTTTCAAGATATCAAAAAAATAAACGTTGAAAGACTCAAAAAATTTTAAATTCTTTTCCTTTGGTAGAACTTCCTTTTATTAAAAACGAAAACTTCTGACAACATTTTATCGAAATTGAAAGTGGTAGATTCCAACTCTCGGTCGATTTGACATGGAATGACCCATTTACATATTTACATTTATTTACATTTAAAAAGCTTGTAATTTTCTTTAATTCAATTCTCACTTTACCGACGCGGTAATTTAAAAAAAAAAAATTCCTTCCACAGACTACCTCTGTGGACTGTTTCATATCGCGTGCTTCGCTCGATTCCGCTTGACATTCGCCCACCGATAAATTTCCCTTTCTCTACGAGCGCGATCAGAGGGGAACGAATACGGCGCCACTTTGTTTGCGGGGCGCTGACTCACAACGTTTTGCAAGCAGCTGCGCGACATGTGGCTCGACGTCGCACACGAACAAAGAGAGAGGGCTCGGTTAAGCGAATTTCCAAAAATAAATCCATTCCCACGACGAAAGATTCTTAAAAAAAATTGAAAAAAAAAAAAAATTAAAAAAAAAATTAAAAAAAAACTCTTGGAACTGGAGATCCGAAATGTTTCTGCAAAGCTCAAAACAATTGATGAGACGTGTTTCTTTATTCCTCTTAAGTTCATTGTAAATTTTTAAAACCTTTTTTTTTCTGCTCAATACACATCGTTTATTTTACGGTAGTGTTTAATCGTTAGGAATATATACAAAAAGCCATGAGACATTTTGGGTGTGTGATTCGATTCAATGTATAAGCTTCTGTTTCTCGGTCGACAATTTCATCGGATTCTTCGAATTGAGAAGCAATTTTTGTATTGTTATTTGAAATTTTTTTTTGTCCATCTCCAAAAATACTTGGTTTGTTTCTTCATTGAATTCTCGGTTTGCGTCAAGTCAAGTCAAGTCAAAATGTCCTGTAGGCTGACAAATTTTTTCCTCTTCTATTTTTTGTTGTTGTTGCAAAATCGTTCTTTGTTTCTCATTTTGTTCGATTCGCGCGTCGTTTACTTTCTTATCGATTATCGACGATGTTATTATTAATAATTATCATTTATCTCACGTTTCTTTCAACAAGCGGGAAAAAAATCTGTATTTTCATTTGTCCAGGGAGTTTTTTTGTTTTTCTTGGTGCAAAAAACGTATTCACAAATAATAATTGTGAAAAACATTGTTGATTGCGGGAGACGACGAATGGAAAAAAATAGTTTGGCTTCTTGAGCGTAAATAATGTGAATGAAAAAATATTATATATATATGTGGATATATAAACGAGTCGAAATTTAGGGATCGGGAGGAAAGAATAAACGCGACCGTTCGAATATCTCGTTTTTTTTTCTTCCTCTCGATTGTCGTCGTTTATGATCGTTTTAATCGGCGCGCATCACGTTCGCGTACTTTTCTCTTTCTTCTTGCCTCAATTTTTTTTTTGCTTCCCTCCGGGCTCCTCGCTCAATCATCCTTGAGCTTGTTATCCGGCGATTTGTCGCCGTTCATCGGTGAGCGTGAACGACTGCGACTCTTGCTGTGTTTGCTGAGCGAACGGGATCTCGATCTGTCGCCCCTTGAACGCTCGCGGCTCGAACGGTCCCTAAATCGGTTTAGTGAAAAGAAAAAAAAACAATTTTTTAATTCTCGCTCTGTGCAAATAATCCGAAGGATTTTTCGACGATAACATTCGTGGTTCTTGTACCAGTGATCGGTAAAATAGATATTTTCGTCAATTTTATTACCGCTAATTACTGCGTGTTAAATTTTATAATTGTTGCAATAAATATGACTCATTATTAAAGCACTCAGTAACTAGGCAGTAATTAGGTTGCAAATAATGCATTACTTTTTTTAAAAATGCATTTACACTTTTATTAACCATTAAATGTTAATGTTTAATGGAATTTGTTCCCATTAACCATTAACATTTAATGGTTAATGGAAATTATTTTAATTAATCAATAAGAGTTAATGGCTATTGAAAGTGTAAGCGCATTAAAAAAAAGTAATGCATTACATAAAATAATGTAAATTATTAATGTATTTATTCGGAAATTATTTTCACTAACAATTAACCATTAAATGTTAATGGTTAATGGATATTCTTTCCATTAATCATTAACCATTAACATTTAATGGTTAATGGTTAGTGAAAATAATTCCCATTGACCATTAAATGTTAATTGTTAATGAAAATCATTTCCATTTGCCATTAAAAAAGTAATGATCAATGCATTACTTTTTCATTAAAAGTTTCGCAACTTTGGCATTAAGGTATTTCTAATATTCGATAATTCGATAATTCATGTTCGATTATTATCCGATAAACCTGTAACTTGTAATTTGGATCAAATAATTACTTAATAACGAAGTAATTAAAATGTTGCTCTAATGAATTACTGATTTTTTTAAAAATTAGGCATTTGTTCCTGCTAATTATTAATTATCCAAGTAATTAAATACTCAAGTACTCTACTTCCTATTTTTGTATGAAATTAGTTAATTATTCTTTCCAATTATCAATTATTCGAATAAATAGATAATTAATTCTTCTAATTGCTAATTTTTCAAAAAATTAGTCAATTATTTTTTGCAATTATTAATTATTTGATAATGCATATTTATGCTTGTAAATTTGTTTCGTGAAGTTAAGCAGGAACTCTGATAGTCAGTGTTGAACTATAAAAACTTGATTATCTGTAGCTTGGAATCAATTTGACGCCAAGTTTACGGTAAATTTTTGGTGAGCAGCATTTGGATAAAAGTTGATCGATATTTACGGCCGGTAATTGAATACAAGTTGCAGGCAAACTTGTACACAAAATATACTCCAACTTTTGTACAAGTTTACTCCAATAACATGTACAATTATTTGTAGTGAAGTTGTACTTAAATTGTGAAGGAATTTATAATTAATTAGTAATTCATATATCTAAGTTATCAATTATTCAAATAATTGGTAATTGAAATAGTTCAATTTCTAATTAGTCTAATAATTAGTAATTTATATATCTAAATTATTAATTATTTAAATAATTGGTAATTGAAATAGTTGAATTACTAATGACTTGAATAACTAGTAATTTAGATGTATACATTACTAATTATTCAAACAATCAATAATTGTCATAATTCAATTATAAATTATTCTAATAATTAGTATTAAAATAATTCAAATACTAAATAATTTAATGATAAATATTTTAAAGAATACGATTACTAATTTTTTTAATAATGAATAATGTAAACAATACACATATTCAATATCCAAATAATTCATAGTATTGGTCTTTAAATTACTGATTATCGACAGTTGATCTTAAGGTCGGCAAGTGTGAAACAAAAAAAAAATAAAAAAGCATTTCGAAGAGAAAGGTTTCTTACACAACAATTTACCACCGTTAATGAAAAATCGATTTAAAAAAAAATGCCGGATGTTTGAAATAAATTGTGAAAAATTAAATTTTTATTTTCATTTCAAACATGCGCCATTTTTTAAAAAATCGGTTTTTCATTAACGGTGGTAAATTGTTGTGTAAGAAACGACCTTCCTCTTTAAAATGCTTTTTCATTATTTTGTTTCAGACTTGCCAATCCTGAGATTAACTCGACTTAACGCTTTTTCCTACTTTTCAAAAACCTAAAAATAGCGAAATCTCAAGTGCTCATAAGTTTGCTTCAGATAGTGACCCACTGAATTTTAACATTGAAAAATAGGCTCTCATCGATGAAACTGTACATTTTTAATTTTTAAGTACTGAAAAAAAATTCTGAAAAAAAATTATTCAGAAAAATACGGTTTTCTCTTTAAAAGTACATAACTTTTTCAATTTTCAATTTGACCCGAGGTGATCATTACGGGTTAAAAAAAAAGCTAAACAAAATAAAAGGAGGAAAAACTTACTTCGAGGGCGACTTCGCTTTGGACTTTGACTGCGATCGTGACTTTGATCGCTCGGCCTTGGACCTGGAACGAGACCTCGATTTGGATTTTGACTTTGAGCGATCCCTTGATCTGAAAAAGAAACGATTCACGTGATAATTCGAAAAGTTCGTTGTATTGGCGATGTAAGGGAGAGAAAAAAAGTGGGCCAAATGTATTTAAACGTTTGACCGCGTGTCGTGCGTGAGTTTTTCATTTTTTTTTCCTTTTCAAAATTTCTCTTTCGTCCTTACTGCACTGGCCGAGAAAAAAAATATTTCCTCTCAATAAGGTTCGACTAGCCCCAAGGCAGAGGCAATTTAATCAAGCGTGACAATCCAAAACGTCGGATTTGAATCCGACATCCGTGACAAAAATTCATGTAAGGGTGCAGCATATGGGGCATTCCATGTCAAATCAACCACTTTTAAACCCGACCCTTTTCGATTTGGCTGAATTTTTTTTTCCTTTTCCACCCCATTAAAAACATTTTTCAGGAAATTTTCAAATTTTGGTATCCAGCCCAAAAAAGTTTTTTTTTCAAATAGCTATAACTTCTTCAAAAATTGACTAATTGGGACGTTTTTTTTCTCGAAATGTTCGTCTTTAAATGTATTTTCCGATAAAAAAAATTTGAAGATATTAAAATCTATAACACTTTTCACTTTTTCAAGAAAAATCATATTTTTTTCGAAGTTCACCATTTTGAATTTTCGTTTTTTTTTGGAAAAAATGCCGCCAAACATGGAGTGGGCTTTTTTTCGAAGATTACCACTTTCAATTTTCTTCGCAATTTTTCAAACTCTGAGTAGTGTTTTGTGAAATAAGCCCAGTTGGAGAATTTTTTTTTTCAATCGATAAAAAAAAGTAGATGTAAATGTTGGCCCACTCCATGTTGGGCTGCATTTTATCCGGAATTGATCATTTTTTTTAGTGGAAAAAAAATTAAAAATGGCGAAATTCGAGAAAAAGATGATTTTTCTCGAAAAAGTGAAAAATTTCATAGATTTTAACATCTCAACATTTTTTTGTATATTTTTTCGGAAAGTACATTTAAAGACGAACATTTTGAAGAAAAAAAACGTCCCAATTAGTCAATTTTCGGAGATACACTTATTTGAAAAAAAAAACCTTTTTTTTGGGTTGGGTAAAAAAATTTGAATATTTCCTGGACAGTATATTTAATGGGCTGAAAAAGGACAACAAAATTTCAGCCAAATCGAAAAGGCTCGTGTTAAAAAGTGGTCGATTTAACATCGAAGGACCCATGTATTACGGATGGTACACCCGAGTAGTTGCAACAAGCGTGTGAAATCCGGTGAGAAAGTAGCGTAGAAAATTAATGAAATGGTAAATAAACAATTAAAAAAACAAAACAAAAAAATGTGCAGAGCGAAAACAAAGTGATGATGCGCAAAGAGAAAACAAAAATTAGAATCGGGATGAAGGTACTCACTTGGACTTGGAACGAGAGCGGCCGCGCTCAGGAGACTTGGATTTGGACTTTGATTTGGATAACGTGGGGGCCCTTGACTTCGAGCGGCTGCTGCGGCGACTACGGCTACGAGAGCTGCGACGGCTCCTGAATACACACACGCACAAAATTTCTCATGAAAAAAAAAAGTTTTTCCTTTATGACCCACTCCCGCCCCCGTTATTTCATTGAAAACCATTTTGCCCTGTATTTTTTTTTCTTTTCCAAAACTCGATTCCCGGATTCGCGAATACTCTTTCTCTGTCTTTTTTTTTGTAATTCTGCCTCTACAAAAAAATCTTGCCCGTAACGGTTTTCCGGCCCCCCTCCAAAATCGTTATTTCAAATGTATCCAAATCCTCTTCGAGAGGGCGATATTTTTTTTTCGCGGATCATGGCCTGAACCCATTCTACTTTTCCTGCATCGCAATTCTGCCCGAGGACGAAGGGAAAACCGCAGAAAAATCTTCGCCGACACAGTCGGTAACTTACCGGCCTCGTTCCCCGGTTTCGACATGAGGGGGGTTTCGGGGTGGGGGTAGGGTTTTGTTGCAGGTTTTAGAAAGTTTTTCTTGTTAACTCGGGCATAAGAATGAAGAATGCAACGCCAATGCGTCAACGGAAAAATAAAAAGCCCTTTAGTGGTCTTGTTGCTGTAGAATTTCGATGGATTTAAGAATAAAAAAAAAAAAAAAAAACTAAATCTGTTCAGCGGGCAAGCGAGATCTGCACAGGATCAAGATAGCATGTATAAATAAAAATAGAAAAAGATACGTTTCTCAGTTCTGTTCTCAAAGCTGCCAGAATAGTGAAAATTGCGAGAGCCAAAAGAAAAAAAAAGAAAAAAATTCGCCAAATCATTGAGTTTCGTTGGTTTTGAATTGAGCCAGTCAGCAATCACGAAGTTACAGGAAAAACAAACGTTCTCGTGCATCGATGAAGCCGGACAAACACTCTCTTGGGCTCTTCCGGAGCAACGAATAGTTTTCCCGCTCGTTATTTGAATTTTTTTTTCTTCCCCGAGATTGGCGGTCAAATTTTGTGTTGATTTCATTGCGTTTCAACGATCCGAGAGCGGGGCCGTTACCTTGAACGTGAACGCGAACGACGATGAGATCGAGACCTTGAGCGTGAACGAGATCTCGAGCTCGAGGAACGAGAACGACGTCCGCGTCTCTTGTCCTCGACGAGACGGATCCGGCGACCGTTGAGCTCGGTGTCGTCCAATTTGTCAATGGCGTTCTTGAGATCGGAATAAGTTGCAAACTCGACGACACTGAAAATAAATAATGATAATCGATTAAGGGGCCATACCAGTGTAAAATTTTCAAAAAATCAATTTTTTTTTGCCTTATTGGACAGTTCATAGTTTCAAGAATATTCTGTGAAAATTTCAAGGCCGTATCTCTGATACTCTCCGAATGGCAGCCTTCTAAAGAGCGACCGCACGCAGGTATGAAATCGATAGTTGAATCTTTAAACGCGTTTTTCTCGAAATGACGTTTTTCAAATTTGCTGAAATTGTAACTCAAAGAGCAATTATCCGATTGACTTGAAATTTGAACTGAGTACTCTTGAATATATTTACCGTACGATGAACTGGGATATTTTTTATTGGATGAAAATTGACGATTTGACATTGAAAATACGACCATTTTTTAAGCAAGAAAACTTTTTCATAACCACGCCATTTTGTTGGTTTTTGATATTTTTTGAAAATCCTAGTTCAGCGTACGGGAAATACCTTCTAGTTTAACATTTTTTTATTTTTCACTTTCAGCTACTCAATTCTCAACATTACTCAACATAGTTACTCAACATTTTCTTCGAGATTTTTATGCCAATGTGTTCGAAATGTCCCAAAACATCGATAAATCATATTTTGAAAAAGTGTCCGGATGGATAAGTGTGTGTTGTATTAGGGTGGTCCTTGTTTAGAGCGCGGATGAATTTTCATCTAAAATTAAAATGAAATCGAATTTAAAATTAAATCTTACTTAAAATTATTACCCTCGGAATAAAATATATCCTGAGAATATGGCCGAAACACGTGTATTCCAAATGGGGAAATTTACACCCTTAGTGGGAGGGGTTAGAGTCTAGATAAGAATCTGAAAAAATTTGGGTATTGTTTTTGAATTATTTGGAGTCGATTTGGGGAGCATCTGATAAAAAATTCGTCCGAGCCCTAAATAAGGACCACCCTAGTATGTATGTATCCTGAGTTTCTGATGTAAATAATTAATAACTCGAGAACGCTTCGAGATATCGAGCTGAAATTTGGCACACTTGTCGAGCACAAACTGCTCTTCATTCCAAAAAAATTTTGTCTCAATTCGAACTGGTGTTTAGATTTTATCGACTTTTTTCGTTTTTGCAAAAATGGCGTAAACGCTCTAACTTCTGCAATTTTCAAGATATTGCACTGAAATTTTGTACAGAACTAGTTTAACTATCAAGGTTGTTCGCTATTGAATTTTGCAAAAATCCATGAAGGGATTAAAATTTTATTAAATTTTTGGGGTTTTATGGGGTCAAAGGGTTTTTATTCTCCCCTAGCTTAACTTACCCCTCATTTCTACGCTGTTTGTGGGCATCTGCGTAAGTTACTTCGCCAGCTTGTCTCATGTAATCCTTCAAATCCTGTGCACGGCGCGGAAACAAAAAATTAAAATTATCACGTGATCGAGACAAAAAATAAAAATTCTATAAAAAGAAAGACGTCGCTTAACAGTGTGTTTGTAATTTGCACCGACTACTTGAATGGAAGAGAATTTTTTTTTTCTTCAAATTATCAGAATCGTTCAGGAGATTATAGAAATTTTGAATTTCTCTTTCTCTCTCTCTGTCTCTCTCTAAAGGGGAAATTCTGCTGGAATAATCGCAAGTCTGTAACCGAGGAGTTGCAGTTTCGAGGGGTCTGTATACACGTTTCGTGTGAGTTAAAAATGGATTTGCAAGTGTTCTTCTCTTTTTGTGCTCGAATTTAGCATCGACGGAACACCAACGCAACCTTTTTTTTTTATGTGCAATTCAATCCCGATGTGATTTCACGATTATTTTTCGTCATGTTTTACACGCACTATCCTCACCTCACCATCATGCAAAATGTTATTTTTTTTTCTAATTTTCAAGTAAAATAAAAAAATGTTTAATCCGACACTTTAAGGCTCGAATTTCAAGATCTTAGGATCGATTTTAAGATCAAACTTAAGACCCAAACTTTCCATTGAACTCAAGTTGGAACTTAAGATCGAACTTAAGTTCCAGTTTAAGATGAATCTCAAGTTTGAACTTGAGTGTCGTTATAAAATCATACTTAATATCGATCTGAAGTTTGAACTTAAACTAAACGATCTTCACTAAAGTTTGAACTTACACTTAAGTTCAAACTTGAATAAAGTTTGAACTTAAGTTTAACTTTAGTGCGAAGTTTAGATCGATCTAAAGCTCAAACTTAAAATTGATTTGAAGTTTGATCTTAAAATCTATCTTGAGCTTGAACTTGAGTTCGATCGAACTCAAGATCAAGATAGATATTAAGATCAAACTTTGAACAAGTTTAAGTTTGAACTTTAGTGTAAGATCAAACTTTAATCAAGTTTGAACTTAAGCGTAAGTTCAAACTTTAGTGCGAAGTTTAGATCAATCTTAAGTTCAAATTTAACCTTGGTTTGAAGTTTGATATTAAGATCCATCTTGAGCTTGAATTTAAGTTCGATCGAACTTGAGATCAGGATAGATATTAAGATCAAACTTTAAATAAGTTCAAGTTTGAACTTAAGATCGATCTGGATTTCGCACTAAAGTTTGAATTTAAGTTCAAACTTTAGTGTAAGTTCAAATTTTAATCAAGTTTGAACTTTAGCGTAAATTCAAACTTTAAAAAAGATCGTTTAGTGTGTTTAAGTTCAAACTTCAGATCGATCTTACGATCCATTGATCTTAAAATCCAGCTTGAGCTTGAACTTAAGTTCGATCTCGAACTTGAGTTCAAGCTCAAGCTAGATATTAAGATCAAACTTCAAACCAAGTTTAAATTTGAACTTAAGATCGATCTGAAGTTTGCACTAAAGTTTGAACTCAAGTATGAACTTATAATGCTACTTAAGTTCAAACTTAAGGTTCATCTTAAATTGGAATTCAAGTTCAATCTTAAGTTCAAACTTGAGGTCAATGGAAAGTCTGATCTTAAGTTTGTTCTTGAGAACTTAAAATTCGGCCTAATTTCGATAATATCGAAAAAAAAAAACCAATCGCGATACGAGATCCCACAAAATTCATTAATTCTGTTGATGAAATAATAATAATAATGAAGAAAAAATTAATTTCACAATGTTTCAAACATTTTGCAGGTTGGCTAACATTTTCGTTTTCTTCGAAAATTGTTAAAATAACATTGAGGAAACTAAAATTGCAGATTCGCTGTCGGAGGAAGCTAAAAACCGGAAAATGTGAAACTGGGCGACGTAAAGAAAAGCAAATAACAAAAGAAGGAACGATCATCACGAGAGAAGGAAAATTGTTGCTATAAACGTTTGTTCCTCGGGTCGATTCGCCGATTACTCCGTTTTGAGCCATCAAGGATCCTCGTCACTTTGTCCTTATTGTCCTTTGTTCATCTTTGTGTGCGAGTGTCGACTTTGTCGAATTTCTATTCTCGTTCCAGGGCCGATGATTCCAATTTTGATTAAATTGCTCTTAGATACGTCTCTTCTGATCGTGGAGGGTGAAATCCGGGTCAATTATTTTCCCCAATTTTTCCATGATTTTTGTGCACGGCGCGAGCGAAATGGCGTCGGAAGAAAGGACGCACATTCACTTCCGGTTCTCCAATGAAATTGAATAATTTTCCGTCCTCCGGAAAATCATTCGTTATCGCGCTCTCTTTGGCCTCGCCGCTTCCTTTTCCCGATGACTTTTTCGACGAGCGTCTTTTTCGCCGCTTCACTTCCGGTCTTTTCTATTTCCTGTATTTCTTCGGAACGTCTCACGAATTTTGTCACCGCTCCTGCGTCCCATTTCGAAGATCCATGATTTATTACCTAAACCTATATATTTATATATATATATATATATTTATGAGTACTCATCGAATTATCATATATTTCATCATGCAAGCTAGGAAATTGTTTTGCACAAAAAAAAAACATGCCGTGTTTACTCTTGCAAGATTCTGCGCTGATCGCGATTCTGTGAGATTTATATTTTGACACAATTCCCAGCAAAATTTCATTTCTAACACTTTGCAGATAACTAATTTCGAGCACAAACAAGTTGTTAATCACTAAATTCTTGACTCTTGCGTTTAGAGTCTCGTTCAAAAATTAAAATTAAATGAGAAAGCCACTGTGACGGGTAAAAAAAATCGAATTTTTTTTTTCCTTCCACTTTTTCAAAGTATGTATATTCGACAATGTGTAAACAAATTTTTTAATCAAAATTTCGAAAATCGGCTGAGATATACTCAAAGGAAGAGCAGGTTTGTATATATATATATGGGACACTCCATGTCAAATCAAGCACTTTTAATCCCAATCCCTTTCGATTTGGCTAAATTTTTTTTCTCTTTTTTACCCCACCAAAAATATTTTTCAGGAAATTTTCAAATTTTTTACCCAACCCAAAGCAAAGATTTTTTTCTTCAAATAGCTATAACTTCTTCAAAAATTGAATAATTTGGATGATTCTTTTTTCAAAATTCTCGTCTTTAAATGTACTTTCCGAAAAAAATACAAAAATTTTGGGATATTAAAATCTACAAAATCTTCCACTTTTTCGAGAAAAATCATATTTTTCTCGAAGTTCGCCAATTTTTTTTTACTCAAAAAACACTGATAAAATTCCGGAAAAATACCGCCCAACATGGAGTGGGCCGACATTTCCTTCTATTTTTATTATCGATTGGAAAAAAAAAACTTCCCAGCTGGGCTTATTTCACAAAATACCACTCTGGAAATTTTTGAGGATTTATAAAGGACCTCAAGGATTGAAAAATTGAGAAAAAAAAATGGAAAGTGGTAATCCTCGAAAAAAAATTTGATTTTTTTTTAAGTGAAAAAAAAAATAGAAGGAAAAGTCGGCCCACTCCATGTTGGGCGGCATTTTTTTCTGGAATTGATTAAAGTATTTGAGTGAAAAATAAAATAAAAAATGGCGAACTTCGAGAGAAAGGTGATTTTTTGCAAAAAAGTGAAAAATTTCATAGATTTTAATATCTTAAAATTGTTTTTGTATTTTTTTCGGAAAGCACATTTAAAGACGAAAATTTTGAAGAAAAAAAACGTCTCAATTAGTCAATTCTTGGAGAAGTAATAGCTGTTTTAAAAAAAAGTCTTTTTTGGTGTTGGGTAAAAAAATTTGAAAATTTCGTGAAAAATGTTTTTAATGGGGTAGAAAAGGAAAAAAGATTTCAGCCGAGTCGAAAGGGGTCGGGTTCAAAAATCGCCGATTTGACATGGAATGACCCATGTATATTTAAAAATATGTAAACAAATTTTCAACTCAAAATCTCGAAAAGTGACTGGGACATATTCAAAGGAAGTTCTTTGATTTTTTTTTTAAATTTTTGTAATCGCATTGGCTAAAAGGTTGTTCGTAGTCAATTTTCAATATTTTGAAAATTCCTATGTTTCAAGACCTTGTGAAAATAGAAAAAAACGTTCGAAAGAAAAAAATCAAATCAGCGCCATTTCGAGAAAACAATTATTATAAAAAAATGGCTAAAACAAGTCACCGTTTTGTAGATGAAAAAAAAAATTGGTTTTTTTATTTCAGATGATTTTTCATTGCTGCAACCCTGTCACAAAGAGGCGTCATTTTTTATGCCATTACGTTCATGGCAACAACTGTCAATTTTTAATATTTTTCAATAAAAAATAGCAAGAATACAGTTGAATATATAAATAATAAATTGCTTTTTGTCTGATGCTCAAAAACTCATCCTAAAAAAAAAAAAAAAAAAAAAAATCCCAAAAATCGTCCATTTTCAGCATCGTCACAGTGGCGTTCCCCCTTAAAAATTCAAATTGCTCCAATGTCTACGACACAATTTACAAATTTCCAATTATAATTTACAATGTATTTCTCAATTTTTAAACGAGACCATATTCGCCGAGCGACCTAATGAGAAAAAAAAAACAAAAAAAAACACCGTTCCTATTCTCATGGAGAATTTATCGAAGAAAAAAAACATGAGCTTATCGTACTTTCTTTTTCACAATTTTGACATGAATTTGACAATTTTGAATATATAAGTGGAGATGTGTGTGTCTGTGTGTGTTGATATAGAGAGATGAGATTCGTGTACGATAAATTCTAATTTAATACATATGCATATAAGTTCTAAGGAAAAAAAAAAAAAACACTCGTTTAAGGTGACGAATTTACCTTCGGGGGCCCAGGCACCACCTTGAATTACGGACAGAGAGAAAAGGCCAGATAGCACGCACACACGTCGATTGGTCGGGGACGATTTTCGATTTTCGCAAGCGCCTTAATATCTCTCCTCTATAGCTCGTCTCTTAGTCTCTATAGAAGAGAGAGACAATCGCGCGGGATGATATCGAATTATAGTGCCCAATGTGTGCCTTTGAACCCCTCGATTGAACGGCCCGGCTGCCTGAACGTTTCATTTCTATCATTTATGTCGTCGGAGCTACAACTCTAGTCCCATGGATGATGGTAGTCCCCCTCTCAGTTGGTGGAGTGACGAGTCGGTGATGATTTTTTTTTTTTTCATTTTTTTTTTTCAAAGAAGATATGAGAAATTCGAAAGCGACATATTCTCGTGATGGCCATAAATCAATGAATATATACAGACACCAGAGTTGTAAATAATGCATTACTGTATTGATTACCCATTACAAAATAATGTGTAATGGATGCATTTGCCATTACAAATAAAAAAGTAATGTGTGATGGATACATTACAAATGAAAAAGTAATGTGTAATGGATTACATTACAAATTAGTAAATTACAATTGAAAAAAAAGTAACTTGTAGTGGGGAATGTTCCATTACAAATTAGTGTTTCTACCGCAATTTGGAGCAGGTACTATTTTGCACAAAGGTAAGTCTATTGATTTTTCAATGAAAATAATTTTTAACTTTACTATCGTAGTGGTAAATGTATGAACGGTGTATGTTAAGTTAAGGGGAGGGTAAAAGTTTGCACTGTCAAAAAATCTATTTTTTTTTGCTTTTTCTTGTGCTAAAATATATCCTGTAACATTGTAGCTACGACGCTCCAGTCCGATTGAAAGAATTCTCCAAATTTCTTCAAATTTTGATGGAATTTCTTCAAAATATCTTCAGTTTTTTTTCTTCATGCTCAATGTTCGAAATTGATTTGGCGCTCTATTTGTTAACGCATTATATGCGATGATATATTGATAGATGCAATGAAAAAAAAATGGTTTTCAAAGAAACAAAAATGTAACCCAAAAAAGTGTGATAATAAGATAAGGAAAGTGATAATCTTTAAATCTTCAGAATTTCCTGAAATATTTATGTAATTTCTTAAAATCTTCAATATTTCTTCAGATTTTTATGTAATTTCTTTAAATCTTCAAAATTTCCTCAGATTTTTATGTCATTTCTTCAAATCTTCTAAACTTCCTCAGATTTTTTATGTATCTTCTTCACATCTCCAAAATTTCCTTAGATTTTTATGTAATTTCTGCAAATCTTCAAAATCTCCTCAAATTTTTGTGTGATTTCTTCAAATCTTCAAAATTTCCTCAGATTTTGTATGTGTTTTTTTTCACATCTCCAAAATTTCCTTAGATCTTTGTGTAATTTCTCCAAACCTTCAATATTTCTGCAGATTTTTATGCAATGTCTTCAAACTTTCAAAATTTCCTCAGATTTTTATGTAATTTCTTCAAATCTTCAAAATATCCTCAGATTTTTAATTACTCCAAAAAATCACTGTTCATACATTTACCACTATGATAGTAAAGTTAGAAAAAACTTGATGCATAGAAATTATTTTCATTGAAAAAATTAATAGACTTACATTTGAGCAAAATAGCACCTGCTCCTAATTGTGATAAAAACGTACTAATTTGTAACGGAATATTCTCCACTACAAATTACTTTTTTTCAATTGTAATTTGTAATGGAGCGCTCATTCATTACACGTTATTTTTTGATTTGTAATGGCACATGTATCCATTACACATTACTATTTTAATTTGTAATGGACCATTCATTCATTACACCTTACTTTTGTAATTTGTAATGGAACACTTGTCCAATACACATTGTTCAAAGTAACGGGTAATGCATTACTTTTACATTACTATTTCCACAACTCTGACATACACACATATAAATATATATATGTATGTAAATTTGGGACATTCTTATAAAGATTGAACGTTGGCAAATTAAAAATGAAGACTTTAAAAATGACTTTACGTTGCCGTTACCAAACTTTCACTTCTGAATCAAAGATAACGAAAATACTATAAGTATTGGAATATCAAATTTGAATATTGTCTTTGAAAATTGAATTTTGATTTTTGCTTCAAGATTTAATATCGTTGATCATAAATGATGAAATAAAAGGAGAAATTAATGTCTTTGTCGTTGACGTCGTCGTCTTGGAACCAAATCAACTACTCCAAGATCAACGAAAACGAATATATATATATATTATATAATTTATAAATATATATTCATTTTATTCGCAATCTGGGAATACGTTGATTTCTTTTCCTCCGCCATTTTTTTTTTTTCGTTTTTCGCCTCCGCGAATCCGAACGCAACGGAGATATCGATGGTTGTGGCCATCGGAAGGAAAATTCTCGGCGGAGAATCCACCCAAACATCGTTGCGCAAAGGAGGAAGCAGTACCGAGATCTCGTGTGTAGCGTTTAGCTCGGTCGAAAGCGCGCGCTTTGTCTCGTTTTTTTTTTTCGTTTTTTTATTGTTCTCCTCCAACGACAAGAACGGAAGTGCATCGGACCACCGTCGTCACTCCATCCTTCAAATCCTGGCATCGAATCCTCTGAGGACCTCTCACAAAATCACAGACCCCCAAAAGACAAAGCGTGGGAGGATTACGCTCTCCTCTCTCTCTCTCTCTCTCTCTCTGTCTCATTCTGCGATGTTCTTTTTTTTTCAAAATTCATCTCGCGCGATCTGGGTTCACAGTTTTGAAGATTGCGCATAATCAGAGTGTGCAGGCCCTATCGATCTCGATCGCCACCACCACCGTTCGATCTCCCGGCGAAGAGGACATGGCTCTTCGGAAAGAACATCAATATTTTTTGTTTTAATCGTACATTTTTTCAAATATTTTTTTTTTTTTTTTTAGTTTTGGTTCTGCCGACCACCAACGTAAATACAATGTAAAGTGGTGAACGGTAATTTGTGATGACGGTAATAAATTAATGATGATGAATTTCGCAATTATAAACAATAATAATAATAATAATAATGATGATGATGAATCAAAATAAAATGTTGCAACATTGAAGAATAATTGAAATAAATTCGGAACATTTATCGAATGAAAAAAAAAAAAGAAAAGTGAGAGATTTGAAGATAGATCCTTGAGCTCAGTTGGGGAGAATCGGCGAAATTTTGTTTGCTGAATTACACGCAACGAAATTTATATTAGCCGAAATATTCGAAAAATGTTCGTCCCAATTCGTGTATTTGCAGTATCTGAATCAACGTTTATGTTGTATCGAGAAATAGAGAACTTGCATGTTTTTTTGAAAAAAATTTATTCGAATGTAGCGTGAAAAATAACGAATTTCTCAAGACAGTTTTTTTTTAAAGCAATATAAATGATGCAAAAATTGTTTCTTCTAATTTTTTTTCGGTACGTTCGAATTGGCGACCATATTGTTGTAACCAACTTTTTTAATATGTATGTCATTCCATGTCAAGGCAACGACGTTTTGTCGGAGACCCCCTTCGATGTTATTTTTTATTTTCGATGTTTTTTATTTTTTAATATGTAATAACATATTTAAAAAAAAAAAACATCGAAGGAAAAATAAAAAGAAGTATCCTTATGAATTTTTAGCTCTCTATCCCGAAGTTATTGATTTTTGAAAAGATATTCTTTAAATAATCATAACTTCTACAATAACCAAGATATTCTAAATTGCCAAGAGATAATTTTTTTGTTTTTCAATGTATTTTTCGAAAAAAATATCGAAAATTAAGAAAAATAAAATTTTAATGTCTTTTTGGCTTTTTTAAACTAATAAACTTGATGTTCTTTCAATAGGACCCCTTCGATTAAAAAATATATATATATGTAAAATTTTACGTAAAAAAATAAAATTTTTGAGATTTTACTGGAGATGGGATTCAAATAACTGCTTATAAAAAAAAAATCGATTTTTTTTCTCGTATTTTTCATATTTTTTCCTTCTATGACTACAATAGTTGATTTCAATCATGTTAAAATAAATAATTTAACTTCTCTCACATATTGCCTTGGTAAATTATAATAATCACCGTTAAGAAGTACAATTTTCATGTAAAAAAATTGAATAAAGTGAAAAATGTAGTTGAATTGTAATTCTTAATGTTAATTATTGTAATTTACAAAGAAAATATGTGAGAGAAGTTGAATTATTTATTTTAACATAACTGAAGTCAACTATTGTAGTCACAGAAGGAAAAAAGATCAAAATTACGAAAAAAATCCGATTTTTTTTTCAATATGAAGTTATTTGAATCCCATCTTCTGTAAAATCTCAAAAAATTCGTTTTTTCACGTTGAATTTTATATATATTTTTTTTAATCGAAGGGGTCTCATTGAAATAAAATCCAATTGTTTAGCTTAAAAATGCTAAAAAAAAACATTAAAAAATTTTTTTTTCTTAATTTTCGATATTTTATTCAAAAATTACATTGAAAAACAAAAAAAATGACCTGACAAATTACAATATTTTGGTTATTGTAGAAGTTATGATTATTTTAAGCACATTTGTAGAAGAATCAATAACTTCGGTATGGTTTAAGATAGAGAGCTAAAAATTTACATGGATACTTCTTTTTGCATGTATAACATTAAAAAATGAAAAAAATAAATAAAAGAAAATGTTTGCAGCCTTAATATTCCTTTAAAAAAATGTCTTGGAAAATTCAGTATTTTTTATCCCACTTTCGAGTCCGATAGACTAAAATACAGATTTCAGATGCATTCAAGTTCCCTGTTGGATCCTTATCAAAAAGATAAATTATTTTCAACACAATGAAATTCATTTATCCTGGAACGAGACATTTTTCAAGTGTCGACTGAATTTACCCAAAATAACGAATGCAGCACTTTTTTTTTCCAATGTAAATTGATCAAGTAAGACTCGGTTCTCGTGAATCTCTGTCTCTGTTTTTTTTGTTCTTCTTTTTTCAATCCTTCTCAAGCGTTTCCACTATCGGACGGTCCGTGTTTTTCGTTTTGTTTCCAACCCTCTTTCCTGGCAAAGTCCCTCCGGAATGATCGCAAGATACGTTCCTATAGCTTTTCTCTTTGGTCAATCCGTTGTCAATTTTGGCCCTCTGATTCGCAAACCTTCCAGGCGGATTTTTCTCCTCTCGGAAATAAACGGATCGAGAGACAAAAGAATGTCCATCCCCGGTATCCAACGCGAGTCGTTGGAGTTGCTTCGTTTTTGGCTCTTTTTGGCTTTCAATCCACAGATTTTGCATCCTCTCTCTCATCTCGTGAGTCATCGTTGTCAATTTGTCCGATTCCATCCCAAAAAAATCGGCGTCGAGAATTTTCGTGCTTTCGTTTCAATCGGATCGATCGTCATCGATTTTTCGACATTCGAATACGAACGCTAAAGCCGCAGACTTACTTGATCAAGAGGTACATTTTTGGTTTTTTTATTTTATTTTTTCAAATTTTTCTCTCTATCGGATATCTTAATCTCAGTGAATTCTATTCGGCGCGACAAAAATAAGAATGAGCACGCGATGGAATAATGCGAATTTGTGACAATAAATAGAGGAGAGGAAGAAAAAAATCCCGCCAAGTTTTACTCGATTGGCCTTTTTTCCTCCACGTTGCAAATACTTTCGAGAGCTCGTTTTACCCGATATCGGAGTGACAATCGAACTTACGGAAAATTGGGATTGCAATAAAGTAGACGGGGGTTATGGGGGGTTTTGGGGTGGGGAAAATCGAGAAAAGAAAAATGTTTTTTTTTTGCTCTTGCAACTTAAGTTTTCGCTTCGAACTTACCTGCCAGCTGACGCGGCTCGAGAGATTCTCCACTGTCAAACGATACTCAGTGCGAGTCGGTGGTCCGTATCTGACGAAAAAAAAATAAAAAATAGCTGTCAGTATTTAAAAAAAAATTTCCTCCGTCCAAACAACATTTTGATAGAAGAGAACAATTTTGGGTAAATATTCGAAAGTGTAACGACCGCTAAAAAGAGGCTGTAAATTTTTGTTGTCAATTCTTTATAATTATAAAATTAATTATATTTTGATGGTTTAATGTTTTTACTCAACTTTTTAATTTTTTCAAAATTGAATGTTTTTTTTTTCAATAACATAAAATGAAGGAATTTAGCCACTTAAATAGATATCCCCGTTGCAAAGTTTCTGTTGTTTTTTTGGGTTTGATAAAAAAAAAACTTTAATTAGAACTTGGTTTTTTATGAAACCCAAAAAACCAACAGAAACTCTGCAACGTGGTATATATATTCTAGTAGCTTAATTCATTTAAAAAACTTTTCTTTTAAATAAAAAAGTTAGGTAAAAACATGCGCTGCCATAATAATATTAAATATGATGTTTTTTAACTGTGAGAAACTGCACGAAAAAAATCAGCTCGATTCTGAGAAGAGTTACACTTCCGAATATTTACCCAATTTTTATTGGGTGTGAGAAGAATGAGAACATGCATGAACTTTAAAATTACTCAGCACCTCTTTTTTTTGCCATTTTAATTTCACGAAAATTCTTAGACCCGAAATTCAAGATCTTAATATCAAACTTAAGATCAAACTTTCCATTGAACTCAAGTTGGAACATAAGATCGAACTTAAGTTTCAATTTAACATGAATTTTAAGTTTGAACTTAAGTTTCATTATAAGTTCATTCTTAAGTTCAAAGTTTAGTGCAAAGTTCGGACCGATCTCAAGTTCAAACTTACTTGGTTTGAAGTTTGATTTTACGATCTATCTTGAGCTTGAACTCAAGTTCGATCGAACTTAGGTCCGAATTATAAGATCTTAAGATAAAACTTTCCACTGAATTCAAGTTTGGAACACAAGATCGAACTTAAGTTCCAATTTAAGATGAATTTCACGTTTGAATTCAAGTTTCATTATAAGTTCATTCAAGTTCGATCGAACTTAGGTCCGAAATAGAAGATCTTAAGATAAAACTTTCCATTGAACTCAAGTTGGAACACAAGATCGAACTTAAGTTTCAATGTAAGATGAATTTTACGTTTGAACTCAAGTTTCATTATAAGTTCATTCTTAAGTTCAAACTTTAGGGCAAAGTTCAGACCGATTATAAGTTCAAGCTTAAACTTCGTTTGAAACTTGATCTTAAGATCTATCTTGAGCTTGAACTCAAGTTCGATCGAACATAAGCCCGAATTTCAAGATTTTGAGATCAATCTTAATATCAAACTTTCCATTGAGCTCAAGTTGGAACATAAGATCGAACTTAAGTTCCAATTTAAAATTAATAGTAAGTTTGAACTTGAGTGTCGTTATAAGTTCATTCTTAAAATCAAACTTCATCACCAAGTTCAGATCGATCTCAAGTTCAAACTTAAACTTGGTTTGAAGTCTGATCTCAAGATCTATCTTGAGCTTGAGCTCAAGTTCGATCGAACTTAATTATTTTGGCAGCTAATGCCAAAAAATACGGTCGAGGGAGGCGATGAAAGAAGTTTGATCGAACTCAAGTTCAAGCTCAAGATGGATCTCAAGATCAAACCAAGTTTAAGTTTGAACTTAAGATCGTACTGAAGTTCGCACTAAAGTTTGAACTTAAGTATGAACTTATAACGAGTCTTAAGTTCAAACTTGAGATTCATCTTAAATTGGAACTCAAGTTCGATCTTGAATTGGAACTTAAGTTCGATCTTAAGTTCCAACTTAAGTTCAATGAAAAGTTCGGTCTCAAGTTTGATCCTAAGATCTTGAAATTCGGGCTTTAGAAGGGAGAAAGGAAAAGTGCGATAACGTAAAAAATAGTTTTTTGTCGAGTACCTGGGCAATGATTGCTTGTAGCTTGATGCAGTCCTCGTGTTTCTGTTCACACTATCTCTGCAAAAATCGACACACGTATATTTTTTCTTTTCCACGTGAACAAAAATCGTGTATATTTCCAAGTTTTTTTTTCGAAGATAAAATAGTAGAGGAAAGAAAAAAAAAACTAATAATGAATAATAAATAAATAAACAAAGAGCCTCTTGAGGAAAAAGCAAAAAGATCTGCACTCATTGCTCAGGCACACAATTTCAATCGATCCTTTCACAATCAAAACAAATCTATGAGAGAAATTTTGAATATTGGTTTATAAAAAAAAAAAAAAAAATTTCAAAAAAAACTCGGAATTGTTTATTTGAAATGATGCGGGCGTACCTGTCGTGTCGCATATCGTCTCGGCTGTAACAAATGTAATAAAAAAAACACACACAAACATCCAATTAGTCGAATTATTAAAAATGGCATCATCGCCGAAAAGATTGACATCGGATCAACGATGATGATTTTTTTTCTATGTCTAATTTTTCTTATTGAATGAATAAAAATAAAAAAGACAGATGACTTCAAGAAGGCACGACCGACTCAACCGAGTTTTTTAAAATCTAAATGATGGACTTGCAATCACATCGTAGTAATATTTTGATATGAAAAAAAAAAAAAAAAAAAAATAAAATAAAATTCAAATAAAATAAAAAAACATTCTTTATCATAATCGTGCCTTCTCGATGCGGGCAATGCGTTTTCGTGAAATTTGTGAATGAATTGAATAGAAAAATGAAACTGAATTATTGTAAAAAAAATTGTCTACGACGGTTAAATAAATTTGCATCGAATGCGCTGTAAAAAAACGTCTTCGTCGAACTCTACGCACTCTATTCTTTTTTTTACTACAATGATTTTACTGAATTTTCCACAATCGCTCTCTGCGATGTGACATCCTTACAAGGAAAATTCTCTTCATCGATAAAAACAAATGATATTTCCAACCGAAACATTTTGAGAGATTGAACAATTTTCATTCCGTTGTTTGCTCTAATAAAAATTGGCACGAATAGGGAATACGCATGTAGTTTGAATTTCGTTCAAATATTTTTTTTTGCCGAATCTTTATCGACCCTAAACCATTAATTTATAATTCAATTCCTCTTTTATTGCATAAATTTATAAATAAAAAGTGCAAATTATGCGAGGGGAAATTCAAAATAGCGTAACGCAATGTCATTGCTTGAGACGAAATGTGACGTCAGAGGCTATGTCAATAGACCCGTATTGTTGATATTTGTGATATTTGCAGTGTTTGACAAGAAAAAATAGGATTCTCTTTTACTTATCTAGTGTAACTTTAGCATTCTGGTGAGATTAGGCATCATCTAGAAAGATGACTGAAAGTGTTGTAAGTCAGAATTGTAAACAATGCATTACTGTATTTATTACCCATTACACTGCATAATGTGAAATCGATAAGTGTACCATTACAAAATACAAAAGTAATGTGTAATGGATGCATGTGCCATTACGAATAAAAAAAATAACGTGTAATGGATGCATGTGCCATTACAAATAAAAAAAGTAATGTATAATGGATGCATGTTCCATTACAAATACAAAAAGTAATGTGTAATGTGTGCATGTCCCATTATAAATACAAAAAGTAATGTGTAATGGATGCATGTCCCATTACAAATAAAAAAAGTAATTCTCAATGGATGTGTGTTCCATTACAAATAAAAAAGTAATGTGTAATGTATGCACGTTCCATTACAAATTACAATTAAAAAAAAAAGTAATTTGCAGTGGAGAATATTCCATTACAAATGCGAAAGTAATGGCACATGCATCCATTACACATTACTTTTTTCAATTTGTAATGGGGCATGCATCCATTACAGATTTATTTTTGGTATTTGTAATGGGACACGCATCCATTACAAATTACCTTTTTAATAGTAATGGAACACTCATCCATTACACATTACATTTGTAATTTGTAATGGAAAACTTGTCCAATACACATTGTTTAAAGAAATGGGTATTGCATTACTTTTACATTACAATTTTCATAACTCTGATGTAAGTTAACAGCACTCAATATAACCTATAATCCTTCAACATTCAATGTAAAACTTGGATACTGCCTATATTTATTACTTTGTAAGTAAAAAATACGTCACGTTATGTATGTCAATCGAGTTTATTATGTTTGAGTAAAGTCAAATTTCTCTATTGTGGCAACAAAATAAGTGTCGATTTATCCAATCACATATATGCTGGACATAGATTGTGACGTCATTGAAGGCGCGGGAAAATGGCGGTGTTCAAAGGTCTCAAATTTATCCTCAGTTTCAAATTTTTTTTTTCAACGTTTATATTTTTATATTATTTATTTATTATTATTATTATTATTTATTTATAATACATGCGTATACCCTATTAACGGATGATGGCGAATGTGAAATGAGAGAAAGAAATAGTATGGGGACGAAAAAAAAAGTAAAAAAAAAAAAAAAAGATTTAAAAAAAAGGAATAGCGTGTCTTACGCGGGTCGCCTCGAGTCACCGCCAGAACTACCACGGGAGTCACCATAGCGCCACTGGTCACTACCCCTAGGTGTCCCCCGGGCCCTCTCTACAGTAATTCTGTAACAAGACACAATTGGGGATATGCTTACTTGTCTCTCCAGGAGCGTGAGCGTCCGTAGCCACGGTCGCCTCGCCTCCCTGAAACACCACGTGCTATCTCCACCGCCACTCTGAAACACACCCAACAAAACCCCGCCTAAGTCCTGGACTAATTCTTACTCTAAAAAAAAGCTGCTTCCGTCTCATCATTTTTTGTTTCTCTTTCCTTTTTTTGCCTCCATTCGATCGTTATTACTTTTATTTACATCAATTAGGCCCCGAGCACACGGTGCAAGTTTTCATGCTGGAGCCAACCAATCAGCGCGATCCAGCAGAGGCTGGATCGCGCTGATTGGTTGGCTCTCTTCGCTGATTGGTGGAAAGCTGAAAACCGACCAATCAGCGCGATCCAGCGGAGAAACCAGCGCGAAAACTTGCACCGTGTGCGCGGGGCTTTACTCTTTCCTCCCATTGGTCAATTTATCATCCATTAACGAGAAATATTTCAATGGAAAATAAATAAAGAAAAAAAAACTCGAAATCCGAGGCTCGTTTGTCTCAGTTTTTCGAAATTTTTCTCCTCCTCTGCCCTCTCTCTCACTCACGAAAAACTCTAATCTCTCCCCCTCGCTACTCTGAGAACGACGAGCTGACGAATAAATGAAAAAAACAATCCCCCTCAACGCGAGTTAATATTACGTTGAATCTCCTCCACGAATCTACGAATTTCGGGGAGTTGATGGTGGTCGTTCAAAATGGCGGTAAAGTATATTGGATTCTCATATGATAAGTATATCCGTATATAAAATAGCAATGTGTGTTTTTTGTCTTATTAATTTTTTTTTCATTATTTTTTTTAAACATTCTCCTTCTTTCTTGCGAATGAATATATTTTTTTGATTTTTTGGAGATCGGAGGCGCCAATGGAGAATAGCTGCTCTCGGTTTAGTGACACACCGAGTGGTTGATGGCAATTTTTCTGCGATATTCGAAAAAAGTTTTGAAATATATTCTCAGATTAAGGCCCGAATTTCAAGATCTTAAGATCAAACTTGAGACCAAACTTCCTATTGAACTCAAGTTGGAATATGAGATTGAACTTAAGTTCCAATTTAAGATGAATCTTAAGTTTGAACTTAAGTGTCGTTATAAGTTCATTCTTAAGTTCAACCTTTAGTGCGAAGTTCAGATCGATCTTAAGTTCAAACTTAAACTTGGTTCAAAGTTTAATCTTAAGAGCTGCTTGAGCTTGAACTCAAGTTCGATCGAACTTCTTTCATCGCCTCCCTCGAACGTGTTTTTTTGCATTAGTTGCCAAAAAAATTAAGATCGATCAAACTTGAATTCAAGCTCAAGATAGAGCTTAAGATAAAACTTCAAACTAAATTTAAGTTTGAACTTAAGATCGATCTGAACTTCGCACTAAAGTTTGAACTCAAAAACGAACTCATAATAACACATAAGTTCGAATTTAAGATTAATCTTAAATTGGAACTTAAGTTCGATCTTTAAGATCCAACTTTCCATGAGAAAGATCTTAAGATGAAACATTAGATCAAACTTTCCATTGAACTCAAGTTGGAACTTGAGTTCTAATTCAAGATGAATCTTAAGTTTGAACTCAAGTGTCGTTATAAGTTCATACTTTAGTGCAAACCTCAGATAGATCTTAAGTTTGCACTCAAGTATGAATTTATAATGACACTCAAGTTCAAACTTAAGATTCATCTTGAATTAGAACTTAAGTTCGATCGAACTTAAGTTCCAGCTCAAGATGGATCTTAAGATCAAATTTGAACTCAAGATCAATCTCAAGTTTGAACTTAGTTATGAACTTATGACACTCAAGTTCAAACTTAAGATTCATCTTCAATTGAAACTTAAGTTTCAACTTGAGTTCAATGAAAAGTTCTATCTTAAGATAGATCTTGAGAACTTAAAATTCGGGCTTAAGTATACTTTCTTTTCATCTATTTTTTTATTTGCATTCAAATGAGATCCAACACTTTCCGACATTGAATTTTGACGAGTGTACCAACGAACTTAGATGGATACATGTGATTCATTTTTTTTTCGTGTAAAAAAAAAACCAAAATTTACACTATCCGCGTTTGTATGAAATCACGTAGCTGGAAGAGAGACGCAATATAACAGAAAAATATTTACAAGTTTTGTTGTGAAGTAATTGTTTTTTTTTCTTTTTTAATTTTCGACATGCGACATCCAATGCGCCTCCTTTCGCCGTTAAAATAAATCATTTCCTTCCAATGATAGATTTTCCTCCTAATTTACTAAATGATGAAAAAAATCGAAGGTTCTCCCAATTCTATCGAGTGGAAGAACAAATATGTATCGTTATCGAAAAATTTAGATTTCTTACCTCTCGCCCAGAAGTTCCTTTCCATTGAGCTCGTAGACGGCGTCGTCCGCGTCCCTGTAGTCGTCAAATTCCTGAGGAAGGAAAAAAGAGAGAACAAAAATCAGACAATGATTTGGAACAGGGAAAAAAACGAGTCGCAACAAAATTTTTCCTCTACGGATCGACGACCAGACAGGCTTTTCCGGGGGTTTCCGTGTTGTCATCATAGACGTAGATAAAAATTAAAAAAAAAAACAATAATAATAATAATTGAATAACAAAAAACATGCTTTTTCAATGTATCTTTTGCATCCAACGCTCGACAAAACTTGAAGAAATATTTGCATAATATTCGGCCGTGCACCCAGAGCCAGTTTTTTCAAAGTAATGCGAGTTATCTTGGAGCCCACTCCCCCACCCCTTCCCCACTGGTTTTGAATTTTTTTTTTTTCCTCGAACCGACCATTTGCAAATACTTACGACAAACCCATAGCCATTCTTGATGAGGACATCACGGAAACGACCGTAGCCTCTGAAAAATCTGTCAAGGTCTCTTTCCCTGGTGCCGTATGGAAGCCCACCGACATAGACCCTTGTCCCTACCATACTGTAAAACAAAACAATTATAACAGATTAGACTTACCACAAAGGCAAATCCGTTCTTCATAGCGACCTCCTTGATTCTACCATATTTCCGGAAGAACTTCTCAAGGTCGCGCTCGCGCACCCGGTATGTTAATCCACCAACGAATACTCGGGTGCTCATTCTTAAAGGAAAATTAAAAAAAACACCTTACAACAACGGATACTCTATTAAACTATTATTTTCTCCTCTTACGGTCGACAGAAGCAGAGTTGTAAATAATGCATTACTTTGATAATGCATTACTGTATTTATTACCCATTACAATGCATAATGGAAAATGGATGCATGCGCCATTACAAATAAAAAAAGTAATGTGTAATGGATGCAAGTGCCATTACAAATAAAAAAGTAATGTGTAATGGATGCGTGTTCCATTACAAATACAATAAGTAATGTGTAATGGATGCGTGTTCCATTACAAATAAAAAATTAATGTGTAATGGATGCGTGTTCCATTACAAATACAAAAAGTAATGTGTAATGTATGCATGTCCCATTACAAATAAAAAAAGTAATGTGTAATGGATGCATGTACCATTACAAATAAAAAAATAAATGTGTGACTGATACAAAATTTGTCGCTTCATTGAATCCCTAAATAATGTGCATGTTCTTTTTTTTTTTTTTAAATTTATGGATCATTTGTGATAATTGTGGATGAACTTTTAGTGAGCGAAATAAAATAATGAGACAGCAATGTGCAAGTTTCTAATACGAGCACAGCAATTTTTCTATTTGTAATGGAATATTCCTCACTGCAAATCACTTTTTTTTTAAATTGTAATTTGTAATGGAACATGCATACATTACATATTACTTTTTTATTTGTAATGAAACACGTATCCATTACACATTACTTTTTTTATTTGTAATGGGGCATGCATCCATTACACATTACATTTTTCATTTGTAATGGGGCATGCATCCATTACACATTGCATTTTTCATTTGTAATGGGGCATGCATCCATTACACATTACTTTTTTCAATTGTAATGGAACACGCATGAATTACAAATTACTATTTTCATTTGTAATGGAACATGCATACATCACACATTACTTTTGTAATTTGTAATAGAAAACCTGTCTAATACACATTGTTTAAAGTAATGGGTAATGCATTGCTTTTACATTAATATTTTCACAACTCTGGACAGAAGACAGAAAAAAAAATTAGAAACAATACATTTAGGGCCGCCACACTGAAACCACAACATGAAATAGCGCAGAACTATTATTTTTCTTTTTTCTTTTCTTTCAAACGACGGTGCATCGACGGATGGATGAGTCGATGATAAAAAAAAATTATTTTTTGAAAGTGCATTTTATGGAATATCTTTTGAAACATATATCTCTTTAAACTCTGGAAGTTGCAGTGTTTTTCCGCTATTTTATGTGGCGCGAGTGCAGCAACAGTTGAGCCGAATAACCTAAAAAATGGGCAAGCAAAAGTAACCGCGCGTTCGTGTATTAACGACTTTTTGGGCCGACAAAAGTCTTTTTGGAAGCCCGAAACGATGGACCGCAATATTAAAAATTGAATTTCATCAACGAGTCAACGTAAAAATGGCGGAAAATCGATTCGCGAAATCAAAGAAATCAACCATAATTCGGAAACAATAAAGATGGCGTCGTGGCGACGCAGTTAACGGACTTTTGTACTATATGTATGGGTCATTTCATGTCAAATCGACCAAGACTTGGAATCGACCCCTTTTAATTTCGATGAAATTTGGTCAGCAGTTTTCTTTCATCATAAAACGAAGTTCTACCAAAGGAAAAAAATTAATAAATTTTGGTCGAAAATTAAAAATGTCACCATTTTTTCAAGTTTTTTTTTTAAGTATCTCTACGAAATAATAGTCTGGGTTCGTCTTAAAGAGTACTTGGGGCGATGAAAAAAAAAAATTCCGAAACAAAATTTTGAAAAATGATGAAATGGGAGAATTTTGAATTTTTAAAAAGCGTGAAAATCCACGATCAACATTAAATTTTTGGTTCAATTTTTTTTTATATAATACCTTGTACTGATCTTAAAAGATTCTGAAATTTTCAGAATTGCGTTTTTTTTTTCAAAAATATGAATTTTTGAATTTTAGTAGAATTTTTTTTTTATTCTTTTTACCTCTGAGTAAAGTTGAGCAATCATGTAATTTTTACTGTTAAAAATTACGAAATTACATCATAACTCAACTTTACTTAAGGGTGAAAAACAAATTTTTTTTTTACCAAAATTCAAAAATGCATATTTTGAAAAAAACATGCACAATTCTGAAAATTTCCGGATTTTTCAAGATCAGTAAAAGGTATTATATTTAAAAAACTGAACTAAAAATTCAACGTCGAGTGTGCATTTTCACGATTTAAAAAAATTAAAAATTCTCCAAATTTAATATTTTTCGGAATATATTTTTTTTTTCATAGCCCCAGGTATACTCTTTGAGACGAATACAGAACGTTTTTCTCGTGACTATAATAGTTTTCGACATATTTAAAAAATGAACCTTGAAAAATTGAAAAAATTGTGAAATTTTGAATTTGCATAACTTTCGAAAAAAAAGTTTTTACATTTTTTTCCTTCGGTAGAACTTCGTTTTATGATAAGAGAAAACTTCTGACCAAATTTCATTGAAATAGAAAGAGGTCGATTCGTACATTGGTCGATTTGTCATGGAATGATCCATACACATAAGCGACGGGCATCTGGTGTTGGATCGACGCAACGTAAAGAGAGGGGATTCTCCCTCGAGGGGAATCTGATCGATAAGAGCTCGACGAAAAATATTTGCTCCAATTTGGTCGACGCGACAGAGCAAATATATATGAGTAAAACCGTTATCCGCGTGGATGATGCAGCAAAGTTCGTTTTTTCCTTACGATAAAATGGTTTCAAGCGATAAGCAAGCACTGTTTTTCCATACGACACGAATTGCGTTAAGGCGCGGTATGTTTTTATCTCGGAATTAATTAAGGGGCGAGGGGCAAAAAGGGAAAGAAAAAAAAACTTAAAATCGCGAATTCGGGGAAGCGAAATATGAAAATCGCGTTATTGGCGACGATTAGATGATATTCGACGTTTAAAACGAACACACTTGAATGCTTTTTTTTTGCCCTATATCGCAGAAACCGTCTTGCGGCGCGTTTCGATGAAAGAAAGAAAAAAGAAAATCCACGCATTCCCGACTTACTTGCAAAAAATGTGTTTCTCACGCGAATCGTAGCCTCGATCGAGCACTCGGAAACACTGTAACGCAGCTCCTATTATTATATAGTTTACACCACTTTCGTTGATCGATTAAAGCGTCCAAGAAGAAAAAAAAAAGTAATTCGTTCCCTCAGAGTTTCTCGCTCAAGCGTTGATGAGAGAGTAATGGCGGTCGAAAGCGCCGATGCGAACGTGCGCGACAAGCGCAACGAGGCGGCGCGGACCGGTGACGAGATGAAGAATACGGGGTTCACAGCACGGAGTGCACGGACGGAAAAGAACGGAAACGCGAAGTAGCCTCGAACGCATACGCCGAGCCGCGGCTGAGGGGGAGCGACGACGACTGAGGCGAGACGAAGAAGCCCGAGATGAGCCGAGCGCGCTTCGAGCTTTTCCGGTGAGAGTGAAGAACCCGCCGAAATATTCAAACTTCGGCGTATTCTTGGTGTTGTCAGGTCAGGATCTGGCAACACTGGGCGTATTCTCATCGAGCAACGATCTCGCGTTTTTCGAATGAAAATCACTTTCAGTCAGTAGGACAGAATTTTGTTGAAATATCTGAAAAAACAGATCTTTGTTGCCCAAAGTTCGTGTGAGATTTTACATTCAATCGAACATTCCAGTGGAACGAATTATGGGAGGGATTCTTCTTCGAAAAAATCGGCCATCAGAGAATTGTCCGAGAGACAAAAAAGGTGAATAGATTTTTTTTTCTCTCCGCCATAGTTTGTAAATATAGCCATAATCAAAACGATTCTGAGAATCATATCCAAAGTTTTATCAGTGATAGGATTCAGAAATTCAAAAATAAAGTTACTCATCTCCGAGATGCCGAACAATATAACCTCAAAAAGGTTTTTTTTCCCCATATTGGGAAATGAAGTGCGCTTTGCCGAGCTAAATGCAATTAAAAACGAAAATCCAAAAAGGAAAACAGTTTAAATAATCGCGCGTGCGCGTGGTGTGTTGCGCATGCGCGCGATCTCGCGCATGCGTACGGTGCGTCGCGCATGCGTGCTGCATTCGAGTGGTTTGTTTCACATAACCTCAAATTTCATCAATTATCGTGAAAAATATTATTGTACAAAAAATAGGATATATATTGATACTGTATTTTTTCATAATCTTCGTGTCTCAACAATTGGCAATCGACAAATGCTAATTGGCAAATATTTGCTGCGCATTTTGTGTAATGGAAATAAATAAACTACGAATAGTTTTGACGTTACGCGGTTTTGCGGCGGCGCGTTTCACGATTATAGTTTTGTTGCTTGAGAAAAATGCGAATTTCATCTCACGCTGCTGCTGAATATTTGGTCTCGTGAGGACAATAATTTACCCAATTATGTCAACGATCAAAGTTCGATAGAGATATTGAAAATTTCGTAACTCCATCGCGGCGTAAAGAGAATTACGGAGATTCTCGCTGCTGCGAGCCTTGAAATTTTCATTTACAGAGAAAAAAGATACGAGAAATATACACATGTATATATAATGTGGAGGTTAGGTTTTGAATACGCTTGAGAATTTCTGTTATGACCGAAAATAACGGTGCAATGGGGCTGGAAGCTGAAATGGCAGCGCCGCTGCATCTTCAGAGGCTTGAGCAGAGTCTGAATATTCAACCTTTCCTGAAACAAGTCGATGCCGTATTCCAGGATCGTCCGAGGTGAATATCGACGATTCTCCGGTTTCATAGTTTTCTATTGTTTTTTTTTTCAAAATTTGATTTCATCTAAATTTTTCTCCACCTTCGTTTGTATCCAGCGAAGATGACCGATCCGTGTCTTCCGAATCGTCGGAAGGTTCGGATGCTTATCTCAATGATGTTCTTACTAGAAAAGAAGGTAAACAATCCTTATTTATGAGTAATTTTCATTTTGTCGGTTTAAGCGCTCAAACGCAGTCGGGAGATCAAAAAGCGATTTTTCAGGACACTTTCCGAAAAGACATTTTAATTTATTGATGTAAAAATGTATGTATAGGCGAAAAGTTTCCGGACAAAACTTCAAACAAGGTCTGAAACGTTTTTTTATGCCATTTTGCCGGAATTCAGAATAAAATAATTTGCAAATGGCATTTTGAAGGGGAAGAATATGGCTTCGTTTCCTGTTTTTTAAATCATTTTTGCAATTTGTTTTTAGATTCGGACTCTATTTTGAAAACTGTTTTTCGCTGTTTTTTTCCCTCTTCAGGTGCACCCATCTTTTAGCGGAATTTTTTTAAATACTTTTTTACAATTGGTTCTATAAGGGGAAAGTTTGAGCTTTAATTTCCTTTTTTAAAAAACTTTGAGCGATTTTTTTTTCCAAAGTTATTCTGTTTTTTGTGAAAAAAAGACGAAGTTTGAAAAATGCCGTATAACACGAAAACGAAGAGGATTCATGGAAAATTTCAAGAAAGCAAAAAGTTGCGTCTGTTTTCGTTGAGTTCGGAGGAATTTTTTCAGATTTTTTTTTGGTTTTTCAAAATAGAGGTTTTCAAAATAGAGTCCAAATCTAAGGCCTGAATTTTAAGTTCCTAAGATCTATCTTAGGATCGATCTTAAGATCAAACTTTCCATTGAACTCAAGTTGGAACTTAAGATCGAACTTAAGTTGATTCTTAAGATCGAACTTAAGTTGAATCTTAAGATAAATCTTAAGTTGAAACTTAAGATGAATCTTAAGATGAATCTTAAGTTTGAACTTGAGTTTTATTATAAGTTCATACTTACGTTCAAACTTTAATGCGAACTTGAGATCGATTTTAAGTTCAAACTTAACCCAATCTAATTTAAGTTGGAACTTAAGTATGAATTCATAATAAAACTTAAGTTCAAACTTAAGATTCATCTTAAGATTCAACTTGAGTTCGATCTTAAGTTCCAACTTGAGTTCAATGGAAAGTTTGATCTTAAGATCGATCCTAAGATCTTAGGAACTTAAAATTCAGGCCTAAAAACGAACTGTAAACATAATTTGTAAAACAGAAAATGAAGCCGAATTCTTCCCCTTTAAAATGCTGGTTGAAAAATTAGTTTACGTTGACGTTCGATGAAATGGCATAAACAACGTTGCAGACCTTTTCTAAAGTTTTGTCCGGAAACTTTTCACCAGTAGTGTAACTATTAATTCTATTTTGAAATTTTTCTTTTAAAAAAATAATGATTCTTGAATGAATATATTACGAAAATGAATACATTACGAAAATTCTTGAATGAATACATGACGAAAATGAAATTAAAAAAAAAAAATTGATTTTTTGAAAATCCTGACTGCGTATACCCCCTTAAAAATGAGGATATTTTTTCTGTTCCTCGTTCCGTCGTTCTTTGCACGAACAAAACAAGATGATATATTTGCCACATAATTTTTCTTTCCATTACAGAGGAACGAATAAACAAGCTGCGATTGTACAATATGAACAGCGTCGGAGAGGAGCGAAGATGGCTTCAGGATCTCCTTTTGAGCGATTCGTCAGATTCTTCTGACTCGGATACGGAAAATGAGGATGGTCCAGTTACGGAGGAGGATTTTCAGGACATGCTCAAGTTTCATATACTCAGAAAAAAGTATCAGGGACGATTTTATCAAAAACCCGAGGCAATTTTCTGCACAAATCGTTTGAAATGTTTCGTCGAATCGTTTCTCGAAAAGTTGCTCAATAAATTTCATCTCTCTGATTTTTTTAGAACATACAATATCAGTATTACGGAGCCGGTTTGTTATCGAGTTACGACAGATTTCTCGAGCATCAGAAGCTCATCGTCGGGAACAAGAAAAAAAAGGAGAAGAAACCGGACAAGAAGATGCTGAAGATGAAGAGGGAAAAGGCTGCTCGTCATCGACAATCCGAGAATCATCGGGTAAAAAATCTAGCACATTACTCGCAGAATCTTATTCTTTGATCTTCGATCGAGCATTATATTATATATATATATATATGGGGCATTCCATCCCAAATCGGACAGTTTGAAAAACTTTTTTTTTTATTTCCTCAATTTTTTATATTTTTGAGTACCCATCAACAGACCCTTCCTGTTAAATTTTGAGATTTTCTTGATTACCCGTTCAAAAGATATTAAATTAACAAAAGAACCGCTCTTTTTTGGTATTTTGGTCATAACTTCTTCAATAATGGTTCAAATTGAAAGTTTTTTTTCCCCAAATTTTTGTTTTTTTATGGCCTTTTCAGAAAAAAATACGACAAAAATATTCGACGTGTTTTTGAATGAGTTTTTTGAGTTTTAAACGTTGAATCGCGTTTTTAAAAGTGAATGTCACTTTTAATTTTTTTTTTAAATTTTTTGTTTCAAACATCTATCTATTCAACAATTTTTAAGACTAGTCCGATCGTGGGATCTCAATAACTACTATTTTTTTCGATTTATGGAAATTAAACAATTTTTTTTTTTTAATCAATCATGATGAATACCAATTTTTTTTTCATTCAATTATTCCAATGAGCAACGAAAACGTATTGGCAAAGGAATATTCTAATTCAGGAAAAAATCGTATCTGTAAGGTTTTCAAAAAAATACGTGAATAAATGAAAACTGCTGTTATTATTGTTCATAAACAGACTTAACGATTAATTATTAATTTTAAGAAACTGTGAACAATAAAAAAAGAGTCAAAATAAATTCTAAATATTGCAAAAAATACTATACAGTAACAAAAATTGGTATTCATAATAGTTTATAAAAAAAAAAATTTAATTTTTAAAAATCGAAAAAAATAGTAGATCCCACGATCGGACTGGTCTTAAAAATTATTGAATAGATAGATGTTTGAAACAACAAATTAAAAAAAAAAATAAAAAATGACATTCGCTTTTAAAAACGCGATTTAACGTTTAAAACTCGAAAAACTCATTCAAAAATACGTCGAATATTTTTGGTGTATTTTTTTCTGAAAAGGCCATAAAAAAACAAAAATTTTGAAAAAAAAACTACTAATTTGGACCATTATTAAAGAAGTTGTGACCAAAATACCAAAAAAAGAGCGGTTTTTTTGTTAATTTAATATCTTTTGAACGGGTAATTAAAAAAATCTCAAAATTTAACAGTAAGGGTCTTTTGATGGGTACTCAAAAATATAAAAAAATTGAGGAAATAAAAAAAAAAGTTTTTCAAACTGTCCGATTTGGGATGGAATGCCCCATATATAAATATATTATATTGATAATAATTATATTATATCAATTATTAAAATAATTATATTATAATGATAATATAATATTAATATTTATACATATATATATTAATCTGGTCTATTGAACCCGATATTGAAGGAGCACGATTATCCTGAGGGAAATTGGGAGAGAGTACGATCGAAGGACGAGAACGTTGACGAGGAAGATGTCGAAGAAACGATGAGACATCAGCCGAGGCAACGCGGACGAAAGAAGCACAACAACAAAAGTCCCGAAGTTATGGCAATGAGGAGACGAAAAATTTGGATAATGATGTCCAAGAAGGAATTGGGAAAGGTTCAGAGGGCGAAAACGAACAATCACAAGGAGATGTTGATAAGTTGCAAAAAAGTCGCTCAACATTGCATGAAATATTGGAGACAAAAAGCAATGCAGGTAATTATGCACGAGAATATATCCACACATATGGGGGGTTCCATCCCAAATCGGACGGTTCGAAAAACTTTTTTTATTTCCTCAAATTTTGCGATTTTTTTTATTACCCGTTCACAAAATATTTAAAAAAAACGCTCTTTTCTCGGTTTTTTGGTCATAACTTCTTTAATAATGGTCCAAATTGAGTTGTTTTTTTTTTCAAAATTTTTGGTTTATATATATGTATGAGCCCCATATATATGAGGCATTCCACACGATTTGACCTCGAACTGACTCTACACCTCTCCGATTTTGTCCGCAATTTTTCACGGTTTTGCAGTACCTCTGAAGAGCATTCAGGATTTTTTTCAGATTTTTCCGGAACGATGTGACAACTATAATTTTATGAACTAATTATTTTTAGCCCAAATTTAAAAATCAGAAAAAAATTACAAAAATCCCGTTTTTTATACGAAACATTTGGCTCGACGTTTGAAATTTTTCATATAAAAAACGTTATTTTTGTGATTTTTTTCAGATTTTTAAATTTGGCCTAAAAATAATTTGTTTATAAAAATTGCAGTCGAGTCAAATCGCTCCAAAAAAAATCTGAAAAAAATCTCGAGTGCTTTTGAGAGGTACTGCAAAACCATAAAAAATGGCGGACAAAATCGGAGAGGTGAAGGATAAGACCAAGGTCGAATCGGCGTGGAATGCCCCATATACAAATTTATAAGACATTGGCTTGTTGTTTTTTTTTCTCCCGTTAGTCCCAAAAAAATATGAAGGAAACGATATGGCGAGCGAAGCGTTTGACCAGAGAGATGCAATCGTATTGGAAGCGTTACGATCGGGTTGAGCGAGAGACACGTCGACGTTTGGAGAAGGAGGCCGAGGAGCAGCGAAAAATGGACGTCGAGCTGATCGAGGCGAAGCGTCAACAGAGAAAATTAAATTTCCTCATAACACAGACGGAATTGTACGCTCACTTTATGTCGCGAAAATTGGGCAAAGCGTCGCCCGAGGAACAACTGAGAATTCTGACGCAGCTCGACGAGGAAAAGAATCCGCGTTTAGCGGCGATCGACGATTACGATTGCGAATCGATGAAGCACAGGGCGAAGAAAAACGCGATCGATGCTTTCGACAACGAGCGAGCGCGCACGCGACAATTTGACACGGCGACGGCCAATCAGGAATTGCGATTGAGCGACACGCCTGAGAATCTCGAGCACGATCAACCGGCGATATTCAAGGGCAATCTCAAGGGTTATCAGCTCAAAGGCATGAATTGGTTGGCGAATCTCTATGATCAGGGAATAAGTGGCATTTTGGCCGATGAAATGGGCCTCGGAAAGACTGTTCAGTCGATTGCTTTTTTGTGTCACGTCGCGGAAAAATATTGTGAGTAGTAATTGTGAACAGGGTTGCAAATAATGCATTACTTTTTTTTTAATGCATTTACATTTTCAATTGACTCTTATCGATTAATTGATTAATTGATTAATGAAAATAATTTCCATTAACCATTTAATGTTAATGGTTAATGAAAATAATTTCCATTAACCGTTCAGCATTCAGTGATCGGCAAAAAAAAATCTATTTTTATTATCCAATTTTTTCGAAAAATTAATAATTAGCAAAAAAATATTACTAATTTTTTTTTTAACATTAGTAATTAGCGGGAACGTATTATTAATTTTTCCAAAAAGTTAGTAATCAGTGACGAAGTATTACTAATTTTTCTAATAAATAAGTAAATAGTGACAAAAGATTGTAATTTTTCCAAAAGAACGAGTAATTAATGATAAAATATTATTAATTTTTTCCAAGAATCAGTAATTAGCGAGAAAGATATTGGTGAATAACAAAAAAAAAAACGATAATTTGTGGAGAAATGTTGTATTAATTTTGGAAGAAGTAATAAATTTAAAAAAATGACTAATGCATTTTTTAATAGAGTTGTTTGAGCTTATAACCATGACACAATCCGTACACACAAGTACGTAAATATACACAATACTTTTATACAAATTACTGTTTTTTTAAAAATTAATTAGTAATATCTTCCTTACCAATTACTATATTTAGAAAAAAACTTGGTAATATTTTTTCGCTAATTACTGATTTTTTTGGAAAAATTAGAATTATTTTATCGCTTATTACTAAGTTTTTAGAAAAATAGAAATATTTTGTCACTAATTACTAATTTTATTGGAAAGATTGGAAGTATTTTTTTACTAATTACTAATTTTTTAGAAAAACTACTAAAATTTCTCCGCTAATTACGAATTTTTATAAAAAATTAGTAATGTTTTTTGACTAATTGTTAATTTTTCGAAAAAATGACCAATAAAATCAATATTGTTGACGAAAAAAATCGATACTGCCGATCACTGTCAGCATCAGGTTAATGGAAGTTATTTCCATTAATATATAAGAGTTAATGTTTAATGAAAATTATCTCTATTAGCTATTCTTAATAGTTAATAAAAATTATTTCCATTAACCATTTAATGTTAATGGTTGATGAAAGTTATTTCCATTAACCATTACATGTTAATGGTTAATGGAAGTTATTTCGGTTAACCATTAAATGTTAATGGTTAATGAAAAGTATTTCCATTAATATATAAGAGTTAATGTTTAATGAAAATAATTTCCATTAACCATTTAATGTTACTGATTAATGAAAATTATCTCCATTAACTATTTAATGTTAATAGTTAATGAAAATAATTTCCATTAGCCACTATTATTTAAGATTAATGGAAATTATTTTCAAAACCATCAACACGTAATGGTTAATGGAGATAATTTTTATTAACCATTAACTCTTATTGATAATTGAAAATAACTTTCATTAACCATTAACATTTAATGATTAATGAAAATCACTTCCATTAGCCATTAAATTTTAATGGTTAGTGAAAGTTATTTCCATTAGCCGTTAAATTTTAATGGTTCATGAAAATATTTTTCATTAACCATTAAATGTTAATGGTTGATAAAAATAATTTCAATTAACCATTAACATTTAATGTTTAATGAAAATAATTCCCATTGACTATTAACATTTAATGGTCAGTGGAAATTATTTCCATTAGTCATTAAAAAAGTCATTAATGCATTATCTTTTAATTAATTTTTTTTTAATTATTCTCATCGAGCAGTAGCAAGATTTCTAATTGTTCCCTCCTCTCCTCAGCTGTTTGGGGTCCGTTTCTTATAATATCACCGGCCTCGACGCTGCACAATTGGCAACAAGAAATGGCGCGTTTCGTTCCGATGTTCAAAGTCGTGCCTTATTGGGGAAATCCACAGGAGAGAAAGATTTTACGACAATTTTGGGACACGAAGGATTTGCACACGAAGGAGGCCTCGTTTCACGTCGTCATAACGAGTTATCAGCTCGTTATAACGGATTACAAGTACTTTAATAGGATAAAATGGCAATACATGATACTCGACGAGGCACAAGCCATCAAGAGCACGAGCAGGTGGGTCACCTCTCCGTTGATACAGCCTATGACCTTCCGAGCTACCTAATATTAATGTGTCTTTTTTTTTTCTCTTTCTCTCTCAGCATGAGGTGGAAACTGCTGCTGGGTTTCAGCTGTCGCAATCGTTTGCTACTCAGTGGCACACCGATACAGAACAGTATGGCCGAACTTTGGGCTCTTCTTCATTTTATAATGCCGACTTTGTTTGATTCTCACGACGAATTCAACGAGTGGTTCTCCAAAGACATTGAGAGTCACGCTGAAAATAAAACTGGCATCGACGAGAGTGAGTTTTCGTCGATCGACCATAAAATTGAACTTTGTTCTTAAAAATGAAAGTATATGGGGTATTCCACACCGATTCGACCTATTCGATTTTTTCAAACGCCTTCAATTCATAGAAAAGTGTTTGGATAACGGCACACTCATTCCAAGTTCCTCCTTCCATTAAAATTTTGTTTTTTTTTTTCGACAAAAGCTTATTGTAAACAGAAGGAAACACTTGCCCACTTTGGCTCAACGCCTGAAATTTTACGCATAAAAAAACAGGATTTTTGTAATTTTTTTCAGATTTTTTAAATTGGGCTAAAAATAATTCGTTTATTAAAATTAGGGTTAAGTCAAATCGTTTCGAAAAAAATCGGGAAAAATCCCGAGTGCTCTTCAGAGGTACTACAAAAGGATAACAAATTGCGGACAAAATCAGAGAGGTGAAGGGTCAGACCCAGGTCGAATCGGTGTGGATGCCTCATATACAAATTTATGAAAAATGTTAATTTATATATGAGGCATTCCACGGCAAGTCGGCCACCCCATTTTTTGCATACAAATCACATACAAATTTTTATAAAGTAGTTCTAACTGTCAAGAAAATTTTTATATTACATACTTTAGTCGGAAAAAAATACAAAAAATTTTCTTGTTCCATTTCGTAACTCGAAAATTATTCATGGTACGAAAAAAAAGTACAACATGAAATTTCTCAGTGGAGAATCTATTCCTTCCCATGCGTTTTTCATCCCAAATGAATACACAAATTTCTCTGTGCATTAACAGGGTCGAGACTATAGATATTTTCTAAATCCCGCATTTTTGTTTATTTTTTATACTTTTTCAATTTTTAAAAACTTTTTTCATCTTTATTTTTTTAAATATCTTTTTGTACATTTTAATAAACCTTATCAATGGACCCATGTACACCGATTGAGTCAATTCAAATTAGAGTCAAAGGCTACTCACGTCTCTCGATTGCAAAAAAGAATTAATTTACCCTCTTTGGATACACCGACGTTTCTATGGCCAATGAGTACTTTTTTAGTTCGATCAGGGCATGATTTTTGGGAATGAAGCAACGATACTGCTTTGTTCCTGGAATTGTCTTCGCAGTATCAAAACGAGATTATTTTATTATCTTTCCCTGTCTACGATTGATAATGATAAAATATCAATGTCTACGCTATTTCGTTAAATCACTCTACAATGATAGATTGTATCAATAAAAATGCATTTGAAATAATGGATTCTCCACTACGCCAATTTTTTTATAGTCTGTAAATATATCAAGCAAAAAACTGTTTGAACTACTGACGAATCGAAGATGTCAATTCTGAGAAGAAAAAAAAATCAAAGCATTATTTGCTCCGAAAATGGCACATGGAGCTTTCGGAGGAGTTTGTAACAAATTTCAGTGAAAAGCACGTTGAAAATCCTAAATTTTATGTTGTACTTTTTTTTTCGTACGATGAATAATTTTCGAGTTACAAAATGGGACAAACTAATTTTTTATATTTTTTTCCGGCTAAAAAATGTAATTTAAAAAAGTGAAAAAAATCACAAATTTTCTTGATAGTTGGAACTACTTTCTAAAAATTTGTATGCGATTTTTGGCGATTTCAAAAAACGGGGTGGCTGACTTGACGTGGAATGCCTCATATCTTAGTTTCTCTTCTCATCTGCAGAGCATCTTTCGAGGCTACACATGATTCTGAAGCCGTTCATGCTGCGAAGAATAAAGAAAGACGTGGAGAACGAGCTCTCGGACAAGATAGAAATTATGGTCTATTGCCCGCTAACGACGAGACAAAAACTCTTGTATTCGGGCAAGTTGCGAAAATTCGAATAATCATTATAGATGACGATGAATGAGATGTCACAACGCGGCAAATTCATATTTGCAGCTCTGAAGAAAAAGATAAGGATCGAAGATTTGCTGCATTACACAGTCGGGGGTGGCGCTGGTGGAGGTGGCGGTCCTGGAGGTGGGGGCAGCGGCGCTGGCGGTGGCGGTGATATGACCTCTAACGACAAAAATTTTACCTCCAATTTGATGAATCTAGTCATGCAATTCCGCAAGGTGAGTTTTCCGAAAAATGGAATAAAAATAAGTAAATAAATTTAGATTTTAACTAAATAAATAAATAAATGAATGAATGAATGAATAAATAAAAACCCAAATAAATCCTTGTGATAAAGTTTTCATCCATTAATGCTGAATCGATTGTGATTTAAAGGTGTGCAATCATCCGGAATTGTTTGAGCGTCGAGACGCAAAATCTCCTCTCTTCCTAAAAACTGAATCGTACGAGATGCCAGCGCTCTTGAACAACGAGGGAATTCTCGAAACGGCTCTACCCTCCAAAAAACACATATTGTTGAACAAATATTTCGTATTCGCGACTGAATACGCACATCGATCGCTTCATCATTGCGATAAAAATGATAATTTCTTGGCATTCACGAGATTCATAAATCTCACGCCGATGGAATTGAATCGTATATTCATCGATGGGATTCTTTACAGGTGAGGTGTAAACTACGAGAACGAAGATGTTTGTTATGATGAAAGAGAAAATTGAAGCTTCGAATCGTCGATTTTCCTTGAAAACACAGTTGTGAAAATAGTAATGTAAAAGTAATGCATTACCCATTACTTTGAACAATGTGTATTGGATAAGTTTGCCATTACAAATTATAAAAGTAACGTGTAATGAATGAATGTTCCATTACAAATAATAAAAGTAATATATAATGGCTGCATGTGCTAATGGATGCTAAAAAAAATAACGTGTAATGAATGAGTGCTCCATTATAAATTACAATCGAAAAAAAAGTAATTTGTAGTGGAGCACTCATTCATTGTACGTTATTTTTTTTATTTGTAATGGCACAAGCATCCATTACATATTACTTTTATTATTTGTAATGAAACATGCATACATTACACATTACTTTTTTCATTTGTAATGGAATACGCATCCATTACACATTAATATTTTCATTTGTAATTGAAAGTTCATTCGTTACACGTTACTTTTGTAATTTGTAATGGCAAACTTATCTAATACACATTGTTTAAAGCAGGATTGCAAATAATGCATTACTTTTTTTAATGGATTTATATTTTCATTAACCATTAACATTTAATGGTTATTGGAAATAATTTCCATTAACCATTAAAATTTAATGGTTAATGGTTAATGGAAATTCTATCTAATAACCATTAAATGTTAATGGTTAATGAAAATGCAAATGCATTGAAAAAAAGTAATGCATTATTTGTAACCCTGCCCATTACAATGTAGTGTGTAATAGAAAAAATTTCCATTACCCATTGCAATGTAATGTGTTATGGACAAAACTTTGATTGCAATTTTGGGAATGGAAAAATATAGATGAATAAATTATTGCAATTTTGCATTACATTTTATTGACTTAGGACTTAGATTTTCAGGTACCTTAAATTCTAAAAAGCATCTATATTATAGATACTTTTTAGAATTTACGGTACCTGAAAATCTAAGTCCTAAGTCAATAAAATGTAATGCAAAATTGCAATAATTTATTGATCTATATTTTTCCATTCCCAAAATTGCAATCGAAGTTTTGCTCATTACACATTACATTGCAATGGGTAATGGAAATTTTTTCTATTACACACTACATTGTAATGGGCAGGGTTGCAAATAATGCATTACTTTTTTTTAATGCATTTGCATTTTCATTAACCATTAAAATTTATGGTTAATGGTTAATGGAAATAATTTTAATGGTTAACGGAAATAATTTCCATTAAAAACTAGTGGTTAATGCATTACTTTTTCATTACAAATTTCGCAATCCTGGTTTAAAGCAATGGGTAAGACGTTACTTTTACATTACTATTTTCACAACTCTGAATGGAATATTCTCCACTACAAATTACTCTGTTTTCAATTGTAATTTGTAATGGAACACTCATCCATTACACATTACTTTTTTTATTTATAATGGCGCATTCATCCATTACACGTTACTTTTTCTATTTGTAATGGAACACTCATTCATTAGGCATTACTTTACTATTTTGTAAAAGTACTCTTGTCCATTTCACATTATGCAGTGTAATGGATAATGTAATGGATAATGTAATGAACAATGTAATGGATAATGTAATGGATAATGTAATGGCTAATGTAATGGATAATGTAATGGATAATGTAATGGATAATGTAATGAACAATGTAATGGATAATGTAATGGTAATGTAATGGTAATGCATCATCAAAATAATGCATTATTTACAACTCTGTTTGAAATTTCAGACTCTGTCACGCGGCTTTGCACGAGAGACGCGCGAGGATAAAGCGTCATTGGGAAGATTGGTGGTACGACGATGACTCGCCAAAAAATACGATGCTCCTGATGATCGAGAAATTGGGATCTCTCTCGTCGCGAATAACGAGGGATTTCATCTTCACGAATCGCGTTGAACACTCCGAGACTGTTTATACGCACGCGACGCATAAAATTCATTCGATGTCTGAGACGATGGCGCATCGTATATTGCGAAGTAGCAAAATAACGTCACTACAAATGACGAAATTTCCTCGTCTCGTTAATAACACCGCGCCCAAGAACGAGCCCGGCGACGAGCTCGAGGGAAAAGTTGCACTTTTGCCGGAACACGTTCATCATCATCGTCCGTCGATAATGCGATATTGTCAGAGAACAGCGATACCGAAATTTTTGTTCGACAATATACCAAAAGTAAGTTGTGGATTTTCGTCGGGTATAGCGCGTTTCGCTACCTCATAAAGGAAGCTTCGTTTTTTTTGCGAAAAAAATGTTTTCGAAATGTCCCAAGTCGGTAACTTACCGGCGAAAAGTTTGTGGACGAAACTTCAAAAAATGTTTACCATTTGTTTTTAGATTTGGAGTCTATTTTGAAAAAAACTGTTTTTCACCTTTTTCTCTCTCTTCAGGCGCACCCATCTTCTAGAGGATTTCTTTTAAATACATTTTTGCGATTAGATTCATAAAGGGGAAAGTTTGAGCTTCAATATCCCTTTTTTTTTAACTTTGAGCGATTTTTTTTCTCCAAAGTTATTTTGTTTTTTGTGAAAAAAGAGGAAGTTTGAAAAATCTCGTATCACACGAGAACAAAGAGGATTCATGAAAAACTTCAGGATAGCAAAAAGTTGCGTCTGTTTTTGTTGAGTTCGGAGGAATTTTTTCAGATTTTTTTTTCCAAATATTTTTTTATCATGATGAGGCTGGAAAAAGCTTTTTCATTTTCTTTCTTCCTGTTTCTTACAAATATCAAGAAATAAATTTGCATTTTTTTTTTCAGGTTCAAGCGAATCCGCGAAAGCTCTACGTCAGGAGCAGCGCTGCGATGTGTTCGTGGAGGAGGCACGAGGAGTGCGGAGGTCCTTTCGGACAGGAGATAGTTTGGCACGGTTGCGATAGAGTCCTGGATGATAATGAGGCGAGAAAAATCATCCCAATGTTCGAACCCGATCGACCTGGCGGATTGTCCGCCTGCGCTCCCGCAAACGGCTGGTCGAATATTATTGTACCTGGTGGGTCTATCAATTTTTTTTTATACACAATGATATCCGTTTCATCGCTCATTTCTGTCTTATCCTTCTAATTTTTATTTTTTCCTTAGATAAACAAACTTTAGTCACCGACGCGGGAAAACTTTCTGTACTCGATGGTCTACTGAAGAGACTCAAGGAGCAAGGACACAGGGTCCTCATTTATTCTCAAATGACGAAAATGATAGATTTGCTGGAGGTAAGGACAGAGTATTTGATTTAAAAAAAAACCCTGATTGGCTGTCAGGGTTGCGAAATTTTTAATGAAAATGTAATGCATTAATCATCACTTTTTAATGGCTAATGGAAATAATTTCCATCAACCATTTAATGTTAATGGTTAATGAGAATATTTTAATTAAACACGAACATTTAATGGCTAATGGAAATTATGTTCATTAGCTATTAACATTAAATGGTTAATGGAGATAATTTTCATTAACCATTAACATTAAATGGTTAAGGGAAATTATATTCATTAGCTATTAACATTAAATGGTTAATGGAGATAATTTTCATTAACCATTAACATTAAATGGTTAAGGGGAATTATATTCATTAGCTATTAACATTTAATGGTTAATCGAAATAATTTCCATTAACCATTAATACTGAACGGTTAATGGAAATTATTTTCATTAACCATTAACATTAAATGTTTAATGGAGATAATTTCCATTAACCATTAACATTTAATAGTCAATCGACATAGCTTCCATTAACCATTAATATATAATGGTTAATGGTTAATGGAAACTATTTTGTATATGTAATGGTTCATGGAGATAATTTTCATTAAACATTAACTCTTATATATTAATGAAAATTTTTTGATCTAATCAACAAGTGTTAATGGTTATTGAAAATGTGACTGCGTTGAAAAAAGTAATGCATTATTTGCAATCCTGTTGGCTGTATCCTTGATACAGCCGTAAGTTTTACGTGGATACGTCTATGTATAAGAGGATATTCGGGCAATTGGAAGAATAATACGAATTAATGTTTCAAACAATAAAGTCGGTAAGTATGATATCTATCGCGCGAGAAAGATATTGCGCATTGTCGATATAGTAGATCTCATACTTATGGACTTCATTCACTCACGCACCAACAGATGGCGGTCATCTATATCAACCTGTATCACGAAATGACCCCAATTACGAACGAAAATATGGACGTATCCACGTCAAAAAAAAAAAGAAACACCAACGAATTTTTTAAAATCTTTTCTTTCCTCTTCAGGAATACATGTATCACAGGAAGCACACTTTCATGCGTCTCGACGGTTCCTCGAAGATATCCGATCGTCGTGACATGGTTGCTGATTTTCAAAAACGGTGAGAAGAGTGGAGCGAAAAAATCGAATTTCGATTACAATTCCGTCATCTCCAGGATAATGATGGAACATACAAAGTAGATCTTTGCAATGTACAAAGTATATTGGATTTTATCGATCCTCGACCAAACCGCAAAAAAATGTTCAACTCAATACGTTTCAACGCGAAAGTGGGAACTTGAGGGGAAAAAGGGTTCTCGTTGGTGTATTTTTTTTTGCATTTTTTTTTTACCTCGAGTCCCCTCGATTCACCGACGTGTCCAACGAAGCGCGATTGGCGCAACGTTTGGCGAGTTCAACCATGCATCGCGGGATGCCCGCGAGAAATTAATTGGCGAAATTGTGCTCTCCCCGGAACGGTTCGATGTTCAAATTCGAGTCAATTATATTCAGCTGTACATCCCAGATCGTGAATCACGCGTTCTAAATAATTAGTAGATTTTTTTTTGTTTCTTTTTTGTTTTTTAATTTAAAGTACAATGGCGAACAAGAATATTCGTGCCTTTTTTTCCGGTACTCTTGCAATTTGCTGAGGGTTTAATTTTCACTTATAGTTACCGCCCAACGTCCACGTCCGTTGTAACGGATTCGACAAAAAATATCGTATTTTCTCACGCGAAAAAAGACATATATATATGAGGTATTCCATACCAAGCCAACCAATCCTTGGACCCGACTATTTATGATTTTGTTAAAAATTTTCTATTTTTTTGTACGTACTAAAAGCAGTCTCTCGGGATTTTTTTAGATTTTTGTCTTAACCCAATTAACCACAATAAATTGTTCAAAATTTGACACCATTTATTTTCAAGTGCTCATAACTTTCTTAAAACCAGAGATATCAAAAAAATACAGAAGATCATTTTTTCCGTCTTGAGCTGCAGTTTTATAAAAAAAAATACAAAAAAAAATATCGATATTTATTTTCATGTTTTTTGAAGTTTTAAACAACTCAAGACAAAAAAAAGATGTTCTATTTTATTTTGATATCTCCGTTTTTTCAAAAGTTATGAGCATTTTTACAAAAATTGTGTGAAATTTTGGAAAATTTATTGTGTTTAAAAGGGTTGGGACAAAAATCTAAAAAAATTCTGAAAGACTGTTTTCAGTACGTACAAAAAAGTAGACAATTTTCAACAAAATTAAAAATGGTCTCGGGGTCACGGATTGGTCGGTTTCGTATGGAATGCCCCGTATATATATTTTTTATTAATTCCAACTCCAACCGGATGTGAGACTGCCGAAAAAGATGGCAAAAAAAATGCACAATCTTGACGAGAACAATTAAGGGGTTTCCTCGAACAAGGAGTTTCGGTGTTGCTCGGTTGAGCTGTCGCACGCGAAGGTATAATTAACTGCGAATTACCGAATAACGAAACTCGCCGAAATCTCGAGAATGATCTTCAGTTTTGAATTTAAAAATTGAAAGAAGTTTCTTCTTGATACGAATAACGATATTAATTTACATATTGCTAATAACGACTGCGTTCATTTTTTTTCTTCATATTTCTCATTAAAAATTTTTTTTTTATTTACAGGGCAGATATATTTGTCTTCTTGCTGAGCACGAGAGCCGGTGGCCTGGGAATCAACCTCACTGCGGCGGACACGGTTCGTCAATTATTTTTATTTTTCACACAACGATGTGAGAATTTAAAAAAAAAATACCGAGTGACATTTTCCAAAACGTTGAAAAAAAAAACTTTCATCGCCACGATGAAGCTTTTTTTCACGTTAAAATCCAAACATTATCATTGACATTCGAATTTGTAATTGAAATGTTTATATGGGGCACTCCACACCGATTCGACTTGGGTCCAGGGTTGCGAAATTTTTAATGAAAAAGTAATGCATTAACCATTACTTTTTTAATGGCTAATGAAATTAATTTCCATTAACCATTTAAATTTAATGGTTAATGGTTAATGGAAATTATATTCATTAACCATTTAATGGTTCATGGAAATTACTTTCATTGACCATTAACATTTAATGGTTAATGAAAATGCAATTGCATTAAAAAAAGTAATGCATTATTTGCAACCCTGCCCGTTACAATGTAGTGTGTAATAGAAAAAATTTCCATTACCCATTACAATGATATAAATTGAAAAATATAAATGAATAAGTTATTGCAATTTTGCATTACATTTTATTGACTTAGGACTTATTCACCTTAAATTCTAAAAAGCATCTATATTATAATTCTAAAAATCTAAGTCCTAAGTCAATAAAATGTAATGCAAAACTGCAATAATTTATTCATCTATATTTATCCATTCCCAAAATTGCAATCAAAGTTTTTTTCATTACACATTACATTGCAGTGGGTAATGGAAATTTTTTCTATTACACACTACATTGTAATTGGCAGGGTTGCAAATAATGCATTACTTTTTTTAAAGCAATTGCATTTTCATTAACCATTAACATTTAATGGTTAATGGAAATAATTTCTATTAACCATTAAATTTTAATGGTTAATGAAAATAATTTCCATTAATCATTAAATTTTAATGGTTAATGAAAATAATCTCCATTAACCATTAAATTTTAATGGTTAATGAAAATTATTTCCAATAACCATTAAACGTTAATGGTTAATGAAAATGCAAATGCACTAAAAAAAAGTAATGCATTATTTGCAACCCTGCTTGGGTCTGACCCTTCACCTCTCCGATTTTGTCCGCGATTTTTTATGGTTTTGTAGCACCTCTAAAGAGCATTCAGGATTTTTTTTCAGATTTTTTTTGGAGTAGTTTGACTCAACTATAATTTTATAAACAAATTATTTTGAGCCCAAATTTAAAAATCTGAAAAAAATTACAAAAATCCAGTTTTTTAAATGAAAAATTTCAAGCGTTGAGCCAAAGTGTGGTTTCCTCTTGTTTATAATAAGCTTTTTCGAAAAAAAAATTTAGTTAAACAGAAAGAGGACCCTGAATTGAGTGAACCGTTATCCAAACATTTTTGTACGAATTGAAAGTCCTTCAAAAAATGTTTGGATAAAGACTAACTCAAGTTTCACTTTCTATTTAAACATTTTTTTTTTTCGTTTGTTATAAACAGAAGGCAACTGCCACTTTGTCTCAACGCTTGAAATTTTTCATATAAATGAGGAATTTTTTTCAGATTTTCAAATTTGGCCTAAAAATAATTTATTTATAAAATTATAGTCAAGTCAAATCGCTCCAAAAAAATCTGAAAAAAATCCTGAGTGCTTTTCAGAGGTCCTGCAAAACCATAAAAAATCGCGGACAAAATCTGAGAGTCGAAGGGTCAGACCCAGATCGAATCAGTGTCGAATGCCTCATATATTTATGCAGAGAGCGAGAAAAGGGCAAATAGAGTAGAAAAGATTTTTGAATTTTTTGTTTGTTTATCTCGTGCTTGCAGGTAATATTTTACGACAGCGATTGGAATCCAACGGTGGATCAGCAGGCGATGGATCGAGCTCACAGACTTGGCCAGACGAAGCAAGTCACCGTTTACCGATTGATCTGCAAAGGTACCATCGAGGAAAGGATATTGCAGAGGGCGCGAGAAAAAAGCGAGGTTATTGATTCAATCGTCTCTCATGTCGTTCAAAATTGAATAAATCGTTAGGATATGTTTCAATCAACGATATTAATTATCAACAGATTCAACGGATGGTGATAAGCGGTGGAAATTTCAAACCTGATACTCTGAAACCCAAAGAAGTCGTCTCGTTGCTTCTCGACGACGAGGAAATCGAGGCAAAATGTAAGTCGAGGGAAATTCGTTTATCCTCGAACGAGAATGCAAAAGAGAAAATTAACATTCTCGTTCGGAGAGTTTCGTTTTATTTTACACGTTACGCACGAGTTGATACAATGAATATATATTCATTGTGCAGTAAAGATTGATACATGACTGCATACCGTATCGCAATTAGTGCTCGTTAGCTTGTGCTAATTTTTAATGACGAATAATAACACAAAATAACGTTGCCATTGAAATCTCATCGGTTTCACCGAATTTTCATCGATTTTTCAAATTAGTTTTCAATTCTTTCATTAGTCGATTATTAAAGGGAGAAAAAAGGTTGTTTTTATTTTGGAGGTATTTGTGATGATAGAAAATTAATTGTGATTGAGGACATCAATTGTATTAAGGAAATTAATTGTGGTTAAGGAAATCAATTGTGATTAAAGTAATTAATTGTGATTAAGGAAATCAATTGTGATTAAGAAAATTAATTGTGATTTTTCAAATTAGTTTTCAACCAGTCAATTATTAAAGGGAGAAAGAAAGTTCTTTTTATTTTGGGGGAATTTGTGACGATAGGAAATTAATTGTGATTAAGGAAATTCATTGTGGTTAAGGAAATCGATTGTATTAAGGAAATTAATTGTGGTTAAGGAAATCAATTGTGATGAAGGAAATTAATTTTGATTAAGGAAATCAATTGTGATTAAGGAAATCAATTTTGATTAAGGAAATCAATTGTGATTAAGGGAATTAATTATGATTAAGGAAATCAATTGTGATTAAGGAAATTAATTGTGATTAAGGAAATCAATGGTGATTAAGGAAATTAATTGTCATCAAGGTAATCAATTGTGATTAAGGAAATCAATTGTGATTAAGGAAATCAATTGTGGTTAAGGAAATCAATTTTGATTAAGGAAATCACTTGTGATTAAGGAAATCACTTGTGATTAAGGAAATCACTTGTGATTAAGGAAATCACTTGTGATTAAGGAAATCACTTGTGATTAAGGAAATTAATTGTGATTATGAAAATCAATTGTGATGAAGGAAATTAATTGTGATTAAGGAAATCAATTTTGATTAAGGAAATCACTTGTGATTAAGGAAATTAATTATGATTAAGGAAATTAATTGTGATTAAGGAAATCAATGGTGATTAAGGAAATTAATTGTCATCAAGGGAATCAATTGTGATTAAGAAAATCAATTGTGATTAAGGAAATCAATTTTGATTAAGGAAATCACTTGTGATTAAGGAAATTAATTGTGATTAAGGAAATTAATTGTGATTAAGGAAATTAATTGTGATTGAAGAAATTAATTGTGTTAAAGGAAATTAATTGAGAAGTATACACGTTGGTATTTCAGATAGTCAACGAAGCGAGGAGAGAAAGCAGCACACCGAGGAGTCCCGTAGCGATCCGCCTTTCTGTCACAAGGAGAAGGACCGGAAGAGGAAGTTAACGGCTCTACCGACGGTCAAGGTGAATTTCGAATTCTCCGAAAATTTCGCGTCCTCCTGCTCTCCCACCTCGAGATTGATCTTGAATTTTTTTTTTTTAACTTCAGACCGAGGCGAAGAGAATTTGCCTCGAGGAGAACCGAGGTCTCGTCGAGGGACTCGTTCGAGTTTGTTCGCCCGTTTCAACGCGAACGACTAATGCGACGACCACTGTCCACGTCGATAAACAAGTGACATTTTGCAACTCGATGGTGGTAGCTCCGAGCAGTCAACGATCTTGCGATGCAAATGACGATTATATCATGAGCAGCGTCGCCAATAGTCCCCTCAAATCGGAGGTTCGTTGACGCTGAAGCAGAGTTGCGAAAATAGTCATGTAAAAGTAATGCATTACCCATTACATTGAACAATGTGTATTGGAAAATCCATCCATTACACATTACTTTTGTATTTTGTAATGTTACACTTGTCCATTTCAGATTACACAGTGTAATGGGTAATGAATGCAGTAGTGCATTGTCAAAATAGTGCATTATTTACAACTCTGCGCTGAAGTAAATGAGATTTTCTTGTATCGAGATGGACGAAAAACGGTTTATTCGTTTTTGCAGGATGAAACGAGCAACGAGGGTCTCGTCGTCGACGTCGACGGTCCGGTGACGATCGCGTCGACCTCCGAAACGAGTGAAATGTCGAGAGGAACCGGATGTGGAGGCAGTGGCGGTAAATTTGGAGAACCACCGAGAGTCGCGCGTCTCGGTCATCATTTTACATTCGGCGTTGGCGGTGGAATTCGCATGAGACCGAGTATACGAGGAACGAGTAAACGTGGAAGACCCCGTGGATCGAGAAGGGGCGGTCCGGTTGGTGGTAAAGGTCGAGGTGTAATGGATCCATCCGCTTGTAATTCCGGCTCGCCGGGACCACAATCGCCAAATTCTTCGCCCTCACCGAGTTCCTCGTCCTCGGGGGATCAAACTGCCGCTGCCCAACACGGTTAGTTCGTTGTATCACAACTTGATACACGATTTTTCACAAACTCTCACTCGAAATTGAGCGAGACGTCGATTTTGAGAGAAGCTTCGATTGAGGAAAATGAACCGACTCCAACATCGGCGATGTAAATATGTAAATTCGTTATTTTCTCGCCCTTTGTGAAAATAATGAGTCCCATTGTCTAGGCACTCTATGCTCTGAATCTGCGCCGAAAGGAAATTGATACCAACGGGATAAGAGCAAAATTATGAATAATGCATTACTTATAATCTAAAATGGAAAAGTGTACCATTACAAAATAGAAAAGTAATGGGTAATGAACGCGTGCTCCATTATAAATAAAAAAAGTAATGTGTAATGGATGCGTGCTCCATTAAAAATAAAAAAAAATAATGTGTAATGGATGCATGTGCCATTACAAATGAAAAAGTAATTTGTAGTGGAGAATATTCCATTACAAATAGAAAAATTACACTACAAATTACTTTTTTTCAGTTGTAATTTGTAATGGAGTACTCATTCATTACACTTTTTTTTAATTTGTAATGGCACATGCATCTATTACACATTACTTTTATTATTTGTAATGTAACATGCATACATTACACATTACTTTTATTATTTGTAATGTAACATGCATACATTACACGTTACTTTTATCATTTGCAATGGAACACGCATCCATTACGCATTACTATTTTTATTTGTAATTGAACATTCATCCATTACACGTTACTTTTGTAATTTGTAATGGAAAACTTATCCAATACACATTGTTTAATGTAATGGGTAATTCATTACTTTTAGATTACTATTTTGACAACTCATTCACTTCGGAATCGTTAAACCCTTAAACCTGCGCTTGATTTTATTCGATTCCGAATATTTTTCGATCTCTGGCAAATTTTTGAAATTCGAACATAGCTTTTTGAAAATTTTTTCCGTTTTTTTTTCGGCGATTTTGGAACTGCTCTCATTTCTACAAAAATCAAGCTATGAGAATGAACCAAATGAGCAATTTTTTTTGTACGTTGTAGAAACATATTTTGATGGGAAATTCGCACTGACTACGAATCCTATAGAGTTTTTGTCAAAAAAAAAACTATTCCTGCGAAAAAGCGGAAAAAAATATCACGACAAAAATCAATTAAATTATTGTGATTTATGTATCAAGGATGCAAATTAACTGAAAGTTCCAGCATCTCGATCTCATCTTGATCAGAGTTGTAAATAATGCATTACTTTGATAATGCATTACTGTATTTATTACCCATTACACGGCATAATGTGAAATGGATAAGTGTATCATTACAAAATACAAAAGTAACGTGTAATGGATGCGTGTCCCATTACAAATAAAAAAAAAGTAATGTGTAATGGATGCATGTTCCATTACAATTAAAAAAAGTAATGTGTTATGGATGCATGTCCCATTAAAAATAAAAAAAAGTAATATTTAATGGATGCATGTCCCATTACAAATAAAAAATAAGTAATATTTAATGGATGCTGTGTCATTACTTTTTACAAAAGTAATGACACATGCATCCATTGCACATTACTTTCTTTTATTTGTAATGGGACATGCATCCATTACACATTACTTTTTTTTATTTGTAATGGAACATGCATGCATTACACATTACTTTTTTTTATTTGTAATGGAACACGCATCCATTGCACATTACTTTTTTATTTGTAATGGAACACGCATACATTACACATAACTTTTTTTATTTGCAATGGGACCTGCATCCATTACACATTACTCTTTTTTATTTATAATGGAATACGCATCCATTACACATTACTTTTTTATTTATAATGGAACACGCATCCATTACACATTACTTTTGTAATTTGTAATATAAAACTTGTCCAATACACTTTGTTTGAAGTAATGGGTAACGCATTACTTTTACATTACTATTTTCACAACTCTCTGTCTGTCTCTCTCTCCTGAGGGAGATTTTCTTCGACGAAGGAAAAGTGTTCATCAAAGCTGGATGGATAAAGATGAATCGATAAGCGCATTCAGCCGTGATAATCCGAGAAGGCCTCTCAAGCAGCGTCGAGGGATAGGAACAAAAAGAGGGCTCCTACCACGTCGTCCGACGAATTTTCACGCAGAATTTCGTTCGCCTACATTATCACGACCGCATTGCGACTCCCACCGGGATCATCGTCACTTGGAGAGATTCTCATGGGGGTGAAGGCCCCGAATAACGGAGAAAACGACACACACAAAGAGAGAGAGAGAAAGAGAGAGAGAGAGAGAGAGAGAGAGAGAGAGAGAGAGAGAGAGCAGAATCTCGATAATCGAGAAGATCGTTTGACGTGACCCTGCGCCAAACAGGGGTGGTTTATAAAACGCAGGCAAGACCTGAGGGGGATGATATCCCTGCTTATTCTCTCATTCAGCATTTCGCGAGGCCTCGCTGAGCAAAAGTAGGGAATGGAGGACTCGAATAAGCCCTGTGGGTCGCGTTTCTTCTCCCGTTTGGCCCCTTTCTTTACAAAGAAAGGCTCCAGAGAAGAAACAAGAGGCTAGTAATACCACCCCTCGTTCAAGGGGTAGTTCACTACCCCTTGTTTTACAACGTGGAAATTCCCTCGCGAGAGAGCCTCGACGTAAGCAAGTGCAAACCGAAGTGAACGTAACAGTTGTGGCCCTTCTCTCCCGAGGGGCCCTTATTTTTTTTCGCGCGACAGACCGTCCACTCGATATCACATTGAAACGCTCACACGAACACCGTTTGTGTGAGCCTATCTTTGTAAATTCAAAGTCTGCGCTTTCTCTGGCTTACATAAAAAAAAATAATAATAATGATAAATGATAAAAAACTGGGGCTGAGTCAGAGATCTCTCGGGTGCAAAATCGAATTGTCAGCCGATTTCAACGTCCGAGGGTGATTTTTGAACGGGGATGAAGAATCGTAGAGTAGGAAAAAAAAATCTTACCGTTATTGGAGCAAAATTCGTTTGGGCTGGAAGAGAAATTGAAGAGGGAATTTGTGGAGAAATAAAATAACGTCACTTTCGCACGAGATGGATTTGGAAATGCGGGCAAGTAAAGTGCGAATAATTATTGATGGTAATGGATGTTGGTGGGTTGAAAAAAAAAAAGGCCTATCTCGGGCTCGTCGACGGGCGCCGGAGTCGCGTAATAGCAGGTGCGTTGCGATCGAGAGCAGCTGCGTCGTTCGCTCTTCTTAGCTTTTTCGGTAACTTTTCGGCTCGCACGCCGCTCAAACTCTCTCACCTCGCGACTTTCATCCGACTCCTTTGCTCTTAATCTCTCTTGCGTAAAAAAATGGTCGGTTGAGACCAGTGTTGTGTAAATAGTAATGTAAAAGTAATTACTTTACACAATGTGTATTGGATAACATTTCCATTACAAATTACAAAAGTGTGAATGTTACAATGAAAGTGAATGTTCCGTTTCAAATGAAAATAGTAATGTGTAATGGATGCATGTGCAATTACAAATAAAAAAAATAACGTGTAATGAATGAGTACTCCATTACAAATTACAATTGAAAAAAAAAAAGTAATTTGTAGTGGAGAATATTCCATTACAAATTAGTGTTCTACGACAATTTGAAGCAGGTTTTAGTTTGCTCAAATGTAAGTCTATGAATTTTTCAATGAAAATAATTTGTAACAAGTTTTTGTTGACTTTACTATCGTAGTGTTAAGTGTATCAACAGTGATTTTTTGGAGTAACTTTTACAACATTAAATTACAATAGAAATAAGAATAGAAATAGAAATAAAAAGAAGAATCACTGTTTACAATTCGAGAAGTTTTTCTAGAATTATAAACAGTGATTCTTCTCTTTATTCTATTTCTATTTTTCTTTCTATTGTAATTCTACAATTCTTGAATTGTAATTTTTACAAGAATAGAGTAAAAATTACAGTTCAAGAAAAATCTACAATTCAAGAAGTTTTTCTTGAATTGCAATTTTTACATTTATCACTACGATAGTAAAGTTAACAAAAACTCGATACTCACAAATTATTTTAATTGAACAATTAATAGACTTACCTTTGAACAAAATAGTACCTGCTCCAAATTGTGATATAAACACACTAATTTGTAATTCCCCCAATACACATTACTTTTTTTCAATTGTACAATTTTCACATTACTTTTATTATGTGTAATGGAACAGCATACATTAAACACTAAATTTTTATATTTGTAATGGAACTCGCATAGATGACACATTACTATTTTTAATTGTAATGGAACATTCATTCATTACACGTTACTTTTCTAATTTGTAATGGCAAACTTATCCAATACACATTGTTTAAAGTAATAGGTAATGCATTACTTTGACGTTACTATTTTCACAACTCTGAATGGAATATTCTCCACTACAAATTACTTTTTTTTTCAATTGTAATTTGTAATGGAGCACTCATCCATTACACATTACCCTGTTTATTTGTAATAGAACACGCATCCTTTACACATTACTATTTTCAATTATAATGGAACATTCATTCATTACACGTTACTTTTGTAACTTGTAATGGCAAACTTATCCGATACACATTGTTTAAAGTAATGGGTAATGCATTACTTTTACATTACTGTTTTCACATCTCTGAATGGAATATTCTCCACTACAAATTACTTTTTTTTTTATTGTAATTTGTAATGGAGCACTAATCAATTACAAATTACTTTTTTTAAATTTGTAATAGATGATCTGTATTACAAATTACTTTTGTAATTTGTAATGGCGTTGAAAATAATGCATTATCAAAATAATGCATTATTTACAACTCTGGTGTATTCATTGAAATATATTTCAAGATAGAGAGAGACTGGGTGGAGGTGAACTTTTGTATCTCGAGAAATTTCAAAAATCACACCTGCGCATATCTTAGTCCCTCTCGTTGGAACGCGAACGGATCATGATGTGCAAAAGTGCGGGCGCGTCCTTCACGAGCCTCCTTCGAACGAAGGAGACGCAGAAAAATGCACATTGACACTGAATCTGTGGCAATGAAACGCGTTCACTCGTTGCAATGAAACAAAAATTCTTACGGAGAGCAGAAGTTGGTAGAAAGAAGTCTTAAAAAATTTGCAAAAACCGATGGTCGAAGTTTAAAAATCTGCCAAAAATCGAAAAATCATCGTAAATGAATGAACGAAGCGAGGTTTTGAAGCTTGAACGATTACGAAGAGAATGAGCTCATGTTCAAGCTGCAATTCTATCTAGAAAATAAATGACAGCTATTTTAGTGAACCAATTGAATTTTGGCCAAAATGCAAACAAAAAATTTAATTTTTTTTTTCGGCCCTCATACCGATGTATTTTTTCCCCTTGAACACCAATCTACTAATAGTTTACCCAAAAAAATCAAAATTTTCATAAATTTTTATCAACAACCTTTTTGGTCGATTTTGGCCCCATTTTCAAAAAACCTCAAAATAGCGAAATTTCATAATTTTACTTCGGTTTGAACGATTCAAAAATTTCTTTTTTATACTTTAAGACTGTCACTAAAGTTAGAAAATGGGTTAAGAGTGAAAAAACGATGCGAAGGAGGAAAGAAAAAATTCCCGTGGAAATAATGAGATGATGAATAATAGCGCGCTAGCAAAAGCACGTTTTTTTACTTTTTATCTCAACTTTTCACAAAATCTGGAACAGCAGCGTTGATAGATATAAACCCATTTCTTATAGTTTCATTCCGGAGCGAAAAATATCCTTCATAGGTTGATGCCTCGATTTTCTATTTCGAAACACACGAGTCTCGGCGAGGATGGAAATTGTTTAGTTTGAGAAATTTCTATTTTTTTCGAGGTCGTTTCTTTTTTTGCCTCCTCATAGGAAACTGTTTTCGTGAGGAAAATTTTGGTTCAAAGTGCCTTCAAATTTTGCCCATTTTGAATTTGTTTGCAAAAAGCGCGTGAAAGCCAAATTTGAAATTGAAATAAGTCGATGAAAAAATATTTTGAGAATTGTAATAGAATTTTAATTCTGAAGGTAATTATTTTCAGCGTTGTATTTGAATTAAATTTAAAAAAACCGCCCTTTTTCCGGTTTTTTGGTCATAAATTTTTTAATAATGGTCCAAATTAAGTGTTTTTTTCCAAAATTTTTGTTTTTTATGGCCTTTTCAGAAAAAAAATACCGAAAAAAATGTTCGACGCTATTGTAAATAAGTTTTTTGAGTTTTAAACTTTGAATGGTGTTTTCAAAAGTGAGTGCTTTTTTTGATTTTTTTTGAAATTTTTTTCAAATTTCAAACTTATATCTATTCAACAATTTTTAAAACCAGTCCGGTCGTGGGCCTTCCATAATTACTATATTTTTTTCGATTTTTGAAAATTGAGAGAAAAAAATTTCTATAAATTATTATGAAAACTAATTTTTGTTACTGTATAGTCTTTTTTCATCATTTTGAAATAATTTTGACACTTTTTTATTGTTAACAGATTTTTAAAATTGATAATTAATAATGAATCGATAATTAATAATTAACTTTAATAATAATCTTGATAATAATTAATAATTACCGAATATTGCTGTCAAATTTTCACCTGAGAAATACTATTTAGATGGAAAAGAAAGATTTTATTTGCGAAACAATACTATCAAGTCAATCACAGGGGCACAAAAATTTATATTTAAATAAATAATGAAAAAAAAGACTATAAATTGTATACAGTAACAAAAATTGATATTCATAATGATTTATAGAATTTTTTTTTTTCATATTTAATCAGTACTTATTAAAAAATGCATTAGTAATTTTATATTTATTACTTTTTCCAAAATTAATACAAGATTTCTCCACAAATTATTGATTATTTATCATTTAGCAATATCTTTCTCGCTAATTACTAATTCTTGGAAATAATTAGTAATATTTCATCGTTAATTACTCATTTTTTTGGAAAAATTAGAAACTTTTTGTCACTAATTACTTATTTGTTAGAAAAATTAGTAATATTTTGTCACTAATTACTAATTTTTAGAAAAAATTAGTAATTTTTTTTTGCTAATTATTAATTTTTCGAAAAAATTGGATAATAAAAATAAATTTTTTTTTGCCGATCACTGATCTTGTGAATGGATATCTTAAAAAAATCTCAACATTTAACAGGAAATGTTAAATAATTAGCAATTGAATGCAATTCAGTTACATGGCTCGAAATAATATGTAATTGAATATGTAATTTGATTGAAAATGAAATTGATGCTGCCCAATTGCCAACTACAATTATATTTCAATGCACGAAGATATTTGACATTAAATTCTTGATGATATTAATTAATCTGATTAATGATTTAATTAATTAATTAATTATATTGATTGATTAATTATTAAATTAATAATGTTTAAAATATAATTATAAAATGTCAATTCAAGTTTGTTCCTTTGTTTTTGTGAAATTTCAGTTTTGCAAGGAAATTCGGGACCGGCGGACGGTGACGGTCCGAGCTCGGTTGGTCCTTTGGGACCAATGGCGGGAAGCCTCGTGTCTTTGCCAGGACGCAGCGGACAGAGTTCGGTACGTCGTGGACCCGGTAGACCCCGATTGCGTCCAACCGGTCCCGGCAATCAGGGCTACCGAATACCGGGGGCCAATAATCACGTTAGAAAAATTCAACGCTCACTTCCGGTGCCACTGAGGACCCACCAAATCCCGGAAATGGGTAAATCATCGAGAACGATTTTGCCGCCACCGCCAAAGCCAATCGGTCATTCCGTTTCAACTGGGATGGTCACGAGTACCATCGCGAATTTTCAAAATGTCGAAAGCATCGTTGAATCGAGACCCTTTGGTTTTTACACCCAGCAACAGCAGCAACAACGACATTGTCAGGATTCACCGAATAGTGAGCTACACTCGAAAAAGTTAAATTAGGGGATTGTAATGAATTTGAATTATACGACAAATGGAGATTCGCCGCTCTAAAAAATGATTTGCGAATTATTCAACTGCGACGTTTTGGTTGAAAAATAAGAAAAGCAATTATTTAAAAAAAAAAAACGATATTTTAACGAGTCTTCGTCGTGTTTCGTCGAATTGAGTGCTTCGTCCCTTCGTCATCAAGTTTTCCATCTCTCTCCATAAATTAATTCGACGACCCCTTAATTGGTTATTGAGAAAAAGTGAATTATGAAAGAACCATTTTTTTTTAATTTCTCAGGATTGATTGAACCGATTGATCTAAATTTTTAATTTTGGGGGCTGATAATAGCTGTAAGAAAAAAAATCAAGAGCTATATGACTTTAAAAGATCCTTGAAAAAAAAAATTTCTTGCAATTTCAATTTTTAACCATGATAGAATTTTTGCACAATTATGAAGGTATTTTTTTTCAAACATTCTATATTTCCAGATAACACTATGAATTTTTAAAAATTTTAATAACTGTACGCCATAGTAGAACAAAATAGTGGAACTTTTTCACCCAAATAATGAATTTATTCATGTTTTGAGGTAATTTTTGTATTTTAACGCATTTTTACATAATTTTTATCTATTAAAAATAATATTTCATATTCAAAACAACAATCAACATTTTTTTGCCGCAGTCAAAAATTAAACCAGGTAAATATCAATAATCGATTTTATAGTAATTTTAACAAATATTTTTAGGAACAACATTTATTATTAAACTCGATTATTTATATATTTTTATAGACTTGAGACACAGATATAAATAAAAATTATCGAAAGACAAGAATATATTGATGAAAGACAAGAATATTTTTTTTCTGAACTAATGTAAACTTTAAAAAAAAAAATAAGTTTCATTTTATTCATTTATTGTTTTTTTTTAAATTAATAAACTCAACAGTTCATACTAATAGAAAAATTTCTTAAAGGTTGATATACTGTAAAATACAATTATTACATAAAAAACTGTTTTTAATAAATCAATAATAAAAAGGGAAACAAATATCAAAAAGATATATTTTTGAAATATATATATTTAGACATTTGTCTTCTTTTTTATTATTTATTTATTAAAAACTGTTTTTTATGTTATAATTGTATTTTACAGTATATCTATCAGTCTTTAAAAAATCCTTCTATCAGTGTCAACTATTGGGCTTATTAATTTAAAAAAAAAGTAATAAATGAATTAAATTAAACTTAGATTTGTATAAAAGGTTAGATTTGTTCAGAAAAAAAATGTTTTTCTCTTTCATCAATTCGATAATTTTTGGTTATTATATCTATATCTCGAGTCTATAAAAATATACAAATAACCGAGTTTTATAATAAAATGTTGTTCCTAAAAATATTTGTGAAAATTATTATAAAATTGATTATTGATATTTACCTCGTTTAATTTTTGACTGTGGCAAAAAAATGTTTGTTGTTGTTTTGAATATGAAATATTATTTTTAATAAATACAAATTAAGTAAATCTGCGTTAAAATACAAAAATTAAACTGCAAAACATAAATTCATTATTTGGGCCAAAAAGTGGTTTTTATTTTTTTCTACAATGACGTACCGTTTTTTAAATTTTTCAAAATTCATAGCGTTACAGTGAACCATAGAATATATGAAAAAAAACAATCATAATTGTGCCAAAATTGTATCATGATTAAAAATTGAAATTAAAAGAAAAACAATTTTTGTTTTCAAGGCTCTTAATTTTTTTTTCTCGGATCCATCATCAGCCCCCAAAACAAACAAAAAAATTTCGATCGGCGATGGAACGTTGATGAAAATTCAAGCGCACGAAAGCGAAGCTGAGGACAAATATTATTGCGCTCGACGATGATCCTCGTGAAACTCGTCGAGGGAGAATTTCAATTTTTACTTTACAATTTCTCTTTTCACCCCGCTGACTCACGTCGATCCTCGTGTACAAATATTATCTCTCCAAACACTTCTCGTTCGCATTTTCTATTATCTTGTCGTCGAACAATCGGAGTTTTTTTTTCTTCGCTGCTCAACTTGATTCTCCTCATCCAAAAGTCTACGTTTCACCGCATGAACGAATTCAGCCCCAATTCGTCCTTGACGCTGAATCCAAGGTCAAAGTTGACAACTGCCAAGTCCGGACCGGTTGTCTTGTCGCTGTTGTTATTTTTGTTATTAATGTTTTTGGTTTTTTTTTTGGACAGACCCGGTATCCGCAATTTGGATGGATCTGGACTCTGGGAACGAGATCTGCTCTTGGAGAAGTTGATGGCTCATCGTGACGACCGAACATTCTGCGGACCGACCTCGAGGCGAGAGAAGGCCAAACGGGACACGCGGTGACTTTCGTGCGCGGATAGACTCGTCTCTGATGCACCTGCTTTTGAACGCATTGGCCGTGTGCCCTCCTTCAAACCATCGGCCGAGCGATTTTACTTCACCGAGAGAGGACACGAGAGACACGCGCCGGTGTCAACGACACGATTATCGCTCGTTCGAGAAAACAGCTTGAAGATGCAATTTTTTTCATCATATTTCGTCTCTCCCCAACGTCGTTTCAATTTACGGGGCGTGCATTTTATTAATCTCGATATTGGGATGATGACGTGACCACACAAACCTTGAAAAGAATCATCGCGCCCGAACGAACCAACTATATCGATTTTCCAACAATGATTCAATTTCGAGAGAAACACGCAAATTCTCAAATATTCGAATACAGCGTTTGAGATAATCCAAAATAATGAGGGTACTCCGGATAGGCCAAGGCCTTCGCCCGCAGACTCCATTTCTTTTTCGACGTTTCGCATTGGTAATACTTTTTGGGTGATAAATCGCGGATGGCTTTTTTTTTCCTTCAGTTTGCGAGAGATTAAGAATCTGCATCTGTCGCGGCACGCGGTCATGAGAGAGAGAGAGAGAGAGAGAGAGAGAGAGAGAGAGAGAGAGAGAGAGAGAGAGAGGGACTTGCATCGTCGTCATCGACCGAGTGGAGCGAGTAATCACAGTAAAAAACATGAAAAGTGGTGAGTTTGAACTCAAAAATTTGTCGAATATCGTTGAAAAGTGTGATTTTCACACCGGCGTTTCGTACACTCGCTCGATTCCCTAATTTTACCTATTTTTGCTTCCTTATAAAGGAAACTTTGTTTTCGTTAAATGTTTTTTTTCGAGATTTCTATGCTAATCTGTTCAAATGTCCCATCAAAACATAGATAAATCATGTTCAGAAAAAATGTCCGGATAGATGTGCGTGTGCGTGTGCGTGCGCGTGTGTGTGTGTGCGCACGCGTGTGTGTGTGTGCGCGCGCGTGCACGCGTGTGTGTATGTGTGTGTGTGTGTGTGTGTGTGTGTGTGTGTGTGTGTGTGTGTGTGTGTGTGTGTGTGTGTGTGTGTGTGTGTGTGTGTGTGCGTGTGTGTGTGTGTGTGTGCGCGCGCGCGCGCGTGCGCGTGCGTGTGTCCTGAGTGTGATGTAAATAATTAATAACTCAAGAACGCTGCGAGATATCGATCTGAAATTTGGTACACTTGTTTAGCACGAACCGTCCTTCATTATGAAATTTTTTTGATCAAATTCTAACGGGTGTTCAGATTTTATCGATTTTTTTTGTTTTTGCAACAATGGCGTAAACGCTCTAACTGTTGCAATTTTCAAGATATTGCAGTGAAACTTTGTAAGGAATTATAGAAATTATAGGAATTATAGGAGTTATAGAAATTTTATGAAATTTTTAATTTTTTGAAAAATAGCGTAAACGCTCTAACTTGTGCAATTTTTGAGATGTTCCACTGAAACTTTGCAACTTTTTTTTTTCAAAAAATTCTCAAAAATATTAGTTCCTAAAACACAAATTTTAAGCCCGGTCCGGTAATGGAAAAACGATGGGTATGGCTTTTTTACACATATATAACACGCAATACTATACATAGTGTTGATAGTGGAAAAAAAAATCCACAATTTCGAAAAATCGAGAAAAAATAGTACCCATCGTTTTTCCATTACCGGACCGGATTCAAAATTTCTGTTTTAGGAACTAATATTTTTGAGTATTAAAGAAAAATCGAAGGACACAAACAATTCAAAAAATCGTGTTTTAGTTTCAAAATGAACAAAAATCAATCGAATTAGCAATGAATAATTATAAACATAAAATTTCCGAAAAGTTCATCAAAAAATGCACAATTAAAAAAAAAGTATTCAAAATCTGAGCAATTTCCATCAAGTTATGGCTATTCGAAAAAAAAAAATCAGCAAAATATTCAAAAATTCGTCTTTCGTGATTGGCTGAACAAAAAAAAATTGAAATAAAATCAGGGATACCTTTCGCAAGTATAAAAAGATAGTCATCCAAATCGGAGTTGCAAAATTTGACGGTAGGGCGAGTGGGCACGGAATGCCCCGTATATATTCAAATATCGAAGATCACAGAAGAATGAATAAACAGTGTAATGGACTGCACATTTACACAGCTAGGTGTAATATCAAATTTTTCATCCTGAAAAGCCCTTGGCTCGAGAAAATGAAGGAAAAAAAAGTTATTCGAGGGTGTCTGAAAGTCCGTCGAATCGGGGGATGCGCGTCGAAGGAGGGCTGAAAGAAACCGTGGCTGTATGAAAAATAAGAAACTCGAAAGTCGGTGTTTTCTTCTCGGAGCTGGTTTCACTATTTCAAATAAATTTTTCCCAAAGGTCTGGTTGGATCAACCAGCGGCTGAGAATGAAAATGGCCGATTCCAAGGGCCATTTAAAACGGAAAATAAATACTCGGTGCGCCCTTTTGTCAGTGAGCCGTCGATATTATACCGACAGTATTGAGTGAGAACGGCAGATGTTTTCTTACGCGTGGCGCGTGCCCGCTGCCACTTGGCTGCAAAAGAGAGATAGTCTCCGTTTCTCGCCCCCCCTCCCCCCACCCCTAGAACCATCTGCCCCCGTCTTCCCGACCTTTTCTTCGTCCTCCTCCTTCAGTCCTTCTTCTTCTTCTTCTTCCACCTCCTCCTCCAAAACTTCATCTTTCACCGCGCGCCAATTTCCCTCTACCATATTTTTCATACTCTGAAAAAAAACCCGAATCATTACCAAATACATTTATGCCTCAAGATCAACAGGAGTAAAAATATTCTCTCGGCGCCGGAGGAATAAACGTTTCTTTCTCCTAGACCATGGAATAGATTCCATATTCGTGGAAATTGCATCCCGATGTTGGGAGAAAAAGACGGACAAAAATTATCTGTGAAAACTGCCGAGATTCCCATTAATGATGGGTCAATTATTGATGACAGTTTAATTGACGGGTCATTCCATTCTATTCCATTCCATTCCATGCCACGATTTTTTTTTGTCGTTTTAAGGTTCAGAGCCTGTGTTTTGAATCGGAAATTGTCTGGGGACCACGATTAAGCTATTTGCAATCGTAAATTGCATTTTCATTCAAATGGCAAATTTAAGTTCAAATTTTTGAAATTATTCGCTTTAAAATGAATTATTTTTCTATATTAGGAGGAATTTAACTTTTTTCATTCAAGTGGCAAATTCAAGTTCAAATTTATCAAATTATTGGCCTTAAAATGAATTATTTTTCTATATTAGGAGGAATTTAGCTTTTTCCATTCAAATGACAAATTTAAGTTCAAATTTCTAAAATTATTCGCTTTAAAACGAATTATTTTTCTATATCAAGAGGAAATTTAGCTCAAATCGACGAATTTAGATCTGTCTCGATCCGACGGCGAGAGAAAGAGAGAAAACTCGCGGGAGGAGCGATACAGTGAAAAAAAAAAGTCTTTAGAGAGGAGAAGGATGCGTGAGGCTCAGCTCACACACGAAAACGCACGAAGGCTCAAAATGAATGAGGGGAAAAAAAAGAGAAGATCGTTTGTGTGCGTGAGAGCCTCGCAGGCTCTCAAAATCTCCAATGCAATGTACCGAGAAAAAGATCTCTAAATATCCGGAAGAAAGGCGAGTGGGGGGGATGAAAAAACATATATGTATATATATATATATATTATACGTACGAGGACAGACGGACAACAACAACAAAACGGGCCAAGAGCGTCTTGTGCGCTGCTGACAGCGTTCTGCAAAGCTCTCAAGGTGACCTTTGAGAGAAGCTGCGCGTTGTCCTTATATTTTACCAGCTCCAAGGAACCTTTTTCACTATATCTATCTCTCTTTCTCTGGTGGGGAGTGAAAATGCTTTTTGTTCGGAGCGTCGTTCTTCGAGTAAGGCTCCGCGGGGCACGTGCCAAGCCATATGACGCACAAAGAGAGCCTCTCTTCTCTCTTTGATGGAAAATACAGCGTGCGCGTGCGAGTGAGAGAGAGACGGAGAGATGTAAAAAGATTGTTCGCTTTTCACTCTGGAAGGCCGCGACCATCTGTTGCTGCTTCCTGACATTTCCATTTCGGGACTTTTTCGTCTCTCCGATATGTTTCTTCGGTCCGGATCCGCGCCGCTGCCACCGTCGAATCCAACTTCTTCAGCTTTCTCAGCTCAGCATGTGAGTACATACACACCGTGTACATTATGCATCTATATTAGGGTGGGTCGAATAAAATGACTAATTTTTTTTCTCGATAGAATGGAAAATGTATTGTTTGGCATCTCAAAAAAACCCTCTGCAAGTATCAGCCCTTCATATTTTAATTATGCATCTATATTAGGGTGGGCCAAATAAAAGACTAATTTTTTTTTTCTCGATATGATGAAAAATGTATTGTTTGGCATCTCAAAAAACCCTCTGCAAGTATCAGCCCTTCATATTTTCATTATGCATCTATATTAGGGTGGGTCAAATAAAATGACTAATTTTTTTTTCCTCGATACAATGAAAAATGTATTCTTTGGCATCTCAAAAAAACCTTCTGCAAGTATCAGCCCTTCGTATTGAGATTATGCATCTATATTAGGGTGGGCCAAATCAAATGACTAATTTTTTTTCCTCGATACAATGAAAAATTTATTGTTTGGCATCTCAAAAAAACCGTCTGCAAGTATCAGCCCTTCGTATTTAGACTATGCATCTATATTAGGGTGGGTCAAATAAAATGACTAATTTTTTTTTCCTCGATACAATGAAAAATTTATTGTTTGGCATCTCAAAAAAACCGTCTGCAAGTATCAGCCCTTCGTATTTAGATTATGCATCTATATTAGGGTGGGTCAAATAAAATGACTAATTTTTTTTCCTCGATACAATGAAAAATGTATTGTTTGGCATCTCAAAAAAACCTTCTGCAAGTATCAGCCCTTCGTATCGCCGGAAGGAGACGGATGCGGAAGTTGTTCGTTTCTCCGTACAAACGGAGAAACGAACACAATTTTCACAATTCGCCGGTCATATAAATTCGAGCAAACTGATAAGTTTCTCTGTAACAATCTCCCTTCGCCCATTTTCATATATTTGTGAATATCTTTTGCCCTGAAAAATCAGGCAATGCTGTCGAATCGCCCATAAAAGTGCCAAGGACCAAATGACTTCTTGGCACTTTATTTTCGCCTCCTCTCCGGAATTTCTTTGGTCTTGTTCATATTCGTTGGAAAAAAAAAAATTAAGCAGTCCGGGGCGAATCGGTGGACGCACGATTGGGCGTTAAAAATGCAGACAAGCAGTCGGTGAACAGGTGTTTCGCCGCATCTCTCCCGCATTCCAATTAGCGTCACATTTCCGTGGCTCGCAATTTTTTTTTTCCCCTTCAAGATCAATGAACAGAATTGTCTCGGGTACGAGACGTTTGCGCTTCAGCGAGGACACGCGCTCCTCCTCGAATTTTTCCTTGTTGCGAATGAGGAGCGCAGAGCAGTTGAGACGCGTTGAATATCCATCGGCGACGGGGTCTCGATTTTTTTTATCCTCTCCGGTTTCACGTGCACGGAAAAAAATGATGGGTGAAAATTCATGTTCTAATATTTAAAAAATTACTGAATTCAAAACCGAATATACGGTTCAAAACTGTAATTCAGGCGTTTTACTGGGAGTCCATTATAAAATAATGAATTTAATGTGGTTTCTAATTTTTTAAAGATAATTAAAAGTGCTGAATTAAACTGAAGAAAATACGATGTTTACAGCAAAAAATGGCAAAGTAGAAATTACGAGCGGAAACGAAGAAATCCAATGTGTTTGAACTGTAAAATTTACAATGGTTGTAAATTTACAAAATTTACAAATTTTGACGATGTGAAGGAATTACATAAAAATCTGAGAAATTTTGAAGATTTGAAAAAGTTACACAAAAATCGGAGGAAATTTTGAATATTTTAAGAAATTACATAAAAATTTGAGGAAGCTCTGAAGACTTGAAGAAATTACATAAAAATCTGAGCAGGGTTGCGAATTTTTTAATGAAAAAGTAATGCATTAACCATTACTTTTTTAATGGCTAATGAAAATAATTTCCATTAATATTTAATGGATAATGAAAATGCAAATGCATTAAAAAAAAGTAATGCATTATTTGCAACCCTGCCCATTACAATGTAGTGTGTAATAGAAAAAAAATTCCATTAACCATTAAAATTAAATGGTTAATGGTTAATGAAAATTATTACCATTAACCATTAATTTTTAATGGTTAATGGTTAATGAAAATGCAAATGCATTAAAAAAAAGTAATCCATTATTTGCAACCCTGCCCATTACAATGTAGTGTGTAATAGAAAAAATTTCCATTGACCATTTGCATTAACCATTTTAAATGGTTAATGAAAAAAAATTCCATTACCTATTGCAATGTAATGTGTAATGGACAAAACTTTGATTGCAATTTTGGGAATGGAAAAATATAGATGAATAAATTATTGCAATTTTGCATTACATTTTATTGATTTAGGACTTAGATTTTCAGGTAATTTCAACCCTGAATCTGAAGAAATTTCGAAGATTTGAAGAAATTATTTACATAAAAATCTGAGGAAATTCTGAATATTCGAAGAAATAACATAAAAATCTGAGGAAATTTAGAAGATTTAGAATTTCGAAGATTTGAAGAAATTATTTACATAAAAATCTGAGGAAATTCTGAATATTCGAAGAAATAACATAAAAATCTGAGGAAATTTAGAAGATTTGAAGAAATGACATAAAAATCTGAGGAAATATTGAAGATTTGAAGAAATGACATAAAAATTTGACAAAATTCTGAAGATTTGAAGATTATCACATTTTTTACACGTTTATTTCCTTATCCTATTATCACACTTTTTAGGAGTACATTTTTATTTCTTTGAATACCATTTTTTTTGCATTGCATCTATTAATGTGTCAACGCATATAGTATGTTTTCAATTTGTACAGCGTTACACTGTAATTTTTTCACACTGTAATATTACAAGTACAGGGATCCATGAAGAATTTTGTTACTGACCCGGATATTTTTTACAGTGTAAAATGTGTAAAGTGTTCACAGATCATTTTTTTCCGCGTAGCAAAAAAAAAATCCAATGAAAAATCTACAAGGGTTCTTCCTTCCAATGTAACAAATGGACCCTTCCAAACCTTAAAAAAGTGAAGTATAGTTGGATTTTCTCTGGTGTTCTGGCAAAGTTGACGATGACTCGACAAAAGGAAGAACGAGAGTATAATGAAGAGAAGCGTGTCGAATTGAAACGTTACGTTGGTGCGTCCTTTGATTTCCGTAACCAACCCCCAGAGCAACTTATTTCATGTATTTGATGGGTGTCCAGGGCACGCTCTTACGATTTTTTCGCGTTTGACGATAGAGTTTCACGTTGGACAATAGTGACCCGTTGTTGTCATCCCCCTTGGCGTTGACCGCTGAAAAGAGCTCCGGACCGGATTGAATGGGCCTCCTGTCGGCCCTCAGCGTTGTTAGAATCAAGACCCGACGACTCGTTTCTCATTCAACAACGATTTATTTCTCACTTTCCACCCTTAACGGAAGAAGCGGGAGCTGTATTCCGAAATATTGGACGGAATTTCTTTTTTTTTTTCATCCCCCGTTCCCAAGACACTCGCAGGTACACCGCCGTCCGAATTTCCCCCTCCCAGGCCCAATTCGGGCCCCGTCTAGAATTTTGGAAATAAAAAAAGAGAACTCTCGATCCACACTCGAGTAGTCATTCGATTTTACTGAAGTTGCCGTTTCGGTTTGGGTTCCCTTTGATTTTCCCCCTCCCAGGCACAATTCGGTATCCGAGGCCCAATTCGGGCCCCGGATTGAATTTTGGCAATAAAAAAAGGGAACTCTCGATCCACACTCGAGTAGTCATTCGATTTTACTGACGTTGGGGTTTCGGTTTGGGTGCCCTTTGATTTTCCCCCTCCCAGGCCCAATTCGGTATCCCAGGCCCAATTCGGGCCCTGGATTGAATTTTGGAAAAAAAAAGAGAACCCTCCATCCACGCTCGAGTAGTCATTCGATTTTACTGAAGTTGGGGTTTCGGTTTAGGTTCCCTTTGATTTCCCCCCTCCCAGGCCCAATTCGGGCCCCGGATTGAATTTTGGAAATAAAAAAAAGAGAACTCTCGATCCACACTCGAGTAGTCATTCGATTTTACCGAAGTTGGGGCGAATAGGCCAACTGCGGGGTAGGTCAGTGAGAATGTGTGCGAGTGTGTCTGACGTTTGTTGGCGAAGAAGCGAGGGTGACGTGAGTGTTTGATCGGTGGAAGGGAAAAAAAAGAATCGGGGGAAGCATCGATGACGTATGAGCTTTGGGAGAGGGGGGTGGGGAAATGGGGGTCAATGGGTAGGGAAAGCGAGAGAGGGGGGAGGGAGAGTAAGGTGGTTGGAAAGGTCGAAAAACCAGTGTCGAAATCATCGATGGGGCGAGACCCAAATCCGGTCACGTTTTTTTTTCCCTCCTTCCCCAGTTTTTCATCCCCCAGGATACGAGATTATACACGCACGTGGGGTCAAGTGTGGGGTCCAACTGCTCTCAAAATGTCAACCCAAATAAAAATTTTTCTTCCTGAAACACAGTTGCAAGCCTGAAAAAACAAAAAAAAACATTTTGCCAATTTTGTTAGAGGCAAATTTTTTCTTCCGCTGGAAATTGACCGCCATCGAATATTTCAAAGGATTCAACAGCAGGTGGGCAAGTTTTAGATACAAAAATGTCTCTGTCTCTCTGTCTCTCTCTCTCTCTCTCTCTCTCTCTCTCTCTCTCTCTCTCTCTCTCTCTCTCTCTCTCTCTCTCTCTCTCCCTCTCTCTCTCTGAGACATTTATGGGGTGTGTTGCCGCAATCGCAGAGACTCCTGAAAGAGGAAGATAAAAAAAATATATTTATAGGGGAATGTGGGGCAAAATGGTCAACCACCAAAATTATGGAGTAACATTGAAAATTGCAGAATAAAGGAGGTTGTTGTTGTTGTTATTATTATTACTATTATTATTATTATTATTATTATTTTGACAGTTGGCCATCAAGAGTTGGAAAAAATCGTCACTTTCATCCAAATTCTTCCATGCCAAATTCTTGGCAAATTCGATTTTTACCAAATTAGCGAACAACCTTGATCACTATTTTGAATGTGTACAAAATTTTAGTACAGTATCTCGCAAATAGCCGAAGTTAGAATATTTATGCTATTAAAAAAAAAATCAAAATTTCAGAAAATATTAATTATTTGATCGATTGTCGCCAAATTTAATGACGAACAACCTCGATAGCTATATTAGCTCTGCACGAAGTTTCAGTGCAATATCTTAAAAATTAAAAGAGTTACGTTTGCGCTATTTTTCAAAAAGTTAAAAATTTCATAAAAGTTAAAAATCTTTAAAAAAAAATTCTTCACGAAAACGAAGCTCCCTTTATGAGGAAGCAAAAAAGAGCCCATTATACTTTAATATTATTCTAAACCACTTTTACTAAGATACCGATGTCAAGGATCAATGCAAAATAAGATAGCAGGGGCAAAATGGCCACCTCCTTAATAGCAAAAAAAATGAAATTAAGCTATAACGCTGATCCTAACATTATATAATAATCTTATATACAATAATACTATATACTACCATATTATCCCTAGAAATAATATATTTTAGGAAGAAAAACGTTTTTCCTCGTTCACTTGAATTTTCGAAGAAATAACTATTTCATCGCGGTGGCCATTTTGCTCCCGAAATTTTTTTTCTTTCTCACTGCTCAATAAAATCCTTCAAAACGTTTTTTTTTTTTTCAAATTTTAAGATAAGATCTTACTCTGCGTGCGTTGTGTTTTGGCTGAATTATCTTGGGTTGGGCCATTTTGCCCCACTATTCCCCTGTATTTTCGTGACGGGAAGCTCGGCAGCTGTCCCTCGATCGTGCTCACTCTCTTTGAACGTGCAGCAAGCAGATACCCACCGGTGGATCATCATCATCATCAACAACATCAGCATACGGCGCCGAGCGTTGTTTTCGTTAAATTTCTTTAAATCTTCAAAATGTCCTCAGATTTTTATGTAATTTCCTTAAATCTTCAAAATGTCCTCAAATTTTTACGTAATTTCTTCAAATCTTCAATATTTCCTCAGATTTTTATGTAATTTCTTTAAATCTTCAGAATTTCCTCAGATTTTTGTTATTTCTTCAAATCTTCAATGTTTCCTCAGATTTTTATGCTATTTCTTCAAATCTTCAAATTTTCCTCAGATGTTTATGTAATTTCTTCAAAATTTTCTCAAATTTTCATGTAATTTCTTCAAATCTTTTAATGTTCCTCAGATTTTTATGTAACTTCTTCAAACCCGTATTAAAAAACTCCATTGAATCGCCAATGGCAACCAATGGTCCTCATACGACTCCATTGGACAATGAATGGGGACCCATTGAGATTTCCGCATTTGTCAATGGCGTACAGGGCTGACCATTGATCAGTGAATGGGTATCCATTGAACATCAAATGCGGATCAATCGAATGATCATCATTACTCAATGATGCTCATTGGAAAGCCAATGCGGATGAATCGAACGATCATCATTACTCAATGATGCTCATTGGAAAGCCAATGCGGACGAATCGAATGATCATCATTACTCAATGATGCTCATTGGAAAGCCAATGCGGATGTATCGAGCGATCAGCATTGCCCAATGGTGTCCATGAGATGGTAAATGCTGATGAACGAAATGATCCGCTTTACCCAATGATGTTCATTGGAAAGTCAATGCGGATGAACTGAAAGATCAGCATTTCCCACAGATGTTCATTGGAACCCAAATGCGGCTAACGATGAAATGATCAGCATTTACCAAGGATACCCATTGAATAATAAGTAACTACGAATTATACAATGATCAACATTTATCAATAATGTCATTTCATTGATGACTGATCGAATGATAAGCAGCATTTGTTAACGATGTTGCAATCCATATTCGAGGTTCAATGCTGAACAATTGAACCCATCGATCGATGAGAATTTTTCCGGAAGCGATATTTCTCAAACGGCGGTGAATTAATAAAGTCAAGTAAGAGTAGATGTCGCTGATTCTCATGTATGAACCAAATATTTTCTTCAATTGTAATAAATGCTAATGATTATATCGATGGTCAATTAATATTAGCATAAGCTCGGAAATTATTCGAAAGTAATTTTAAAAAAATGTATTATAAACTGCTCATCAAGTACGCGTACGTTTGGGATAAATGATTTTTAAAACCGTTTATTTTTAACATATACACATAATTTTATCAGTCCTTCTCAACCCGATTTGTGAGAGGAGAAACGTATATACTTTCATTATCAATCGTCATCTGAATACACTTACAATCTATTTTCTCAATTCTGAGCTTCAATAATTTCTATTAAATGTAATAATATATATCGCGTTACAGCTGCCATAAGGGCGTATCACCTCTTTTACGCCCTTATGGCATCCAGGAGCCATAAGGGCGTATTGAAATTTTTTTTTTCAGGAATCGACGTAATTATGACCGAAAAGTATAGAACCGATGAAAAAAAATTTTTCCCAATTTCCCAAACGGGATTTTGAAGCGTGAACGATTACGAAGAGAATGAGCTCATGCTCAAGACGCAATTCTATCTAGAAAATAAATTGCAGCCATTTTAGTGAACCGATTGAATTTTGGCCAAAATGCAAAAAAAAAAAAAATTATTTTTGTTTTTCGGGCCTCATGTCGATGTATTTTTGCCCCCTAAACACGAATCTATCAATAGTTTTTTCAAAAAATCAAAATTTTCATGAATTTCGATAAAAAACTGTTTTGCTCAATTTTGGGCCTATTTTCAAAAACCTGAAAATAGCGAAATTTCAAGTGCTCATAACTTCACTTTGGTTCAACCGATTTCAAAATTTGTTTTTCGTACGCAAAGCTTGTGACCAAACTTAGAGAATGCCGGTAAGTTCATCCCGATAACTAATTTTTTGTAGAAATGAGAGCAGTTTGAAAATCGCCGAAAAAAATGGAAAGGGGTATACCTTAAAAAATTTACAAAAATCTATTGTTGAACTTTAAAAATCTGCCAAAAATCGAAAAACGATCGTAATGGGATGAACCAAACGGGATTTTGAAGCGTGAACGATTACGAAGAGAATGAGCTTATGCTCAAGCCGCAATTCTATCTAGAAAATAAATTGCAGCCATTTTAGTGAACCGATTGAATTTTGGCCAAAATGCAAAAAAAAAAAAAAAAAATTATTTTTGTTTTTCGGGCCTCATATCGATGTATTTTTGCCCCCTAAACACGAATCTATCAATAGTTTTTTCAAAAAATCAAAATTTTCATGAATTTCGATAAAAAACTGTTTTGCTCGATTTTGGGCCTATTTTCAAAAACCTGAAAATAGCGAAATTTCAAGTGCTCATAACTTCACTTTGGTTCAACCGATTTCAAAATTTGTTTTTCGTACGCAAAGCTTGTGACCAAACTTAGAGAATGCCGGTAAGTTCATCCCGATAACTAATTTTTTGTAGAAATGAGAGCAGTTTGAAAATCGCCGAAAAAAATGGAAAGGGGTATACCTTAAAAAATTTACAAAAATCTATTGTTGAACTTTAAAAATCTGCCAAAAATCGAAAAACGATCGTAATGGGATGAACCAAACGGGATTTTGAAGCGTGAACGATTACGAAGAGAATGAGCTTATGCTCAAGCCGCAATTCTATCTAGAAAATAAATTGCAGCCATTTTAGTGAACCGATTGAATTTTGGCCAAAATGCAAAAAAAAAAAAAAAAATTATTTTTGTTTTTCGGGCCTCATATCGATGTATTTTTGCCCCCTAAACACGAATCTATCAATAGTTTTTTCAAAAAATCAAAATTTTCATGAATTTCGATAAAAAACTGTTTTGCTCCATTTTGGGCCTATTTTCAAAAACCTGAAAATAGCGAAATTTCAAGTGCTCATAACTTCACTTTGGTTCAACCGATTTCAAAATTTGTTTTTCGTACGCAAAGCTTGTGACCAAACTTAGAGAATGCCGTTAAGTTCATCCCGATAACTAATTTTTCCTTAGTTTTTTATGTAATTCCTTCACATCGTCAAAATTTCCTCATATTTTTATGTAACTTCTTCAAATCTTCAAAATTTTCTCAGATTTTTATATATTTGTTTCAAATCTTCAAAATTTCCTCAGGTTTTTATGTATTTGTTTCAAATCTTCAAAATTTCCTCAGATATTTATGTATTTGTTTCAAATCTTCAAAATTTCTTCAGATTTTTATGTAACTTCTTCAAATCTTCAAAATTTCCTCAGATTTTTATGTAATTTCTTAAAATCTTCGAAATTTTCGCAGATTTTTATGTAATCTCTTCAAATCTCCAATATTTCAATTATCATCAACGAAGGACCATTCATCGGATCTCGTTACCGGATTAAAATGCATTTTTCGTACCGTCAATCGAAAAAACTGTCCCCGTTTCGTATCTAAACCTGTCTATATATGGGGCATTCCACACCGACTCGACCTGCAGGTCTGACCCTTCACCTCTCCGATTTTGTCCACGATGAAGGGTCAGGCCCAGGGTGAATCGGCGTGGAATGCCCCATATATTGTTATTTCACGAAGGCATGATCCCAGAGAGTCCCATAGAGTGGGCCTCTTTGGTTCTCTTGAGACGCGTTTGGCCCAAGACTGCAGCTGCCGTGTCTCTCGTGCCAAAGATTACCTCTCCGCGAATTTCGATGGAAAAGGAAATGGAAATATTTTGCCGGAGGGCAACACACGACACGTTGTTGTCGCACGCGTGCCCTAAGACGACAAACAGAAAGAGAGAATACGAGGAAGAGAGGCAGAGTTGAGTAAACCTCGAAGGATATAAGCGGGATAGTCTTCTCGAATCTCTCTTCTTCCTTCTCCACTGAGAGGCTCGGGCCCCGCACCTGGCCCCGCGGATAGGGCCTTATTGCGCCAGGGCCCTATCCGCGATCTTGCACCTTCGCAAACACGCAGTTTCCTTCCTCAACGAGACCAAAATCGTCCCGATAAGGTTTTCAAGGATATTCCGCGTGGTCCCGATAGCGGGGCCTTATCTTAGGGCCCACGGCGAAGGGCTTTTTTTTCTCCCTTCTAAACAAGAATCCAGGGAAATTGTGATTGGTATTTTTCACAAAATTCTCGTATTTCCATTGCGAAAAGCGGAAGTGGCCGGACGCCGCCTTTCTATACATGGCGTCGTCTCGAAAGAGGCCCAACCCGCGGCTACGCGTCGTTTTTTTTTTGTTTTTTTTTCCTCTCTCCCATCCCCTCCTCATTCTCATTCGAGTCTCTCAGATGGTCTCTTGCTTCGCATTTCATTTTCCTCCTTTTTTTTCTCGCGCCTCACGCATCCTCCGCGCGTAGGGCCCCGTTTCTTCATTGCCAGGCAAATAAGCAGCTGCTCGAATTTTTTCGAGAGCACGTGCTCAGCAGCGCGCCTCTTCTCCTTGCGCTACTCCTCGAATTGCGTTTGACATACATTAATCGAAATTCGAATGCAGAAGCTCGTTTTGAATCGAGTACGAGCGTGATTTATGGGCCCTACACTTGTCCGCATTTTCGTGTATGAAGGAGCGAGTATCGGTGCAAGTGCATTTTTGAGGTGCACTTTCAGGGCGGGAGAATTTACACCCTCTGAGATTATTGAAGGAACGAAGAAAACAAGGTTTCATTAGGGTAGGGCCTTGTTGGGCGCAAGGGGGGGCCCTATAAACTTTGACAATTTATATGGATGCAAGAATGGGATTTTTTTTGGAGGGCTCATCCGACACATATTGAAGTGTGAAAAAAAATTTCTTTATCATGATTCTGATACGAAATGGCGTGGTGACATTGGGGTAGGGCCCTGTAGGGCGCGAGGGGGGCCCTAACTTTGACAATTTATATGGAAGCAAAAATGGGATTTCTTTTTGGAGGGCTTATCTGACACATATTGAAGTATGAAAAAAAAATTTGTTATCATTATTCTGATACGAAATGGCGTGGTAACATTGAGGTAGGGCCCTGTAGGGCCCGAGGGGGGCCCTACCTTTGCCAATTTATTTTGGGAGTATGGAAGCAAGAATGGGATTTCTTTTCGGAGGGCTTATCTGACACATATTGAAGTGTGACACATATTCCGATACAAAATGGCGTCACGACAGAGCCAATCTTCTGCAGTCGCATTTTTGCGGAACTCCTCGGCGGAAGGGCCTATTTCTACTTATATGAGACCTGGAACAATACAAATTTTTTATAACATATGCCATGAACGTCCATAGGGATTTTTTTCAAAATCAAATTTTGTAGAAATGGCGGACTTTTGAAAAAATGAATCGATTTATAGCAAAGAAAACAGGAAAGGGGGCCCAACTTTTATAATTTATTTTGGGAATATGGAAAAAGGGTTTCTCTTCAGAGGGTTTATTTGACGCTTTTTTCAAGCGTGAGAAAAAAGTGTAACTCTTATAGGACGAAAACTCTGCGTTGATTTGATGAACAAATGTAAATTTGGCAAAAAAATAGAGGGGAAGAAAAAGGAGGGAGTGAGAGTGAGTGGGAAAAGCAAAGAAGATCCAAAGACGAGACAGCTGCCGCGTGGATCGCGGCTTGAGGCGACGGCGCGGTGGTGGCCGGCAGTGGCCGGCCACTGCCGAGCGTCTCTCGAGGAAGCGCGCCGCCGCCGTCAACATCTGGCGGTATCCCGATACTTATTGCCACGCGCCACTTCACCCCCACTTCTCCCACGATATGTACTATTATTTTTTATTCCCTCTTTTCCACTAAAAACTCGATCGCTAGCGTCTCGGCGGCGGGGTCGGCCCATTCCAGCGCGTTTCTCGCCATTTTAATTCCCAATTGGCCGCCATGAAACGATCAAAATGGCCGATGACATACCGCCAATTTTGGACGAATTCAATTCAATAAATTAATCTAACAATAATAAATCAATAATAAATTAACCAATCAATAATAAATATCAATAAATCAATAATAAATCGATAAATCAATAATAAATCAATAAAATCAATAATAAATCAATAAAATCAATAATAAATAGATAAAATCAACAAATTCGTACGAAATTTAATTTAATTAATATCTATATCTATCTATATCTATATCTAGGAAAAAAAACGAACTATTTTGAAAAATGAGGAAGAGACGTAGACTAGATGCAAATACGTAGATCGTATCGGGCAAGAGAGCAACGGGAAAGACACACCCAGTCTCTTGTGGATATAATTACGAAATAAACCGCCGAATTTAAGACACGAGGTTATGCTTATTGGGGAATTCGGTGTTCTCGGATGTTGGTTCGCGCAATATTCGGTAGAGCATGACCTGCAGCGAGGCCCGAAACTCAGAAGACCATAACCGCGGTCGGGAGCAGCGATCCGAGAGTTAATAAAAGAGGGAAGGAAATGAGAATTATAGAGGAAAGAAGGTTTGTGTGTGTGTGTGTGTAAGGCAGCGCGTACGGCAGAAGCGGCGTTCCAAGGATGAGAATTTGGCTTCCTGTTGGAGCGATCAGGTATAGCTCATCGCCGATAGCGGGCGAGCAAAAACGCGATCATGGCTCGAGGAAGAAAAAAAAAATGAGAGAAAACCAAATTATAGGAACTATCAATCGTCTTTTCTTTATCACTTGATTGGGAGTATTTGCAAAGCCTCCTTAATGAGCAAGAAGCTTTTGGCTTTGCCTCGGAGGCCTCAATTCTACACATGAAATTTTCTACACAAATTATTCTACACGAAAAAAGTGACAAGGAATATATGTTATTCTACAGTAGAGAAGTAGCAAGAAATATTATTCTACACAGAATTATTCTACACTGGTTTCTACACAGATTATTCTACACAAGAGGAGTGGCAAAGAATATTCTTCTACACTAAATAATTCTACACCTTTTTCTAAACATATTATTCTACACAAGAGTAGTTGCTAGAAATATTATTCTACACTTGTTTCTACACACATTATTCTACGTAAGAGAAGTTGCAAGAAATATTATTCTACACTTGTTTCTACACCCATTATTCTACACAAGAGAAGTTGCAAGAAATATTATTCCACACAGAATTATTCTACACTGGGTTATACACCGATTATTCTACACAAGAAGAGTGGCAAAGGATATTCTTCTACACTAAATAATTCTACACCTTTTTCTAAACATATTACTCTACACAAGAGAAGTTGCGAGAAACTTGTTATATTTATGTTATATACTTGTTACACTTGTTTCTACAAACATTATTCTACAGAAGAGAAGTGGAAAAGAATTTTATTCTACACGAAATTATTTTACACTGGTTTCTACACACATTATTGTACACAAGCGAAGTGACAAAGAATTTTATTCTACACATATTTATTCTACACCTGTTTCTACACACATTATTCTGCACAACAGAAATGGCAAGCGATATTCAGGAGGCGTCTATTCTACACATGACATATTCTACACAAAAATTTCTATACAAGAAAAGTGGCAAGGAATGTTTTTCTACACAAATCAGCATTGTTTTGCACAACAGAAATGGCAAAGGTTATTCAGAAGGCCTTTATTCTACACATAATGCTTTCTACACAAAAGTTCTACACACATCATTCTACAAAAGTGTAGAATAATATTTCTTGCCACTTCTCTTGTGTGGAATAAGTTTTGTAGAAACTTTTGTGTAGAATAATTTTCGTAAAAACTTTTGTGTAGAAAATGTCACTTGTAGCATAAAAATGTGTAGAATAGAGGCCTCCTCATTTTTGTCCTTCACATTTTATGTGTCTAACAATTCCCTCGGAAGAAGCTCTTTACATCAGCAAACGTTTTTACGAGACATTTACAATAATCACTATCATCATCGTTGACAATGTCGTTGCCTATTGTTCGGATACTTTTGTGCGGTTTTGTATCAAGGAAGAGAGTCAGGTACATCGACAGATGGACCTTATTCAAAGGAAATACATAAATTTTACCGTGCCTGGACCCACACAGAAATGTCACGAACGAAACTTCTCTTCCTGCGTGTTTTCAGCCCTCCTGATGAAACTCTTCCTCTTCCCACCTTCGAATAACAATAACAATAACAACATAATATAATAGTATTTGCAAATAGTATTTGCATAATACTATACTAATATTTGTATTCTCATTAAAAAAATGTAGCTCAATTTTTAGAATATTTCAATGAAATTTGGAGGAAACCTAGCTGAAAAGTCATGAAATCGGATAAAAATATTTTCGAAAAATGTTATTTGAACCTTCCAGGTAAATGCAGCCCGTTAATCACTGGATGGAAAATTAGGCCTTGTCGAGGTGTCTCATGACCAACCTTATATATATATATATATATATATATATTTAACAATGCCGAATCCGTTGTCCTTGAGGCTGGTTGCGCTTGACGAGCATCGCTAGTCCTCGCGCAGAGGAAAGGGCCTCTACGTCTTTAGGGCCAACTATGAAGCGTCCTCTTGTAAGCAACTTCAATACATACATTTATATATATACATACAGGATGTTAAGCAATTAGATAACTTGACTAGGTTCGCCGTGTAGAGCGCATTAAGACAAAAAATTTACTTCTTTTAAAAAATTTTGTACGATAAAAATTAGCTGAGTTATCAATGTATAAAGTTGACCAATGATTGCTAGAATCTAGGAGAAATGCCGCTGGTGGGGGTTTTTACGCCACTCCCACCGTTACTCCCACCACGCGGCTCACCAGTAACATTGCTCCTAGATTCTAGCCGTCATTGGTTAGCTTGAAACATTAATAACTAAGCCAATTTTTGTCGTATAATAATTTTGAAAAAAGCTAATTTTTCGTCTTGGCGCGCTCTACACGGTGAACCTACTCAGGTTATCTAGTTACTTAACACCCTGTATATATACTATATGAGACATAGTTGTTTATATGGCGGTAGATATACGCGTAAGGAAGCGTAACGCCAAGTCGTCGTAGAGCCTTCTGACTCGCGACTTCCGGTCAGCGCAGGAAACACGCTCGATGCGCCTCGACGCTGCTTCTTCACCGGCGAACGACGCTCAACGAGGCCTCAAACGACGACTCGTATCTCCAGACGAACCAGAGAGCAAGATAGAAAGAAAAAGAGTAAGAGAGAGAGAGAGGGGGGGGGGAGAGATTTCTTCTATCAATATGATATAACCGGAAGCAATGGCGCTCAAGAATTCCCTTGAATTGCTTTTCAAGAAAGATCTCTTCCCTTTTGAGACTTGAATTTTCGACACTCGCTTTTTCAGCCACTTTTTTCATTCGTTCAATTGGAAAATTTCCTGAAAAATGTTTTCAATGGGGTAAAAAAGGAAAAAAAATCAGCTAAATCGAAAGGGGTTGGAAAGTGGTCGATTTGGCATGGAATGACTCATATACACCGCCGTCCAAAAGTTTGGAAACACTCGGCCCGATTCCGCGCCGCACAAAAAGTTTCACTGCTCTTTCAAAAATGAAGATATTTCAATTCAACGAGCGGCGTTTCAAAGGGGACACTTTCAGTTTCATCCTGTTTTTTACAATTTTTTTTTTGATTTTTTTTGAACCCGCCATGCTCTTTGAAACATGGTCGTTTTTGGCTTTTTTTTTTAAGTTGAAATTTTGGTGGACGATCCATAAACATTTTTTTCTACGTTTTTCGTGTAAAAAACTTGTGGGGGGGAGTATAAGCTTCAATTTCGTTTGTTAAAAAGATTCGTACGATTTTTTTTCGCAAAAATATTCAATTTTTTGTAAAAAACGACCATATTTATAAAATGTAGCGTAACTCTAAAACTATTGGTTTTTCGTGAAAACACTAAGACTGTAAAAAGTTGCATACAATTATTCTGGATTCAGTGAAATTTTTTCAGAATTTTTTTTCAAAATTTTTTTTTTCGAACATTTTTTCGGCCAACGTGAAATTTTTTAATCTTAAACAATCGGGTCTCTTATCTCATCTACACGGCTTTTTCATCGAAAAACCTTATCTACATGGCTTTTTTATCGAAAAACCCGTGTAGATGAGGTAAGAGACACGATTGTTTAATATTAAAAAATATCTCCTTGACAGGAAAAATTGTGGAAAAAAAAATGTTGAAAAAAAATTCTGAAAAAAATTTCATTGAATCCAGAATAAATATATGCAACTTTTTACTCTCCTAGTGATTTCAAGAAAACCCAGTAGTTTCAGAGTTACGCCTCATTTTATAAATATGGTCGTTTTTTTCGAAAAAATGAATATTTTTGTGAAAAAAAAATCGTACGAAACTTTTTAAAAAACGAAATGGAAGCTTATACTCTCCTAAAAGTTTTTCACACGAAAAACTGTTAAAAAAAATTTACATGGATCGTGCACAAAAATTTCAACACAAATAAAAAGTCAAAAAACGACCATTTTTCAAAGGGCGTACCGGATTCAAAAAAAATCGAAAATTTTTTTTGGAAAACGCAAAATGAAGCTGAATATTTTCCCTTTGAAACGCCGCTTGTTGAATTGAAATATCTTTATTTTTGAAAGAGTAGTGAAACTTTTTGTGCGAGTGTTTTCAAACTTCTGGACGGCGGTGTACATGGGTCATTCCATGCCTAATCAACCACTTTTGAACCCGACCCCTTTCGATTTGGCTGAATTTTTGTTTACCTTTTCTACTCCATTAAAAACATTTTTCAGGAAATTTTCCAATTGAATAAATGAGAAAAGTGGCTGAAAGAGAGTGTCGAAAATTCAAGTCAAAGGGGAAGAGATCTTTTTGATTGGGTAAAAAAATTTGAAAATTTCCTGAAAAAAGTTTTTAATCGGGTAGAAAAGGAAAACAAAATTTCAGCCAGATTGAAAGGGGTCGGGTTCAAAAGTGGTTGATTTGACATGGAGTGCCCCATATGTATAAGCATACAATATGTTAAAATGCGCACGAGTTTACCGACCCCTGTTGAATACTCGCGGCTCTCATTTAGTCTTTTATTCATTAGGCACGTGCGAGCACTGACGAGGCGGACGTGGCTCGGCCGATTATACATTTATTTTCCCTGAAACGAGGGTTACCATCGCTTTGAGCTTCATAAGCATTATAAATCGCGGTCTCCGTAATTATCGCGTTTGTATTATTGTGCGTCCCTTCTTCAGCGCTCCAAATATGTCAATTTGTCGTACAATTTAAATTTGCTCTCTGTTCGACCAATATTTTCATCCCCAAGTCTGAGGACGCTGCAAAATGGAGGAGAGACGCCGCAACGGGCGCCATCTTGTTTTTTCCTCTTCAGCGTCGCCCCGAGCGCGTCTCATTGTGATTTACTTATGTTGAAGCCTTAATAAAAATCAATAAAAATCAATAAAAATTTGTATGATGATCAGGATTTACGAAAAAGTGGGCAAAAGTGGGCGAGACGCTTCTTCAGCGGAAGAGAAAGAGAAGAGAGAAAACGAGAAGGGTTCAACTTCCGTTTGCCGCCGCGAGAGGGCAAATCCCCCGAAAAAGGGCGGCAAAATGTTTCTCACAGATGCTTCCGCAGAGTCTGACTCGGGAAATGCGTTTTCCGTCTTCGCGCTGCTCTCAATTTCCCAGCTTTTTCTCTCGTGACAACGAATTATCTTCTGATGGTAAATAACACAATTTTTTTTGAATAATTATTTTTCTTCAATCACTGAGAAAACAATGTTCCAAGATTTGTTAACCATTGACAAATGTAAAGTTGAATATGGCGAAATCAATTATTTTTTTGCAGTTAACAAATTAAATAAATATTTTTCAACAGTTGATAAATTGTTTTGACACTGATAAAATATTTCTTAACGACTAAAAATTTTTGTAACAGTTAAGGAATATTTAAATTAAAGTGCCAACTAAATATATTTACTTTACAACAAAGAAACTAAATAAATAATAATAAATTGCCCAAAAATGCAAATTAGAAAAAAATCCAAAATTTTCAAGATTAACAAGATTATGGGCTACAAAGAAGCATGGGAAATTAATTTATTTCAGGAATTCGTGTGATTTAAATGCGATTTTCAACGTCCCCATCCAAGGAATCAAAGAATTCAGACGATTTCGAGCGATTTCTCATGGGAATTTTTTCAATGATTTAGTAAATTAATGGCCCACTATTTGTCATCAATATTAATATCAATATTTATCGCGTCCTTGCAAAAATGCTTGAGGGTGGGTTGGAAGAATCACGCGAATCACGGATTATACAGGGTGTTTCAGGAATGAAGGGCCCTTAATTGTTATTAATTAATTAAATTAATAACAATTCAGGGGTTAAAAATATCAAAAAATGGCAAAGGACATTTTTACTCAATATTACGTTAATAATTAATTAAATTAATAACAATTGAGGAGTATAAAATATCAAAAAATGGCAAAGGACTGTCCTACTCCATATTACGTTAATAATTAATTAAATTAATAACAATTGAGGGGTATAAAATATCGAAAAATGGCAAAGGACTTTTCTACTCGATATTACGTCACCAATCTACCCTCACGGTATTGCCCTGTCATTTCTGGGACACCCTGTATATGGGCAGTGAATCCGTATGCAAGGACGAAAACGAGGGTCTTCCCAGGTCCCGGTTACCGAATATATATTTGCATTTATATTATGCATTCGGACACGGGACACTTCAGGCTTCCTCGAGATAGATTCCTTCTCCATTACATCGATTTCTGGCTCACTGTAATCAGGATTTCAATTCACAAGATTCTGGGCGAGGCGCGCAGCTTTTGCCGAATCCGCTGCCCCACATTTTTTCGTATAACTATAATAGTTTTCGAGATATTTAAAAAATAAACTTGAAAAATTGAAGAAATGGTGGAATTTAAATTTTGCATAACTTCGCTACAATCTTTTTTTTCTTTTCGTAGAACTTCGTTTCATGATAAAAAAAAACTTCCGACCCAAATTCCATCGAAATTGGAAGGGATTGATTCCAACTATTGGTCGACTTCACATGGAATGACCCATATATTAGACTGATTCAAGAAAGCTGCTGGAAAATGTATAAAATTCAATGGTAAATTAACTATAATTCGTGTGAAGGTACATTTTTTTTTGCTTCGTGGTTGTATTTCTAAACACATCTGGTCGTGTTTGGGCTCGAATATACAAAAGCAGACACTACCGATAATTTTCTCAACCGGTCATACTCATTTTAGTGAGGGACAACAATAGAGAGAGAGGGAGAGAGAGAGAGAGAGAGAGAGAGAGAGGAAGAGAGAGAGAGAGAGAGAGAGAGGGAGAGAGAGAGAGAGAGAGAAGTTGCAGCAAAAACTTTTCCACATGTTTGGGTTGTCATAAACGCCGATGGTTTATTTCGTCGCGCATCGATCGAGTGCCAATGAAAATTCTAACGGGAGGTGTTAACGGGCAAATATATTACCATTTTCTTGTACGAAAAGATTTATTACCGAGAGGAATAATAGTGCGGATTAACCTCGCGAAACAGCATCGATCCTGACACATTGCAAATATACAGGGTGTTCCAGGAATGAAGGGCAATACGGCGAGGGTAGATTTGTGACGTAATACCGAGTAGAAAAGTCCTTTGCCATTTTTTGATATTCCAAACCCCTGAATTGTTATTAAAGTTTTTTAATCAGCCAATGAGAGATGCGCCCATTCACCGTGTGAACGGGTAATCAAAAAAATCTCAAAATTTAGCAGGAAGGTTCTTTCGATGGGTACTAAGAAATATAAAAAAATTGGGGAGAAAAAAAAAAGTTTTTCAAACCGCCCGATTTGGGATGGAACGCCCCATATATATTATATATTTATTTCGCACCTGTATATATATATTATTGCGATTCGTTAGAACGATCTCGAGTCATAACGAGGACGATAAAACGGGGCTGCGCCTCGCGAAGGTATCGGCAGGTGTATTCCGCAAAGTATATTTCTGATGGAGAGCGCCAACTCGAAACGCGTGTCTTTTCTTGATTCCTTGGCAATTTGGCCAATCGCTCCCTCCCCCCGATTTCGAGTTTTCGGCCATGTCCTTATTTCTCTCAGCATCAAGATCACCATTCTCCGACTCGTTTTACCGATCCGTGCGCCAACTCTCAATAGTTAACACAATAATTTTTTTTCCTTTGCCGAATTAACCCAATTAACACGAGAGTCAATAAAATCATTTTCCGGATAATTCTGATCCATTTTCCACGGGCCATCGCCATTTTTCTCCTATGCGTCGAGCGAACAGAGCTCCCTCTTTTATTTACCCATTTTTTGTTGACTCTGAAAAATCGAATCCCCCTGTATAATCTCACCTTGATTCCTAACGCCACATTATTCTTTTTCACAGATTCCCAATCGTTGTTTACTTTCTTCGTTTCTCTCACGTCGTTCACGCCGAGAATCACGATCCGGCAGCTTATAGCCCCAATTTTTTTCAAGAAATTATATATAGGATGGAAATAAATAATAATAATAATAATAATAATAATAATAATAAATAATCTGGGATCCATAAAATATCCTCCTGGTGTTTTGTGACCGTCATTCAAACCTCAATTATTTATTTTTTTATCGTTTATTTTTTTATTCTTTTTTATTTTTTATCTTTGATGATAGATATTTGATATTTGATATTGATTTTTTATTTTTGGGTAAATAATAATGATAAATAATCTGGGATCCATAAAATATCCTCTTGGTGTCTTGTGACCGTTATTCAAACCTCAATTATTTATTTTTTTATCTTTTATTTCTTTATTCTTTTGTATTTTTTATTTTTGATGATTGATATTTGATATTTAACATTTGATATTGATTTTTGATTTTTTTTTAAATTTCTTATTTTTGATTATTTGATTTTTGATTTTTTTAAATACTTGATTTTTTATCATCGGATTTTTGGTATTTGATTTTTTTTAATTTTTGATTATCGGATTTTTTATCATTTGATTTTTGATTCATCTTTAATCCGGGATCCATAAAATCTCGTCCTGGCGTCTTGTGACCGTCATTGTCGAGCAGCTTGGGAAAATCTCAATTTTTTCATTTTTTATCTTTTATTTTTTTATTCTTTTTTTTTTCTTTTGGATTTTTTAATTTTGATGTTTGATATTTGATTTTTGATATTTGATTTTTTTTTTCTTTTTCATTTTTTGTTCCTGTTTTTAATTTTTGATTATTGATTTTTTATTTTTTATTTTTCGTTCTCGATTTTAATTTTCAATTATTCGATTTTTGATTATCGGATTTTTCTAAATTTGATTTTTGATTAGTTAATTATTGGTTTTTGATTCTTTGATTTTTAAACATTTTTACTTGAAAAAAAATGGTCTCTTTGCGGAAAAAATCGAGGTCCAACGGTGATAAATATTCCAACGAATATTTCCTCTGCACGGATCGCATATCCGGGTTTAAAAAAAAAAAGAGCTTCGTATAATGAATTTTCCCCGCGCATCTGCTCTCCGATCCATTTCGATCCTCCTCAGGATGAGAACGAGGAAAAATGGTGAGTCCTCCTTAGACGCGTCGTTGTTAAAAAAACGAAGGAAAAAAAGGAGGAGGATGAAAAAAAAACTTTAGCAGCAGGCGAATTCGAGAGGCAAAACGAAAATAGGTGAGACAGAAAAGGCAGAAAGGGCGGTAAAAAAGGGGTTGCGACGTCAGTACAAAATTTCCCCATATTCTTCCCATGATCTTCCTCCTCTTGTATTATTAATTTTGCCTCCAATATCGCGTTATTTTACTTTTATTTTTAATATATTTATTTTTTTAATATTTTAATATTTTAATATTTTAATATTTTATTATTTCAATAAAATTTGTTAAAGTTTGTCGTAAATTCAATTTCGTTGAATTTAATTTTTTAAAAATAAAAAAACAACCAAAAATCGAGGAAAAACGAACTCATGGTGGAAATGATGGAGATTGATCCGTATATTTTGATATAAAAAATATTTTTCTAATTCTGGAACGTTACTTTTGCAAGATAAACGACGAAAAGAGCAGTGTAAACATTCTAGTGAAATAATAGCACCACTGAGGATTACGAAAAAAGTGTCTGTGTGTGTGTCATGGCCCGAGGACGAAGCCGAGGCCCTTGTAAGATAGAGAGAACAGCTGCAAGACACCCCAAAAAGCCCTGCGCTCGAAGAATCTTTTGAATCATGACCAGGTTTCCCTATCTCGGTCTTTCTCGCCCTTCCCCCTCTTCCCTCCCCTATATCCTGCTCCCTCTGGTGTCTGTTTGTCTCTCGTTTCAACCACCATGACCCTCCCCCATCCCCTTGCCCCTCCCTCCCCTCCCTCCGATATATTCCTCAGGACACCTTCTCCAGGACCTTTTCACGAAACAAGCAACATTGGACTGGCCCAAAATAAAAGATTTTTTTTAATTTACTTCTCATTTGGAAAATCATAATTTTGTTCATTTATTTATTGTTTGACATAATAGTTGTCAAACATATATTACATATATTATTTATAATGATATAAAATTCTATTATTTTTAATAATAATTGTTTATTATTTGATAATATCATAGACAAAATCATAACAATCGATTTTTCTATTTGCTATTTTATTGTTCATTGCGAAAAAATTATGATTTCATCGAATAGGATGTTAATAGCAAAAATAAATTTTTAATTCGCGCCAGTCGATTTATTCCTCAGGACACCTTTTCCCAGGACCTTTTCACAAGACAAGCAACATTGGACTGGCCCAAAATAAAACATTTTTTTATTTACTTCCCATTTGATAAAATCATAATTTTGTTCATTGATTTATTGTTTGACATAATAGTTGTTATTTATAATACAATAAAATTATATTATTTTTAATATAAATTGTTTATCATTTCATAAAATCATAGACAAAATCATAACAATGGATTTTACTATTTGCCATTTTATTGTATATTGCAAAAAAACTATGATTATAGTAAAAACTATGATTTGAGGGTGTAAAGAGGGGAAATTTTTGCATCGATGAAATAACAAATTTGGGGATCCTGAAAAAGTTACATCCTTGATAAATCATCAATAAACATCCCTTGATCGATCGATCCCTTCTTGGATCGCTTTTTTTGTCAAATTAAAAATAATAATTAATAATAAAATAATAAATATTAATAATAATCATAATAATAATTAATAATAAAATAAAAATTTTGTTCCGGATACTTTTTTTGCCAAATATTTTGCCTCGCAGGACTTCACAGGACATGAGAGACGGAAAAATGATGTTTCAATTTTTTAAATTATTAATTTATGATTATTTGAAGGTAAGAAGAGGGCAAATTGTTGCATCGATGATATCAATAAATTTGGGGATGCTGAAAAAGTTACATCCTTGATAAATCATCCATAAACATCCCTCCTAGATCCTTGGGTCCAGATCGAGAGGAAACAACAATGGAGGTTGTCTTCGGCGTCCATCAATGTTCGATAAATTGAGAGGGAGGACCAAATTGCTCTTGCGATGGATTCTCGTCATCCTCGTTGGAAACTCAATTTTTCCTCCCCTATTCTCCAAGGAGACGGACCATATCTATCCATATCAAATAAACATCAGGGTGGTCCCTCGCGGATCCTGCTTAATAACGTCAAAAAATCATTTGTCCAGATTCAGCCGAGTCTCGAAGAAAGTCGAGACGCTATTTTCAAGGAACTCTGGTTCCTTAAATTTGGTATTTTGCATTTTACAAAAAAACAACGATCCAAGGACGGAAGAAGGATCTAGAGGGATGCCTATAGACGAGTTATCAAGGACATAACTTTTTCAGGATCCCCAAAAATTATTGATATCATCGATACGACAATTTCCCCTCTTCTTACCCTCAAATAATTATAAATTAATAATTAACCAAATTGAAACATTATTTTTCGGTGTCCCATGTCCTGTGAAGTCCTGCGAGGCAAAATATGTGGAAAAAAACGTATCCAGAACAAAATTTTCTATTTTAAATTTGACAAAAAAAAACGGTCTGTGCACTCGATCGTGACTTGTAGTTTTGAAGGGCTGCGAGCAGTCCTTAACCTCTGTGACCTTTCTTGGATCTCGAGCAGATGCGATCGAACTCAAGATCCTTGGGGCGATTTACAACGCACATTCATAGGGGTGGTTTGGGTAAAATGGCCACCCTAATAAAAACAGACATGGAATGAAATCCAAATTTGGGAGGTTTGGAAATTTTAGGTTCGCCAAACTTTTGACCATGAGGTTTCGTCCTTGAAGATCCTGGAACGGATTGGACGTAAGGGTTGAAGGAAAGGGGGTAAAAAATCAGCCCAAGAATCGACGAATCACGGATTCTTCGAGATACAGAGGGCCCAAGTGGTTTCCCATGTACGAATTAAGGGGGTGTCTTCATGAGGAGCCACCTCGCGACCGAGAGGAAGAGGGAGGAATTGGGAGGGAGAGTCCTTCGACGCCGCCGCAAGCTTCCTCGAGGGCCAAAAAGCAACGACAGATTGCCCGCAGCCGTTCTTGTCCGCTTCGCGACTGACTCCGCACCTCCTTCTCACCCTCATACACACTGACATATATATTAGGGTTGGTCAAATAAAATGACTATTTTTTTTCCCTTCAAAAATGTAATGTTTGGCATCTTAAAAAAACCCTATGCAAGTATCAGCCCTTCATATTTAAATTAAGAGGTGCCTCATCGCAAATTTTTATTTCCCATTTAAAGAACAAAGGAATTTTTTTTTAACATTGGAATTTCATTAGAACCGTTGAGGTTAGGAGAATTTTAGCACATTTTTGCGGAACATTTGATGCTCTACAAAAAAGCTCTCTTGTGTATCGATAAAACTAACCGTTCAAAAAATAATCGGTGATAATCACTAATTATCTTTTTGAACTTTTAGAATGATCTGTTTCCATTAATCAGTGATAAAGTGAATTTAACGCTAAAAATTGCAAGGAGACCTTTGATTTTTGAGGGTAGCCAACAGTTTTTAATTTTTTCGGTTCACCCTAATATATATATATATATATATATATAGATAATACTCGGGTTTATATACACACTCTTGGCTCACGGATTCTTGATACTCTCGATTTGTGCGCCAGAAGGCGCGATCCCCTTCTCGCGCCCTTTTGAGATTTTTTTTTGTTCAAGTTAAAAAAAGAGCATACGCATCGATGCTCCCACGAATGAGACAGAGACGAGGCGGAAAAAAGACTCTATCACGATATTTGTTGATTTTTTGTTTTTGCAAATAATCGAAAAATAAATTTTAGAGATGTAGACATTTTTGAGATTTTTTTTGCGAGTTACAAAGAAATATACTTAGGCCCGAATTTAAAGATCTTAAGTTCTATCTTAGGATCGATCTTAAGATCAAATTCGGGCCTTAGTAAAGAAATAATAATGATAATAATATTTTTCGATTTTTTTGGTTTGTGCAAGTACTTCAAAAATAATTTTTTTAAAAATAAATAAATAAAAAATTAATTAAATTTGTTCGCAGAATCGTGAGATTTGCAGATTTTGATTTATCTATTCATTTTATTCAAGTAAAAAAGAAATATACTTAATATAGGAATAAGAATAATAATATAAAATCATATATTATAATTAATATAGTTAATGTAATAATACTAATATATATTTGCGTTTTTTTTTATTTCTGCAAATACTTGAAAAAATATTAATATTTCCACGTCGAAGTGTTGAAATTGAACGATTAAACGGTTAAAAGAAAAAAATTGTAA